>CM076575.1:393191705-393791705 GCA_034641835.2 Pinus albicaulis
ATGCATGTCCTGGTGAGCTATGGAAACGATAGTCAAGGTACCACATTGGTTTCCATTTGTAGAAGGAACCTTCATCCGAGTCTTCGATTCATTCAAGACTCCCCATGCTCTGCCCTGGTTCATCACTGACAAGATGCTACTTCAAGAAGTATGTTATCAGATGACTTTCGGCTTCTCAAAGGTCCTTACTAGAGGTAAGAAAAAGTCGTGGCACACACTTCCGCTCACCATTGGTGCTTATACAGTTAAGGATTTCAAAGAGGTGGAGGCGGAGGCTGAACAAATCAAAGGATTCTACCTGGGGCCTTTGGATTATCGGACATACGATCTTGAGACGATAGTCCCTGACCACTGTAAATGGGCCAAGTTCAAATGGAGCTGCCAACATACTAAACGCCCAACTGAGGATGCGAAAAGAAACTGGTATAACAAGGATAGGGAACTCGCCCCGGAAGCATTGAACGATAAGGAGGATCAAGATGATCAGACTCTGGAGGATATTATCCGCGAGTTGGGAGGAGCTTCGTCGTCCCAGGCCAAGAAGCCCCGAACTAACACAGGTCATAGCTCTTCCGCCCAACAGAAAGAAAAAGAAGCAGAAGCTAAAATGAAGGCGAAAGAGGATGAAGATAAGCGTAAGAAACACCTGAAGGCAGAACAGAGAAAGAAACAGGTGGAGGATGCCCAGAGAAGAAAGGAAGAGCAGGAGGAAAAAGCAAAAGTTGAACGACAGCTCAAGAAGGAAATAGATCAGGTGGAGGCCGAACGCAAAAGGAAGGAAGAAGAGGAAAAAAAAGCAGAAGTTGAACGAAGAAGGAAGGAAGAAGAGGAAACAAAAGCAGAAATGGAGTGCAGGAAAAAGGCGGAAGAGGATAAGGCAGAGGCGGAGCGACTATTGAAAGAAGAAGAAGAACAAAAGAGAAAAGAGGAAGAGGATCAAAGATCAAAGGACGCCGAGACACCTCCTCCAGTAACAGGGGTACAGACAGAGCTGCCGCCCATCGAAGTACCTGCAATTAACACACGTTTTGCACTCTCAAAACCAGGCACCTCTGAAGGACAGGAGGAGGAAGTGCTCAATTTGACGAGACTCACTTATGATTAATTCACTTTCAAAATCAGGCAGGAAAAAAGGAGATGCCTAGCAGGGAACCTTATCGCGCCATTCACAACCATGTCGAAAAAGGATATAGTCCTGGACACTAGGACCAATCCAGTGATGATAGCATTAGCCTACACTGCTTTTTCCACTGCCACGAAAGAAAATGTGAGTTGGATGACTAGGGAAATCCTCTCCCTGCAAAATAGATTACAAGATTCTGAACAAAAGGATGCCAGGTCGGAGCAAGAAAAGAAAGCATTAAGGGAAGAAATCCAACAGCTCCAAGATAAAAACACTCTCATTAACGAAGTACCACTTACCGTCCAAAGAGAGTTGGTGACGCTGGAAGCCGCCACGAGGTAGGTTTACAAGGAGATGTTCACCATAAAGCAAATAGTCGCTCCTCTACTAAGAGCCCAAGCGGAAACGAACAAGAGAAATGAACAAC
Organism: Pinus albicaulis; assembly: GCA_034641835.2. NCBI lineage: Eukaryota > Viridiplantae > Streptophyta > Pinopsida > Pinales > Pinaceae > Pinus > Pinus albicaulis. The sequence goes on from CM076575.1 coordinate 393,193,256, forward strand.
CGAAAGAGGTCTCCACCACCTTGGATATAATGATAGAATGGAAAAGTAGATATCTGCAGGCTTCGGATACTTTTCACAAGAAAAATTGGATTCACACTCAGAATGACAAGGTCCAAATTCGCATGAAGGTGCATCAAAAGAAAATTTATTTAAAGACCTAGAGAAGGTGATGACCGCCTATGAGCATTTGATCAGCGGCATCGACTTGATGGCTGAGCTACACCATATTCCCTCTCTAGGTGCACTGGGTTACGAAAAGACATGGGAATAGATAGATCAGGAAATTCAGGCATTTCTACAGCCTATCAGACAAGCTGCCGCTACACCTGATCTCCCAACATCGCAGGAGAACTCGGTTAAGTTCGTTGTGACGCTAGTTTGGATTTACACCAAACTGGCTTCCTTATCTACCAGGTCACGATCAAGAGAGAAACCCTCATTCCGAACGCCTTAGAATGCCTACACAGATTAAGGGAAGATACTCCCACTATAGCTAAGTACACTATATCCTCCTCTATCCACTCATACAATACTTGAGTACTCTTTAAATACTCCATTTACTATCATGGCTTAGTGAAAAATTCATCTTTCTTGAGGTAGAAATTGTACAGTAACATAGTCAAACAAAGTCATATAAGTAATATTTCTTTCCCATTTTTCCCAAGAGCCAATAAAATTGTTATTTTTACTGAAGCACCCCTTCCCAATGTTAGCTTCTACCTTTCCCAACCCATTTCCAAGCATAATTACCATCCATAAATAAGCTTAGGGAAAATTTGTGGTCAGGGTTAAAAGCATTAAAGTCACTTAGAACACATTTTGTAGCTTAAACCCCACCCCCAGTCATTAAACCCTAATTTAACTTATCTACCATATTTCACAAATTGTAGACAATTATTTCCCATTATTGTATGTTGGCTCTATGACAGACTCAAAGTTAAGGGGATGTTTCCAAATATGGTCTATTATTGTCTAATTTCCTAACATATTCCATCTTTTTTGGCAAGAAGTTCTTGTTTGAGAAACATATAATAATTCCCATTAAGTAAAGCACGAAATGTTAAAGATTTTAGGGGGAATCACATTCATTATGATATTACTGGTGTCTTAAAATCTTTGACACTACCAATCCAAATGGCACAACAAACTACCTTGCACAACGGAATATAAACAACAATAAATCAACTAGTGAAAAGAATAGACAATTTATTTTATTTTTTACAATTTTCAATAGTCATCACCAAGTTATACAATCTCACCATAAATAGTTCTCGTACACTAAAAACGATTCCCAATGGGATTTCATATGGACGAAAGATATTTAGTATATTATTTACATACTTTGGCTTAGGAGTTGTTAGAGCTACAATAAAGGAATATTCTTCATCATTCTAAGAATACTTTTTTAGACATGGCATCAAAATAATTATTTTCCCTCTTATTCTTCTTTTTCTATTCCTTGTAGTCTCTTTTGAAATGCTTGACCTTGTCACACTTCCCTATCAAAGTATGATATATCCAAAGTAAAGATGGATTTATGTTGGTTATATAAATAGGGTGGCCCTTCTTGTTCACATCGAGTGCATAATTCATAGATGTGCAATGTTTGGTTATTTTTGAGGTGGTAGTTTTGCATTGATTCATTTATTTTAGGTGTACAATTTTGAAGAAAACAAAACATGGTGGAAATTAAAGAGACAACATAATACGAAAGATCAAAGAAACCCCCCAAAAAAGAAGAAGAGAAGTTTGTGTTGATTGTAGAAAAAATACAAGTGTGGGAAGAAACATGTGAAGGGATCATTTGAGCTACATTTAAAAAGGGTACATATTTTAGAGAAAAGAGTGAGGATGTGAATAATGATAACTTTGTATGTATTTTATGTACTTGTTAAATATTTCATATACATTTCAATCTATTTATTGTGTTAAGTTATTTATTTGTAAGTTAAGGAGTTTCAAGTAGTTACTTAGGGTATATTTCCAAGGTTATTCCTGACAATTGAACTTAAAGCATCGTGCTCAAGGTTGATTACTATATTGTTCTATGAATTAGGATAAACTATGGGCCCTCTTTCAGTAGACACTTGATCAACTTTGGAGGGACATATCTACTTCTATAGTGAAACACATAGAAGAATATTTAATCCAAAAAAATATACTCAGAATGCATTTGTCTATGCACGATACTTTATTTTTATTCATCGTGGTACTTATAACTTTGAGCATAATATAGCAACAAATTGGCCCAACCATATAATAGGGATATTTACCAACAAATTGGCTAGTATAGGAGGAAGACACCTAGAGGTCAAGTCAATTATGAATAACGGTTTTGGCTTAGGACATTATTAACTTAGTGAGAATCAATTAGATGATGTGGAATATGCGGGGGTTAATCCAATGCATTGTGAGTACTAATAATTCTTGATTATTAGCATGATGGTTTGTCATCATGGTCAAGTAGATATCTATGCTTAAACACAAGCATGGATCTCAACCCTAACCTATGACTTACGGTGCGTGTACTAAAACAACTTAGGTGTCAATACAAAACATGTTTCAAAACATGATTGACTTAATTTTTCACTTTTTATTATTATAGTTATTTCCTTAACTATTACTATAGATAATACATACATATAGTTAATGGCCCTTGATTACTAGTGAAGTGAAGTGGTAATATTCTCTTACCAATATTTTTATTCCCCTGATACAAGTTAGTTATCTTAAAATAGATACATAAAATTGCCATAATAATGAACAATGTTGTTAACTTAGATAACAAAACACCTCTAAATATCTTTAAAATATTTATAATTTTTAAAAACTTCTTTTAACTTTTGGTTTTCATATTGCTACTCAATAGCATATAAATAAATAAATTTAATATATAAATAAACAAAGTTAATGATAAAAAAAAAATTACATACCTCTTTTATTGTAGGTATTGTATATGTCATCATAGTCATTCAATTGGAAGGCAGATTTTCAGATTTTCAAACCTATTAAAATATCCATTAAAATTTTAAATTAATTTCTCACATGAACTTTGAGCCAAAACATTAATTCCGCCATGTGGTTAAATTTGTTTTGTTTGATAAAATTGCAAAAACAAAAACGAAACAAACTCAGAGAACTCTTAAGGATTATTACTCCGGATTTTCTGAGTGGGAAACTTGCGAGCTTCATTATTGTGGAAGACTTGCGAAATTCGTTCAGGCCATTCGAATCCATTCACATTCACAGCTTCGAGCTTGCGTCCTCAGCTATCCGTCGACTTTTCTTTTGCAGGATTTGGACACCATTTTACCATTAAACCTTCAGAATTTTTCTTCTAATAGTGAGGTTTTAGCAAGCTTTTAAAGCTGGAGAAGGTACACAAAGACCAAATTAGCACGTTTAGTAGTAATTCATAGTTCCCAACAACTAATTTCGAGGCCTCCTATAATTCGAGGTATCCAGTAATACGTGGTCCTATGGGAAGAGGAGGGCATTAGCAGCGGGGGCTATTAGTTATAATAATCACAATGCCCAGATGCATTCATCAAGGGGATTTCATTGACCTAGAAATCAATGCATGGGGAAAATTCCTCCAGTATGGAAACCGCATCGCTGAACACATGGCAGAAACTAGATAGCAGAGGATTTTCTGTAGGGAAGAGGCAATGACAACGACCATAATTTTCATCACCTAAGCCCCCACCAAGTGGCAATTTTTTCCAGGTGAGCAATTTTGAACCCCATCCACATTTGTTAGGATTCAATATGGATTTGGAGTTGCATACCTTTCTGAATTCGATATCCGTCAATTTTAAGTTGTTGCTGCGTTATTCAGGTTGCATTTTTTTCAGATTTTATTGAGAGATTGTTGTTTTTTATATTGGTTTACAGTCTTCCCTCTTTGTTTAATTAATGAAGGTGATACACAAAGTGCATAAATATAATAGGATTCCATAACCAGGTCTCCTATTTCAGAAATGAAAATAATTTTTTTGTATTGGTTTACAGTCTTCCCTCTTTGTTTAATTAATGAAGGTGATACACAAAGTGCATAAATATAACAGGATTCCATAACCAGGTCTCCTATTTCAGAAATGAAAATAATTGAACACTAAAGACTAGAACAGATGACTTAGTGTACACATCTGGCCTTCAGACAATTTCTCAGATTTTCAAAAACTCTTTAACATGTTCCAAGATATTTTTGACATGTGATTTGGCTTCAAACTTTCAACTCCAACAGACAGAAATGTCGCATTATCATTGTAGATATCCTATGGATCGTTTGAATTTTTGCATCTAGATTACATGCCTTGCTTTCAATTACTGGGCCATTCCATGCCCTCACAGGCTGCAATAACATTATCTATGATGAATTTACCTTTAATGAAACAAGTCTGCGTAGGTTTGATAATAATCATGAGAATATGCTTGATTATGAGTGCTGAGTTTTGGTAAGACTATTACATGAGTCATTCAACAGAGTGATAGGCTTCCAGCTCATAGTCACTTTGGAATCATTGACCTTGGGTATAAACTTGTTAATACCTTTGTTTAAGTTGGTTCTCAATGATTTCTCTGTGATGGATTCTTTGTAAACCTCTGCAAAATGTTTGGATTGACAAAATACTAGGTAGCTTTATAAAATTAACTCTGGAATATTTCTAATCCCAGGACTTACCATCATCATTGTTCATGTTTGAGAGGGTAGCAGCTAGCTTACCCAAAGTCAACGACTAGTCACACAGTATTCTTTGCGCTTCATAAAGTTTGTGAGATGACTCCAAGACAGGGTTGCATTGATGTTCCTCACTTAGTATTTGCAATTGAAAATTCTTTCGTAGAGAGAACTGAGAAGTAAATTGTTTCTCAATTTCATCTTTTAAGCCTACCCTTCGTTGATTTGATAGTGGAGATTCTCTTTTCAAGCCTTCTTTTGAATATAGGGCCCCAAAAAAATCTTTTTCAGGCCTATCGCGTATTTTAAGCCAGTGGATGATGGCCCTGCAATTGTGTCCCTTTGGCACTTTGAATCTTGACAACTTTCAGATGATTACCGAGTGTGGCCACCCTGACTTGAAGTGCTTCATTGAAAAGGATATTCTGGAGGCATTGTCTTATAGATTCCCTTATTCTTTGATAAAATTTACGTTTTATTTGGATGGAAGCAATTTTTCCTCCCATGGGCTCTAAGGAGAGAGGTTCCTTACAAGTTATATAAACATTATTTTGCCAACCCCAATCAGAACTTATTCTTGAAGGTCTTTGGACAAGTTAAACTTCAGACATGATTTTCTGGCCCCTAAGGGTTGTAAAATTTCTCAGGCCTATGATAGATAAAGTGAGTGAGAGAATAAGAAATATGTTTGTGGAAAGGCCAATATTGCATGGCTATCTCAGGGAACTTGATGCACACAAGGAAAAATAATTGTGCATTTCTCTTTGGTGAGAGTTTCTCATACCACCAGGAGAAGCCAAATAAGGTGTTTATAACTTTATATGCACTGACTGCTTCAAATACTTTCATCAAAGGCAACTTTATTCAAAAAATAAAACAAAAAAGAAGCCCATGGTCAAGCTACCAGTAGTTTTCCAAAGCCATCTGAGACTCCCCTACCTCCTGCATCCAAGCCTTGATGATCATCCATAGAGGAATGTGGTCCATGAAATGGCTAAGCAGTGATTGATGCTGATAATCAACACACACATAATTGTATTCAGAAAGCTAAATGGCTAGTGGAGTTCCATCATGATCAGATCCATTTCATCGTGGAAGACTTCCAAAATGAACTTTCTAGGGCATTTTGACCATTTAGGTATTTCTCTTGAAATTCTCAGTCAAAATTGGTCAAACAGTCTTGAAATTCTCGATCAAACAGTCTTGAAATTATTGGTCAAACCTGGTCAATGCACTGGTCAAACATGCAGTCAAAGATGTGGTCAACGCCGCAGTCAAACAGTCTAGATTTCCTCGGATTTCGTGCCACCAAACTTGGTCTCCAAAAATCGAATTCTGTCCCAGAAATCGAGAGTCAACCAAAACTCTAAGAAATTTTGTCAAGGCAACTTTTGAATTTATATTTATTATTAAGGACTTATGGATTTTTGACACCCGATTTGTGGAAGGTTCTCAAAATCTCCATTCCAAGAATACACTGATTGCCTGGTAAATAAAAGGAAAAATCCGTTTTCTCGAGCAAATCTATCTCTTCTCTTTGGCAGTTAAGGAGCACAAGATTGTGGAGGCCATGCTGGGTCCCCAGTTGAAGGATGAGGTCATGAAGATCATCTCTGTGCAAAAGTAGTGGAGGGCTGGGCAGAGAACTCGATTCCACGTAGAGATCATAATTTTTTTTTTTTGTTGCAAATAAACGAATAAATAGAAGGAAATTCATACTGCTAATTTAAAAAAAAACAGAGAAAGAATCGAATACCAGAAGAACCCATTATTTGTAACTGAAAACATTGTAATTTATGAAATGAAAATTCACTTGAGCATTCACCGAAACTGTGGTAGTCTATATGTCTCAGAAAAGTTGTGCAAATAGTTTAAATTGCAGTCTCTGATAGAAGGAAGAATATATATAATGGCCACCCTTGAGAGGGGTTAGCGATAGGATGGACAAGATTACTAAAGAATAACACTTAAACAATGTAGTGCAACCATGAAAAAGCCACAAGTATACTCTGTTAAAATTTCCAAGAGAAAAAACTCAGGAACAAAAATTAGGGCTATTTTAATGGTTCTCTTTCTTTCAATCAATCCACAGAAAAAAGATTCGATTGAAGTTTGTGGATTCTTTAAATCATCATATTTTTTTGGATTAAATCCCTATGAGGAATTTATTCATTCAATCTTATCCAAAGAAGGTGTTGGAGTTCCAGTGTTTTGGCCAGATTGGCAAGACCAAAAGACCGGACAACATCAAAACCACTTTGGGGCCCCAGGATCTAGCCCTCCTGGAACCGGAGAGGGATCTCTCCACAAAGCAAAGAATGATATATCTTTGAAGCTCAAAATGAGGTTTTAGGCTAGGTATGAAGCACAAAAAGGGGGCGGTTTAAATGATTTGGTTGGTTGTTGGGTTGAGTCACGAGATCATCAGCTGAGAAGGTAATGGGAGGAAAGGAGAAGAGCAGTAGGACGTTTTGGCAAAGAGGATAGGTCGGGAAAGTGCCATCCATTGGGCTATGGAGTCGTGAAAGGAGATTACTTGCAAGCAACTAAGCAAGGCTTTCATAGGGCAAGTCATCTACACTAAAGGATCTTTAAGATAGATGGTGGAGTGGGAACATTAAGGAAAGAAATGGAAAGAGACACGAAGGGTAGCTTGAGATCAGACCAGAGGTCATATAACTCCAGATCTGCTTCAGCATACTCTCAAAGAGAAAAGAACTTAATATTTAAACATAGAACTAGGCCTGAGATCATAAAAGGACTTTTAACCTTCAATGCTTTGACGCTAACTCAAGGGATCTTGGAAAGACCAACCCATTAAACAAGGACCCAAGTGGATAGGGCTTACATTGAATCCCCGGTATCCCAAATTCTCTAGCTTGAACCCAACAAGAACAAATAAGTAGCAAACCCCGAATTCACACATCAGCTAGCAGTGAATGGTTAAATTACATGAATTTGCTCTTAGATTCACATTTAGCAGAAAACATCAAAGGTAGGGAGAGCAGAAACATAGGGTACCATGTGAGGGTATATCCTATGCTATATTTCTGATGCGTACCAGAAGACCAAATGAATAGCATGGAAAATGTAATAAAACAATGAAATAAGAGAAACATCACCCGAAGTAATAGACCAGGATCCTGTGAAATTGCTTGATTAATTGATGTGCAAAACCAGTCACATACACTGAGCTCAATCGCTGATTACCGTCCAAACTTTCTCCTCCCAGCCTACTACATTACAAACTACTCTGCTACTCCCTCCCAAAACTGTTCTAACAACGAAAGAATCCCTACAACTGCAACTACAACAACAACGCAACCCTTTACAAAACGTTCTTCAGGGTTCTTAAAGGAGAATGAAAAATAGCAGGAGTTGATGTGAATTAAATGAATCCATTAAGACAGAGTGGAGGAAGTATCCATGCCCATTCTGCTTAATAGCTCTGCGCTGTACTCTGTAGGCTGTTCGGAGTCTCTGTCAGGTCGATATTTGACCTCTGATGTTTCTTTGGAGTCCGTTTTGGCTGTAAGGCTCTCTGTTATATCTTCTGAAGCAAGTAAGGTGATTGAAAGGTCTTTTGGGCTTCCATACCTCCATAATTGTGGTCCTGACAGTCTTTGGAAGCTTTCTATCAGTGGAATGGCCTTTGGGAGCTTGGGGAGGTATGGAGACTTCTATAGGAAGACGTATTGTCTGAGTGAAGTTCTGCTGATGCTGACAAGCAGATATGGCTTGTTTCATGTGCCCTTTAAATCTTCAAACTACGCCTTAATTCTTTGAAAATGGGATTAGGTGCTAAAAATGAAATTAACAGGCCTGAATCCCTCAAAACTGTTACTGCTATCTCACTGGCCGCTGCTGTAACGGCCTCTTTGTGTTCTGAATCATAGTGACTGCGATTATGGAAAATAGAGTGAATTCATCACTCCGTATACCCTGCACAATAAAATAAACCAATTATAAAATCTAGGGGGTGGTGGAAGCAAATGCTGTGAAGGTCTGGAGGAATGGTGACGCACAGTGAGAACTGTGAAAGAATGGCAGAAAATGATGTTTAGCGTAAAACCTAGAGTTTTAAGGTTTCGGGAAAATACACAGGGAATGGATCAAATGAATGAAGTCGGGCTTTAATGGTGGGACCTGGTGTGGGCGAAGGGCGATTAGCTTTGGACCGTTGGATCTCAGGAGGAGATCAACGGTGGAGGCTAAGCGATGAAGTTAGAGGAGGCTCCAATGAAGAAATATGGAGGAAATGCAATGCAATGTGGGCCTTAGATCTGGATTGAATGAACGGTCATGATTGGATCAGGAGATCGCAATTGGGAGAAGACAGAGGGTGACATATTTAAAACCTCCGATTGGCGATGGTGTGATTGAGCGCCAGCCGTCCGATCTGGAACACGATCAATGGCGGAGATTAAATCGGCAGGGAGAAAGGCGGTGGCAATGAATGGGGAGCGATGAAATCTGGACCATTGGGTCCGAACGGATAAACGGCTAAGATTTAATTGGGGTCGGCCAATCGGGGGAGACAGAGTGAGGCGCATCGAGAACTTCTGATCATCGATTGGGGCGGCGATGCGATTGGCGCTTGATCGTCGGATCGTTTACGGATCAACGGTGGAGATCATAATCGGAGGGGGAAAAGAGAAAGAGGATGGGTGCGTTGTGGGACAAGCACTGACCGTTAGATCTCAGGAGATCAACGGCACAGATCGCGGCGAGGTCTATAGAGTAGAAAACCATCGCATCGGAGGAATTGAACTTCACAAAGAAATGCGCTCCCGGTGATTTCTTCCAATTCCGATTAGCGCCCACGCCTTAAGTGCTCGGTTCTAGGCATGGGTAATGTGGGGAAGTGGTTAAGGGGCTGGCCGAAAGGGGCTAAGCCTGTAATGTAAAATGGGTGATTTTGGCCGAATTTTAATTCTTTTTAAGGCCAGAAAAGGGATTTGGTAGACAGAAAAAGGGGTTTTAAAACCAAACAAAGGGTATTTGAAAGGTTTTTAAGGGGATTAGGATGATTCAGAAGGTTAAAAAGGGAATTTGGAGGACTCTGCAGAAGGGAAAAAGGTGATGAAAACAGAGGTTTAGTGGGAATGAAATAAGGGAAATGAAGGTCTTTTTGAGCATTCTTCCTTAAAAACAGAGAGGCTTTAAAACAAGGAACAACAACGAGGATTTATCAAAGGAAAAAGGCACAAGGAAGCTTCAAGGATGATGTGTTTTCAGAGGAAATGCATTCCTCGAAGGCTCAAAAAACATTTTAGCCCCCTGTTTGCTTGTCAAAAAATTCATAAGGGGCTAACAGAAGGAATTTTCTGTTAAAAGAAGGGAGTGAAAGAAATGGGAAAATTATTTAGGAATATAATGGCCTTTCTACGTGATCTGACTATCTGCTATGATGGGATAGTCATAAATGCTTGTGGAAAATTATTCATTCACTTTGAATATGAGAATAGAAACTCTTCAGTAGCATGTAAATCATCAAACAAGAGGGAGTCTGGGATCATTCTTCTCCAGGAGAACTGTAGGGACACCGGTTGCTAGAGCAATTGCAAATATTGAATTACAAAGCACTTATTGATTCTTTTCAAAAAATATTTCTCCTTGGGACATCCTTAAGGAAATGTTAATGAGTAGATATAATTATGCTTTATGATCAGAAACGCTGCAAGGGAGAATGTGCATTCTAGCCTCTAATCCTAATAGGAGAAAAGAACTTTGAACGAGAAATCTATTTAACCTTGCAGCAATATGCCTCGGACTGACTCTTTTGTTTGACCAGGTGTACTTACCAATAGAGGGCTTGATGTCGAGCAACTCCCAGTCCTATGTGAGGTCCTCCACCCATTCCCTCGCCAGATCACTTACGATGCTGCCTTCTCACTTCTTTGACAAAAGCAAGGTGATATTAAGGTCGCCAGCAATGATGGTATTTTCCAGATTCTCCATTCCTGTCAGATTTCTGATGGAGTCCCAGCAAGCCTTTGTCTCCCCTGCATTTACTGGGACATACACATTGATGAGACAAATGATCTCTTTTGTGTCAAGATGTTGAAGTTTCAAGAACAACTAGTGAGTGTTTAGGATCTCTTTGACCATCAAGAATTTGTTAGTATTCAAGAGAGTACCCAACCCGCCTGAGGCTCCTCGAGCAAAGACTGTTTGTCCTCCACCTTTATTCCAAAATTTCTTACTTATTTGGAGGAAGTCTTTGTCCTCCATTTTAGTCTCCTGAATGAGAAGTATGTCTCGAGTGTCTATCCTTAGAAGACTTCTTATGGCTTCTTCTTTAACTCTGCTCCCCATACCCCTGCAATTCCAGGAGACAACCTTCATCACATACTTTTTTGGGTGTGATGAGCTCCCCTGGAGCCCCGAGTCTAATTTCTTGTCATCTTCGGCGTTTTTGCCAAGAGTTTCTTGAGGGTTGGTTGACTGCCCTGGAGCTTATCTTTGTAGGTTTCCTGTTCTCTCTTTTCATGGGCGGACTTACGGCCTCTTGTGGATCTTCTAGCTAAAGTTTGTGAATCCCGTATTTCTCCTTCCTCCTCTGAATCCTCCAATACTTGTTCTTCCTCAACTTCTGCATGTTTTTCTTTAGATCTATCTGCGGCACTTTCTCCTTGCCTCGAGCCTGAAGGGGTCCCTTTTTCTGGGGATCCTTTCTTATGCATCTCAACCTCCTGGGTGTCCTCTATTGCTGAACTTAGGGGCCCGAATTTGTTTTCTTGACCATTCGAGGGAGGGGTTTGAAGAATAGAAGCCGGTTGAGGGCCTTTACCATTTGGGATGCCGGATTTGTGGGATTTATGGGAGGTCTTTGTCCGCTTGACCTGGTTCCAACCCTTCTCCTTCCCTTTCTTCGCATCTCCATTACTCGGACAACCCCTAGCAAAGTGACCGTAGACATGGCATTTCCGACACTTGAAGGGAAGCTGCTCATAATCTAGCTTTTGCACATGGGTCCAACTGTCAACATTGATTTTTATTGCCTCTGGAAGGCCCACCTCTAGATCTACCTCAACGTATATTCTGGCACAGTCATATTGGTCCTTGTTATTTCCCCTGTCAATAAATTTACCCAAGGCATTGCCTATGTGCTTCAGCGAATCCCAGTTCCAGCAATGCACTGGGAGATTCGGCAACCTAACCCACATAGGAACAACAGTTGGAACATCAACTGCTGGGTCGAAATCCGGCGTCCACTTATTGAGAAACAGGCCTTGAGGACCCATGAAGTAGGGTCCATTCCGAAAGATCATATCTTTATCCTCTTTTGAGATGAATTCAAACAGAAAATAGCCTCTCCCCAAGAAATACGAGGTTACACTGTTCTTGATAAACGACGTCCAGTTCTTGACGACCCAGTTCTCCTTGGTTTTTGGGGAGGGGTAGAGACCTGTGAACTGTCCCACAAGAGCATGATCCGCCAGAGACAAAGCTACCTGGATTAGACCCTCAGGGGGAAGAGAAATTTCTGGAATATCATCCAGATTTTTCAAAAACTTGGCTGCTTCAGTTTTCTTCTTCTTCGACATCGAAGCCAGCAGTAAGTTGAACGCATCAGCAGCGGACGAAGGAGGATGGGTGGAGGAACCTGGGGCGAGCCTAAAAGCTCCATGGCTGCGAGGGAAGCCCTAGGATCAGTTGTATTGCAGAGCATTAGCAGACTGGTTTGCAATCATCATTGTTGGGATGGAGATGGAGTTGACATCCAGTGCCAGTGCCTGAATAGTTAATCTTTTCATGAATATCAGAGTTGCTGTTGTTTCTCAGATGACAGTGAGCAATTAGGGTCTCTTTGTCCGGGGTTTATTGCTGTGATTTGTTCTTTTGCTTTCAACACTATTCAATTTGGGTTTTTTTTACAAGCCACACACAGAGAGATCGAGATTGCAAATGCAAATTCATCAACCACCGGGCACTGCATCTTTATGAAAAATTTTCTTTCTAACATTCGTGTTTTAGCTACTCATCCTGTCAAAGCCAGAGCCCTGATTTTATTATTTCGAATTTTAAGAGACATTTGAATACCATGCATTTTAGCTTGGCAGGCCTCACATGGTTCAAAATTGTAATTTGAAAATTGTCAGAATAAATCATTTGCGTACCTTGGGGACTTAGTTTTAATAATATGATTACATCACTAGAATTTAGTATGCAATTAAGTGCTTTCCATGTAACTACAAGTAGATGACAAACAATACAACATACACCTTGAATATAATTGTGTGCTGAAAAACAAATAAAACAACAGAATCGAGTACACATAATGAATACATTAAATTAAGGATATCCCATACTAGAATTATAAATTTTATATTTTCTACCTCTGCCCCTTCCGAAAAATGTTCCACATCAAGAAATCAAGCTAACCATAGATTCTCGGTGTCTTCTTATTTCACCAAAAAAGAAGGGAAAAACCAGATTTGCCAGTATTTCATCATGCTAGACTCTGTCACAAGATGGTAGAGTCCAACTATGACTTACAATACCAACCAAGGCGATAAATCCCAAAATCAGTATTACAGTACCACACCATCCACATTCAAATTTGGACACTGTCTAGCCCTCCATACAAATTGAGCCATATGGAATTATGTACAGCTATAATGCAGATTTCTTAATGTAAATATGCTTGAAAGATTTCCTATGATGTATTAAAACTCCAAAAAGAATTCTTCTCGTTGAATATGAAAGTATTAATCCAATGGCTTACTGAATGTAGATGCCTGCCAGATCTTCCCAGTTTATCAATGAGGAGTCTACTTAATTGAGTATCAATTTCAAAGTGCTTAGTAAAACCTATGATAACATTTCCTTTAAAAAATTAATCCACTTAGAAAATCCATGACATAGCCATACAAATCACAGAGATCATTGCCCAGGCCTACCAAGATCTCCTTCACCTCATGACACATTTCCTTTCCAATAATAAATGTAATCTTCCAGATCCTAAACTGGCCAGGTTCTTCCTACTGTTCTTTTGATTGAGCCTCTTACCCCTCATGTTGTATGAGGCCTTGATCCACATTGAAGACCTACTCAAGCAGGCTCCATATGGAGGAGGTTGGCTTGATAGCCATTTTTTTTGCTCTTTATGCCTTTTCTTTATTATGAATCATCTTTTGAAGTGTTACTTCACATATTTGGGGCACTTTTGAGGTGTTGCTTCACATATTTGGGGGCACCTTTTGAAGCCTTTATCTAGACAGTTTCATGCTTGAGAGAACAGTTCACATCTCCCTAGGCACAAGCAAATATGTGGAAGCATGCCACATCAACAGGGGCTACAATCCATATTGTTGTTTCTATTGACTGGAAATTACACTTAAATTTTTCTATAAAGGGCTTTGATTAAAGGGAAAAATCTGCCATCTAAACAAGGATGTCTGTTGAGGTGTTTCCTGTGCTTTTCCCTTGCTGATTCTTGTTATTAAATTGGATGATTTATTGCTATCATCTAAGTGAAAGGTAGGGTAGATCCTAGTTTATAGAAAGGTCACCTATTTGGTGCCATGCATATGTACGTGGAGCACCCTTGGAAGGGCCCTCTAGTTAATTTTATGCAATCTGAAATAGCATTCATAGATAGATCCTAGCATGTTGTAACAGCATTATCTCTCATCACCATTCAAATATATACCAACTCTCTAAATATCCTTCGACCCCATTTGTCCTAAGTTCATGTTTGGCATCGGTCTTCCTTTTGTATCTACCAACTTCCCATCATCTTTTTACACAATTTCATCGTTACTACTACTATTACCACCAGTATTAGTTGATGTTGTTATGTTGTTTGTTTGACCATCCTCTACCCTGGGAGAAGACGAAACAAGAGATGTCGGCACTGACCAGTTAGTATGCCTGTCATCTTGAAGGGAAAACCAATTTGTATTGGTGAACATCGTTGCTCTCAGCCTCACACCATCCTATTTTCTGCCCATTCTGAGAGAGAATACAACCACTTCTGCAGACTCATCATCAAAGAAGGCATCCTCATTGTCTCTACCAATGGCTCCACGAGCCTCTTCCCCATCTTCACTGTCAAACATTCCATATCAGAATACTTGACTCAGGTTATTGGCCATTGTTGACTTATCATAATCTCTACCACGAAAATCATCTTCATCACCAGCTATAGTCCATTTATGTACTGTTGATCGTCTGCATGTCCACTGGACAACGTTCCCCACTACATTACATTTTGAAGGAACATTTGTTTCCCAATTAGTCCACTCTTCGTTTCTCCACAACAATGACTGTGTCAAGATATTATTTATCCCCAACTGAGTAAGCTTGTTTTCAATTCGTGTAAAGTGACCAATGTTCCATATTCTTGGTGCAACTTTTCCTCGGTAAGATTTTTGTTGGCTTATTCTGATCAACAGGAACAGTGGGATTTCTTTCTGTTTCCAAAAAACTTTCAATTAAGTTACAATGCTAAAGGAGATTCTTGATAGGAGATGTGTTATTGTTCTCTAAGCATGACACTATGAATCTCTCCACTTGATGATGCAAGGAATTGTTAAAAGGATAATAAAAAAGCAGATGTATAATCATTTGAATAGCACCCAACTTGACTAATTCCTGTTGATCAACTTCACTGCCCATCCTTAGTGGGACTATAATGAATTCCACTATCTTTAAACAGAGCTTTCCAAGAGGAGGCCGAAGTTCACCATAGGTAGTTGGTAATGTGTTTTCATCAGAAGATACATCCAACAACTTCAACAAGTCACCTGCATCTGGAGAAAGATATTCATCGTTGTCCCTGTCCAAGTTAAGTTGAAGTGGAAATTCATATTGGTCATTTATCTAGATCATTGTATCTCGCAGGAAATCATATTCAGATCATTTCAACTGAAGTTATAGTACAGGAGGAAAATCAAGGAAAAGAACGCCCTTTCTAATGTAGCTGGCACATACAATAGGGCTACTAGTGACTGCTTCAGATTTAAGAGTTAGAGTTCCTCCATCAATAACTTGTGCCAGGGTATCCATCAAAACAAGTGGAGTGTTTGAACCAACCCAAGCATATATGTCAAGCTCAGAAAGAATCTTATCTTGCTGTATAAAGGAATTTAAACCTCACATCCTAGATAGGCCATTTGTGAATATGATCTCTGCTAAGTGAATATAGTAATCTCCAACAGGAAGATCACCAATTATATATGAAAATTTTCCAAACAGAGCTGTTTGATAGACAGATGGGCACTCTTTCTCAACAATTGTCTCATCTGTTTCAACTTTTCAGCGCATCTCTGCCCATAAAATGTAAATTTTGTTGAAAAGCACTTCCCAAGAAATTCTCAAAGGAGGACAACTAGTTTTTGGAGGGCAGTTTGACCGTTTCTTCAATTTCAAATGTAAAATGATTCATTTTTCTGAAATGGATCCTAGTTGGAGATCATCAGCACAATGTGCCATACTATGTTGATTGTGAGTGTGCATAGCTCTCTGCGAGTTGCTATCCAACTGAGTATCCTTTTGGGACTATATTTCATTAACAACACTCTCAAGAAGAGATTCTATATTTCCACCAGCTTCGTTTATCAATTCACAAGCTTGTCCTTCAGAATTAGTGAAAGTAGACACTGGGCATTCTTCCTCCTCTATCACCAGTTTTTCTTCATCTAATCCCATAAATTTTCCAGTGTTCCCAAGCAGATTCACATCATATTTCCTAAGCATTATTTTACTGCTTGTCCCTTGTCACCTTACCTGTGTCTTAAGAGATTGGCTACAAACGGGTGATTTTTCTCCCCTCCATTTTATCATTATTCTTTCTGCAGTCTTCTAACATTCAAAAGCTGCAAAAAATTCTTCCACATTTTTCATGTAACTAGGACCCCTGTGTGAATTCAAATTTGATCCACATGAAGTTGGGATAATGATGAAAGGCCGTCAAGTAGATATATGCCCGCTGCCTTCTCTTCTTACTTGTTGATTTGGACAGTTTTCTTTGATAGATTATCTTTCAATAATGCAAGTGGTTGTGCAATTTCTTCCATGTTCTTAGAATTCATAATTTCTATTGCAAAAATGTCCTTGTCCATTTTAACACATGCACCATCAAAATCATCAGCTACAACCTTTGTAAATTATGCTTTTTGACCATGTTCTGTCCCTATCCATACTCAGTGTTTGAATCAAATATTTGCAAATCACCTGCATGCTTCCTTTCTTCTCTTGCTAGATCCTCTCAAGCACTTGTCTGCTTCTTGTATAGCCACAACCAAAGATTGGAATGTAGATAGAAGCCCAGGAACTATAAATACTCAAAAGATGAATCAATTCCATCTATTATTCTATGATCATCACAGGTCTGAGTTCAAGTAGATAGAAGCCACACCTGTTAAGGGTGATTTTGATGAAAGTTTGGGATTGTTGTGAAGGTGTCATTCTCCTTGAAGCCATCCGCACTAGTTTGGGTCACCTACAGCTAGGCCACGGGGCTTAAGAACCCTGTCCTGGAGGCCGAGAACCTACAGCAAGAAAGCCACAGTCAGGGTTGCTTTATCATGAGGCTGTGTAGTGGGTTTTGAAGCCTAGAAGAGGCTTATGGGCTACCAACATTTGAAGGGACTGGTTGAAGGTAATACAATAAAATGCTTTACTTAGTCTAAACCTACCCCCATTTTGTGACTGATGTTCTTCTTAGTTGCTAAATCTTTTCCTTATCAATAGACGGTCCTGACATACCCTTCAAAAGCGCAGCTCATTAGATTGATGTTGAAGTAGGAATTGAAATAAAACTGTATGAACTCTATCCTACTTACCAGTTACATTCATCACTCTAGTATTGGGGCAAAAGGAGATAGCCTTATAGTTGGAACAATCACTGATAATACATGTTTAGCTTAGGAACCATCTTTTAGTCTGTCTGCCATGATGGAGTTTGATAATACACTCTCTCACACACTCTCAATACTTTGTTAGCCTAGGAACCATCTTTTAGCCATTGTATCTCTTAGTCTTTGTTCTCTTGTAGTTTGTACCATGATGGAACTAGGGTTGGAAATGGATGTGGTGAGCTTGATCATCAACTGGACTACCTTGAAAGTTGAGATGCAATTGAACTGGAGGGAACCATCCATCTTTTGTTTATTTATTTATTTTTTCACATTTTCAGTTTCCATAAATCTTCTCCATTCTGTATCTGGGCATTGTGGTTGAATTTTTTTCAGCAAAATGAGGTGCAATATACAAATTTTTTGTGCAGGTCAGGAATTTGGTAAAAGATAATATTTTCCAGGTTGTTCAGGTATCCATTATCAAAGTCTAGTACTCTCTATTTTAATTTTTTTAAGGGACCGAGGCTTGTAGTTCAACTCTTGCATTTTTTATTGAAATTGTATTAGATAAGATTCAATTTAAGGGACTGAGGCTTGTAGTTCAGCTTTTGCATTCTTATTCTCAGTTTCTTTGCTCAGAATTTTAGATATCCATTATCAAACTATTTTGAAAATTTGTTTTTCAAGACATGGAGTAATAGTCCTGCTTTTTTTCTCTATAGAGTTGAAGAAAGATATCCTGAATAAGAGATCTGTGGATAGAGTTTTCAGAGATTGACACTCTTAATTGGGGTAAAGTAGTGGCAAGAAGCATTGGAAACTAGGGCTTTCTAACGAGGTCGTAAGTTTTAAGGCTTATCATTGATGCTAGCAAATCTTAACAAATATTGCATGTTGTTTCAAATTCAATTCTAAACTTTAATTTTGTTTCCTTTGAATAAACTCACTGCTTATTGTAGTGTCTTCTTAGTTATTTGAATGTTAGTAGCATCTGTAAATTTGTGAAACAAACTGCAATACCGACCTTTGATGCTTATAGTGTTATTCTTGTATTTTTTCTGTTTATATCCATTTTTCCATTTTAAAGTATCAAGAAAAACATAAAAATTGAAAATATCCGAGTGGTGACTGAGTTGAGATAATTTTAAGCACCAACAAGAGCTGTAATGCGTTTGACCCTGCTATAATAGATCACTAAAAGAGTGGAAACCTGCATAAAAATGAGGAAAATTTTGAAGATCAAAATTGTGCAAACTTTGATGAGTATAGCTTTGAGCAGTTTGTAACAATTGCATGGAGTTGCTTGTGCTGTGAACATTAGTTTAGGACCAGTATAGCTTTGAGCAGTTTGTAACAATTGCATGGGGTTGCTTGTACTGTGAACATTAGTTTAGGAACAACACAAAACAAAGGAAAAAATGATTAAAACTATATTTCGTAATTTGTACCAAATAGATAGATTTTGAAGTTATGAATATCTGTTTGCAGCCCACTCCACCTATCTCTTGGGCTGCCTTTTTAGTTTTAAATTAATTGTTGTCATATTCCAACAATTTCCATTTTGACAACAATTTATTAGATAACTTGTTCAAGCCCATTCATCACTCCCTTTGTAAACCAAGAGATGCCAAAAACCACCATAGTTCTCTAATAACATTGTTTTCGTAATTTTGTCTACACAATTTTCTTGGGTGTGGACTTTTAAAGATCTATTCCATCATCATCATTGACTTGTCTTACAAAATGATACTTCATATCAATATGCTTAGTCTTACTATGAATGCTGTATTTGTAGCCAAACCAATAGCACTTTGGACTATCATAGAATACAATTGTGCTGTCTGCGTTCTTCCAAGCTCAATTAGAAGACCCTTCAACTAAATTTTTTCTTTGCAAGCATGTGAAACAACGATGTGTTTCTGAGTCTAGTAGATAAATCAATTGTTCCTAAAGCTTTAAGATCCAACTAATAGATCCATCCCACAAGAATAATAAAAGCAATTGTTCCTAAAGCTTTTAAGATTCAACTAATAGATCCATCCCGCAAGAATAAAAACATAATTTGAAGTCGGCTTCTTTCTTCTTCTCCTCTTTTTATTTTTATTTTTTATTTTTTATTTTTATTTTCATTTTTAATTTCTAAATCACCTTCAAATTTGGAGTAGGTTTTTTGTTTTTTAATTTCTAAATCACCTTCAAAAGCTGCGGGAGGTGCAGCATGTTAACTCACAATTAACAGGATGCCACGTGGGAAAACAAGCAGAGTTTGCAGCACCCAGTTTTACAGTTGCTTAGGGATAAGCAACATTTGAGAGGGGAGAACTGTAATATCCCTTCCTAAATAATTTTTTCAATAGTACCACAAATTTTCTATTTTGCTAATTTTGGGGGCCTAAGATAATTTTGGAGAGGAAAAATAGGACAAGGGAGTCGAAATGTTTGCCTTGGTGGAATGTGGGGCCACCTCCCCAACTAATATGAACTCCTTGAGGAGAGAGAAATCATATGGCCAAGGGAAGAGGTTTGAATTTCTTAGTGAGGGGCCCACATGGAGGAAATGAACATAAATTATAAATAGGAGAGAGGAAGCAACATTTGAGGCCTTTTGATAATTTGACATTTGAAGTGTTGCTCTAGTTATTTAACATAGTTACATAGTGTTGTTCAACACAAGAGTTTCTCAAGGAGGAAGCTCAACCTTTCTTTGACGGACTTTGAGTACCACCCTAGGAAGGATTCTTCATAAGTTTCAGGAGTTGGATAGAGGGCCACGCATGTAGTATGATTTTTGAGCAACTGAGACGCATTCAGGAGGCCACACAGAGAGTTGAGGAGGAAGAGTTGGAGTTGGGAGTTGTAGCATTGTTGAAGTAATTTTTGGTCAATTCTAGGAAAAAGGAGGAAGATTTGCAAGGGTAGAATTCAACACAAAACATCAAACTGATTTTCCGGAGGAGAAACTATGTCATCCTACCCAGAAATTGCGCAATCATTGTGGAGGCACAATTGTGGGGTGGCTTGTGAAGGGATTTTGAGAGCTGGGTTTCTTGGGCTTGGCTTGGGGTGCAATTGAGAAAAATTTTCCAGCCATTTTGGGACATTCATTCCAACATCAGTCACAGTTCTAGTTTTTCCGCACTTAGAGGAGGGTCAAGCAATTTCGGGCCATTTTTTGAGCATCAAAACCAGGGAAAACCCTTTCTGGGTTTTTCTAGGTTTTTAACAAGGATTCCATGTCTAATTTATCGGAATTTTCTGAGCAGTTAGTGTTGAGATTTTTGAGTGTTGGGGTAGCATCGTATATGCTCTAGCTCCCAAAATTTGTGGAGGGACTAAAGTACGTGAGATCTCCAAGACCTAGAAAGGGATTTGAGAAATTCCATCCAATTTAAGAGATAATTAATTAATCTTTTTAATTAAGGACCCTAAGTTTGACTTAGGAAAATTAAAAGATTAAAGGTAATCAGTTTAAACATGTGATGGAAATTACTTAAGTCACACGAATCAAGCTTTCTTTTAATCTTAGTCGTCGATTCAGGATTAGATCACAGCTGTTGGTTTCCCAACGAGAAAAGTATGAAGGAAAGGCTTGGGGTCAGTTGGAGAAGTTCACACACGGAGGCAGAGCACTGAGACTAAGCTGGAATTCTACAGCGTGGTTTGCTAAGAATTTCCAGAAGTGTTTCAGCTGCAACGAGGGGTAGTATTGGTGAGATGGATGATCTGATCCCAATCCAAGAGTCAACAAGAGGCAGAGAAGCAGCAGTCAGAGCAATGCAAAGGGAGCAACAACTGCACCACGCAGAGGGCTCAGTGCTACACAGGTGCTATGCAAACCCAAAAATATCAGTGTAGAGGCAGCAGGAGGCCATCAAGGTTTATGCAAGCCTAACTATGACAATGCAGGGACAACGTAACCCAGTCTGGGGTTACGCAGGCCTCTCTTGAGTGGAGGCACACACAGACTAGCAGATCTTACACATAGGGCTTCAGAGCTGCGCTGGGGTTTCTAAAGACAGAAAAGGGTTGAGTTCTGTAAATCCTATTTGGGGGTGTGAATCAATCCAGTTTTCCATCACCGAAACAGAGGTATTGCTACAGATTTTTTCTCTGTCGGGTTAACCAATAAGGTGCCCAGATTTGTTGTACTTAGAATCTACTTAATAATAAAAACCCTCCAGCAGCTAGAAGACCGATTTTCCCGCATTGGGTTTTTTCGAGGATAGTTGTCTAGAAAATATTGTGTGTCACTTTGTCTATGTGCATGTATTTAGTTTAGATCTGGATCTGTGTAGGTCTTTAAATTGTTTACTTCAATTTTAATAATGAACATTTCAGATTAATAACTTGTATAAGTAGGAGAAGTAAATCATGATTTAACAGTAAGGTTTTTGCATAAGTAATATTCATAAATTTTCACAGTTAGGAGGGGGGTAATTAGGGTATCAACACAACCAATAGTGCAAAAATCACAAGATCAGTGCAGATTTTTAGTGGGAAAATTGCAGCAACAGTTTTCCATTGATAAAACATCCCCCTGAGGCTTGTAGCTTGCCTTGTGAAAGCTAGGGTGCGCATTTTTTTTTATATTGTACTCCAACAATATTTTATAATAAAATTTGCCCATTTTGGTGTGTTTGGAGCATTTTTGTTTTATGGGCGTTTGCTGAAAAATATTTGTGTTGGGTTTATTGCATGTTTTTGTTATCACTCTTAATTTTACCATTAGGAATATTATACCTTGAGAGGCTTGATCAACATATCAAGTCAGATTTGAAACAACAGCAAAGTAATCCTTATCGATCGAAGGACATTCTTTCAAGCACAACTGAAGAGCCTAGGAGACACCTTCATTGAATGATAAAATGATAACATACTTTGAGCATCTTTTGAGTTGACAATAGAGTGCATTGATCATGACATTAATTGAGCTTTCTTCAAGCCTTTGTTGAAACAAAAGTCACTCTTGAAGCATAGTTGAAGACCAAGACTTGAAGAGTTGTTTTTTTGAAGCAATCACCCTTGGAGTATTGTTGAAGACCAACACTTAAAGACTTGTTTTGTTGGAGTAGTCATACTTAGAGCATAGTTGAAGATCAACACTCGAAGAAATGTTTTGTTGGTGCAACCATAAAAGTTTTGCTGAAGCAGACATGAAGTTTTTGTAGAGGTAGATTTGAGAACACTTTCTAGACCTATCTTGGATACATTTTTTAGAAGTATTTGAAGTTTTTGATGGAGGCTTGAAGCAGTATTGAAGTCACCCTAAGGGATTGAAGCAAATTGAGAGGGATGGATCCGTAGAGGATTGCAGTTGTCGTACAAGGTTGGAGCTTGGATTTGTAGTTGAATTTTAGAGTCCTCATTCAGGGTTCAAGCCTTGAAGGAGTTAAGGACTTTGTTGTACAAGTTGAAGCTTTGGTTTTTAGATTCCTCAAATTCATTAATAAAATTATTTTCTTGTTGCACATCTTGTGTTTTGGTTTAATTAGTGATTTTAACTAGCATAATATAACAATTGTAAAGAAATATTGATTCAACCCCCCTCTCAATATTTCCAACACTAGCACACCTTACATTTTTTCCACCTTGCAATATTTTTATTGACATGTTAGAAGGAATTTTCACAATGCAATGTTATTGTTCGTAATCTGGTTGTTTATGATAGAAGGAAATCTAACATGTGTTAGATTTCCTTCACCTTGGAATGTTCTTACTAGCAATGTGCTTGTGCTTGTGTTAAAACGAAATATAGCACGCACTAGATTTCTTTTGGCATGCAATGTTGTTGTTGGTCGTATGCTTGTATTTGTGCTACATGTAAAGCTAACACTCGTTAAATTTCTTTCACCTTGTAATGTTGTTATTGGAAAAATTCTTGTGTTTGGGCTAGAAACTATGCTAGATTTCTTTTGGTTTGCAATATTGTTGTTGTCTATTTGGTTGTTTATGATAGAAGGAAATCTAGCGCGTGTTAGATTTCCATCACCTTGGCAATGTTATTGGAAATGTGCTTGTGTTGGGGCTAGAAGTTGTGCTAGATTTCTTTTGCTCTACAATAATGTTGTTGTCAATTTGATTGTTTATTATAGAAGGAAATCTAGCACGTGTTAGATTTCCTTCACCTTGGCAATGTGCTTGTGTTTGTGTTAGAAGGAAATATAACATGTATTAGGTTTCTTTTGGCATGAAATGTTGTTGGTAGTATGCTTGTATTTGTGCTACATGTAAACCTAACATGCATTAAATTTCTTTTACCTTGCGATGTTGTTATTGGAAATGTGCTTGTGTTTGTGATAGAAGTTGTTCTAGATATCTTTTTCCATGCAATGTTGTTGTTGGCAATATGCTTTTGTTTATGTTGGAAGCAAATCTAACACGCTAGATTTCTTTCAGCCTACAATGTTGTTGTGTGCTTGTGTTTGTGCTATGCGTAAATCTAACACGTGTTAGATTTTCTTCACCTTGCAATATTTTTATTGCCAACATGCTTCAATTTTGGCTCGAAAGAAATCTAGCATGTGCTAGATTTTTTTTTCACTGCAATGTGGTTGTTGACAATACGCTTTTGTTTGCACTAGAAGTAAATCTACCATGTGCTAGATTTCTTTTATCTAGAAATGTTGTAATGTGTTTCTGTTTGTGCTAGAAAGAAATCTAGCATACATTAGATTTCTGTCACCCTTCTATGAGTTTATTGACAATGTGTTTGTATATGCATTAGAAGGAAATTTAGTGTGCACTAGATTTCTTTCGCATTGCAATGTTGTTGTTGGCAATTCAATTGTTTGTGCTAGAAGGAAATCTAGTATGCACCATATTTCCTTCACCACAATGATGTTATTGGAAATGTGCTTGTGATTGTGCTAAAAGGAAATCTAGCATGTGCTAGATTTCTATTGCCCTAGAATGTTGTTGGTAATATGTTTGTGTTCAGGCTATAACAAAATCTGGAATGCGCTAGATTCTTAAGCTCTACAATGTTATGTGTTTGTGTTTGTGCTAGAAGGAAATCTATCCCACTGGATTTCTTTTGTCTTGCATAAGCTATTTTTGACAATATTCTTGTTTGTTCTAGAAGCAAATCTAATATGTGGTATGTTTCTTTCACCCTGCAATATTGTTATGTGCTTTTGTTTGGGAGAGAAGGAAATCCAGCATGTGTTGGATTTCATTCACCTTGCAATGTTGTTGTTGGTGACATGTTTGTGTTTGAGATAAAAGTACAAATAGCATGTTAGATCTAATTCACTTTGCAATATTGTGATTGGAAATATGCTTATGTTTGTGATAGAAGAAAATCTAGCATGATATAAATTTCATTTACCCTAGAATATTGATGTTGCCAATATGTTTGTGTATGGTGGGAGGAATTCTAGCATGCACCTAATTTTTTTTGCAATGCAATACTGGTGTTAGAAACGTGCTTAGTTTATACTAGAATAAAGTCTAGCATGCAATATATTTATTTCACAATGCAATATTTTTGTTGGCAACCTGCTTGTATTTATGCTAGAAAGAAATGTTACCTACATTGTATTTCTTTTGCAATGTAATATTATTGGAAATGTACTTATGCTTGTGCTAGAAGGAATTCTATCATGCATTGGATTTCGTTTTCACTACAATGTTATTGTTGGCAATGTGCTAGAAGTAAATGAAGCATAGGTTATATATCTTCCACCCCGCAATGTTGTTTTTGGGAATGTGATTTTGTTTGTGCTAGAAGAAACTCTAGAATGTGTAAGATTTCTTTTACTTTACAATGCTTTTGTGAGTAACATGCTTCTATTTACGCTAGAAGCAGATTTAGCATGTGGTGGA
Organism: Pinus albicaulis; assembly: GCA_034641835.2. Lineage (NCBI taxonomy): Eukaryota > Viridiplantae > Streptophyta > Pinopsida > Pinales > Pinaceae > Pinus > Pinus albicaulis. Next base: position 393,218,570 of record CM076575.1, read on the forward strand.
TTTCAAATGCCTTACAAAATTGTTGTTGGAAATGTGCTTGTGTTTGTGCTAGAAGGAAATCTAGCATGTGCTAGATTTATTTGACCATGTAACGTTGCTTCTAGCTATATGCTTATGTTTGTAGTAGAAGGAATGATATTGATTGTTAGCTTTCATTTAAGGTGCAATGTTGTTGTTCGAAATGGGATTCTACTTGTGATAGAAGGAAAACTAGCACACATTATATTTACTTCATAATGTAATGTTGTTATTAGAAATATGTATGTTGTTATGCTAGAAGGAAGGTTATAATGTGTTAAATTTCCTTCATCTTACAATGTTATTGTTGAAAATGTGTTTGTGTTTGTGATAGAAGTAAATCTTGCATCCGTTGAATTTTTTTTGCAATGCAACATTATTGTTGGAAATGTGCTTGTATTTGTGTTAGGAGTTATAAAATTCACTAGATTTCTTTGTTCTTGTTCCAAAAGGAAAACTATCAAGATTTCACCCTCACCAAGGTTAGTGCTTTGAAATTATTCTTGGCAATGCATCTATGATTATGCAACAAGGATACCTAGTGATTACTAGCTTTCTTCTAGACACCATTACACTTATGCAACCAATGCTCTAGGGGTGACATTGTCTCAATAATCACAATGGTTAGAGTTATAGCTTTTGATGTGCCCTTTTATTGAATTTGGAACAATTTATGGAGATCAATGATAGTGCAAAATAATTGTATATAGATATATGTTGTTGTTGGCACTACATTTGTGCTTGATTTGGAAGGAAAGATAATGGTATAGCTTTCCTTTTGGCACAAACATAATAATCCAATCATAATTATTTGATCCATGGAGAATAATGTGATCTTTGTATAATTTTAAAGTTTATGAATAAATGTATTATTGAGGTATACTATATTTTGCTTCCAATGCAAATATATGCAACTTTAAAGTATCAAGCATAATTTTTTTACATGTATTGTTTTTCTCTCTATTTTTTTGTATAGTTATGAACTTCCAAAAACAATTTCACTAATGTTTGGATGCATAAGATAAGACTCTTCCTCATCAACATAAAAATCTAGGAAAACTCAAATCTACATTTTTCGAGGACCTAAAGTTAACATACCTTTGTATCCATCCTCAATGGTATGTCCTTATTGTGTATAGGTAGGGAGTGCTAACATTGGAAATAAAGATTTGTAAAATTAAATTTCTTTTCTTTTAGAATAAAAATGAGAATTATCTAGTATTTACAGTACCAAAACTTTTATTTGGAAGAAAACCTCTAGTTTGCCTTTTGATTATCAAGTTGAAACATCAAACATCCTCTCTAAGTGAATATAATTTCTCCTTTTCATGGGGCTTTTAGACATCTTATGTAGCATCAATCTCGTAATTTCTTATATTTTACAATGGACCATGTTTTGGTTCTTCAACTTCTACAAATTTCTTATGATCATTATTCATACACATGCATTAAGACTACAAGTGTCATTTCTGAAGTTAAATAGGAACTTGGTGGTTTGATATGAGCTTATATTTGTCATTCAAAACTTTTATTTGGAAGAAAACCTCTAGTTTGGCTTTTGATTATCAAGTTCAAACATCAAACATCCTCACTAAGTGAAAAAATATTTTCTCCTTTTCATGGGGCTTTTAGACATGGTATGTAGCATCAATCTTGGAATTTCTTAGATTTTACAATGGACCATGTTTTGGTTCTTCAACTTCTACAAATTTCTTATGATCATTATTCATACACATGCATTAAGACTACAAGTGTCATTTTTGAAGTTAAATAGGAACTTGGTGGTTTGATATGAGCTTATATTTGTCATTCTATGATGCTATCTACATCTCTAATTGCATGGTCTTCATATATGTTTTTTTGTGTGATTTGCATGTAAAGTACTTTTTGGTAGTAGGCACTAGATGGTGGGGAACAATGTTTCATTACATACAATATGACTACCATACTATTTGAATTATTGCATCTATATTACTTTTTGAAAGTCGTGTGTTTTTGCGAAAATATAAAATCACACTTTACATGGTTCAACCTTTTAATTACAATTTTATGGTTTAATTTTTGTTACAGAATTGGTACAAGCTACAATGGAAAATATATCAAAAGGGGACTATGTTGATCTCCTTATTAATGATCAAGTCATTGGGCTAGGAAGGGTCAAATCTACATTGTCTGGAACTTATTATGTCGGAGAAAGGGTTAATGCATGCTATGCTGCAATTTTGATAATTGATGTCACTCAACCACATTTGATTGAGGATGTTGATGAAGGGGACATACATCCATGGAAGATCAGGGATTTGAGGCACAACATAGGTAAATCAAAATATTGAAGCATGTGTTCAAATATTATTGATAGTATAATACATTTTTTTTTGAGTAAATACTAACCTTATTTACATTCGTTTATAGGTGCAAATGTTTCTTCTACATTTTGTAGTGGAGAAACGGTAGATCTTCTGCAAAATTGAGTGAAGGTTGGTGAGGGCTCCATATTCAATACAAATCTTGGGCATAAAGTGCATGGAAAGATGGTAAAGAAAGGATGCATAGTGGTTAAAATTGAGAAGGTTTTAAAAAATGATGTTGCTCTACCACATCCAACAGGATTTGAGCATACACTAGGGGGTGCATTGGAATCTTATGATATTTGGCCAGAATCAGATTTGGAAACTCATTGTCATGATCATACCATAAATTTTCCCCAAGATAGGGTTAAATTCATATGTAAAAATGTTTCTCTTACACATGAATGCATGGGAACAAGCATGTGCATTGCCAAAGGAATGCTAGTTAATGTCCGCGAGGATGACATTGTTGAAGGTGAAACACTAGGAGAAATGGACTTTGGTGTTTTTTTGGAAGAGATAGATGGAAATTGTGAAATATGCAGAATTGGGGATTAGTCTATACATTGTTTGGTTAGATGGCCAATAAATAAGTTGGTGGACAACAAAGGTGTGATATTAAGGGTTAAGGAAAATTTCAAGGAGCCAACCAAGGAAATGGTGTTATGGGATGTTATAGAAGACACAAATCCCTTAAACAAATGGGATGGGAATCTTTGTAATGAAAAAGATATAAACTCAATTGATATGCATGTAACAAGGCCATATAAAAGGAATAAACGAGTTATGGCTACAACAAAAATTGCAAAATGTCAAACACATATAGATGAAGAGAAAGAAATTCGACTTTTGGCAGCAGATGTATGTTGTACAAAATATTGTCTTCAACATCTGGATAGGAAGGCCATTGCAGGTGCTAGAAGGGGTATGAGACAAAAAAATAAAAATGGTATTAGGTAATTTGTCTTGAATTCACTCATGTCAAGGAGCCATGGCCTACCACCTATTTCTAGAAATGTAAAGGACATGAGATTTAATGGGAATATTATTTGTAAGAAAGCATGGTATAAAATACATAATATTCCTCAAAGCACATTCTATAACTACCAACAATATTTCCAAAATGGTCAGATCAAAGCTATTCATGGTAACACCAACACATGCAAAGCACGAGGACACACCGTGGCAGCCATAGAAATATTGCACAAAATTGTAATGGATAATTCAGATTTTTCACCAAACCAAACATGTCAAGTTGAAGAAGATGGAACATCTGATCCTTTAAGATTGCTTCCTTCGACTTACACACAAAATTCTCTATTAAAAGAGATCAATGAGGCTCTTCAAAAGCTCAATTACCCATCAATATCACAGTCAACAATGAGCAAGATATGGAATACTAAGTTTCGAGATGTGGAATTTTCAAAGAACACCAAATTTAGTAAATGAAGTGAATGTATTGTGTTGAAGGCATAGATGAAGTCAGCGACTACAAAAGAGATGGAAGAAAAGGCACGAGGTAGGCTGAACAAACATAACAAGATTGTTATGTGTGGAAGATATTGCTACTATGCCCATAGAATTATGTCAGAGCGGTTTCCAAAGGAGTATTTGAGCATTATCCATGATAAAATGGATAAAACAAAGACTTCAATCCCAAGGCTACGTGTCAAATCAAAATCTATTGTAGGAACAAATTTAGGTGTGTCATTGACAGGTATGCTAACACATGGGCATAACACAAGAGGTTTTGGTCATTTCTTCCTACCATTTGTACAAATGGGATCGCAATTTACTATTACATCCCTTGCAAAGTGCTTAAGGGACCTTGAAGACCCACAAATTGATATGTATGGTGATCTAATTTATGAGAGTGGAAGTTCAAGAAAACCACTTACAGACGCATTACTTGACACCTCTATTTACTCAAAATGTCAAGTTTACAAGGATGATTTTATATCTCATGGAAGATCAAAGAGCCAAAATGTTGATTTTAAAACTCTTCCTCCACATTTGTTGTTACAGTTGGAGAATGCAGCAAGTGATAATAAGAATCGCTATCTTTTCATGTTTTTATCACTTGTAACTGCACTTGGTGTCTTCATCACTATTGAGGTTGGATTCTTGCCTGTGGGGCACACCTATGAAGACATAGATGGAACCTGCGGAAGAATGTCTTCCAACCTAAAAAGTAAAGATATATATTCTTTACCTGAAATGATGGATACATATCGCAAAATTGAAGAAAAACGAGTGTTTCCACCTACACTTATTGACAAGGTCTATGACTTCAAAAGTCTCCTTAATGGATATATCAAGGAGGGAAAAAATGCACTAGTTGGACATCTTAATGTTCAATACTTCCAGTTTCTTGTACTCAATGATATTCCAGTACTAAGGTACAAAGAATCCATTAGAGATACTGAGTGGTCAGAACCAGTTGAGTTATGGAATACAGATGATGAAGGTCGACCTATAATTCCCATAGGGAACCCATCTTTCTTAGATTCCAAAAAGAATGATGACTATTTCAAAGAACTAAAGGAAGGGATAACATCATACATAAAAATGTGGAAAGACACTATCGGGAACGAAGATTCACCAATTGTTACAGAGGAATGGAAAAATAAAGTAGTGTATTGGGAAAGAGTTCTTGATACATTAGATGGAATCTATAATGATCATAGAATAATAGATGGAAGTGATTCATCTTTTGAGGATTTCTGGCCCAAGACAAGGCACGTTGTTGATGTTGATCGTAATGCACTCCATGTAATCTCAAGTATTATGGATGAAGATTTCGCTAATGCAATGGATGAACCCATATATGTTGGACCCAAATGCAACAAGCCAAAGCCAACATTCAATCCAAAGATTGATGTTCAGAAAGGAATGATGTTGCTAGTTAGATTAGGAAATGAGGATGCAGGAGAGATGATTTGGATGGCAAAATCCATCTCAGATATATTTAGGGATAATGAAAGTGAGAATCTTCATGTAAAGGTTGATTGGTGGAAGCCTATTTCAGGGAAATACAATGGAAAATTTTTAGAGCATATTGGATACTAAATCTTGATGACACAGAACTTGGCTCTATTCCAATTAATACCATAGTTTGGGCATGGCTGCCGAAGAAAGAACATTGCAAGAAGACCAAGATAGATAAATATGGTCTAGAAGCTGTTCTTGACCTACTTGGGCAAATATCTTAAGATTATGTTTATATGATTAATGAATGTGATTTGTTTTTGAAGGATCTTTTAATATGCATTCAGACACTTTTCAATATTTGTTGTATATCAATATTATTCTCTTCATATTATTTTTGGTGGAGTTTTATATTATTTAGTATTTCAATGTAATCATGTGGTGATATAGATGACATGATTGTGCCATAAAATATTTAAATTTTGAAAGTTTTGTTTGACCAACATGACTTGTCACCATATCAAATATGCATAATCAAATTCAATAATGCACTTAAAAACATCTTCTAAACTTCAAGGTCTATTAAAACAATAATGGAGTAGCTAATTAGTATTCTATTTAATATAAACCATTTAAACACTTAATGAAAAAATGTTAGACATTTGTAATAATGTTTGAAGTGAGTTTTCCTTAATATTCCTTATTATAATTGATCTAAATCAAATTTGTTGTTTTGTTGCACTCTAATTTTAAAAAAAATGATTTTGATCATTGAACAACACAACTAGACTTATAAAATATTTTCTCTTATAGACTTTGAAGTGGTGCCAACATTGTACTAGTATAATAAATTTGTACTCAACATAGGAAAAGTAGTTAGTGTCAATTTAAAATGGTTAATAATAGTAAGAAACACAATATTGATATATTGTTAAATAACTTTATAGGTAAGAATCTTTTTAAAAAATCAATTATTCACGAGTCAAATTTAATACATAAATATAAATATTAATGATAATAGAAATAATGTAACTTGGAATCTAAGTTTTAGATGAATGTCAATATGTTATTTTCAATATAATATCCTTAAACACTCCAGGAATAAAAACTAAACATTTGTAGTAAATAGTTTAGTCAATTTTCTCTCTTTCCTCTTGGATTTGAAAATAATAAAATTGTATTACTTTGTTACTATTCTAATTCATGATTGATTTTGATAATTAAAATGATTAGTAATTGAGTCGAGAGGCGAGGCTCATTCTACAAACTAGTATGAGGGGATGTGTAAGTTCGACTATAATTTTTTTTTTGAATGATCTATTAATACACATTCATACACACTTTTCAATATTTGTTGTATATCAACTATTCTCTTGATATTATTTTTGGAGTTTTATATTATTTAGTATTTCAACGTAATAATATTATTTAGTATTTCAATGTAATCACGTGGTGATACAAATGACATGACAGTGCCATAAAATATTTAAGTTTTCTCACCATATCAAATATGCATAATCAAATTCAATAATGCACTTAAAAACAACATCTTCTAAACTTGGTCTATAAAAACAATAGTTTTTAACTTAGTTTTTAACACAAAAGTACAAATAATAAATAATAAATAAATTATACTACAGTTACTCTCATTCAACATTTAAATCAACATTTAATCCCTCTAGGCTCATGTTAAATCTGTATTGAAGGTGGATCTATGCTGGTATATATTGGACACATTACTATGATAATTTGTCATTAAATAACTTTATGTAACTTAATATATATCTTGCATATTAATCTATTATTCATCAAGTCAGTCTCAATTAAGTTAGTTTTTTACACAAAAGAACAAATAATAAATAATAAATAAATTATAATACTACTCTCAATTATTCAACATTTAAATTGATCGTAAAAAAATATTTTCTCATGTCAACTTTAAAATGATTCAAACTTCCTACAATAGTATGTAATGATGATGGTGATAATGATGATTATCATCCACTAAGACCAAATAATATGGTATATAAGAAGCCATAAAGATATTACTCTAAATTCTTAAGAATTTTATTGTTATGCTAAAAAAGCATTAAAATAAGTGTTTCAAGATCATCATAATTTTGTTTAGTTAAAAGATCAAGAAGGTTGGTAGTGCCACAAATATTTTGAAATTTAAATCCAAATTTGAGTATAATGTGGATGATCTAAGAGGGTTTTTCATCTTCAACCATATTACTAGTGTTGCAAAGGCTATAGAATTTTAAATTGTGCCAACCTTGTCGTAGTAATAATCGTAATTTAACACATACATTGTCATGATATTTACTATATCAAATTATAATTAAACGGGTTAATAATAGTAACATCCAAAACATTCTTTTCATATTAAATTTAATCATAATAACATACAAAACATTCTTTTCATAAAGTTAATAATAGTAACATACACAACATTATTTTCATAAGATGACTTTAACAAACTTAGCTTTTAGTACAAACCATAAAAAATCTTAAAAGAGATAATGTAAGGAAACCAAGATTAAGATGTGAAATATTTTCTTTTGCAAGTTTATATAAATTTGTTTAATATACTTTACCATGACAAAATTTTCACCAAAAATGGTGAATATCTACATTAAAATTACTAAACTAAGTGATTTTATAATTCCACATTTTGAAAAAACTTAATCTAGTTAAAGTTTCTAAATTCTAGATCGACGAAAAACATCCAATTTTAATGAAATATGTGTTTTAATCCAAATGCAAAGAGCTATACCCCATGTTTCTCTACACCTAGACCAGTAGCATCTCCAGTGGTTTATGTTCTTTTTTATGTTGCAGGCAATATTCCTCCTATGGCACCCATACAAAGCGTAGCAACAGGGCTTGGAGTAAGCTCTTTGGCACAACAAGTTTCTCAACCTGCCAAGTTTTCTTAGTACTATAATGGTGTGGCTACATCTAGAGTGAGTGATACTTCGTATATCCAACCTATATCCACCTTTGTGCCAAGTGTGTCAAGAGCTGTTGTATTGACAACTTTGACTACACAACCAACAGTCGACAAAATCCCCCCTCCAGGACAACAGGTATGTTTTTTGTACCATTAGATAGAGAATGCAAGTTGTCTGTTGAGATATATTTTATGAATATGCTCTAGTAGAGGAAGATAACTTACTTTTATCGAGATTAAATTTTTGCTGTCTTGAAGAAACTAATGTTTACTTTCATATAATATACTAGTATGCTACATAACATGCATTAAGATATTGATGCTTGAATGAATCCAAACTTTTCCAAATCAAAGAATTAAAACGTGCATTTTCTTTTGAGGAATATTTAATCCATAGTATCTCTGTGTGTGAAATTTGAAATTATAGAAGGACCAAAATTTTGAAAATTTATTACGCTAAAAATTACAAAAAGTTCAAAGCATAGTAAAATGTTAAAGAAAATCTCTTCTTGATACTTCACAATGAGGATATTATGATGTTTGCAAGATAAACATCTTTCCTCAGTCACATATGATTTCAACTGAGGAGCTACAAGAATCAACACCATCTTTGATTTGAACCTAAATATTCTTATTATCTCCAAGTATTTCCATAATCACAATGGCTAGCAGATGTTCCTCATGGATTATTTCTCTCATTAAATCTATTAGTAAAATCCGCAAAATGTATCCCTACATTTAAATCTTGGGGAAAAAACATATGATTGTTATTATTTAAATTATCCATATCTCTTGGAGCCCAAAAATCCATTTTCTTTGGATAAGGTTTATCTATTACCTCAAAAACAACCCTATTATAAGTTTAAGGCCCATTATCTCCTCTTGAGTCTTGACAATGTATGATGGAATGAAAGTGGGTGAGGACCCGATCCGGGTTTACCATGTCAGAACCTAGGGTCACTAAGATGATGACCTTGGTTTGAAGATAGCCACGATACAAACTAGGACCACTCATACTTATCGTTGCCATCTCTCTTTCATCAGCAAGACTAACATACTGAGGATCTGTAACCCGTGGAGGCCCATGGTAGTCATTTCAATGCAATTTATTAGAATATAAGCCATGTCCACAAGTTTTTAATTTAATCTCTGCATCCAATGTGGTCATTTCTTATTATGAGATTTACCACATCTAAAAATGACATCATTCACATAATTTTGAAGAAGTCTACAAAGGTCAACATAGTTTTTTTCACATTTACAACTTCCCTCACATTTTTTGGTTCCTAAAGCTCGAGCACTTTCATAAAAAAAATAGGCAAAGTCAGGCAGCAACAAAAATGGTCCACTAGTGTCTTTTCATCTGCTGATATTAGAATGAAGTTTTATTAGAGACATTCTTTGTTTGTTTATTTTGGTTAGAAAAAGGGTTTTCTCTTGGTTTTATGCGACTTTCAATTTATCATATGTAGCATGTTGAGAAATGGAAAAGAATAACGTGTGACATTTATCTTGCAGAAATTAATGTTGAATGAAAGGATACAAAGTTTAACCAAGCTACAGTTCGTTTTGGTAAAGGCGTAGGAACATTTTAAAAAACTGCCTAAGAATACACCATATACATAGTTTGAACATAAGCAATATATGGATTTTTCTTTCGTAGGTATGTTCTTTTTTCTACCCAAGATATCACAGCAAGAAAAATATTGATATTGTAGAAATTGTTTGACGACCTTATTGAGGTCGATTTTTTTGATGTCCTATTTGATTGATACCTTCTAATATGTCAGGAAGGCTTTAAATATGAATTAATATGTTCTTGAAACAAATCAAATTCAAATTTTATAGATATAAAAGATAAAAACAAATGTCAATGCCTTATTTTGATTGTTAATTGACTCTGCTATGGGCAAGTTACAGGAAATGTGATTCGAAAAAGGATGGGGAGACAATGCAGAGCATGTCTTGGATATGTTTAATTTGCTGTTAGAGATCCTTCAGGAGCCCGAGCCATTGACTTTCGAAATGTTTCTAGTAGGGATTCCTATGGTTTTTAATGTTGTGATTCTTTCACCTCATGGTTATTTTGGGCAAGAAAATGTTTTAAGAATGTCAGACAAGACATTGCTGGACAGGTAAAGAGATTTTTTATAATTGTAATTTCCATTCCATGATATCCTTTCTTTATTGTTTGATTGTATTTTGAACGTTTCTTTTGATTTTGTTGTCTTTTAACTATGAAATTGAAAAAAAATATTTGGTATTATGTCCATTTAAAAAACAACCAAAGCTTGAAGATAAATTAGTATTACACGATATTGATTGGAATCCTTATAACTATTTAGTGTTAAAATATTTTCATGACTATCATAAAAGTTTACTTTCATGTTGTTATTTGAGTACATGTTGTTTATATACTTGACCAAGTTCATGTGTTAGAAAATGAAATTTTGTCGTCGAATAAGACAACAAGGATTAAACATCACACCTTAGATTATTTGTTTTCACAAGTTATCTACAGCGTGAGCTTTTTAGCATGTAACTTATAAGTTGACATGATTGTGCCTAAGATTTCCCTGAAGGTTGAATAATAAGTTACTAAGGTGTTATTTTCTATAGTGACATTTTATTTGCTTTGTTTATACAGGTCATCTGGCCACGTAGTGGCCACTATCTCTCAACTGAATAAAACTTGTTTGAGTTTCTTTCTTGTATGGGGGGAAATGGCTTTGGCATTGCCGATGTTGAGGTATATGTCGTATAAATTCTTTATAGTCTACTTTAGTTTATATTCTAGTGTTCAGTGTATTTCATGTCTTACACTCGACATTGTATCTTCTTTTGTTTTCAGAAAAGGAACTCAATATTGACGGTAAGAAGCAGGAATTGAAGAAAGATGAGAACAATAACACTGGAGCGACAAATGAAAAAAGGGAGAGAGAAGAGAACTGGTCTAGTGATACCCTCAGAGCCAATATTCTGCATTAGACACACACTTAGAGACTCATGGTCAAGTATTCAGAGTTGGTGAATTCACCTGCAATGCCTTGGAAACACAATGATAATGTTTTGAAGTGATTGACACATCATTTCAAATGTAAATTGTAGTCCAACCAATTTTAAGTTGGAAAATCATATTGTAATACTTTAAGATTTCATATAATACAATTTATATGGTTGAAATTATTTATAGTTGCACTTGATATCGTTTAGTATTGTAATTAACATATGCGACTTTGCATTCTCATATTAAATGAAGATACACATTGTATGACATTTTTTAAATTTAGTTGCAAAAACACACTAATTAATTTATGTTGATTAATAATGACCACATAAAATCAATCTAAAACTACTAAATTAGTAGTTTGTATTGATTAATGATGACATAAATAAAATGAGTATATGACTAAATTAGTCATTTATAATGATTATTAATGAAAGTAATGAAACCAATATAAATGACTAAATTAGTCGTTTATACAATGAAGATGAAACTACTAAAAAAATATATGTGACTATTGCTAATGATAAATTTGTGATTACAAATAACGACTAAATTTTGCATATATACGACTATTAGTAGCTAATTTACAGTATCTTATAACACGACCAAAATTTAGTCATATTTCTTTGGTCATTAATTGGTTTCAAATAATGACTAAAAATTATATATATATGACTATTAGTAGCTAATTTACAGTATCTTATAACTCAACCAACATTTTGGTCATTAATTGGTTTTTTCGGGTGATCATATAGTAATATATTTTGTTGTATATTTAGTCCTTAATTGTGACAATTAATGACTAAATCAATGACTAATTAATAACCACATTTATGACTAAAGATACTACTAGACGATAAAATTGAGACAACCAATTAATGACTGAGCTAAAAACGACTAAAAGTTGGTCGCATTATAAGATACTGTAAATTAGCTACTACTAGTCACCAACTGAGAAATGGTCGTTTATATGCAAATTTTAATCGTTTTTTTAGTAACTAATTAGCCATTTTGTCCTAGTGAAGTTAGGATGGTAAGGGGGGGCCGGAATGAAACATAGGCCGTTGGATTAAGGATGATGGAGGCACGATGAGGTGGAAAGCCTTTGCCCCTTGTCGGGTCTTTACCACAAGTATTTTTGCTGTGTTTCGGCCTATTTATTCATGAAATGAGCTCCAATCCTCATAGGCGTGACATGACTTGTTTTGCACACAAAAAAACACAAAAACCCATTTACCCGGACCCGAGAATGTTTTGATTTCAGTTATGAAGCCGCATCGCATCCGCGTCGGTATCGCACTTTGCATCCCGCTGGCTTAACTTTTCCTTTGCGCCTATCCTCTAACATATGCGATTTGCGATCGGGTCCCACCGCATCACACATCACATTTCGACGATTATAACATTCACCTTTGTGCTTAACTCTTAAAACTTGCGATGTGCAGTACGCGAGCCAGAGCTACGCCACCCTGCCATGTCATCTTGCCACGTCATCTGCCATGTCACAGCTACACCATCTGCCATGTCACTGCCACGTCATCGCTATGTCATATGCCATGTTGCTAACACGTCATCTGCCACATCATCCTGCCACGTCACCCATATCACACTTTGGTGATTTCAACATTTTCCTCCGCACTTGTTCTTTAAACAGTGTGATTTATGATTGCGATTGGGTCCCACCTGCATCGCTCATCGCATGTCGGCACTTTTAACCTTTACCTCCGGCTACAATTCTTTGAAAACTGTGATGTGCGATTGCGATCGGATCACATTGCACATTAGAACATTTAACTTGCAGGCGTTTACCTCTTGAGCTTTGTGATATGCGATTTTGCGACCGCATCGCAATCTAAATAACTTGCGGGTGCTTTTAAAAGGTCTATTATAAAAAGAGCGTAGTGCGAAGTGTGATGTGTTAAACGCGGAAAGGTGTGAAGAGGCGGAGGGGTAAGGAAAATGAAAAAACAAAGGTTTTGCATGTGGATTGCTAATATATAAAGGTTTGGATGGGTCCCATCAAAGCGCATCAACGGGGTTTTTATGTTTTGGTGATGAATTAAGAAAAAATCTTAAAGCTTGCGGGGTGTGGAAAGCGGGCAGAGCTAGGATTTTAGACTTTTTAATATAAGTGGGTTTTGAGGTTTTGAAAGGGATTCAGAGCATGGGAGTGTCAGAATTTGGAAAATGAAAGGTAAGAAGGGGGTAAATGGAATGACTGAGGGCAGTGTGGATTTCGCTCACCATCACACTTAATTAGCACACTCTCCTCTTTCAACTGAATTAAATGGCAGATAGATTCATTTGATCCTCTTGATAGCGAGGATCTTCCTTTCTTTTCTAAAAATAAATGATAGTCATGAAATATTATTTTCAGTATGAAAAATATAAGAAATAATCAGTCACCTTGTGATACTGTGAAATACAGGAGTCTAACAGTCTCCACATAATGTAAATAACATACTTGGAAAATTCTTACTTTTTTATCAATCTGGTGGCCTGTATCTACCTGAAGTCTATGAGAGCCTACTCTGAACTAGCCTAGAGGAAAGCAAAGAGCATGCATCCAATGGTGAAACGTGTACTGGGGTCGAACAATGAGCCCATATCTCAACTCCAAGAAGTGCTCAACGTAGAAGACCATCTTTTCATTCAACCCTCTCGAAGGATTGACCCAGGTAACCTGGATGAACAGCATGTAGATGTCCTCCCTGATGATCTTGTTAAGCTCCTGTCTAGTAGGTAAAAGGTGACCATAAGCATCTAGGGAATATCGGAAAGAAGGGAGACTATCCAACTGAATGCCCATTGATTCTAAGAGATTTGAAACTCCTCTAAACGAACATCCAGCTCGGCCTGAGGGAGTAGAACGAGAAATAGTCACAGAAGAGAAATATGCCAAGAAAGGATACCGGTCCCTACTCTGTATCGAGTCTGCAAAGCCTCAAACATGATTCAAGAATGAGACCAAACTGAAAACCGTCTCAAGCCAAAAGGTCTAAGCTCCATACTCTGCAAGGATGATTTTTTGAGGTACTGTCTGTTTGCATCTAATGATGCGGTGAAGAAGAAGAGTCTGGACTCTCTCATCTGAAGCCCAATCTAACTCAAGTAAAGACAGTCCCCAAACCTCTGAGCCATATAGAACAGTAGGACGGACCAAGGTGTCCATGAGGCTCATCTTGGACAAGATGTCCTGGAAGTGATGTCGAAAGCACTGTCTCTCGAGAAGGGCTAAGGATCCATATCCTTTGTTAATCCGAGGTTGAAGTGTTGGTTGCAAACTGTTAATCTGAGGCTGAAGTGTTGGTCGCAAACTGAAGCGGGGACCTGAGAATTGCACCCCCAGGTAAGTGTACATGCTAGTGATCTCAAACTCCTCCCCTCTAAATAGGAAGTGGAGGTCTGAAGTTTTGTTCACCCCATTGAAGATCATAACCTTGGTTTTACCCAGGTTGACCGTCAACTGTAGAAGATCTCAAAACAGAGCTAAGACATCCTATTGCGTCTGTACTCCTTCTGGAGATGAGGAGAGGAGGACCACATCGTCAGCAAAGAGTAGAATAGATATCAGAACCTAGTGAAGAAGGAAGCCATCAATGTCTTGGATATGCTCGTGTATAAATTCCTCCAACTCATCAATATAGATCCCAAACAGGGTAGGGGACAATGGACAACCCTTTTTAACCCCAATAGTGCTTCAGATAAAATCATACATCCCATAACCCATCCGAAGATGAGCAAGGATGGAATCATATAGGTGTGTAATAACTGTCAATAGGGTCGTCGAGATGCTAATATCTCTGAGTCTCTGGAGTAAGGATTCCCTCAGAACATAGTCAAAAGCTTTCCAAAAATCTACGAAACAATAATAGACTTTCGAAGAGTGGTGTCGTGCCTCCTCAATCACAACGCAGAGGGTGAAGATGTGGTCAATGGTCTGATGAGCTGGTCGAAAACCTGCCTGTCCCCTAGCTCTGAGTTGTCTCTACTCAAGTTCACTGGAAAGCTTCCTATGTAGAATAGTAGCATACAATTTCGAGAACGTCTGGCCCACCATGATCGCTCTGTAGTTATTGGGATTTGAGCTGAGCCTAACTTGTGGATCGAATGGATGATGTGGTGTGATCATGCTGGTGGAAAAACTTCATGGACTACATGGTCGAAGAGATTAGCCAAGTAGCTAACCAAAGCATAGAAACTGTGCTTAAAGAACTCTGCTTGGTAGCCTTCCTCATCAACTACTTTGCAGCCGTTCATCACCCAAATGGCCTCTCTAATATCTTTGTTTGAGAATAGGTAACAAGAAAGAGGGTGGGGAGGTAGCATGAATTTGGGGTTGCCCTGGAATATCATAAAGGTTGGAAGTGTGAGAGAACATGGATGTAGGGTCGAGGTCAGATGGAAGAGGGGAGCGTCGGGGAAGGATGGTATGCCATAATTGTTTAGGGGAGTGGGCAAGGAGAGTATGTTGAGATTGCAACAAGATGATGAGCTTAGTGGAAAGAAGTCGCCTTCACTAAGTGGGCCCGCAGGCTATTTTTGGTGCAAAGTCTATTTTTAGACTATGTCTATTTTTAGACATATGGATCATGTTCTATGAGTTGCGGGATGCTATTTGTGGATGGTTGGTCAAGTCGGAAAAAATAGATGGACTTCTATTTTTAGACATACTGGGCGGAATCTATTTTTAGATTGCCGGTCTAAAAATAGATATGTCGAATATTATTAGCTCTTAATAATATTTAGACTCTAAACATTATCTTATTCTCTTGGAGCACTTCAGTTAAGTGCACAGATGTGGCACAAGAGCTGACAGAAGGAATTATGCTATTCTTGAGGGTTATGTGGAGCTATTGCATGGATACTTCAGTTAGAACTCATGTGACAGAGTTTGGTGGAGTTGATTGAGGAAGTTAGTGGAGTTGTATTCAGTTTAACTAATCTAAACATAGTTGAGCTATTTGTATTCAGTTTAACTAATTGATACAATTAGTGAGAGTGGTGTGAATTAATTATTAATTAATTCACTAATTATAAACTCATTAGTCAACTAAATAATGCATCAGTTAACTTCAGTGCACGGACAGTTTCAGTGGAGACCAGTGCAGAGATAGGTGAAAGAGTAGGTTAACTATCAGTTGTGACTATACTGTTGCTATTTGCAACACACAGATAGGTGGAGAAGCCCATGAGGATTGCACAGTACAAGCCAGGTGGTTTATCTATTTAATGAAGTCATCCCATAGCATTGATAACGCAATAGAGGTTGGCTATCAAGTGGCAAAAGATTGGAGCATGTGTCTTGCTAGATCTAGCTTGATAGTGTGTAGCAATTGAGGGTGTGCATGAGAGCTTGTGAGGAGCTTTGTACTATGATTGTTACATGATCTCCATGACATATAATATACAGATAGTTGGGGTTTTTAGCTTTAAGCTTTCCCATTAAATACTGTGTTCATATGTGTGATAGTTCGTGGTTTTAATGTGTGCATGCAATTGATTTTATTTCCACATGTAATGATCAATGGTAGAAGAGATTTTGTATTATGCATGAAGCTAAAATAGTGTGTGATCAGGAGAATCTCGGTGAATAATATATCAGTTATTCAAAATTTCTACAGAGTAGAAAGTTCTCGTCTTCTATGAGAGACAAAGAGTCGTTTCTTGCGATGGAGGAGAACAATAAGAAGCTTTGAGGTTGGGGTAGAGGGTTGAGAGTGAGTGAAAGCATATCGAAGTTCTCGATGTAGAGACTTGCATTCGTCATCGTACCATTTGTTCATGGGGAAAGATCCAACTTTTGGGGAGATGGAAGTGGAACGAGTTGAGTGGGGGAAGGATTTGAGTGCCGCTTCCCAAATGGTAGATGAAAGATGGGTGTATTTAGTGAAACAAAAATCAAGCAAGGAGAATTGCTCCCATCTTGTGTAGGGTAGAGGAGAAGATGTCAAGGTCACCTTTGTCAAATCAAAAGGTGGTTTGGGGTGGGCCCTGAGGAGAAGGATGGGGTGGAAGGGAGGAGGGGAGTGGGGTGGTCAAACCGGAGAGAGAATGAAAAAAGTGCATGATCAACAAGGGGGATGGGGGAGACCGAGAGATGGTGAATAAAAGGAGCAAGTTTTGGCTAGCGAGGACATAATCAACTACACTCGCACACCCGCCATATGGCCGACATGTGAAGAAGCGAGAGTCTGGGAAACAGGGGAGACCATTTAAAATCAACAACTCCTGTGATTCCCCCAACTGCAATAGATGCTCACCGTAAACTGTAGTGGGCCCGAAAGCTTCATTTGACATCCGGTGAAGCCCTACTGAATCTGGACCTATCCTCTGGGTACAAAACACATCCTCTGATCGATCGTGGAGAGGGATCTAGTGATCTCTAGTCTGAGCATTGAAGTCACCTAGGAGGATGACTTCCCCAACAACAGAGTACTGAGTGATGTCGGAGTACAAGTCTATAAAGGGAAATACCAAAAGGGAAAGTGAATTCCACTTATTAGATTTCAATGTGGATAGTTTAATGTCGCGATAGAGGAGCCAAAAAGTGGAGGAAAAACAACCCATTACGACAAGCACCATTATGTTTTATTTACGGTTGCAACAACCTCTTGCTGCCTCTAGACTCAAGAATCTTTACGTCGAAGTTGTCAGGCAATCC
This sequence comes from Pinus albicaulis, assembly GCA_034641835.2. Lineage (NCBI taxonomy): Eukaryota > Viridiplantae > Streptophyta > Pinopsida > Pinales > Pinaceae > Pinus > Pinus albicaulis. Next base: position 393,236,488 of record CM076575.1, read on the forward strand.
AGTGGACTGATGTGAGTAATTTAAATTTTAAGAAATGTTCAGTGAAGTCGTGGTCCTTCACATATAATTTTAAAATAATATATATATATATATATATATACATGTGGAAATTAAAATTTACAATTTTTGAAGTGTAATTTTATATTAGCAATTCTTTGACCAGCTAGAAAGCTTTGGAAGGGCAATGACGTGTTCAATTTTGAACACTCAGTCCTGCTGCCCTATGGCAAGGACTAATAATAAATCAAGTGCTGCCAGAGTTTTTAAATAAGCATATAGCTAATTTTAGAATCCATTGAGTATATGGCCTGCTATAATGTCGGTCAGCTCAAGGAGTAGACTCCCCTAAGAAGTAGACTCTCTTTCTCTGAGTCTCGACTCTTGCTAAATCATAAGATTCACCATGATCAAAACAATAAAAAATAATTTTTTTTGGAATCCATCGTTACATGCCTCCAAACTAGCCGTCATGGAAAGTTGTGTACAGGATCATAATACCAAGTTCGGTTTCTCTGGAATCCGATTGCAATTCATTTTCTATGGAGTCGGCAAGAGCCTTCCAAATTTCACTGATTTTTGGGGACGTCGGAGTCTCCCCAATAACCACCGAGAGAAAAACACTCAGAGTGGACCGAAGAATAATTTAAATCTTCAAATTTACAGAGGTATGTTAAAACATGAACCTCACATAAATGTTGTAGGATTGTCCTTTAATAAATGGCCACACATGAAATAATAAATCATGATACAGGCTAGGCTTCTATGGCCAAATTAAGGGCCATCATATGACCTGTATTATTGATCTGGTTCTTCCTCCAATTGCCCCAATGTTGAATGTTAATCCAAATCTTTGTTAATCCAAATTAAGGGCCATTATATGAGCTGTATTATTGATCTGGTTCTTCCTCCAATCGCCCTAATGTTCAATGCTAATCTGAATCACATCTGAAAAAAAAAAGGGATAACATCTGAAAAATGTTAATCTGAATCTTTCTCAATCCAAATTAAGGCCCATCATATGAACTGACTTATTGACCTGGTTCTTCTTCCAATCGCCCTAATGTTGTTCTCCCTGTTGAATGTTAATCTGAATCTTTGTTAATAATCCTCCGTGATGGCGGAGTTTATCAAATTTTCATCATTACACAATGGTTATTTTGTTCTCAGTCGGCAGTTGTGGAATTTTTTTTAATGTCTTTTTGCAAAAAATATTAGGATGGAACATGCTGAACTGCAGATTTTGGTAATATCCCAAAATCTAAAATCTAATGGACATGACCAATTGACCTCTCTCCGGTCCTCATATCCCGGAATCTGCCGTCGAGATAAAGATGCTCGCATGGAAGATGGCAGAAATGGCTTACTTCCATTGGGTGAGGAAAGTGGACTGTATTCTGGCGGACTATGGCATTACAATTAAGAGAGCGTTTAAAACGGTTCTGCATTCCGAGATGAATAAAAAATAAGGTGGACACATGCACTGAGTCGGCATGCTTTCTCAGTCATGCTTGCACAGTTCATACAGGCATGCACTAGAGTGATGTGGATTGGTCACAGGAAGTGGTGCTCCAAAGAGGGCATTTGATTGAGGGAGGATCAAAAGGGCCGTCCTCAACTTTTGCGCCTATATATTGCAATTCCACTATCTATGGTGAGGATGTCATTGCTATTAGAGTCTAGGATTTTCCCTCTAGTTTAGATTGAGGTTAAAGTTTCCTCGGTCATTTTGATTGATATTAGGGTTCTGGTTATGACCATCTCTGTATCTGTGAAGATCCGAGTAAAGGTTATGGCCATATCTCTATGTGTTGGGGATTCAGAATATGACAAACAAAAACAAGAAGGCTGAAATTTCAGAAAATCAATGTTCAAGATCGACAAAGATTGAGACCTATCATTTGGAAAAATATGGATCCGTTCCCGAGGGATAGATTACCATTTAACTTTTCATTCTTTGAGCTCTTCTATAATTTTTTTATATTATGGCTCTCTCATCGTAAGAGGTTCTTGGAATCGATTCAACAGATTCATTGTTCTCTAAAATTTGATCAGCCTTAGTATATTTTTCTCCAACTAGTGTAGAACAGTGACTTATATACATCCCTAGTATCATCGTGTGATTTTAAATTTCACAATTTCAATCATTCGGTCTTGGCATGCAAGATGTACTGATGCAAAAAGCCTTCAGATGTCATATCTAGTCAAATTTCGATTGCCGTAACCACCATTATCATGGAGCTCACCTATTAGTGCCATCAACAAAAATGTATTTGCCTTTCACTGTTACAAATAACAAGCATAAAATTCTATTCAGATGTCCACATTGATCTGCTAGCATGACTACATTTCATTCAAGATTACTTGAAAAATAGATTCTATGGTTAAACAGTGCAAATCCTCTTGAGAGATCTCTTACTCTATTTCGAAGCAGCTCACCCTCCTAATCTTTTTGTAAGGTCAGGGTAATATTTCTTGTTACAGATGACAAAAAGGAGCTTGAGCCTCGATTCAGTGGCAAATTTAGCATAACAGACATCAGAGGGAAATCATTGTAGATCCAAAGTAATGTCAATACAAAGACATTCACAAGTAATGACCAAATAAAAAAGTGTGATCTGCCTTTGAATAAATCTTTGCAAATTTTGATCTTATGAAATATAACTATGTTGATAGTCACTCAAAAATCAAGATCCTCTTATAGCTCAAACTTATGATAGAGAAAAAGATCTGAAAGGTGTTGGGATATATGCAACGCAATTTAGTCTCAGCATCCCTCCGGTTATGATTAATGCACTTTCCTACTCTGATCAAATGCTTGTGATAATCAAGTGCAATTTGTTGTTTAGGGCTAGTTTTATATCTCTGCATTTGTCTCATTGTGCTGTAAATCTCAGATATTGCATTTATAGGCAAGTTGGGATTGTCTTCTTATAGTCAATATTTAAATTTTTTGCCTTTCTAGTTTGAATGCAATGAACTGTGATTAGAGTCTGACGATCTACTCAGATACATGTTGGATATTTTGTATGTCTCACAATATTTACAGAACCATTTTCATATTTTCTGTGTTACTTGTAATTTTTTTATTGTGGTCAGTTTTCCGAAGAAAAGAAAAAGCACTCTGTTTATGTATATTTTTTCTAAGACAAAATCTGAAACATATAAATTCCAGAACGACAATCTCCAAACCCAAAGCAAAATAGTGACCATCTATTCCGGAACACATTTCAATTGTGTGCTGATGCATATCAGTCTAAATTTCATGCTGCTCCTACACATAAAGTACGCAATCGGTTTAATCAATCCTTCATTATCTTAGAAGTCAGACTTTCCTTCTCCAGTGTTTATATACTAGTCAAAAACACGAGGAATCTGCTGAGAAGAACCTGAAGGAAATCCCACCACATGTCTTCCAATAAACTAAAATTTAAATATCACATGATAAAAGAGAAGGATGATATTCAGAACAGGGGCACGCCATCCTCGCAGAATTCGGACCATGGTTCCAGGGGAATGAAAAACAATGCTAAATCAGATCATATGCTATACTGTCCCTTTGCAGGTGAAACCCCAAGATGTCCATGACATTGAATGCCTGTAAACCAGTTTTTCCCAAATGTACATTTCATTTCAATTTACATACTCGTGTTGCTGGAAGGTTGGCAACATGGTCTGATTTTTGGAAGTTTGCTATATACAAATTAATACTCATCCGGTGTAGATTAGTTAGTTTGAGTTGGATTTAGTTTCCATCCGGTTTTAGTTTTAAATCGCATGGGAGAGGTTGAGAGTGAGAGCCAACAGTGGTTGAAAAAAAGTGTCCAAAGGAATATCCAAACTTAACTGAGCCTCACACAATTCTGGTAACACCTGGTAACACCTCCTGCAGTTGAGCAGATTGTTCTTGTTCTTCCATCTAACATTGGAATGGTCTCTGGCCTAGGCTCACCCTAGATATGGAAAAAAATACAACCTAATAGATAAATCATAAGGTATATCTGGTTTGATATTAAAATTCTGTCGAGGAAATGTTATGTAGTGGATACATAGAAACCGGAACTTGCTACTATGATCCTAATTGTTACATTTGTTACTGTCGTAGTTGATTAAGGGATTTGAACACTTTTGGAACACCATTTTCAGCAATACTTATATATATCTCTAATTAATTTTCCTTGTATATGGGTATTCATTACCTTTCCTTGTTCCAATGCTATGGTCCAGAGGATGTGTGATTTCAAATATGACATGCTGAAATAAGACAGTAAAGCATCAAGGACACAGAAAATAACACATTCTTCAATGTGGCAGGGAGGAAAGTGAAGATGAACATAAACCAAAGTACTATAAAGATTTTAGTTCCACCCCAAATAACCATTCATTTCTCTGATTTCATCATCAGATTTTGGATAAGATCGGTTTGAATTTCAATGTTCTCAATCTCTCTTCAATCTCCTATCAAACCTTGCACATTACTGACTCATAAAGTTATTTTGAAATCAAGTATCAAATCAAATTCTTCAAATTAAGTATCATACCAATTTCTTCTTCTTATGTTCTTATTTGCACTCTTTAAACTTAATTAAGCCTTCCAGAATTAATAAGTTTTTAACTCTCTTTAAATTCTAATCAAACCTTATTAATCATTCATCAAATTCTCTTAAAAAAGTATTAGTTCGAGTTTATCTGGCATTTTTATTTATATTCTTTAATCTTAAGCACCATAAAGGGATAAAGGAATCATTTTCCAGTAAATTTTCACTCTCTCTTGTAACTCTGCGTTGCCAACTTTATGGAGGTTATTGGAATGTTGAGTAATTCTGTGGCCTTAATTGTTGAATTCAGAACACACTGCTTTTGTCACAGTTTATTCTGTGATCACAGCTATATAATTGCATCCATTTTAAAGTTGTCTAAACTGGTTTTTAGGAAAATAAATGTAGATAACAAGCTCACAAGAACTGAGGTTTGCTCACTATTAAGTGAAGCCAATTTCAAATAATCTGATTCGGGCCTCTTGAATCTTACTGATTTAGTGCCACTTCAATTGGAATAACATTATTGCCAGCACTGTTGAGGCAAATGAAGCAAATAATGATATTGGGGATATTATGCTTAATTTGTAATGGTTAATTTTCTCGGCTGGATCTCCGATAGTAGTCGAAAAATAAATGAAAATAATCATTACTTTTTAATAAATTGCAGTAAAAGCAATTAAGATTATTAAAAATAGAATACGTCATCTTAGTGAGGTCTGTTTAAAGTTAATTTGTCCATAAAGAATAAAAAAGCACTATTTCAAACTATATAGCTCTTTAAACTAAATGTTTTGATTAGTGCTCTCTAAACTAAATGTTTTGATTAGTGTCTGCATAGGACATCAATCAGCTATGTCAATCTTATAACAAAACTACAGTAAGTGTCATTTTTTGAATATCAAGGTTGCAGTAGATTAACAAAAATGTATGCTTAGCATTCAATCTTGTACATTAAAACAAATTGCTTACGTGATTTTATAAGTTAAAAAAATAATGTTGCGTTTTGAAATGATAGGTAATAATAAAAATGTAAAATTAAAAAAATTAAATTAATTATTTATTATTAATATTATATTAATTTGGTCTTTAGGGAAGTTTGATTGGTGATAATCATGATATGAAGTCTTTGTTAAGTATGTGGGTAGAGATCCAAATTCTCCTCACTAGTTGTGTGGGCCATGCATTGGGACACATATGGGTTCACCTAGAGGTATAGTGATAGTAGACGTTCATGTTCTATAGGAACATTCAAAAGAGAATATATATATATATATATATATATATATATATATATATATATATATATCCTAAAGGAACTTTGAAACTACATCTAATTGACATATATTATAAAATTTTAGTTAATTAAAAAATTATAAAAATTACTCTTTATATGAAATTTGTTAAGTTTAGCTGTGTTTTAAATGTTATGTTTATTTTAGTTAAACTTAACATACTAGCACAACCACGTTAGTAAATGTAGTGTCTATCTCAGTCATTTTCCCCTTCTAAAATTACAACCATTGGTAAACATGTATTTACATGATGCCATTTGTTATTTGATTATTTGCATGGAAATTTCCTAATTGTATAACATAAATGTGAATTGAAATTGCCTCCATTGATTTAGAGGGGAACTTAAAAATATGCCAACATCATTTATTTATAATCATAAGATAAAGATTTGGATTAAAAAGGTGAATAGTGAGCCAATATTTAATAGGAAGACACTTGTGGAAATAACTAACATAACAATTCTCAATATATTTGACCTTAATTTTTTTTAGAAATACATAAATTTTAATTGCTTTATTTTTAAAGCTCAATGTCTATTGTAATTTGAAATTGAGTTATTAATGTAACAATTATATATATATATGGGAACTTAAAAATATGCCAACATCATTTATTTATAATCATAAGATAAAGATTTGGATTAAAAAGGTGAATAGTGAGCCAATATTTAATAGGAAGACACTTGTGGAAATAACTAACATAACAATTCTCAATATATTTGACCTTAATTTTTTTTAGAAATACATAAATTTTAATTGCTTTATTTTTAAAGCTCAATGTCTATTGTAATTTGAAATTGAGTTATTAATGTAACAATTATATATATATATATATATATATATATATATATATATATATATATATATATATATATATATATATAAGTCAGGGTAAAAACTTTATATTATGATAAAACAGAAAAATACATTGTAGTTTTAGGAATTTGGCTTTTGTGATCCATAAATTGTGAGAAAATCTTTCGGTAAAAATCACATCAGAATAATTTTGGTCGACGCGTTTCGAACCAGCTAGTGTGGTTCATCATCCCAGAATAATTTTGGTCGACGCGTTTCGAACCAGCTAGTGTGGTTCATCATCTTGGATGATGAACCACACTAGCTGGTTCGAAACGCGTCGACCAAAATTATTCTGATGTGATTTTTAGCGAAAGATTTTCTCACATTGTAGTTTGTTGGTCCGCCATACTGGAAACCAGACCAACTGCAATAAACTATAGCCTTGTTTCAGAACTTGACCAAACATGCCAAAATGTTTTTTTTTTCTATGGTATTTTCTTGGCATATCTACCAAGTTATCTTTTCTACTGCTACTTAACCATTTACAACTTGCTAGAGGTCTATTTGAATATCTAACTTTCTGTTCTAGACCTACAGACCAGCCTATTATCCTATTACTATGAATTGGCCTACACAACAAATCGACCAAATAAAACAAAATCAGACACATAATCATGTTCATTTATCTAGGGATAGTGATGGATCCTCCACCACACCTGATCCAGACACAGGTGTAGCCTTCTCCGATGGAGTTGTTGAAGCAGGCGCCCCTTGATCACGAGATCAGTTTTATGCTCAAAAATCAAAGTGCTTAGATTCTCTTGGAACCTGAATGACTGTGTAGTGCTCATCATTCCAAATCAGGCGCATTTCATTTAAATGGTCGTAGTATGCTCCCGGAAACGCGATCTGTTCGCTTGGCTAAACAGAAAAATTTTGTGACAGGGATGTTGACTAGGCATCTGTACCATCGAGTTAGCATAAGGTATATTCCAAGGAATATTCTTGAAATATTCCCCCAGGTGGACCTATAAACACTTGACAAGTGTCGGCATCGGATGGGATGGTTGGTGTTGGGTTGGACCAATGAGGTCACAACACGTGGCAAGCCCAGAGGCCGCCACGTGCCCCTCAAAATAGAAATGGTATAATTTTTTTGGACAAATTGCAGGTGGAGGCGTAGGGGTTCAACCCCACGACCTCCTGCCACAAAGCCACGACCTACCACCTCCACTACACGTTAAGTCTTAACTATCAATGGTGCCCATATGTATTTGAATTCAACGTTATAAATGGCGGGGGAAAAGAGGGGTCAACCCTGAAGGGTCAGCCCCGGTCGATAGGACCACTGCTCAGGACCACCGGCGAGAGCTCCAAGCTAGGCGGAGTTTTAAAACTATAAACCACGATTAATTAAACCTAATCCATATTTTATTATGCGCTAAATAGATCTTAAATGTGGATAAAGTTAAGCAGGATTACCGCCTTAACCGTGCTTAACCCCTTCTTAGCTCTAATTGACGGACCTCCAGATTTGGCAGAAACTACCATTTCTAATGGCAGTTAACTAGTTTAGGGCCTAAAATATTGGGGAAAATAAAAAAGGCCATAACTTTTGCAATTTTCGACCAATTCAGGCTTAGAAAGAGGGTAGTTGACCATTTTGAGCCATTCTGGACTCATTGGAGCAGGTTATAGGAGCAAAGGAGCATTGTAAATAGGTCAATTTGACATTTTGAGCATAATATAGAGGCCCAAGCCATGGAAGTTGGACAAAGGAGATGTAGCCCAGGAGGGGTGAACTCCTTCATCAAATACCTGTGTTAATGTTATGTATGGTGACGTTATGTACTTTATTTGTTGTTGTTCAACTCTTGTTTTTATGTTAAATTGCTCACTTAATTGACATGAAAAACACACATGATACTTGATAATTTGCAAGAAACCTTAACCCCTTAAGCACACATAAGACATTTGTTTATAAAATCTAAAAGGGGAATTAGCTAAGCATTACTAACATCCCCCATTCAAATCATTTTTGGTATGAGATCTCAAGTTCATTAGGTTTTGTTGTGCAAGAAGGTATCTAATTGTTTGCAATTTTGTGTCATGCCTACAAGGTTAAGACTCAAAAGAGGAGAAGGGAAGTTGGTTGAGAGCCCTGCAGTTGGGTCAAGAGGAAGAAGGCAAAGGTTGCCAAAGTCTTCAACACTAGCACATCCTCAAGTTGAAGTTGAGTCTTCACTGAGAATGTCTCATGAAGGAGAACCTATCATGACAGAAAATGAGAGAACATTCAGGAAGGAATTCTTTGATATGACTGAGATGGTTAAAGTCCTCTATGAGGAAAGGAATGTAAGGATGCAAGGAGAGAGTTCAAGGCATCTAAGAGGAGAGGCTTCTACAGGAGGAGGAGGCCATGGAGATGGTAATAAGCCACCATCCACTCCACCATCATCATCATCACCATATTCACCTTCCTCATCATCATCTTCCACTACCACAACCCTAGAATCTGTTCATACACATACTTCAAAAGGAACTGGTAAATCACCTTTTTCTTAAACTTGATGTTAAGTTTGAGCTTCCAATGTATAATGGAGAAGTGAATGCAGAGAAGCTAGATAATTGGATTCGTCAGTTGGAGGTTTATTGCAGAATTCAGAACCTTCAAGAGGATGACATAAAGATTTAGTTGTCTTCCTTGAGAATGGAGGGTTCAACACTTGTATGGTGGGAAGTAAGGACTCAAGAAGAGACTAAAAACCACAGTAAGATATAAATGTCTTGGTAAAATATTATTGCTGCCATCAAAAGACAATTTTATCCTCTAGCTTACATGAAAAAATGCATTATGGACTGGAAAAAATTTAGACAATTGAAAGGGAAAAGTGTGCAAGATTATACTTATGAATTTAGGAGAAGAGCCCTTATTTTGGGTACTAATTTGTTTTCTCAAGAAACTTTGTTAAAGTATATTGGAGGTTTGCACAATTACCTTAGACATACTATTCTCATGTTCAATCCCACAAACGTAGATGAGGTTTACGTTCAAGCTATACATCTAGAAGCAAGAGGGAAACATAGTGTAGATGAGAAAAGTGATAGTTTACTTAAGTATGAGGGTAAAGGAAAGGGGAATTTTAATGGAAGAGGAAAGAAAAATGGTTCTATAAAAATAGAAAAAGAGAAACTCACATGTAAACATTTTTCGAAGAATGGCCAGGATGAAGGCCATTGTTGGCAACTCCATCCAGAGTTGAAGCTAAACAAACCTAAAGCCAAAGAGAAGGGGAAAATTGTTGCAATCATTAAACATGACTTACGTTCAGATTCAGGAGATGAAACCAAGATTACAACAATGGGTTTGAAAGGTAAGAACATAGCAAACACTATTTCTTCAAGTTTTTCCAATGTCACTCAAGATTAAGATACAAGAATTGAACTCTTTCATATTAGAGTCGTTTCAAAGCATACCAAGATAGACACACTATTTGATAGTGGTTGTCAAGCTAATTTGATTTCCAAAGACTTAGTTAAGAAGTTAAATCTTGAAACTGTTACACATCCAAGACCTTATCATTTAGGGTGGATATGTAAGAATGAAAACTTGCAGGTAACAAGGAAGTGCATCCTAAGGTTTGCAATCAATTCAAACTTTCTTGACGAAGTTGAACTTGATGTAGTGCTGCTTGAGATTTCAGGTATTGTTTTGGGAAGTCCATATCTTTATGATAGGAAAGCAATATCTCATAACCAAGAGAATAAGTACCACTTGTTTAAGGATGGAATTGAGTACATAGTTAGAGTACATAAGAAGAAGAGAAGTTTGTCTCTTATACATGCAGGAGAAATGAAAAGAATAGTGAATGAAAGTCAAAATTTGACTTTGTTAATGTTCAATCATAAAGATGTTTTGAATGCGACCTTTCAAAAAGATGCATCGAATGAAAAAGTTGATTTCATTGAAGTTGCTAACATTGCTTGTAATAATATGTTTCATGACTCTAACAAGTTGCCTTTGAAAGGAGGTAAACAAGATGTGAAATATTTGCAGCAGTCAACATCAATGTTGGGCAGTGATGGAAACAAGATGCCGGTGCAAGAGAGTGCAAAGGTCAAAGAGAAAGCGCTAAATCAATTTGAAAAATAAGGAGTAGATTCCACAAGCACTTGTTTTTGGTCTCAAAAGGGTACATGGAAATGGTGAAAACACTTGGTCAAAAGTTGATGCAAGTATAAGGCAAGACAAGCTAAAAATCGCCATGTCCACAATGTTCGAGGTGAGACAATTTTCAAGTTTACTTTGATTGACAACCGAGGTGGAAAAAAGTTTGTTTATGCAAGGATAGCTTTCTGTTATGCAAATTCAGGGAAATTGCAGTATGAAGGTGTCTACAACAACAAGACAGGGTCTCCAGAGTCAAGGAAAAATACTAGTTTGTGTGAAAGGCTCAAATTGATGAAAATGGGAAAATTCCAGTGGATTGAGACTGGAAGGGTGAGGGAACTGTACCCTCATCCACATGTTGTGTAATGAAAGATATTTTGGGGTCCAAAAGGCTTCTAGTGGGGAGGAATGAGCAAGGGCTTAGTTTTATGCTAAAAAATAAAAGTGCTCAGATTGTCTTGGAACCTAAACGACCGCGTAGTGCTCGTCGTTCTGAATCTGGCTCACTTCGTTTCATGAAAAATGGTCGTCGTATGCTCCCAGAAACGCGATCTGTACGCTTGGCTAAAAATGCAAATTTTGTGACAAGGATGTTGACTAGGCATCCATATCGTCCAATCAGCAAAAGGTATATTCCAATGAATATTCCTTGGAATATTCTCGAAATATTCCCCTAGGTGGACTTATGAACGCTTTACAAGTGTTGGCATTAGATTGGATGGTTGGTGTTGGGTTGGACCAATGAGGTCACGATACATGGCAAGCCCAAAGGCCGCCATGTGCCCCCCAAGGTCAAAATGTGGTATAAAATTTTTGGACAAATTCCAGGTGGAGGCGTCGACGTTCGACCCCGCGACCTCCCGCAACACAAAGCCACAACCTACTGCCTCCACTACACATTAAGTCTTAACTATCTATGGCGCCCATATGTATTTGAATTCAATATTATAAATGGTAGGGGAAAAGAGGGGCCAACTCCGGTCCATAGGACCATCGCAGAGGACCACTGGCAGGAGCTCCAAGCTGAGCGGAGTTTTAAAACTATAAACCACGATTAATTAAACCTAATCCATATTTTCTTATGAGTTAAAACAAATCTTAAATGCGGATTAATTTAAGCGATATTAGCACCTTAATTGCACTTAATTAACTCTTAACCCCCACTTAGAACTAATTGGCGGACCTCCGGATTTGGTGGAAACTACTAGTTCTAGTGGCAGTTAACTAGTTTAGGGCCTAAGATAGTGGGGAAAATTAAAAAGGCCATAATTTTTATGATTTACGACCAATTTAGGCTCATAAAGAGGCTAGCTGACCATTTTGAGCCATTCTGGACTCATTGGATCAGGTTAAAAGAGCAAAGGAGCATTGGAAACAGGTCAATTTGACATTTTGAGAATAATATAGAGGCCCAAGCCATGGAAGTTGGACCAAGGAAATGTAGCCCACGAGGGGTGAACTCCTTCATCAAATACCTGTGTTAATGTTATGTCTGGTGATGTTCTGTACTTTATTTGCTGCTGTTTAGCTCTTGTTTTTATGTTAAATTTCTCAGTAAATTGACATGAAAAAAACACACGAGGCTTGATAATTTACAAGAAACCTTGACCCCTTAAGCACACATAAGACATTTGTTTATAAAATCTAAAAGGGGAATTAGCTAAGCATTATTAACATCCTCCATTCAGATCACCCATGATCTCAGAATCACTGGTTGCTTACCGCTCGCTCCAGTTACCTCTCTGACCCTATATTTCGTTAATCTCACCAGATCTCCATGTCCTTGCCCTTGTGTAATATCCTGGTCATGGATATATTTATGATAAATTGAAAATATTTTGTTCATATCTCCAATTCGATCGTTCTGTAGGCGTTATATGTTCACCACCTTTTGGACTGCCTCCTCGACTGCTCGCAACTGTTGCTCGATCACTTTTAGCTGTAGTTGGTATTCCATTTGACGCCAGATTATCTCTTTCGTCACTTTCGCCTTCAACTTGCGCACTAAAATTTTGACGTGTCATGTTGTCTCTAAATTCTCTGATAGACCGTTTGTCTCGTTCAAGATTTCCCCGTGTCTATGATCCAGTCGACCTCTTCTTCGAATTTATTATCCGAGATGTTACTTCGTAGATGCCTCACTTCATTTTCCCAGACTTCGACGACTTATTTGCCTCGCTCTGGGAATGTCACATGGTAGTTGAGTTCTGCCTCATTCGTCGCCTCCTCCATTTTGGTTCTCTTACCAGTTGTGGAGCTTTGAGCCTCCGCTATCGACCTCCCCCTCAGCCTATCACCCCCATTTCTCCGCATAATTATTTTGGCTATCGTGTTTCTATGATAAACATGCTTTCTCTCACTACTACTCCCCCTTGTATTGCTCAGCCTTATCACTATATGTCCCATATGACTCCCCTCCTTATCTTATAAAGTAAAAATCCAGAGCATCACATTATGCACTGTCCTTTGGGAACCTTCCCTGTCTATTTTTGGAAACTTTCGCCTAGAAATGTGGTTGTAGTACATTCATGTGAGGATGGGACCATCTCCCTTCTCATTTGCCTCTGCATACGGTCTGTGCAGGCCCATTATCATTGTAGCTCTGTTCTAGTACTACTCCACAATGTGTATTGTCCTTCTCCACTCCTTAAATTGTCCTTTCCCATTGATTCAACCTCTCGATGGACGATTAAGTGAGTCTGGGTTCCACTCCTTCCCATCAGCTACCGTCATGTCTTTCATATCTTGACGACACGTACCTCCTCTATCTTCACTAATACCCGCTACTTGTCCCCTCATAATAATTATTAAACATTCCTTTCACTAGGTGGGTTACTGTCGTCCTCCTAGCCCACCCTTTTTCTATCATTTCGCCCCTCTGACGTGGATATATCTCTCTCCACCAGTGCTCAACAATCATCCTTTAACTGTCTGTCCACCATTTTGTCCCAGGCCATTTCAGTGATCACCTTATTACTCTCTACCCCTTCGTTTTCCACTATGTTTTCCAACGCATTGGTCGAGCGTCATACTAAGGAAAACTCCACCATTTTCAACTCCTCTAGGTGGTCCTTAATCCTTTGGATTATCTGGGTGAGACACCAATTATTCATGATCTTGTTCATCGAGGTGCCACATTGCAGTCTACGTGTCACTTGGATAGCTAATGCAAAGTTACCCTCCACTATTACATTCACCTCTCTTTCCTGCCGCAACGTTTCTAGCCCCCGCTCCAGGGTTTGGAACTCCATTGCATTACTTGTGGCGTGTCCCATATTGATGAAGTATAACCTTTGGATTTTACTTGTCAAGTCCCAAATGATTCCTCTGACTCTAGCCTTGCCTGGGTTGCCCTTGGAGGCTTCGTCGAAAGTCAATTTCCAGAAACCTTCTTGAGAACTTACCACACTATAGAGCCCATCCTTCTATGAATTTCTCTGGGAAAGAGGATCCTATACCTCAAGTAATCAAGGTAAAGAAACTTTAGAATTCTTACTTCCTGAGGGGATGGTTGTTCCTATGAGGATTGAAATATTTTTCTACTGATGGTTTCCTTAAGCTGACAGGGAGTTTCTTCCATCAGGCTTGCAATAGGGCGCTTTTTATTGGAGAAAATTCAATGGTTGCGTTCCTTCCAGATTGACCAGAGGATAAATCCTAGAATCAAGTTCCAGGTCATGTTAACTGCTTCATTCTTGGTATATTGCAACCACCAATTTTTAATTTTTTTCTTGTATACTTTCCTTATTTCTATTAGTTTGTCTGTAGATGATATTCAACCAGTCCCATAGAGATTTCATGTATCTACAATTATTCACTAGGTGGTTAAGACTTTCTTCTTCCCTTTCATGTAGGCTGCACCATGATGGACCTATCATCCATCTCTTAGAAATATTTTCCCAAGTTATCACCTTTTTGTGTAAAATTAACCACAAAAACATTTTAATTTTCGACCAGTGAAAGGTCGCCCAAAGTTTGCTCCAAGCTGAGTCATGGACTTTGATATTTGCAGTTTGAAGGTAAGCCTTGGATTCCTTGAGGTTGAAATATCCTCCTTCTCATTGCCCCCATCGATCTCGATCCTCATTTTCCAGGATTTGTCTTTTATTTAGTTCCTCTGTAATATCTTGAATGTCTTTATCTCTTATATTTTCTTGGTGGAGGATGTTTGGGTTCCATATTCTCCACTTATTGTTTGCTAGTCCTTGAGCCCATAATTGGTGGACTTTGCTATGCCCTTGTCTCTCTTTGGCTTCATGAATACTCAACCATTATGATTTGTTTAATCTCGGTTTTTGTTTCTAGATATGTTCCTAGAATAGGGCATCCTTTCCATTTCTTACTTCCAAAAATTTGTGCTTTTGTATAATTTCTCTGTTGGTCCATGCCACATTCCATATTGCTGACCCTTGGATTGAACCCGTGAGCTTTACTAGGTCTTTTAGTTGACAATCAGGGGCATATTTCGCTTTCCATAATTTCTCCCATGGTGTCTCCCCTCTTGTTAACCATTTCCACCACAATTTGGCTCCATTTTCTCTGTTAATTATCTTAGGTTCTTATAGGCCAAGGCCCCCTGCATGTTTGGATTTACAGATCGTGTTCCATGCCACCAATGCCCATTTCCTCTTTTCATATACCCCTCGCCACATGAAGTTTCTTTGGACCTCCTTTATTTTTTGGAGAACTCCTTTAGGCACAGGAAGAACATATATCATATACCCCGAGATAGCCTGAAGCACCACCTTTACTAACACCAATATCCCTGACAAATTCAATGCTCTTACCGTCCATATTTTGACCCTATCTTCCAGGTTGGATATTACCTTTTCCCAGTTGGACTTCTTCCAAGCTTTTGATGTTAAGGGCACCCCTAAATACCTAGAAGGGAGGGATTTCCTTTGGAAACCTAGAATAGCTAGCAAATTTCTATGGATAGCAATGTGAGTGTTAAAAAAGAAAATCATATACTTTGACAGGTTTAACTCCATACTTGATTCCTTCATGAAGGTATCCATAATGGTTTTGAAATTGCGGGCCTCCTTTATTGTAGGAATGCGATGCAACATGGTGTCATCCACAAATTGTTGATGAGTGGTCGCCTGAGCATTTTCATGCAACTTCAGTCCTATAATATCCACTTCTTTGTTATTTGCTCCAATCACTCTCCCAATTCCTTCCATCATTAAGATAAACATGAATGGATAAAATGGGTCCCCCTGTCGAATTCCTTTGGACGGGAATAACGGTTTTGATGGGGCTCCATTAAGTAGAATTGAAAAACTAGGTGATGAGACCATTGCCATGATCCAATTGATCCAGTGCTCATCGAAGCCAAATTCCTGTAACACCGCTTCCATGTATTCCCAGCTGATCTAATCATAAGATTTAGATAAATATAAATTCATTATCATACCCGCCTTTTTTTGGGTCTTTAGTGAGTGAGCAACTTCATGTGCCATGGTTACATTGTCCAAAATTTGTATTCCCTCCACAAAACGCAATTGTTCCTCCAACATCATATAAGGAATAATTGTTTTCATCCGATTAGCTGCTACTTTGGATATGATTTTATATAAAACATTGCACAGTGCTATAGGCCTGAACTTTGCAGGGGTACTTTCCAGTTCTTCCTTGGGGATAAGGGCTATAAACTTTGAGTTCATAGATTTAAGAACCGTTGATGATTCTTGGGATTCAGCCACCACCTC
The DNA here is from genome assembly GCA_034641835.2 of Pinus albicaulis. Taxonomy (NCBI): domain Eukaryota; kingdom Viridiplantae; phylum Streptophyta; class Pinopsida; order Pinales; family Pinaceae; genus Pinus; species Pinus albicaulis. The sequence goes on from CM076575.1 coordinate 393,252,998, forward strand.
GTATATATAATTTTTGAAAATTTCCTAGCAAGCTTTGAAGAAATCTATAGTAAATATATCTGGTCTAGGGGCTTTTCCATTCGCCATTTCACTCACTGCCAATGCCACTTCTTCCATGGAGACCGACTTGTTTAGGTTTTTTTTGTGCTCATAAGTGAGCACCTTCGAGATATGCCTCACAATCCTTTCTATGTCTTCCCATCTCTCCATCTGGGGCTGTTCAAATATCTTTTGAAAGTGTTGGACCAAGACCTCCTCAATGTCTTGGTGAGCCTCAATGATTGAGTTCCTATGCTCGATTGTTGACTAGTGAAATAATTTTGTGTTTTTCTCCCCCTCCTTGATCCATAGCACTCGATATTCTACCTCCATAGGATTTCCTCTTATTTAAAACTCTCCTCCCACTTCATTAGTAATTCCATTTCCTCTTATTTTCTTCCCTCTATGTACCCTTCAGAGATCAACCTTTGTTACAATGCTTCCATTTTATGTTCCAATTCCTTTTTCGCCTGAAAGATGTTCCCTAATTCCATCTTGTTCCGCTGCTTTAGTTTCACCTTAATATGTTTTAACCTCACTCATACGATGTACATCATCAAGCCTTTGTCTGGTTCCTTTCCTTCCACCATGCTTTGATATTCTCCATGAAATCAGGGTGCTCTAACTAGAAGGCTTCAAATATAAAGGGCCTCTTTTTGGGAGTGAATACCAACTGCAACATTTACAATATTGGCTAATGGTCAAATCCCCCACAGGGAAGGATATTTTTTGCCACATCTACCCCTCTCATCAGTAAGTCTTTCTATATTAGAAACTTATCAAGCCTGGACAACACTTGATGTTTCCCTCCCCTTATTACTCCAAGTGGAGCATCCATTCGCAATTTCCATATCAATGAGGCTGGTATCCTCAATGAATTCCTTAAATGCTTCAAAATCACTATCTACTCTTCTTTTGCCACCTTTTTTCTCTGATAGAGAAGTTATCATATTGAATTCTCCCCCCACAACCCAAGGGAGGTGCCCTTTCCTACTCTTTATCATCCTCAGATCTTGTAGAAGCTTGATCTTCTCCTCGATTCTTTGAGGCCCATACACATTAGGGGTTCTTATAAATTAAATTTCTAAAAATAATTATGATCTATTTGCTTCAGAATCTAGAAGGATCAAGGATTTGGGGTTCCAGCAGATGGCCAATCCCCCTGCCGAGCCCTGCGCTTCCACCTCCACTGTGTCATACCTTCTTCCTAGTCTCCTGCTTAACTCCTTTATTTTTTTTACTGAGTACTTTGACTCTTGTAGAAAAAATATATCAAGCTATTCCATTTGAATCTTTTTATTTATTAATCTTTGTTTCCTAAGGATACTAATGCCTTATATTCCATGATAAAAATTTCATGATTTAACTATTTTTCAAGGAGGGCGAGCCTAGAGCTCTCATCTTACCTGAATTTATTAACATAGCTCCCAACTCCTTGAGGGTGACAATATTCGACTTCCTCCCTCTTTTCCGTTGGCTCTACCGTGGCGCCAACACCGTATGAGATCCCGTTACTTTCACTCCTAACTGAGATCCCTTCAGAGATCCCCCTACTTTTTCTAGATGCGGTCTTTTTTTCCCCCATAATCTCGTCTCGTCTCTCATCAGGTATAAATATTGGATTTTGTCCATTTGATCCACATTGATTGCTTATATTCCTTGTTTCCTCACCTGTTCCACCATATCCTGGAGGTCGATTCCTTCCTGCTCGATTATCTCTTGCAATTTTGGATCCTCTGTGCCTACTTCGCTTGGGGTCATTGACACATCTCCCTCAAAATATTTTGATATATCTGGGCTATCTCCTTGCTGCTCATATTCCCTGTTCGGCTATCCAATTTCTTCCTCTTTACCTTCTCCTTTATCACCATTGTCCTCTTCTTCCCCCCCTTGTCCCTATGGGTTTTCCTCGACTATAACTTCAAAGTTATTTCTCTGAGATTTCTTTCCTTCGTTTCATTGTTGTTGTCTTCTATTAGGTCTTCCCCTCATAGTGGGTCTGAAAAAATCCTCTGCATCCTTTCTTTCTATCTCTTTTCTATGTTCTTCCACATTTATTAAGGGGCATTCCCTTATCAGGTGGCCATGCTCATGGCACCTTCTACATATGAAAGGGATTTGTTTATAGTCCATCGGTTGTAACCAAAATTCGTCACACAACTCTATCTTGGCGGATTCAGGAAGAGCTCCAGAGACATCCATTTCAACATAGATATTTTCATATGTTGTAATCTGCCTTGTAAAGTTGCTTTTGAGATTTTAATGAATTTACCCAGAGAATATCCTATTAGCTTTAAATTTGTAGGAAGCCAATAGTCTAGGGGAAGGGAATACAACCTGACCCAAATCGAGACGCATGTAAAGGTTTCCTTCTCCAGGGTGAAGTTCTCCATCCATCGCTTAATGTATAAACCAGCTGAAGCAAAAAAATAAGGACCATCGTAAAAAAATCGGTCTTTGTCTTCCATATTGGCAAATACCATTGTGAAAAAGCCTTTTGACCCTATATGTAGTTCGATTTCTCCCCTCGGTTTCCAATGATGTTTGTTCAAATTACACAAAGCTTTTTCTGTGGTCCAGAGCCCCATGAATTTACATATGACAACATATGATCTCATTCATTCCCTGAAGGCTTGGGTCTCGGGATCGATGATCAATGTCGTTGGTATTACCGTTTTTTTTGGCTTACATGGCCCTGTGGAACCTTTTGACTTCTTTTGTTGTTGTTGGTCTCTTTGCTTCCCTGTTGGGCCCCTGCCTTCATTTGTTCTTTGTCCTTTACCACGTACTTCTGCTGACCCATGGACATTCTCTGACATACCATCTACATGTGCCTCGAAGCCTATCATGATCCCTTTCCTTTGTCCATGACCACATTCTGATAAGAGGGAGCCCCGATCCCTCCCTTTTTGGAAGCCATTTGTATCAAAGCCTAATCGCTACTGCTCTAAAAATCACGTTTCACACCCCATATTGGCGGCTCTATAAAATCCTACCAATACTAAATATTTTTATATTAATAATAAAATTTTATATATTAAATTGTAATTATTTTTATAGTTGAATAAATTATAACTTTAAAAATAAATTATTTCTATTATAATAAATATAAATTTAAACAATTTTAAATATAGAAGTTTAAACAATTTTAAATTCTATATTTATTATAATTTAAAATTGAGATATTAATATCTTTTTGAAATGATAATTGTGGGTATGGCTATTGTGATTAGTTTTTAAGAAAGATAAGGGTGGATGTAGGACATTTTAATAAAAAATGATTTTCATATTCTATTTTTTCTTTTGCATAAAAAATAAGAAAAAATATTTTTATCCACCATCTTTTAGGAATTGTCAAACTTCTTATTTTTGGATTATTTTCTTCTCTACATTGCTTAAAATAAAGAGATATTTTTTCTTTCTAGGTTAGTAACTATTCTTTATTTATAGTATCTTATTTTTTTTTCTTATGGTTTAATATTTTATTACAACATAATTTCTTCTTAAATTTAAATGTAATGATGTTTTTAATAATAATGTTAATTTATAGAATTACATTTTTTTTGGTTCCCAATGATTTAACTAAAATTTGGCATTTCTATCTTAACACTAATTGAACCATAGGTGATTTTTAACAGGAATTTGAAGCAATCATAAGAAACATCTTCTCTTCCATGTTGTTTATGTTGTCCTTAAATATTATATAATTAGTCATATCCCTTCTCTCAATGAAAGAAATACTAGTCTTTACAAAAAGGAGTAATCTTAAAATTAAAAGTTATAAATACCTTTCCATTTATTGTATCATTTTTCACAATTCTTTAAAGATGTTTCAAACAATACAAGTGACAAGAGTCTCAAAAATGATTTCTTTCTGATAAAAAATCAAAGATTCATTGATTATGCTGATAAACATGTCTATTTTAGAATGGATTTGAGGTCAAATCTTGATTTGTGTTATTTAAACTGGTTTTTTGACTACATATATGGATTCAACACCTGCATATATGGATTCAACGCCCCTGAAAAACTGAGAGCATTTTGATTGTGCAGAGTTTACCTATAAAACTTGTGATTTCAATGAATTCCTGAGAATTTTTTTATTTTTTTTTTGGTAAATTTTGTAGGTCTTGTCTATTTTCTATTTTTTAAAGAGCAAGTAACAAATTAGATAGGAAAAATAAATAAAAAAACTTTCAAAAACTCACATTAAAAACAACTCTTTTTAGAATTGGTCTACTAAAATTAAAATTTATTTATGTAAAAAAATAAGAAAATGATGGAGATTTAATCCTAAAACATTATCAGGAAAATATTCATAGTTGTATGTACACATCAAGGGTACATATTGATTTCAAAGTCACTTATATGCTTAAGTTCTTGAGAATTGGATTTGAAAATTTTAATTAAAATCAAATTCCTTAACTAAGCTTCTTGAAAAATTGATTTGAAATTTGTAATTAAAATAAACTTTTAACTTAGGTTCAATAAAGTATTGCACCTGGGAGTCGCATAGTTGCAAACTACGAACACTGAATTAGTTAGCCACTCTGCGACTTAGCGACCCAGGCAGACATCAAATCAAACATCTAATGAGTCGAAAGGTCGCAAATCTACGAATACGGAATTAATTAGCCACTCTGCGACTTAGCGACCCACGTACAGGTCGCATCTCCTGTCTTCTTAATTGATACTCCCCAATGCGACTGAGCTATTAGATGGAATGTGCAACTTCCTTGGCTTTAGGATGATATTGTCAGATGGTTAATCCAAGGTGCTTTTCTCTTCGCATTTCTTTGGAGCTGCGCAAATTTCCCGTTCACACAGAAGTAGGCTATAGTAATGCTGGTGCTGCAGGGGTTTCACATATAAATCTGGCACATGAGCCTGAAACGTTCATTTCCCAGGCTGCAGGTCCGCTTTCTACACTTACCTTTCGTGGTCTCATCTAAGTTGCACGCGCGGGAAATAAGATGTCTTCGGGTCCGTGTTGGTGCATTCTGGTGTCGTAGTTCCATCTTTATCCACGAAAACAATCTCACGGTGCCTGTCCTTGCGTTTGTAGGTAGTCGAAAGGTGAAGATAGTGTCCAATGAATTGTTTGAAAATAAGTTGTTCAACAGTGACATAGATAGGAGTTGTAGACTGGAAAATTGTGTTTCGGTTCTATGAATACTATTTTGCAATCGGTGCGCAAGAGAATCGAAGATGGGCAACGAAATGTATGGTGATGGGTTCTTCGATAGCAAAGAAGAGGAATTGTTAGGGCAACCATGCTTTCTCGCGTGTAGAATAGAGGTTTCTTGTTTCTTGGTTTTCTTGCGACGCTTTCAGCAAAAGGTTTTGCTGGCGAGACTTCCAATTGCTGCTGGTGGAGTTTATTTTGGATGATTTCTACACATTTGAAGTTTCACGAAGGCCTTCAGTGTTTTCCCGTCTCAGTGTTTATCCTAGGGCCAATGGAAAACCTAGGGCATTTTAGCCGCAGAAATTGAATGCTCCTGCCAAAAAATTTCTGCCATATTTTCTGGAAACGCCACAGAAAATTCCTATACGAGCTTTACGGGCAGGGTTGTAGCCTTCGTTTGCATCCATTGCGAAGATCCCCAAGTTTGAGGGCAATTTCATCAGTGAGAAACTTCCTCTTTCACCGCGAAGATCTCCAAATTTGAGGGCAATTTCATCAGTAAGATAAGTGGGAAACTTCTTCTTTCACTGCGAAGATCCCCAAATTTGACGGCAATTTCATCAGTAAGATCAGTGAGAAATTTCTTCTTTCCGGGCGATTCTAACAATTTCATCTTCGTTTTCCTCCACTGCGAAGATCCCCAAATTTGACTGCAATTTCATTTGTGAGATAAGTGAGAAACTTCTGCTCTTACCTTTCGTGGTCTCGTCTGAGCTGCACGCGGATTGATTTGTCCATTAACGGATCGACTTCAAGTTTGACGATTTCGGGGTATTGCATAAGGGAGTCGCATAGTCGCAAACTACGAACACTGAATTAGTTAGTCGCTCTGTGACTTAGCGACCCAGGCATACGTCAAATCTAAAGAGTCGCAAGGTCGCAAATCTATGAATGCGGAATTAATTAGCCACTCTACGACTTAGCGACCCACGCAGAGGTCGCATCTCCTGTCTTCTTGACTGATACTCCCCAATGTGAATGAACTATTAGATGGAATGTGCGACTTCCTTGGCTTTAGGATGACACTTTCATATGGTTAATCCAAGGTGCTTTTCTCTTTGCATTTCTTTGGAGCTGCGCAACTTTCCCATTCACACAGAAGAAGGCTATAGAAGTTGGCTTTAGGATGATATGGTCAGATGGTTAATGCAGCCACAGTCAGTTAATGGAGACAAACTACTACCTTGTCAGTATTGAACTAGTTCTAGATCAAACAATGTGGCTGTGCACGAATTTCGGCCGAGTAAGGTAGAATGAGGTGGAGGTGAAGGGAAGACAAAGAAAACAACATTTTAGATGATCACTACCGAGAAGCCAAAGGCCAAAATTTACAGCCTCACCACAACCCTTGATTCCAATGAAGTGGCAGTTTGCAATAGACAATTTCATGAAGCTGCAAGTCTTTGAATGTCTCCCAATTTCGTTGGATTATGAGGAGGAACAAAGAGAGGTCATTATTGATATTGAATTGAAATCAGGAACAAGAAAACTCTGTAGAATTTGATTAAGAATCAATCATCTATTGAATTGAATTCTGGAACAAGAAAACTCTGCATGATTCAAGAAACAACGATCTATTGAATTGAAAATAGGAACAATAAAACTTTGCAGGATTTTATTAAGAAACAATGATCTATTGAATTGAAGTCTGGAACAAGAAAACTCTGCATGATTCAAGAAACAGAGATAAATTGAATCAAAATCAGGAACAAGAAAACTCTGCAGGTTTTGATTAAGAATTCAGTGAACAGAGAACGAGACCATGAGTGTTGAAATCAAAAGAGCTGATAAGACACAGGATCGAGGAAGTAATAGTCAAGGTATATATACAAATCAAGAACATCCTCACACAGGGGCACAACAGGGATTACACCAGAGAAAGAACTCTTACAAAGATAGATGTTATAAACCTGCCACCTCTGTAAAACAAATATTTTTGGAACACAATGATCTCTGGAATAGAGTGGCAGGATTACAAAAATGAGCTTTGATTGGCAGGTGGCTATTTCCAGAGGATCTTCCAGTAGATATGACTAAATGGGTTAAATAAAACTAGACACCAATACTGGGATACACCCCCAAAGTAAGAAGAATGATGGGGAACTAGTTTAGTGTGCATTTCCTGCATTAAGAGGATTGCAAAAAGATCGTGAATCGAACTTGGGTTAAAGGAAGAAGCTTCATTCAATTGCTCCCATGGTATTCGGGATTTAATCCTGTTATAGATGCTCTGAAGAGCAATTGTATTTGGGTAAAACTACTAGGCTTGCCACTCAAATTCTGGACTTTAAATACCTTACAAGCTATTGGAAACTTGATTGGGATAACAAAGTATCTAGACCCCCAATGTATTGGCGCAGTGGACAAGCGAATTTCTTGGATATTAGTTGAAGTCACTCTGCAAGGAGGATTGTCGTATGATGTGGATCTCATTTGGGGACAACGAACTCATCGCCAGAGAATAGACTACTGGGGCATCCCATTTAGATGTCTAATTTTCCATCACACGGGTCATCTACAAAAAAACTGTCCAATGCGTTACTGAAGAAGGGATCGTTACAGAGAAGTTAGACACCTCACAAGATGGAAAGAACAACAAAAAGGAAATGGCTTTGATTATGGTAAGACAACTCCCCTTTCCAACAACTTTGTTAAATCAACCTCATCTTATTTTCACTCTACTTCTCAAAAGATTAATAAGACCAGGAATAAATCTGATAACCTGGACATTTCTCTCTCTCAAAAATCATCTCCATCTCATAAGTCCATCCCACCACACTATTAAATTCCACTTGATGAACCAAGGGGAGTTATAATATCAGATCTTCACACCTCGCCATGGCATCTGCTCACATCTGAACCGTTAGAGGTGTCTCCTTCTATGCCACCACTTGAACAGGCCTCTCCAACTTCTCCAATTGAACCGAGTCCACCACTTTGTCTAGAATCACCTAAAAATATTATACTGATTCCTCCACTTTGTCCAGGATCACCTAAAAATATTGTTGACAGTGACTTAGAGGCAATTCTACACAACCCTTTGCTAGATTTAGCAGCACTCACAGTATATGGAAAACCATCTACTTCTTCTGGTCTACACATTTCTCCGGAATCAGCTAAAAATATTACTGTTCGAAAAACCTCCAAAAATGGGACCAGACATTTTAGGGGTCGAATGAAAACAAAGTCATTGTTTCAGGGTGAATTGATTGACCTAAATGATGTGCCAATTGTGTCATCAGCTGATCTTCGGGGCCTTAGAGCGAGCAGCCCCAGTACATCTCGAATATGATGACTATCTTATCCTTAAATATCAGAGGGATAGGCGGATCCTCAAAAAAACTCTGCTTGAATAAAATGTTCTTTGATTTTTTTCCTTCGATGATTCTTCTCTAGGAGGCTTTATGTAGTAGGACCGTTGCAATAGATGTAATTCTTAAGATTAGACCAAACTGGAACGCTGTGGGGGTGGACACGGAATACAGGGTAGGGGGATTAATAGCAGCATGGGATCCTTCCATTTTTAGCCTTAAAGCTTACAAGTTTTTTGGAGGTATTCTACTCTATGGAAATATCAGAGGGCAGGGGGGAAAAATTCATATTGTTAATCTATATGCTCCATGTAGAAATCGAGCCTCATTCTGGGATCGAATGGATCAATCCGGTATATTGAATATCAAATATATAATGATTATTGGGGAATATAATGCTTCTCTCTCGGTGGATGAGTCCTGGGGTGACAGGGCACGGAGGGATCCTTTGGCTGAAAAGATTGGAAAAATATTCTTGGCTTCGGGCTTCATCGAAATCAAGCCATCTCCTCTTGTCCCTACATGGCCGAATAAACGAAGTGGCCACAATTTCATCAGCAAACGTCTTGACCGAATTATGATGAAGGTTCCTCTCAATACAATGCTGGGAAATGTCAGAACATCGGTTTTCCCTTCATGCTCATATCATCATATGGCTATCTCTTTAACGTGGAAACAGGAGGAAAGGACGAGTGGAATCCCCTTTAAATTCAACAGAATTTGGTTACAAGATCCAGCATTCAATAAACTGGTGATCGAATTTTGGAATCAGGAGGATAATGTCTCCGGTCTTGATGGATGGAGAAAATTAGCAGATAAGCTACACAGACTAAAATCTATTGTAAATACTTGGCAGAAGGATAAGAAATCTAGTCTTGATAAAGAGCTCAGGGACATTGAAAATAAAATTCAACAAATATTTAAACAAATGAAAGATTTGGCACCTGATTCTTTAACATTTTTCACTCTCAAAACGCTGGAGACAAGAAAGGTTGAAATACTAAGGATCCAAAAAACAACATGGAAATTAAAAAGCAGAGTGCAATGGCTAAAAGAGGGCGACCTTAATACTAATTTTTTTCACAACTGTGCCAATAGACGCAGGAACAAAAAATCTATCTAGAATATTAAGGCGGCTGATGGCTCGATGAAGTATACAAATACTGAAATACAAATCGAGGCATTCAAATATTTCTCTGACTTTTATAAAGCTGATAATGAGATTGACTTGCTAAATCAAACATGGTTTTTACAGCACTTACCAATTATGTTTGACCAGGCAGCAAATGAAATCTTCGAAGCAGAGATAACCAAGAAAGAGATTGAATCAGCTCCAAAGGATTTCGCTCAGGACAAAAGTCCTAGCCCGGATGGCGGGCTGGCCGAATTTTACTCACACTTCTATGATTTAATGGCGGATGAAATCCTCACAGTGGCCGAATAGATTAGAATAATGGGTCTTGTTCCTGCTGATATGAATTCAAATTTTCTAACTATCATTGCAAAATCGTCTTCCCCTGAACAGTTCTTAGACTATAGGCCTATTGCACTTTGTAATGTAATATACAAGCTAAATTCTAAAATAATCACAAACAGAATGCGAGCAACCTTATCGTCTAGGATTTCAAAAGAGCAATTTGGATTTTTGGGTGGAAGGTCCATACATGACGCAATCGCGATTGCTCAGGAGGCTCTTCATTCGATTCATGCAAACAAATCTGAGGCAATCATCATGAATATTTATATTAAGAAGGCATTCGATTCTGCTGATTGGTCTTTTATTCGACTTATTCTCCTCAAGATCGGTTTCTCAATGAGGTCTCTCAGGTGGGTTATGGCCTGTATCACCTCTGTGCAATATGCAGTCCTCATAAATGGTATTCTGACTACATTATTTGGAGCTGAAAGGGGTCTGAGGAAGGGATGTTCATTATCCCCCCTCATTTTTATTCTAATCATGGATTGCTTCAGCAATGTTATGAAGATGGCAGAGGAACGAAGCTACTTCAAAGGTCTACCTTTCTCCCCTTTGGTAACTATCACGCACTCACTATTTGCTGATGATTTATTAGTATTCGGTATGCTCAATAGAAATTAGTGGTTTTATTTGCACTATATCCTCATCCGATTTTGGCATGCCTCTGGGCTTTGCATCAACAATGAAAAATCCCTTCTTATATACAATGAGGGTGACATGGAGGAAATAAAATTCATAGCAGCTTTTATGGGAACAAATAGTCGCCATATTTCTAAGGGACTCACCTACCTAGGATTTAGATTGAAGGCATGATCTTATACTACTGCTGACTGGATCTGGTTTGTCGAAAAGTTCAGCAACAAGATAAACAAGTGGCAAAACAGATCACTTTCGATGGGAGGTAGATACATATTGATAACGACTGTTCTGTCACAATATGTTGTCTACTGGTTGCACCTTTATTTCCTCCCGGCATACACAGTAAACAAAATCAATTCTATGATTGCAAACTTCCTATGGGGTTCATCTCCTGATCACACCAACATACATCTTTGCAAATTGAGTGAAATATTGGTTCCGAAAAGAAATGGAGGCTGGGGATTACTAAACATTAGATCTTTCGCCAATGCTTTATTGATAAAATCCCTTTGGCGCGCTCTTAATTGTGATGGAAAATGGTCGAGCATCATCAGACTTAAATACATACAGAGTGACCCATTAAAGCTTCTTTACTCGGGTGGATCTATCAAGGCGCGTCGGGCCTCTGCAATTTGGATCAGTTTTTGCAAGATCATGCCCTTGCTGAGTTAAAGACTTGCGTGGAAATTTGGGAATGGACGTAATATTTTCATTGGGATTGACAGGATATTTTCAGCCTCTAAACAATATCATATTAATGAACCCTTATTACACAGATTACAACAGATGGGCATATTTACTTTATCGGACCTTATCCTCTGCTGGTCCCTTGATGCTCCCATCTGGAAATCTGTTGATAGCCTGGGCATAAATGGAATTGATCTACCGGCATGGAACGAGTATAAAAAATTTCTACAAGGATTGGGACTATTGTATAAAAGAAATTGTGACCAATTGACTTGGAATGGAAAAACATTTGGATTGGGCTTAATTGTGAAGGACATTTATGAAAGTCTCATTCAGCCAAATCCTTCTGCTGCGCCGTCTCCCTTCTACTTTGCCTGGCACCTAAATATTCCAAACAAGATTGTATTATTTACCTGGCTATTATGGAAAAATAAAATAATGACTTGGGATGCTTTATGTAGGTGGGGCTTTATGGGTCCTGGAAGATGCCCCTTCTGTCGATTGTAGGAAGAAACCTCATCACATCTCTTTTGTACTTTCCCTTTCAGCCTTTCGATTTGGATGCATTTCTCAGGTGCTATTCACAATTCATCTTGGTAGCCTTCTGATTGTATAAAATCTATTACATCATGGGCTGGAGTCGCATATCCATTAAGCACTACACTTTTCTATGTTATATGGGAAATCTGGATTGCCAGAAATCGATGTATTTTTGACGATTCCCCTCCTCACTCTACCTTGATCATTAAGAATATCTCGACTTGGATAAATATAAATTCATGCATCGTCTCTGATATAAAAGATCTTTCTAAACGCATTAGACCTCATCAGATCATCCTCCTGGCATTATTTTTCGATGGTGCATGCATCAATGGAATATGCGGCTGCGGGGCTTGGATTCGTCTTCACAACAATGACCACTATCAAATCTATTGGAACGGGGGCTTTGGCTCGAACAACAAGGCTGAAATTATGGCACTCTGGGGAGGTCTGTACATTGCATATAATATAAAACTCTTAGACATTTATATATACGGAGACTCGAAGATTACTATAGATGGGATCAATGATCGCTGTAATCTGCAAATCCATCGTTGTTTTGGTTGGATTCAGAGAATTAGAAACATTCTACAGAAATTTCAGTCATATAGTATCGAACACATCTATAGAGATTTGAATACTAGAGCTGATAAGCTATCGAAGAAAGGACTGGACAGTCCTTCTGGAGAGTTTCATATTCATCTCTACAGGGGCTACCTTTGCCTCGACACTCAGATACTCCCTATTCCTTAACAGTCGATAGCTGATGGGGACCTTCTTCTAGAAGTGAGCATGTTTCCTAATTTGTTTCTTCGATGTTGGGTACAAGCGAGCCTTCTTCTGCAAGAGAGGCTGCTGGTGGCTTCTTGGCATTGCTTCATCAGACAGGATCCATTCTGAATCTCGTTTTTTCTTCATTTATGCGTCTCAGAGATCACTCAGTATCTGAGTTTCAGCTTTTTCTTGTATTGTGAGGACATTATGGGATTTTCTATTCATAGGCTGCTCTGGTAAATTCTTAGAGAATGCTTAGAGGATTGGGGTTCCAATTGCTGGATTCTTCGGGACTAAAATTGGGTGTAATGTCTTACGATGTAATACTACAACGTTTTTTTCTTATTGAAAAAAAAAAAAAAAAAAACTAATGAGCTGGAAATTCCAGCTTTACTAATCTGCTAGAAAGACTCTGACTCATTGGTATATTTCAATTTCTGCCATGTTTAACTTCTATTAAAAATCTATCATTAAGGCACGATTTAAAATACCCAATAAGGATAGATCTGGAACATCTCGGTAGTATGGATGAGGAACAACTGACTACACTAGCTGATCAGATATATTTATTGTATTTTGTGTAAATAAATATGTACTATTTATTTTGTAATGTTATAATTTCTGGCGACTATCTTTTCTCTTATATATATATATATATATAAGTGATCTTTGTTTTAACAGATTCAGGGAAGCTTGATGGCGTCTCAAGATAGTTGTTCAAACCCCAAATTTAACATCGAAAACTTGTACAACTAAATGGCTGTTGCGTCGACGGATCAAAAAGGTTGCTTGTTTCTGAGTACTTGCCCAATAAAAGCTTTGAAACCTTCCTCTTAAGTAATCTTTAAATTTCTTTTACCTTTCTCTTCTTTTTGTTTTGGATTTCAATGGGAGAAATGTTCACATTCAGATGGATAAGGAATGGATTATATATTTAGAAAAACACATAATTTTTAATTAGTAAAAATGTTGTAACATTATGTATTAAGGGAATGTTTTGATGTTCATGATGGATTGATATCTATACACATTTACCAATCATTTAATTTATATAATTAATTTTAAAAATAAATTAATTTATTATTATTATTTATTTGTAATTTTTTTAACACTATAATTACAACTATAAAAATTAAGAAATTATCACTTTTACAACAAAATACATCACCTTATCTATAATTAAAATATAATAAAATTTACATCTACTCATTTTTATTTCAACCTCATGACATCACTCTCATAAAGAGTATATATATATATTCAACCTCATGATATTATTTTCAATAAAGTTTTATAATTATATGTCTTAATAATGGTATGTGAAGATGATTAATGTCCACTAAAGTCTATATGGTTTACAATACCTTAAGAAGGTAAGAGATTTGATCCAGATCATTATATTATTTGTCATCCATCTTGATGTTTTCAAAGTGGAAAAAGTGGAGGAATCAACTCTCATGACTATTTTTAATGGTGATACCTAGTTTTGAAAATTGAGGTTTGAAACCTTCTCAAATCGTTTTGAGGCATCAAACGACATTTTTTTTGGGGGGGAATGGGGAGGGGGCGGGGGCGCGTAAACTTTTCTTCTTTAACATAACATTTTGTTTTTCCTATTCTATGCATATACCTTTCCAACTATGCAAAAATCACTTCAATAGGAGTCTCGACTCTCTATGCGAAAGTTATGCCACTCAAAAGTTTCCCTTCTTGTTTCACCACCATAATTCGAGACGATGCCACGTTAGGCCTCATTATTCATGTAAAATGGGTTAGCCACACGATTATGATGAAGAAGACTCTAGAAGAGTCTATATTGTAACTATGGTTGAGATTTGAGGCATTCAAACCTAACCACTAGGAGACTATCAGGTTGTGTTATAACTAGGCAACCAAGAGGAAAACAGATTCTATTCTTTCAAGTGCATTTGTTCTATAGCTAAGCAAAAAATAGTTGAGAGGGATAGGAGATAAAGCACATAGAGAATATTTTTTCATTGTAATAGCCCACATTCCACAAACTATACTTCTTTGTATTCACACTCATTTTCTATTCAGAGAAAAAGTGCAGAGTGACCTCACTTTCCAGCTGGGTTTTTCTCCCGAAAAGGTTTTGAGATCATATTTTGTGTCAAATTTGTGTGTATAAGTTTTTATTTCACCGTCCTTTATTTTCTGCATAATTTTTTATTCACATGCATGCATTATTAACAATAATTTACCGATCCAAAACTCTAAAAAGAAATAAAACTCTAACATTGTAGAATTTTAGATTTTAAATATAATTTTATCATATATGATGTGACAAATTGTCCAATGGAATATCCACAACAATTTACAGATCATATTGGTATTAGAGTAACTTTCTTTGGGTATATTGTGGATATTTGTAGGGGATCTATGTTGGTTGGGCCAAAAGTCGAAAAACCCTAATCGTGGTTGATGAATCTGTGAATAACTGTCATGATCTTGTAGAGGAGAGGTTTTCGTAGCTAGAACAACAAACCACATATATAAATCATAATGTAAATCTCCTCATGATGGCCCTGAGCAATAAGCTTGGAATATTTAGAGAATATGGGGGTTCAAATGCAAAGGATAATTCAAAAGAGGGATCAAGAGATCAAGAGGAAACATAGAACCAACCAAAGAAAGAACATAGAAAATATCAACCTAGTTCAAGTGTCATGAATCAATCAAAACCCTTTATTAAAATGGAAGCAAAGGTTGAGATCGATGCTCTAAAGTTAAATTGTTGGTTGCAATGGCTAGAAGTGTATATCAGTGTCCATCAAATTGGACCTTGCTGATGTGTCAAGGGTTGGGTAGCTTAGACTTCAAACGGGAAAAAATTTCAATCTAGAGATTGGATTGGAATGAAATTTATGTCACCAGAAAGCTCTAGATGAACTGAGTGTGATGATGCAGGCCAAAGTTAACTGTGCTAACATTGGTGAAGGAAAGATTTTGTAACCCCATTTCCATGGTGAGACATTGGAGGTTGGGTTAATTAAAAGTAACACCTCCCATTCGGCTAAGGTTGGGTTAATTGAAAGTAACACCTCTCATTCGACAGAGATTAGTACTAGGGGGTGGGAGGGAACGTTACAATGGCTTAGAGTGAGAATGAAATTTTTTTACCACATTTCCTTTATACTGAGATGTAATATAAAAAATGAACTGAGCTAGCAGGGTGAGAATGTGATTATTGATGTTTTACAGGGATTTTAATTAAAACTAATAAAATATGCATATTCATTTGTTTTTTTTTTTTTTTAAATTATAATTGACATCGTTTTTTAATTTAGAGAATGTTTTATTTTTTTTAAGAGAAACATGTGTCAACTTGACATTGAACACAAAACAAGTTACACATCTCTCTTATATTGAATTGTAGAATACAATTCTAGGTGCAATAACAAACAAAGTTTGCACCAAAAAAGTGCGATTATTGATGTTTGATAACAGACCAAATATGTATATCATTTTTTTTTTAATTTACATTATTTTTAATTTTAAAAATTTTTAATTTTTATTTTAGAAAAAATATATATCAACTCAAAATTAAACAAAAAAATTAAACATGGAAAAAATACACATCTTTCCTATATTAAATCATTCCAATAATTTAAAAATTCTTTTATTAAACAATTCCAATAATTCGAATAAATATTTTAAACAAAACTAATCTAAAAACACAACTAAAAAATTCAAAACAATGAATCTAACAAAAATTACTCCTCATATAATAATTTTTTTAAATTAATTTCCTTATTGAAAGACATCCATAAATATCTCATACTATGTTGTTTCTTTCTAATTATGATATCTTAGGTTTTGAAAAATTACACCTTATTTATCTATTAATAAAGTTAAAATCTTTCACTCAAAGGTGATATATTTTCCATGCGAATAAAAATCAAATGATAACAAGATGTATACAACAAAACACAATGGTGTCATTTATTGATGTTACAAAAATGATAGTTATTAGTTCGCGCCTAAGGCTATGTCGAGAATATAGCAATCCATTATTCTATAGATAAAAGGATTTTGGGATTAATCACATCATTAGGATTAGGTCGACGTTTCGAACCAATTAATGTAGTTCATCCTCAGGACAAGGTGGAGAGACTAATTGATCTCAATGAATAAATAGTGGAGATGCATCATTGCCCGGAAATAGCCATTGAGAACTAGCTGTTAAGAACTAGCCATTAAGACTAGTTGTTAAGAACTAGTCGTTAGAAAGTTAGTTAGTAAGTTAAAAATAAATTAATTGTTTAAATAAAATCTTGTTTAATTAAATTAAATATTAAAAGGGAAGTTTATAAATTATTATGTAATAGGTAAAAGAGAGTAGAAATTTTAAAACAAAAATAAAAATAATTATTTCGATAAAAATAAATCAATAAATCAATTAAATAATAAAAATAAATCAATTAAATCAATTAAACAATATATAACTAGACAATATAAATTAATAAATAAAAATAAATAAATAACTGAATAAATAAATTAAAATTAATTAATTAAAAAAATAAAATATTTATTAACAATATAATAGGTAATAGGGGTAACTTAATTTAATTAATAAAATAAAATAAAATTAACGAATTAATTAATTAATTAATTAGATAAAAATAAATTAACAAATTAATTAAATAATATATAACTAAATAAAAATAAAATAATGACTAAATAAAGATACCTAGGAAAGAAGTAGAGAGGGGCAAAAATTAATAAATAAATAAAGTAAAATAAAATAAAATAATTAATTAGAAATATTAGAAAATAAAAATAAATCAATAAATTAATAAAAATAGAATCAAACATAAGAAAAATAAACAGACATTACCTGGCAAGAACTGGGGTCCAATTCTTACTTAATTTTCAACCATCATCACGGTTGAGATTCTTAGCATGTCGCTCAATTTCAATCGCCTCTCTCAACTTCCTATGGTGGAAGAGATCTACCCTAGCAATGACTTTAGAGTCTTCAATACAAACATGGTGGCAAGAATTTTCCACATGTTTAGCAAGAGCTGAGGTACGGGACCGATTATGTCTAATATCTGCAACATGCTCCCGAATTCTCTGCCTAATGGATCGACCTGTTTCTCCTATGTAGGGAGTTCCACAATGGATCGAACTTTTTTCTTAAAGCTAGTCTCGGTTTGGTCCGATCAGAAATTGATAAATTAAGGAGTGATTGAGAATCCAATTTTTCATGATCGATCCAAGAATATTGACGTCAAGTATCACCATCTACGAGACTGTGTGTAGAGGTGGAATATCTTGTTGCAATACATACCTACAGAGGAACAAAATATAGATATTTTGACAAAGGATTTGTCAAGAGGAAAATTTGAGTTCCATAAAGGTAAGATTTGGGTATCTGATAATCCCTTTATTACTGAGAGGGAGTGTTGAAAATGCAGCAATAAATTCCTAATTTTATCTTCCCTTTAATTAAATTAGGAGAAAATCGAAATTCCACATCATAAGACAACTTGAATGAGTTAAATAAGTTGTTATCATTCAGTTAGCTTAGTTAATTTGAGTTGTGGGCTTCACTTGAGTTGTGTATAGTGATTCCTAAATTTTAGGAGCCTAGGTTGAGTTAATTTCAGTTGTAACAATTTAATTTATTTAACTTGAGTTAAGGTCAGTTAAAATAGTTCCAACTTTTGGAGGAACTAGTGGGAGGTCTAGCAATGGGGTGCAACTTCAATGTTTAACCAGTTAAATGATCAATCAACCTAAATTAAATCATGCAGCATGCATGAAATCTGAGTTACCTAGTTGAAATTGGAGTTCAAGTGATCCGGATTTATGCAAGAACGCAACAGAATACACATATAACCATACATACAAAGATGTAGTGGAAATAACGCTTCATTTCATTAATATCAAAGAACTGAAATTTTCTTATAGACAAAATGTAAATAAACTAGCTAGGGCGCTGGTAGCTTATCTTTGATAAGAGATGTGGTGGCTACAGGCCTCTGAACTATGTTTTTTTTTCTCGTTTAGACTAATCCTATTCTTCCCATTTTTTCTCCTCCCATCCCACCCACAGGTTTCGAACCGGTGACCTTGCAGACCGAAGTGCCTTAAGAGTTCACCCCATCACTGACTGCTCTACACCACGTGGGCTCCTCTGAGCTATGTTACAATGAGGCTTGAGGGCCTATTTATTATTTAGAATCAGTGGAAAAACCCTAAACATCCAAAACGCTAATCCTAGGAGATGAAGCACCAAAACTATGGGCCACGTTTGGGTAAATTGGTGTTTCAACTTCTCGGGGACGTAACTTTGACATACGATCTCCGTTTGACATGCAAAATACATGATTAGAAAGATCTATCCAAGGACTAAAAATTTTGATGTGAGAAACATCATTCCATGGACCCATGTTGCTCTCGGTTTTCACAAAAAACATCGTTTAGGGCCTCAAAACGGCTTTGGAATTTCAAGACCCAGAAAACTGCGAAAAATAGTAAGTTGTGATGAAACTGAAAAAATGAAATAGACAATGGTGGGGCCCCAAGTGGAATAGGTGGATGGCCACAAATATCCACCTGGATCATTCCTCCCCCCTTAGGAAGTAATGTTCTCCATTGCGTTGAGTTCCTCCATGAGATGAGGAAACTTCTGCTAAACTTGGTCCTTGGTGAACGACTTGCCTTGGTGCAGTAGTTGGCCAGCTTTGACAAATTGATACAGTTGGATATTCTATTGGTGAGTGTTCTTGATTTTCATGTCCATGATATAATCTGTGGTGGCCTATTCCATGCAGCATGGGTTTAACTCTGTTGGTGTGAGTTGTTATGCAATGTCAGAGGTGTCCAATAGAGGTGGGAAGTAGGGACAAAGGCAGTCCACATTGAATACTGGGTGCAGACCAAGGAATGGTGGAATACTGAGCTCGAAGGCATTGTTCCCTACAGCCTTGGTGATGGTGTACGACCCATATCAAAGCAGACAATGCTTGCATTGGGGTCCAGTGAGGCGCTCCTTCTGCAAATGTAGTCACACTTTGTCATCCACCTAGAAGTTATGTGGCACTCGATGTTGATCATGTCATTTCTTTTACTTAGCATTAACTCTTTCCAATATTTCATGAACATGTTGTCAGATGTGCTGAATGTGCTCAATGAAGCTATTCACTTTGTCAGCTTTAGACTGGACATGAGCCGAATCGACCTGAGTAGTCGCAAATGGCATGGATACGTCAATGGGACATAGTGGCTGGAATCCCAAGCCCACCTAAAAGGGGTTGTGGCTGGTTGAGCTGCGGAGAGCTCGGTTATAACTGTGTTGTACATAGGGGAGGCTCTCATTCCATGTGCATGGATGCTTTGAATTGTACATGTGAAAAATGTGTACAATCATCCTGTTGACGACCTCTATCTAACCATCAGTTTGGGGATGGAAAGTTGTGGACTTGGAGAGCTTGGTGTCCAACATTGACCAGAGGCTGGACCAAAATGTGGTGAAGAACCTGTTGTCCCGATCTGATATGATAAACTGTGGGATCCCAAAGTGCACCCACACTCGTTGAAAGAAGAGTTTAGCAGTGGCTTCTGCTACGATATTCTTCTTGTAGGCCGCCATAATGGCCATCTTCAAGAATTTTTCGACGACCATGAAAACACACTCATTTCCATGCTTAGTAGAAGGAAGGCCTGACATGTAATCCATGGAGATGGATTCCCAAGGTCAACTAGGGGTAGGTAGCGGAGTATATAGGCCTTGCTCCTTGATGGTCAGTTTTGCAGTGGCGCAAGTAGTGTAGGATATGATGTACTTCCTAACATTATGTCGAATGTTCGACCAATAGAAATACTTCTGTAGTACTGCCACTATTTTCTCGACCTTGAAATGCCTAGCAACTTGAATATAGTGTGCTTCCCATATCATCCTGGTACGCTCGCTTGAAGGAACACAAAGGTGTCCCAAGTGACATAATAGTGCATCTTGGAGGTGAAATTTTGGAACTTACGTACCCCCCAAGAGTGCCTTGTATGTGTGGTCGAATTCTGGATCGCTCTTCTAGAGAAGTGGCTAATCAGAAGTCTCGTGCTCACAAGAGTTGAGAACAGTGGTTAGCACCACGATCGGTGGTCGGCTGAGGCAGTCTGCAACATTGTTGGTGCTACCCTTCTTGTACTTGATGTTCAAATGAAACTGTTGCAGTTATGTGGACCACTTCTGATGGCGATCGTTCTGCAACTTCCCTTGTGTCTGTATGAACTGCAGGGGTTAGTGGTCTAAGTGGATGATTATTTCCTTCCCCAAAATGTAATGCTTCCATTGTCGACAAGCCTGCACAATGGAATACATTTATTTTTCATAATTGGGATACTCGCAAACTGTGTCGGAAAATGTCTCACTGTGATATGGCATTGGATGCCCCTATTGAGTGAGAACTGCCCCAATAGCATAGTTAGAGGCATCTGTCTTGATATCAAATGGTTGTTGCAAGTCTAGTAATGTGAGCACTAGGGAAGAAAAGAGGCAATGTTTCAATTCTACGAACGCCTTCTGTTGAGATTCTGACCAAAATAATTTTTCTTTCACTCCTCCCTTGGTGACTTGACTCAAGGGCTAAGTAATATGAGAGAATCCCAACACGAACCTGCGGTAGAAATTAGCGAGACCCAGAAAGTTGTGAAGCTCTGTTAGAGTGGTTGGGGTTAACCAATCCTGAAAGACTTGGATCTTGTTTGGATCCACATGCACCCCCCTTTCATCAATAATGTATCCCAGATATTGAACCTCGGTCATGCCAAAAGTGCACTTCTCCAAATTGGCACACAAATTGTGTTGCTGCAGTGTTTGGAGGACTTGTTGGATGTGGTGGAGGCACTCTTCTCAAGTCTGGCTGAAGATCAGAATGTCATCCAAGTCCACCACTACAAATGAGTTGGTGAATGGCCACAAGATTTTGTCCATCAACCTCATGAAGGTTGCGGGAGAATTCGTCAACCCAAAAGGCATGACCAACCATTCAAAAAGGCCCTCCTTGGCTTTGAAGGCAGTCTTCCACACATTGGAGGGTTCGATTGGTACTTGGTGATACCCAGACTTCAAGTCGATCTTGCTGAAATATTTTGTCCCTTTGAGTTGGTCCAGAAGGTCATCAATCCGTGGGATCGGGTACTTATTCTGGACAGTGATCTTGTTCAGCACCTGATAGTCAATACATAGTCTCCAAGTCCCATCCTTCTTCTATACCAACATGATCGGGCTCCCACAGGGTGATGAACTTGGCCGGATGTGACCTTTCTGCAGCAACTCCTGAATCTTCCTCTTGATTTCATTGTTCTCCAGAACAGAGCGCCGATAGATTGGTGCATTGGGTAATGGAGCACCTGGGGTCAGATCAATGGGATGCTTGACCTGACAGTGCAAAGGCACCCTTGTGGGTGAGGTGAAGATGTCCCCGTACTCCTCCACAACCTTGTCCATTTGTTGTTGTCATGCAGAGGAGCCCTGTCTAGAGGTCGTGGCCATAGTCTTCTTCTTGCCCTAGGGGCAGATCATCAGGAAAATAAATTTCCTGGTTTTGGAAATGAGCTTACTACATTGTTTTGCAGTAAAAAAAGAGATAGCGGCAGGCAGTGGTACCTTTTGTATCTTGTACAACTTATTTCCCAAAGTAATAATAATAGTGTGAGGTCGGGACTCATACACAGCATGTCGCTTCCACAAGTATGGTTGGCCTAATAATACATCAAAAACATTAAGAGGAGAAATGTCACATAATACCTCATCCGTGAAGGGCTTGATGTTGTAGGGAAGGCAACACTACTGGCTGACGCGAAGATCCCGTCCTTGGTGAAGCCACCCGATGGTGTATGGTTGTGGGTGTGATGTGGTCGACAAGCCCAACTGCTTCACCACATCTGCTAAAATGAGGTTCTTTTGGCTCCCATTGTCGACAATGAACTGTACCAGGAAACCCTTTACCCACATTGGGAGTGGAAGAGACGCTCCTCCTCCTTTGATTCTTTCGGTTCCTCCTTTTGGAACTTCGTAGTGGCAACAGTGGCGTTGGTCTTTGCATGAATAATCTGTTTCTATTTTTCATTCCCCTTGTTAGGTTCTGATTTAGAGTCGAAGCATGCATCTGATTCAGAAGCCCTCATCTCGGCTACCAGCAACATCTTGGCCTGACGCTCACTTGTGTTGTGAGTGGAGCTCTTATGGAACTCACGCCACTTTCTCATGTCCTTCTTTGGCTTCGTGGTGTTGTTATTTGCTTGTGGATTTGGAAGGTTGTATTGGGCCGCCATGCCTTGGCTTTGTCCTTTTTTCTATAGTTTGGGGGAACCTTTCCCTTGCTTTTTATTTGCAGATCCAAAGTCTCACTTCTTCTGTTTGAATTTCTGCTCCATCTTGGCAGCATAATGGTATGTCGTACCAAGCGAGGAGATGTCGAGGAACTCCATTTCCTCTTGAATATATCGGTGCAGAAAACTGTGATAATTTAACACCAAATTTTTCTCCGAATATTTGATACACAACTTTGTGTGCAGGGTATGGAACATATTCGTCAGCTCATGCACATCTTGATCCCTTTGTTACCGCAACGTGGTCCATTGTATGTACTTGTCCTCATAGCTCCCCACGGGATAGTGTTGTTCCTTGATGGCGTCTCGGAAAGAATTCCAAGTGGGTACAACTGAGAACAAAGAGGGTTTTGTCTCGTTCTTTTTCTCACAGTAGGTTTCCCACCAGTCCTTGACATGGGGGGTAGCTTTGAGGAGTGAAAAAATAATCTTCTCCCGGTTGGAAAAGTCATGAACCGAGAAATATCCTTCTAATAGATTCAACCATATATTTATGGCATCTGCATCTATTTGACCCTCAAATATGGGAATTTCAAAGTTACTTGTACCTTAAAGGGAGTCGCACCTTCAGAGTGGTTGTTGGATGCATATGCACCGCTGGTGGGCAGTTGTTGAAGGATCTGGGCAAAGTTATCCATCATCACGTTCCTTTGTTTTTCGAGGGCCACCTCGAGCAATATTTTGATAGGATATCCTGCTCCATCATATTTATTTTCATTCCCCATGGGCGTTCGTCAGAGTTTGCAAGGCTGATATTGCAAAGGTTCGACCAGATCGAGCCCTAACTCCTTATACCCCAACCTTGTTGGGGACATGCAAAGAAGGATCGAGAAAAAGCAGACTGCTCTAATACCACTGACCCGGATTTATGTAGGAACGCAACATAATACACATATAACCATAGGTACAAAGATGCAGCAGAAATAATTCTTCATTTCATTAATATCAAAGAACTGAAATTTACTTACAGATAGAATGGAAATAAACTAGCTAGGGCGCTGGTAGCCTATCTCTGAGATGAGATGTGGCGGCTACAGGCCCCTGAACTGTGTTACAATGAGGCTCAAGGGACTATTTATTATTTATAATCAATGTAAAACCCTAAACATCCAAAACCCTAACCCTAGGAGATGAAGCGCCAAGACTATGGGCCCTGTTTGGGTAAATTGGTGTTTCAACTTCCCGGGGACGTAACTTTGGCATACGATCTCTGTTTGACGTGCACCATACCTCGTTAGAAATATCTATCTGAGGACTACAAATTTTGATGTGAGCAACATTTTCCCATGTACCCATGTTTCTCCCAGTTTTCCCAAAAAACGTCGTTTAGGGCCTCAAAATGGCTCCGGAAGTTCAAGACCCGAAAAACTGCTAAAAATAGTAAGTTGTGCCGAAATTGAAAATTTGAAAGAGACAATGGTGGGCCCCCAAGTGGAATATGCGGGTGGCCACCAATATCCACTTGGATCATTAAGAGAAGTGTACTATCAGTTTTAGAATTTTCCAAATTGTACATGTGGTGCATGTAGTTAAAGGAAGGCCTAATTGAATTGCATACTTCTCAATGACAAACTTCCCTAATTAATAGTGGATAATTCATCATCAAATAACACAATCAAATAGGAGTTTGGGAAGGATTGAAATTGGCGAAGTGTTGGCCAAATTTAGTCAGTTAGGCATAATATAGAAAATACTTGTGCAGGATGTGCTCAATATTGAGCAAGCATATTGTATTCATCCAACTTCTTTTATTAATGCAATACATATAGGAAGGGGTTTTGATCAATGATTTTCCCTAGATAAATCTTTGTGTATGTGTGCTAAATCATGATGCATGTCTTGATATGTGTTCTAGATCGCAAATTTTCTTCCGTAGATGCATAGAATAGATTTGAGTCTTATGTTTTAGTACATTACATGAGTAGTTTTGGATCTACCTTAAAATTATACAATATGTGAGTATTTGGATACTTCTAAACTCCTGATGAGATGTAATACATGGATCATTCTTGAGTATCATTTGAGGTGCATGAAATGATGGCTAGTGTAGAAAGAGAAGACCTAGTGTTGGAAGAGAAAAAGAGGCACCTGATGAAAAGATGAAAAAATACTACAACTGCCTATGTCAAACAAGAAGGTGCATAGGTATCTGAATAATACAAGGTATATATGATGTGTTTTTTCAATATTATGTTTCAGATATAATATTTGATGGCAAGGTAAGCCCTAAGGTGTAATGAGAAATTTCTATGAGCAAGGAAGTTTGAATGTTTTTCTTACTATAGAGAATGTGAATGTATTGACTAAACTTGTGTTTGCAGGTGACTAGAATATGCATATTAATATGTCATTATGATTTAACCATTGAATCTAGTGTATGACAATATTTTATAACGATTGCAAGGGTTTGAAAAGTTTTGGCTTATTAACTTAACTTAGTTGGCTTGGATAATTGATAATGCCTTAGAACTTTGACATGATACTTGATAGTTCATAAATATGCTTTAGAAATTTTACATGTTGCTTCATATGTTTTTGGCTTATGAATTGATTGAATTCACAAAGATGAAAAATTAGGGTTTTGAATTGATGACTAATTATTTGACTTGATAACTAATAATTCTCCTAGATGACAGTGCTATGCGAGCATAGTAACTTTCAGTGACTAATATTGGTATTCAATAATTCTTTTGTATTGGCCTCATTGTCTTTGACAAAATGGTT
Source organism: Pinus albicaulis (assembly GCA_034641835.2). NCBI lineage: Eukaryota > Viridiplantae > Streptophyta > Pinopsida > Pinales > Pinaceae > Pinus > Pinus albicaulis. The sequence goes on from CM076575.1 coordinate 393,278,739, forward strand.
GAGGTATAAATAGTTGTGATTCAGTATGAAGTAATATCACAATGAATGTATGTAACTTATTTGATTTTTCTCTGATGTATGCATTCATATTTAGTGATAGAAATGATTCATGCTATGATCATAAGGATGGTTTGAAAAAGTTTGATTAAATAGTTCTTGGAAAATAAAAGGTTGTTTTAACTTGGTATTTGGATGTGAGCTCTACCTAATACTTGGTATGAAGAGTTTGTCAAGGATACTAGAATTTTTTTTTTATGATTTTGAAATTATTTTTGATCTGGCATCTAAGGCTCGATAAGCTAACTTAGTTGATTTGATTGCAAAATATTGATTTATGTAAGCCTAAGCATATTGGTTTGGTAAAGTGTTATGTTTTCAAAAAACATTGTATGAATCAAGCTCCCTAGGCTCGGTATGTTTGCATTGATATTTATCTGGCGAAGCTAGGAAGATGTTCCAATCCAAACCTCTACTTCAAAAGTGGTCCAAGGTATGAATTTGATTTTGTTTTTATATGTTGATGGCCTATTCTTGATAGGTAATGAGCCGCCGATGATCAAAGTAAGAGGGATTTTTCCTCTAAAGTTCAAAATGAAGAATCATGGCATGATGAATTACTTTATGAAGTATGGAAAATAAAATATATATTAAGAATATATTAAAGGAAGTGGAAATGTGAATCCTTGGACACTCTAATTAAATTTCAAGAAGCTATGAAGAGATATTGTTGAGCCTGACTTGGAAACCAATAGTTGATTGAAGCATTGATTTTTTTTTTCTTTTCTGAACACTTGTCCATATATATATGTGTTTTGCATAAAACCTGATTGAGCCACTTCATACACATTGCGATGTTTCTAAGCACCCTTCGAGATATTTTCATGGAACGATAAATTTTTTGGTTTGAGATATTCTTCCTATGACATGTGACTGCATGGATGTACTGATTTTGTTATGGATTGTTATAGATAATATGAGCACATATGGTTGAATAAGATATTTGGAGAGCTATTTTGAGCAGGTTTTGGATATGACAGGGATACACTGCGATAACATTGAATGAGATATGATAGGTAAAAAATATCGTATATAGTTCTGACAGAGATATCTTCACATATTAATACAATTTTGTCGTACGAGACAAGTTTAGGCTTGCTGTTGCTGCCTCCTTGAGAGGGAGGATGAATAAGGTATCCTTTATATATATATATTTCTAACATAAAATTTGATTTAATGTCCTGCATAAAAAAGGGACTGCTACTATTGTGACATGATGATTGAGTTGATGCCAGATATGAGCTCAATGATATGTTTCTGATATATATATATATATATATATATTTCTAACATACAATTTGATTTAATGTCCTGCATAAAAAAGGGACTGCTACTATTGTGACATGATGATTGAGTTGACGCCAGATATGAGCTCAATGATATGTTTCTGATCTATATAGAGCAGGACTGATCAAGAAAGCTGAGCCAGCTCTTCCCTCCTATCTGAGCTCTCAGGGTGAAGAATTAAGTTGGAGGGCTCCTCGAGTTGAGGGATTTCTGGACAATAGCGGTATAGATTTTTATCCCCTATCTATTACTCATAGGGTTGGAGATGTTTATCCCCTATCTTGGTCTTTATATCTTATACCTAAGTTGGCATCATACCCATATGCTGGGATTCTTGGGATTGTCCCTCCCCATCTGGTCAACAGGTTGAAGAGGCTTGGGGGTGCAGGATCCTTACCTTTGGTAAGTCAGGTATCTCACCCAAGCTCGGATTATGATGGAAGTGTTCTACCACATGACTATAGAGTGTCATTGTTGGGAATATTAGTGGGGAATAGGATGAGTTGAGATGTGCTGCCCTATATCACCTATTGTTCGATATGGGGTTGAAGATGTTTTTCTCCCCCATGAGATTTTGGGTTGAGATGTACTCCTCAATGTGGTTTTAGGTTGAGATGTGCTCGATGATATGATTCTAGGTTGAGATTAAGCTCCCTAATGTGGTTCCAGTTTGAGAAACACTCCCTTAGGATAAGTTGTATGATGTTTCTTGGGTGGTAGCATTGGGATCCTCGCAGGTAGTGAATTCAGGTGGTAGCAATGGCTCCCCGATGAATAGAGGGTGGTAACTTAGGCTCCCTTTTGATATCAAATTCTTCTTCTTTTAGATTCAAGAATGTTCAACATATGAGTAAGGGCAATCAAGAAATAATTAGGAATAAGCAAGAGAGGAGAAAAAATTAGCACTAATGACATTTGATGACGAGATACTTGAGATTGAATATGATTTGATGACAATATTCTTGTGATGATTTCATGATGCAATTGGAATTTTTCCCTAGCTGAGAGGGAGTGTTAATTTGGCATCTCAGTGAGAAATTTCAACCATGGAATGATATTCCTCTTTTCGATAGGACCAATTTTGACTATTGAAGCACTCAATTTGGATAAGGGAAAGTGTATATTTGAATTATAAGACCACATGTGCATATTTGATCAGGTTGGCCCTAAAGAAAATTGGACACCCTTGGAAGGCTATAAATACAAGTGAGATCAACCTCATTTGGACAATAATCTTGGATCTTCTCTTTCTTGTTTTTGGCTCGCACAGGTATAAGGAAAATTTGTGGAGGAATGGCTTTGCACGAAGGTGAAATTGTAGGGACCGAAGCTCACATATCTATTTTTGTTATGAAACCAGCTCCAAAAATAGAAGAAAAGAGAGATCAACGCCTTAGAAATAAGCCACTTCGAGGGGGAAACCTCCTTTACATTGCATAAATGAACAATTCTTGGATGATACAAATGACAAAAACCTCCTTCTATATATAGGATTCCATGGGGTCACATTACAATCCTAGCCAACCTAACAATAATAATGTAAGGGCACAATAATAACAATATTGGGGGTTATAGGGGTACAACAATAACAATAAGGGGGCTACACTAACAACAATAAGGGACTACACTAGTAATGCAGCATAATGATCCGGATTTATGCAGGAACGCAACAGAATAAACACATAACCATAAATACAGAGATGCAGCGGAAATAACACTTCATTTCATTAATATCAAAGAACTGAAATTTGCTTACAGACAACGGAAATAAAACTAGCTAGGGTACTGGTAGCTATCTCTGAGAAGAGATGTGGTGGCTACAGACCTCTGAACTGCTTTACAATGAGGCGCGAGGGCCTATTTATTATTGAGAAACAATGGAGAACCCTAAACATCCCAAAAAACCTAACCCTAGGAGATGAAGCGCCAAAACTATGGGCCCCGTTTGGGTAAATTGGTGTTTCAACTTCCCAGGGACGTAACTTTGGCATACTATCTCCGTTTGACGCATATGATACATCATTAGAAAGCTCTATCCGAGGACTACAGCTGTCGGGACGAATTTTATCAGAAAATTCGCTGGCGCTTTCATACCCAAAAAACGTCGTTTAGGGCCTCAAAACGGCTCCGGAAGTTCAGGACCCGAAAAACTGCTAAAAATAGTAAGTTATGCCGAAACTGAAAAACTGAAAGAGACGATGGTGGGGGGCCAAGTGGAATAGGTGGGTGGCCACCAATATCCACCTGGATCATTCCTCCCCCCTTAGGAAGCAATGGTCCCCATTGCGTTAAGTTCCTCCATGAGATGAGGAAATTTCTGCTGAACTTGGTCCCTGGTGAACCACTTTCCTTGGTGCAGGAGTTGGCCAGCTTTGACAACCCGATACTGTTGGATCTGCTGTTGACGAGTGTTCTTGATTTGCATGTCCATGATACAATCTGTGGTGGCCTGTTCCATGCAGTCTGGGTTTAACTCTGTTGGTGTGAGTTGTTCTGCAATGTCCGAGGTGTCCAGTAGAGGTGGAAAGTAAGGACGAAGGCGATCCACATTGAAGACTGGGTGAAGACCAAGGAATGGTGGAATACTAAGCTCGAAGGCATTGTTACCTACAGCCTTGGTGATGGTGTACGGCCCGTATCGGAGCGGGCGAAGCTTGCGGTGAGGTCCGGTGAGGCGCTCCTTCTGCAAATGTAGCCATACTTTGTCGCCCACCTGGAAGTGGTGTGGCACCCGGTGTTGATCATGGCGCTGCTTGTACTTCGCATTGGCTCTGTCCAATATATCATGAACCTGTTGGCGAATGTGTTGAATGCGCTCGATGAAGCTACTTGCTTTGTCAACTTCAGACTGGACGTGCGCTGAATCGGCCTGAGCAGCTGCAAATGGCATGGCTACGTCAATGGGACATAGGGGCTGGAATCCCAAGCCCACCTGAAAGGGGCTATGGCCAATTGAACTGTGGAGAGCCCGGTTATAACTATGTTGTACATAAGGGAGGCTCTCGTCCCATGTGCGTGGATGCTTTGAATTGTACATGCGCAGAATGTGTACAATCATTCTGTTGACGACCTCTGTCCGGCCATCTGTTTGGGGATGGAAAGCTGTGGACTTGGTGAGCTTTGTGTCCAACATTGACCAGAGGCTGGACCAAAATGTGCTGAGGAACCTGCTATCTCGATCTGATATGATAGACTGTGGGATCCCAAAGTGAACCCACACTCGTTCAAAGAAGAGTTTAGCAGTGGCTTCTGCTGTGATATTCTTCTTACAGGCCGCCATGATGGCCATCTTCGAGAATCTGTCAACGACCACGAAAACACGGTCATTTCCATTCTTAGTAGAAGGCAGGCCCGACATGTAATCCATGGAGATGGATTCCCACGGTCGACTAGGGGTAGGTAGTGGAGTATATAGGCCTTGCTTCTTGATGGTCGGTTTGGCAATGGCACAAGCAGTGCAGGATCTGATGTGCTTCTCGACATCCTTTCGAAAGTTCGGCCAATAGAAATACTTCTGCAGTATTGCTACTGTTTTCTCGACCCCGAAATGCCCAGCGACTCGACTGTAGTGTGCTTCCCATATCATCTTGGCACGCTCGCTTGAAGGAACACAAAGGTGTCCCAGGTGACATAAAAGTGCATCTTGGAGGTGAAAATTTGGAACTTGCGTGCCCCCCAAGAGTGCCTTGTAAGTGTGGCCGAATTCTGGGTCACTCTCATAGAGAAGCGGCCAATCAGAAGTCTTGTGCCCACAAGAGTTGAGCACGGTGGTGAGCGCCACGATCGGTGGTCGGCTGAGGCAGTCTGCAACATTATTGGTGCTACCCTTCTTGTACTTGATGTTCAAATGAAACTGTTGCAGATATGTGGACCACTTCTGATGGCGATCATTCTGCAACTTCCCTTGTGTCTGTATGAACTGCAGGGGCCGGTGGTCTGTGTGGATGATTGTTTCCTTCCCCAAAATGTAATGCTTCCATTGTCGACAGGCTTGCACAATGGAATACATTTCTTTGTCATAGGTGGGATACTTACGAACTGTCTCAGACAATGTCTCACTGTGATATGCCACTGGATGTCCCTGTTGAGTAAGAACTTCCCCAATAGCATAGTCAGAGGCATCTGTCTCGATCTCAAACGGCTGCTGCAAGTCTGGTAAGGTGAGCACTGGGGCAGAACATAGGCGATTTTTCAATTCTTTGAACACCTTCTGTTGAGGTTCCGACCAAAAGAATTTTGCTCTCGCTCCTCCTTTGGTGACTTGACTCAAGGGCCAAGTGATATGAGAGAATCCCAACACAAATCTACGGTAGAAATTAGCAAGACCCAGAAAGCTGCGAAGCTCTGTTATAGTAGTCGGGGGTGGCCAATCCCGAATGACTTGGATCTTGGCTGGATCCACATGCACCCCCCTTTCATCAATAATGTATCCCAGATATTGAACCTGGGTCATGCCAAACGTGCACTTCTCCAAATTGGCACACAACTTGTGTTGCCGCAGTGTTTGGAGGACTTGTAGGATGTGATGAAGGTGCTCTTCCCAAGTCTTGCTGAAGATCAGAATGTCATCCAAGTACACCACTACGAATGAGTTGGTGAATGGCCGCAAGATGTCGTCCATCATCCTCATGAAGGTTGCGAGAGCATTCGTCAACCCGAAAGGCATGACCAGCCATTCAAAAAGACCTTCCTTAGCTTTGAAGGCAGTCTTCCACACATCAGAGGGTTCAATTGGTACCTGGTGATACCCAGACTTCAGGTCGATCTTACTGAAATATTTTGTACCTTGGAGTTGGTCCAAAAGGTCATCAATCCGTGGGATTGGGTACCTATTCCGGACAGTAATCTTGTTCAGCGCCCGATAGTCAATACAGAGTCTCCACGTCCCATCCTTTTTCTGTACCAACACGATCGGGATCCCACATGGTGATGAACTTGGTCTGATGTGACCTTTCTGCAACAGCTCCTGAATCTACCTCTTGATTTCATCATTTTCCAGAACAGAGCGTCGATAGATCGGTCCATTGGGCAGCGGCGCACCTGGGGTCAGATCAATCGGGTGCTTGACCTGGCAGTGCAGAGGAACCCCTGTGGGTGAGGTGAAGATGTCCCCGTACTCCTCCACGACCTTATCCATTTGTTGTTGTCGTGCAGAGGGGCCCTGTCTGGAGGTCGTGGCCACAGTCTTCTTCTTGTCCTTGGGGCGGATCATCAGGAAAACGAATTTCCTGGTTTGGGAAATGAGCTTACTGCATTGTTTTGCAGTAACCAAAGAGATAGTCGTAGGAGGTGGTACCTCTGGTATCCTGTACAACTTATTTCTCAAAGTAATAATAACAGCATGAGGTCGAGACTCATACACAGCATGACGCTTCCACAAGTATGGTTGTCCTAATAATACATTAGAAACATCAATAGGAGCAACGTCACATAATACCTCATCCGTGAAGGTCTTGATGCTATAGGGAAGGCGGCACTGCTGGCTGACGCGGAGATCTCGTCCTTGGTGAAGCCACCCGATGGTGTATGGATGTGGGTGAGCTGTGGTCGGCAAGCCCAACCGCTTCACGGCGTCTGCTGAAATGAGGTTCTTTTGGCTCCCAGTGTCGACACTGAACTGTACAGGGGAGCCCTTTACCCACATCTGGGAGTGGAAGAGACGTTCCTCCTCCTCTGGATCTTCCGGTTCCTCCTTCTGGACCTTTGTAGTGGCAACGGTGGCGTTGGGCTCCGCATCAATAATCTGTTTCCCTTTTTCATTCCCCTTTTCAGGTTCTGATTCGGAGTCGGATTATGCATCTGACTCAGAAGCCCTCATCTCGGCCACTAGCGACTGCTTGGCCCGACACTCACTTGTGTTGTGAGTGGAGCTCTTATGGAACTCACACCACTTTCCTGTGTCCTTCTTTGGCTTTACGGTGTTGTTCTTTTCTTGTGGCTTTGATGGGTTGTCTTTAGCCACCATGCCTTGGCTCTGTCCTTTGTTCTGCGGTTTGGAAGCACCTTTTCCTTGCTTTTGATTCGCAGATCCAAAGTCTCGCTTCTTCTGTTTGAATTTCTGCTCAATCTTGGCAGCATACGGGTATGCCGTACCAAGCGAGGAGATGTCGAGGAACTCCATTTCCTCCTGAATGTATCTGTGCAGACAGCTGCGATACTTTAGCACCAAATGTTTCTCTGAATCTTTGATACCCAACTTTGTGCGCAGGGTATGGAACAGATTCGTCAGCTCGTGCACATCTTGGTCCCTTTGTTGTCGCAGCGTGGTCCATTGTATGTACTTGTCCTCATAGCTCCCCACGGGATAGTACTGTTCCTTGACGGCGTCTCGGAAAGAATTCCAAGTTGGTACGGCCGAGAACAGAGAGGGTTCTGTCTGGTCCTTGTTCTCACGGTAGGTTTCCCACCAGTCCTTAACATGGGGGGTAGCTTTGAGGAGTGCAAAAATAATCTTCTCCCGGTCTGAAAAGTCATGAACAGAGAAATATCCTTCTAATAGATTCAACCATCTATCTACGGCATCTGCGTCTATTTGACCCTCAAATATGGGAATGTCCAAATTTACTTGTACCTTAAAGGGAGTCGCAACTCCAGAGTGGCTACTGGATGCAGATGCGCCGCCGGTGGGCAGCCGTTGAAGGATCTGAGCAAAGCTATCCATCATCGCGTTGCTTTGTTTTTCGAGGGCCTCCTCGAGCAATATTTTGATAGGATCTCCTGCTCCCTCATCTTTCTTTTCGTCCCCCATGGGCGTCCGTCGAGGTTTGCGAGGCTGATCTTGCAAAGGTTCCACCAGATCAAGCCCTAGCTCCTTATAGCCCGACCTCGTTGGGGACATGCAAAGAAGGATCGAGAAAAAGCAGACCGCAACAGAATAAACATATAAACATAAATACAGAGATGCAGCAGAAATAACACTTCATTTCATTAATATCAAAGAACTGAAATTTGCTTACAGACAGAATGGAAATAAAACTAGCGAGGGCGCTGGTAGCTATCTCTGAGAAGAGATGTGGCGGCTACAGGCCTCTGAACTGAGTTAAAATGAGGCTCGAGGGCCTATTTATCATTTAGAAACAATGGGAAATCCTAAACAGCCAAAACCCTAACCCTAGGAGATGAAGCACCAAAACTATGGGCCCCGTTTGGGTAAATTGGTGTTTCAACTTCCGAGGGGCGTAACTTTGGCATACAATCTCCGTTTGACGCATACCATACCTCGTTAGAAAGATCTATCCGAGGACTACAGCTGTCGGGACGAATTTTATCAGAAAATTCGCTGGCCTCAAAACGGCTCTGGAAGTTCAGGACCCGAAAAACTGCTAAAAATAGTAAGTTATGCCGAAACTGAAAAACTGAAAGAGACAATGGTGGGGGGCCAAGTGGAATAGGTGGGTGGCCACCAATATCCACTTGGATCACATAACATGCCCCTCTCCTTCAAAAAAGTGTTGTTCTCAACGCTTGAGTAGCTCTGGGTGTTTATGTATAAAATTCTCATTCTCCCATGTAGAATCTTCAGTGGGTAAGTTCTTCCACTTGATGAGATACTCTCAAATTGATCGATTTCGTAGCTGTTGAGTTCTTGTTTCCGTGACTGCTTTAGGATCCAATATGATTTTTCCTTCCTCATCAAGTTTTGGAAATATTGTTTGAACGGGAAGTTTTTCACCTATAACCTTCTTTAAGCATGAAACATGGAAAACTAGATGCACTCGCGAAGAAGCATGAAGCTCCAATTTGTATGGCATAGTACCAATCTTTTGCAACACCTTGTAAGGACCATAGTACTTTGGCGATAATTTATTATCCTTCTTATCTTGTTTGAGGTACATTTGTTTGTATGGTTGTAGCCATAGAAATAATCAGTCTCCTACATCAAAAATTCTCTCACTGCAATGTTGATCTGCCTATTGTTTCATTCGATTTTGTACCAAATTTAGGTTATCCTTTAAGAGTTGGAGAACTTCTTGTTGATGCTTGATGTGATCTCCACCGCTTGAACCTTAGACTTTTTTCTTAAAGATGATGTTATGGACAGTGGATGATATACATAAAGTGCCATAAATGGGGTCATTTTTGCTGCAGTATGGAAGGAAGTGTTATACCACCATTCAACGAGAAGTAACCACTTGACCCATTGTGTTTTGTTATCACATACAAAACAAAGAATACATCCTTTAAAAAATTTATTCACTATCTCAGTTTGACCATCAGATTGAGGATGATAAGATGAGCTATGAGCTAGTTGAGTACCCAAACAAGAAAACAATTCCGTCCAAAAATTTCTAGTAAAAATGAGATCTCTGTCGCTTACAATAATCTTTGGGTTTCCATGTAGATTTTGAATTGTTTCCATAAATGTAGTAGGAAATTTACTTGCTTTAAATGGATGAGATAATGCAAAAAAGTGGGCATACTTGCTAAGTCTATCAACTACCACCATGATGACACTCTTTCCTTCGAACTTAGGTAAACCTATGATAAAATCCATTGAAATATCCTCCCAATGTTGACTTGGAATGGATAAAGGTTGTAGAAGACCCTGGGTCTTAATTGTCTCAACTTTAGTTTGCTGGCAAACCAAAAATTACGACACAAACTTTTGAATATCAGATTTAAGGCCATCCCAAAAAAAATCTTTCTTCACCCTGTGGTAAGTTTTTAAAAATCCTGAGTGTCCTTCTAAAGGAGAAGTGTGCAATTCCAAAAGAATCTTTTATTTTAGTTGGGAATTCTTACAAAGATATAAGCGATATTTTTACCATAAGGAATCATTTTTCCAACTAAATGTATCAGATGTACTAGGATCTTACTACAAATTTTGAATGAGTGTCCACACTTCTTTGTCCTTCTTCCATTCATCCCTTGCTTCGGCTATCCAATCTGGTTGGATAATAGAAATGGCACAAAGCAATGCTTCCCCTCTTCATTATTTCTTGAGAGTGCATCTGCAACAACATTTAGCTTCCCTTTTTTGTAAATGATTTCAAAGTCATAACCCAACACCTTTGTGACCCATTTTTTCTTCTCTTTTGAATATAGTATTTGTTCCAAAAAGTGTTTAAGACTATCATGATCGGTTTTTACCTTGAAGTGTCTTCCCATTAAGTAAGGTTGCCATTTCTTTAGTGCATGTAGTATTGCTAACATTTCCTTCTCATAAATAGATTTTTGTAAATACTTTCCTTTGATTGGACGACTTTCAAAAGAAATGGGTCTTCCTTCTTGCATGAAAACAACACCAATTCCATTTCCTGAGGCATCATATTCCACAATAAAGGTTTTTGTGAAGTATAGCGTAGCTAAGACCAGTGCTAGGCACATTGCCTCTTGAAGATGTTCAAAGGCCCTAGTTGCTTTAGGAGTCCATGAAAATGCATTTTTCTTCAATAATATTGTTAGAGGTGCTGTTATTCTCCCATAATTCTTAACAAACTTTCGATAATACCACGTTAATCCGAAAAATCCTCGCAACTGCTTTATGGTTGTGGGGATTTTCCATTCCTTAATGGCTTTAATTTTTTTAGGGTCTACCTTAACACCCTCGTGAGATACAATATGACCCAGATATTCCACTGCTTGTACTCCAAAGAAACATTTGAATGTTTTTGCATATAATTGTTTTTCCTCCAATAGTTTGAGCACCCTATCAACATGTTGAACATGATCCTTCCAAGACCTGTTGTAGATTAGTATATCATCAAAAAATACTAGCACAAATTTTCTAAGGAAGGGTTTGAAAATGGAATTCATCAACCCTTGAAATGTAGAAGGTGCATTGGTAAGGCCAAAGGCATGACCAAAAATTCATAATGACCCTCATGAGTTCGAAATGCTGTTTTTGGAATATCTTCAGTCTTCATTCTAATTTGATGATATCCTGAACGAAGATCCAACTTGGAAAAATAAATTGCTCCATGTAATTCATCCAATAATTCATCAATCACAGGAATGGGAAATTTGTCTTTAATGGTGAGCTTATTGACCTTGATCCATCCTTCACCATGATCCATCCTTCTTGTGTACCAATACTACAGGAGCAGAGAAAGAACTTTGACTAGGTTGAATTATACCCGCCTCTAACATTTCTGCAATCATACGTTCAATTTTGCTTTTTTGGACATAAGGATATCTATAAGGCCTGATGTTTGGAGGAACACTTCCTGGAATCAAATGAATAGCATGATCATGATCACTAATAGGTGGGAGTCCTTTGGGAGTTTCAAACACCTTGGAATGATTGTCCAAGACTTGTTGGAGATCTGCAGAAATAGATGATTTTGATGTTGGAACTTCGAGTGAGCATAATTGTGCAATTACGCCTCGTTGTTCTTTCTTTAGAAGCTTTGTCATGACATTAGAGCTTATTATCCTTCCTGGCTTCCCTTCAATACCTTGTAATTCGACTTCCTTTCCTTCTGAAAAAAATTTCAAGAAAAGTTCTTGAAAATTAAAAGCTACCGTCCCCAAAGATTGTAACCATTGTACTCCTAGTAAAACATCAACACCTCCCATAGGAATGGAAAGCATTGGACTAGTCAATACATATTCCCCCATGGTTAGCTTGATATTATGGCATTTTCCAGAGAAATTTATAGTTCCTCCATTTGCAACCATCACTTGACATTTTGGTGCTAGGTATAGGAAAAAATTCAATTCCTTGGCTACCTTACAATGAATAAAATTATGGGTACTACCCGAATCAAGCAACACAATTCCCTTTTTCTTCTTGATATGCCCTTCTATCTTGAGAGTTTTAGGAGTGGTAATACCTGCCAATGCATTACATGATATGGACAGACTCATTTCTTCTTCTTCTAGGGTTGGTTCCCAGTGTATATCCTCTTCTTTTGAAGTTTCTTGTTCATTTTATTCCTCCTCTTCACAACCTATGTAAAATAATTTCTTCTTAGCACACTTATGAACTTTAGTGTATTTTCTATCACAATTGTAGCAAAGCCCTTTTACTCTTTTTTCTTCCAATTGTTATGGTGTCAACCTTGTAGGTTGTGGAATTCTAGCAGTAGCAACACTTCCATCTTTGTAGATGTGAGTGATAATTTTACATTCAATTTAACTTGCCAACCTAAATTCCTTCTCCAATGAATCAGGTTCCCAAACTCGAACCTCATGTTGGATGTTATCCTTTAAATTCCCTATGAAGACATCAATCTTGTGTTCCTCTAGAATATCAGTTACCCTTATATTCAATTTTTGGAAGTCCTCAATGTGCTCCACCACTGAACCCTTTTGTTTGAGATTTATCAATTGGATAAAAAAGTTTTTGCTCTTTGTATCCTGATAATGTGCTATCGTTTCCTTCGTAAAAATTGACCAAGTGAATTTTTTTTTTATGGGAGCAAAGCCATCAATACCATAGAAATGTATTTTGTTCTAAATATAAAGTTGCAATGCATACCTTTTGTGTGTTTTGCACATTATTGAGATCAAAATATTGCTCCATCTGTAGTATCCATGTTACGGGATCCTTGCCATCAAACTTCATCATATCGATCTTTGGAATATGGTGGGTCTTCCATCCAACATTAGATTTTATGAAATCACGATTAACATTTATTTTGTTCTCATCATGAGTTTCCTCTAGTATATTTTTTCCATTAGGAAACATTTCTTGTATCAACTTTGTCAAACCTTCCATGTCTGCTTTTAGACCATTCTTCATGTTTTCCAATTTTTCTTCCATGTTATCCATCTTAGCTTCCATTCCATTCTTCAAACCATCCATCTTAGTTTCTATGCATTTCTTCAAACTTCCTTTTCATTTTTTGTTGCTCTTTGCGAGAGTGAAACTTGGTGCACTTGCTCTTGTAATTTTGATATGTCACGTTGCACTTATTCGTCTTCATGAGTCATTGTAGAGACTTCTGAAGGCTTAATGGGTGTTGAATTATTTTTAGGAGGAATTTTAGAACCCAATACTGATATCTATTCTTCAATATTCCCTTGGAATCAATTCAAACTGATTCTTCAAACAAGACTTATGCAATTCGAAAAAAAAACACACCTTTTTCTTACTTTTGAGGAGCTCGATATTGAAATTGAATTATCTATGTGATTTCGGATCCTCAATATCTGAAATTAGGTCCTATAGTATCCCTCTGAATCTTCTTTCGAATGCCACAGGTCTAACCTAATTTGAATTCTTCAAGGCAAAGTTATGCCCAATCTCCCACAATGACCTAATTATGGATTGGTTCAGTAGAGCGAACTTGTACAATGTGCCACGTGTCACTGTTTCCTCCTTCGGCTCTGAAATTGATACACAAGAAACTAAATTCCATGTGATTCCAGCCACTTTTTACATAATTCCAATCTGATTCTCAAAGAGAGAGTTATGACAATTTTCCCACGGTCACCTCTTTGATATGAAATTCGAGAGCCTCACAAAACCATAACTTCCACAAATCATATCTCCGAAAATATTGCGAACCAAGATTTAAAATTTTTACACATCATTCCTCAGGGTTTCTGCTTCACGTGATAAAAATTTCAACTTGTAAACCTTCGTCGAAAAAATGTTATAGAAAAAATTCTACGATGACCTGTTTGGAGTAGTGAAACCCTAGAATCGAAAGCTTCGATACCAAATGTTATGAAACCAACTCCAAAAATGGAAGAAAAGAGAGAGCAACGCCTTATAAATAAGCCACTTCAAGGGGGAAACATCCTTTACATTGCATAAATTAACAATTCTTGGATGATACAAATGACCAAAACCTCCTTCTGTATATAGGAATCCATGGGGTCATAATATAATCCTAGCCTACCTAACAATAATAATGTAAGGGCACAATAATAAAAATATTGGGGTTACATGGGTACAACAATAACAATAAGGGGCGTAGACTAACAACAATAAGGGAATACAATAGTAATATAGGGACCTAACAGTTTTAGGGTTTTGGGTCTCAACCACAGGCATGCCATAGAGAAATATCGGCTGCAACCACATGTAGGTTGGCTCATCCATGTAGATGAGTCCTTTTAGATGCACACACATTACATCATCCATGCGGTTGGGGTCTAGGGATTGGTTTTTCAGTTGGCCAAAGTTTTCATCAGTTGACCACAAATTTTTGTAGTTGACTGCATACATTGATAGTTGATTGCATCCTTCTGAAGTCAGGTTTTGAGTATTAATATTGTTGGGTTCATCTTATGAACGTTGTCTAGATGATATTACTGGATATGGTTATGGTTGAAGATATGGATCATTGTACTCTCTTTTGCTAAATCATTTAGTGGAAATCTAATAATAAGAATAATTTGAAAGGGTTTTCCCCATAGTGGGTTTTTCCCTGGTCTCTATCTAATCCTTGTGTCTCTATGTGTGAATGATTTTCTTTTATTGTTCCTTTATGCTCCGTTGCATTGATGATGATATTGTTCATTCTACACAGTTGCATATGTTTTTCAATAATGACATAAATATGAATAATGTTACAATGTTATGGGGTGAATTTAATACTGAAATAATGAAATGCAATTATCAAATCAAATAACAATATAGCCGTAAGAAAAATTAACCAAAAGCTACTCTACGAACATCTCAATACTTCTTAGTTTATGAGAAAGAAGCCATCCTACCACCCAATATCTTCTTTCCATTCCTACAACTATCTCAAGACTCTCGAGGTCAACATTGCCCAGTCATGCATAAATGAATTAATATTTCGTTGAGGCTACAAGAATAAATAGAGAAATCCAAACAAAAATTTTCCACCCACTAATGAAATATAGATAAATAGTTTGATAATAAGTCTTCTAGTGAGAAAATTTTGTAAGTGGGATATTTAGTACTAAAATGAGACAAGCCACATGAATACAAGGGTAAATGCACCAAATTTCAATCATTGTGGCTCATTTGTAATCTTATTAATGAAAATTTTGGCTGAGGAACATATAAAATATAACATCTAGGGGGAGGAAAAAACTCTTCCTGTCAATGTCCAAATCCTTGAGAGATACCTCCCATGATTTCCTCACAAGCAACCATTGTTGTACATAAATGAAGACCCTTCCTTGTTTTTCGTTTATTTTTCTTTTTCTCTTTTCCACTTTCAACTTTAATATTGGTTTATATTTTATTGTTGAATAATATTTTCAAAGTTGATAATAGTTTTGTGTAATCTTATTCCAAAAAAAATATTGATATCTGACTTTTCCTCTTCCCTTAATAATGGAATAGGTTGAAACCACTGGTCCGTATGTGAAATATAGGCCCTTGGAACCCATCCACATTGAATCTTAATGGTATCTATAGGATAAATATGACCAACACTACATTGGGAACAATATAGGAAAGTGGTGAATGCTGAAAGGAATCAGATATGACTACCTTATTGGTTGAAAGATCCTTAGGAATACACTCCTTTAATTTCAAATCAAATGTCATATCTAAGCCAGGGATAACAGAATGATCAAAAAATTATATCAAGGAGATTCATTTGTTTTCATTTATCACTAAATTGTCAACACATGAATCATCCCATCTAACTTGTAATGCAAAAACAATACCAAGATCCTTCATCCATCCTCGGGCTAGTTAATAGAACTCATACAAAAGAAAAATCGTTTATGACTATAAAATAAGGTAAATGCTTGAGAAAGGCTTCCTTATTATGTGGGACATGCAAGTACCTTCATTGGGGCTATAGGCACTCACTGGAAGTGAAGCAAGGCATAAGAAGGCTAGGTTTCCTACATTAGGGCTATGGGCACCTATGCACAATGGAGCAATTCCAAAGCTTAAAATAAAATCTTGATATTTAAATCTTCTGAAATATCATACTCACAACAACATAAAAATATCATAAGGTGAAGAGCCAAGTTTGTGGTATAATTGTATCATTTTGGTCTTCCTTTTGACATCTAACCAACACTCATGTGAAATGGGAAGACATGTAACTCATCATTCTCAGAATTTTGGAAGTGGCACCCATGTGATTAGATCATTATACTCCAAGGTATGAATTATCACAGTTATTTCATGACTGATTCCCCATTAGAAAAAAAATATTCAAGGATCCCTCCAATGCATAACTAATTGTTGTAAGCCATTGTTCCCAATGGCACACCATAGGGAAATAAATATTCAGCATGATACATCACTAGATTTGTTTTTTTCCAATGATACATCAGAGGGAAGTCCTTCATCACTATGATACATCATTGGGAACTTCTTATTCCTCAGTGATGCACTATAGGGAATTCCTTATTCCATGCGATATGACAACCCTACCACTTTAAACCTGACTATTTCACTACGTTAACAAACTTACTACTTCCATATCATTGGAATCTTGATGTTTTAGTGACTCAAAACTACCACTCTCCTTAACCACATGATGTATCGCATGATAACACTCCTTCCTTGTGGTACATGTTTTTCCTCCTCTCTGCATTAGATAACTTAATCACCTTGTCATACCAAAATTATGCTTCACCATGATGCACATTGTCACAACTCACTTCCCCACACTTATCACATTGATAAATTGCTTTAGTCTGTCATATCGTATCTCTTCCAAGCTTCTCTAGTAATGAATTTTAGGGTATTTGTTGTACTAAAATTCGTGCCACTAACTCTTCTTGTCTATATAAAGCCATTTTCCCCATTATTTTTCACTCCCTAACAAATATTATTCAATTACCAATACAAATTCAACTATCGACCCTCCTACCACATCAACCACCTAACCAAGCCATCTTGCCATGTTGGTACCACTTCATAAGGTAAGGGAATTTACCCTTTTACTTGGTAATAATTTTATTAATTATTTTTAAATTATATAATCCAATTATATAGAAAATTTTAGAAATTTTTTATGTCTCAAAAGGATGGTATTATGAAATACCTAATTCTATTTTTTTCCCAACCATCCAAACCCTATCCATTATTTTTTCTCTAAATAAATTAATTTAGGGATTCAACCCAAGCTTGAATCCCTCTATACCCTTTTCTCCTCATGGCTTCTTTTGATATGTTTTCTTCCATTTCAAAACTAAAATCCCATGATTAAGAATGATTCTTAACATCTAGGTTGTCTAAAGATAATTTCCCTAGCCATTACTCATGCCATGGCTTGTATCCTCAACTTAATTTTTTTGGTCAAGCCGTCATTGATGTCAAAGGAGACTTTTCATTTATTTCAAGAGTGTGAAGGTGATTTCAAGGAAAAAAAATTTGATCAAAGGTTCGATGAAGATCATCATCAATATCCAACATTGAGAAAAGTTTATGGATGCAATGGATCATGTTATGGTGAATAATGGTATGATGGTTGGATAGCTCCTATAGAATCCTTTCTAATGGTAGGTGGTATGCCACATGATTCATCATAGTCGAGGAGATATTCTCTCTCAAATTTCAAGCGCTCAAATTATTTTCATGGTGCCCAAAATGGATGATAAAAGGTAGCTTTATGATTGGCCAAAATTTTGGCATTAATATTTAAGAAAATATTGAATAAATTATGTGGGTCTTGAGTTCCATAAAAAAGGAAATTTTGTATTTTGAAAAATTGTTTCAAGAAGGATTAATGCTGACCCTCAAAAGCATTATGTATATATTTTTAAAAATGAGTCGACTCCATAAGGAAAATTGAATTTATTAGACAGTTTGGCTCATTTCTTAAGGGGTTTTAGGGCATGTTGGCCCCCCTTTTCATGCCCCTCCTTCAAGTATATATAGCACAGTTAGTTTCCATCCAAGATCATCAATTTTACTTGCATTATATTGTGTATTTTATCTAAAAGAAAATTAGGCCAAGAGGAGTCATGCCGATCTAAAGGATGCCAAGTTTTTTAGGGTAATTGGACTTAATTATTTCATCATTTTGTGGTGGTTTTCGTTGGATAGAGATCATTATTTACGAGGAAAATTTTCATCCTTTATGAGGCAAATCCAAATTCATTTCAGAGGAATTTTTTTTATGGAATAAGGCCTATTCCCAAGGAAAAATCATAGTGATATATGAGGCAATATTTCAGGCTATTCCATGGTCTTTTCTGAGAAAATCTCATCTCGATCTAAAGATGATTCTAAGGAAGATATAAGAAAAGGTTTGAGGCATACATTTGTGATTTAAAGGTTGATTTGTGGCCACTTCCAATATGAAGGAAATTGAGCTTATGTGTGTTCTAATAAAAAATTGTAGGGTCCAATTTAGGATCATTTTAGCTATAGAGAGAGGGTTAATTGAGGATAAGTTCAGGTCACAGGGAATTTAAGGCCTATTCTAGTTGTAGTAGTTCAAGGGTCGAGTTATCCCTATATAAGCTATAAAAATAGGCATATTCAGGCCAAGTCTCAGGGGAGATGAGAATATTATTTATGGCATAAGAGGAGGCCAAATAGGGCTTTTCCTGATAGCAAAAAGAAGGCCAAATTTTGATGAAGCTCTAGGCCAGATTACAAATATCATTAAGGGATTGATTAGGCATATTTCAAGGGAAATTTGAAGACTTTGTGTAATTCATTTGAAGGGATATTGAAGGCATGCTTTAAGGTTGTGTATAAGTTTCAGTTGAGTTTGAATTCAATCTATAGAAGGAGGGCCTATCTGAGCTGCAAGTTGAGCGAAAATAATTTTCTTCTAAGACTGAGTCCTGAAGCTTAAATAAAACGTTTTTAAGGACTGTCAAGAGGTTGTGTGTGACCTATTTTAAATCCAAGTCCAGGGACATAAATAAAGACTAAATTGAGGGAATTCTTAAGCCAAAGAGGCATATTGAGGTGGCAACAAGCCTAAAGCAAACTAGTGGTAGAAGATAGAATACTAAGTGGCAATAAAAATAATGGTGAAAATACATCCTCTTCAAATTGACATCTAGGGTATGTGTCAGAGTCTTTTCTTGTAAATTATTTTCTTATCTATCATCAAAGGATCTTTGGATATTACAAGTTAAAGTTAGAACCAAAGTAGCATCTGAAAAGTAGACATAAATATTTTTTGTATTAGTAGGGGAAGAAATTAACTATCATTTGTATGTCATTTAAAGTGGGTCATTATCCCGAGTGCGGGAGCCCACAATTTCTTCTTCTATCTTTCATTTTCAAAGTGGTACTGTGGTGCAAAGTAGAGATTGAAGTCTCCTTCAGGTTGGAGCCTAAGAGCACCTTAGGTTGGAAGGTTGGAGCTAGGGCAGAAAATTGATGCTAGCAGGGTGTTGGAGCATCATTTGTGTTTGAGCTCGTAAACCCAAGGTGTTGGAGAATCCTTTCAAGAATTTGGGGATTCCTGATAAAATGAATGCTTTTCTGATTAGTACTAGGGACTTGGAGCTCCCCTTAATTTGGAGCTCATAACTTATTATACTCATCATTTATATTAGAAATTTTTTGGTGGTTTTTCTCTCAGAAGGGTTTCCACCTAAAATTTCTTATGTATTATCCTTGTGATGTGATCTGTTGTTGATTATTTGATTTGGTTTGTACAAAAAATATTTAATTGTCTAGAAGTAAAAAATTAATTAAAATTAATTGAAATATTGATTCACCATCCCTCTCAATATTTACAAAAAAATTCTCCACAACAAACCTCAACACTACTAATTACATCCCTCCACACTAGCAGTAGAAAAGAAGTCTTGGAAAACCCATGTTAGCTTCATCTCCCCATGAAAAAATCTCCCTTTTCATAGGATGAAAATTATTTTCCTCATAAAGGCCCATCCATTGTGCCTCCTTCCTCTCCACTTGGGGCTATGCACTTATACCTTAGCTCATTAGTAAACTAGGGTGCCACTATTTAAGCTACACCATCGTAGTGAATGATTGTCCATGATGTTGAGTAGCATTAAATTTTCTAAGTCATACGCTCACATTGACATGGGGCATCATTTATTGCAAGTCTTAAGCTAAAAATGGAAAAAAAAATGAATATGCAAGAATCAACTCTTCAACATAGCACAAACATCAAATCATAGGGAATACATGTCTTATTTTATTTTACTGACAATAATAATATACTTTATTTTTGTAATGGGTTTTATAGGTAAAACAACGATCATCTCACAAAAAATGGTTATTAAATCCCCTCTCATTTAGGTCCTTGATGATGAGCCTTCTACCAACTCACCTAGTCTACAATTTCCTAACACCACTTGTCTTATTAACCACAACACAACTTATATCTAATGAGGGGTATAAAATATATTTTGAAGAAAAAACTTGCCTAAAGATGATCTAGACTATATATATATATATATAACCTATTGGCACGAGGTAGTAGCGTAGTATCCTATCATACCATATATTGAAATAGTTGAATGGATCATAAAGTTCATAAATTCCAAACACTAATGATTAGACACACTCAAGGGAAGCCTTTCACCCCATATAGACCTTGTCATATAAACTCTTATTATAGGCTTCCCTCCTTAATAGAATTTCCTATATGATAATTGGATCAAAGGTTTCAAATTTGTATGAAAATAGCTCATCAAGGCTTGGTGGATAAATAGGGGAAGTTTGACGTCTACACTAAACAGAGAATACCTAACCAATCTACTCATAAATCCTTTTTGGCTAGTGGATTTCAAGATGTGTAGGTTTTGTTGCAAGAAAAATGAAAATACATTTACCAAATATTTTATTCCCTTGATGTATTCCACTACAATCTCAAGAAGTATCTTCAACTTAGCTAACATTATATCTACCTCTTTACAAGACAATTTCAAAGAAGTCTAGAACCTAGAGGAAGGAAAGCAAAACCAATTCTTCATGGCTTCCTACCTCCTGGATGTTTTTTGTGTCAAACATACATTCCTTGCCATGGGATAGCAAGGGATAGCTCATAAACACCTAATTCACTTTTACTGTGAGATAGTATGGGGATCAAAATACTTCCCATTACAAACAAAAACATACTAAGAAGGCTAGCCAAGTGGTATATAGACTATTGAAGATTGTTTTGTAGAAAATGATGGAACATACATAAGGATATTTGGGGCAACCAAACCTACCTACTTATTGCCTTGATTTTTTATAGGTAGGGTAACTTTACAAGAAATCAACTGTTAAGTATTTATATGTCTAGATGGAGCACTCACACGTGATAAAAAGGCCCCATGACCACACATACATTTTAATTTAAGATCCTATTAACTAGAAGATATCAAGAAAGCTAGAGTTGTGTTTGATGCTCTAACCCTTTTCCATTTTGGGGACCCATCGTTCCACAGGTATAATCTCAAATCGGTAGTGAGAATTAATTGCAAATATTGCAGGTATAGATGGGACTATCAATATAATTCTTGGATAGATGAAGAGAAAAAGAAGAATGTGTTGATTCCAAAGTAATTTTCAGGATGGGCTACACTTCCCCCAAAGAAGAAAAGGAAAGATATCAAGCTAAAAAAATATATTTGGCTAAGAAGAAGGATGCTAAGATAGAAGTAATCATAATTGCATGAGAAAAAAAACTCAAAGAAGACCAAAAGGAAACCATATTATCTTAGGTATTACATATAAAGAGGGAGGAAGAGGAAAAGAGAAGAAAATAAGAAGAGTAAAGAATACTACAGAAAGAAGCAGAAGCCATAGAGAAAGAAGAGGCTCTCAAAGTGCAACAAGAAGCCCAAAATTTTCAGGACCAAACCACACAAGACGGTGAATATTCAATGGAGGTCGATCAAACCCAATTAACCACACCAACTATCACCAGTGGCCATCTTCCTATGAAGGAATTGTGTATTATGCCAACTAAAATAAGAAAAGTGATGAACCTCGGCCGGTTCATAAATGACATGGCATTGAATATGATAGTGAAACAAAAAGAAAATAAATTTTCAATCCCTCACTTTCCTACATTATCTACCACCATTGAAATATCTATTACGGCTGACACCAGTGAAAACCCATTGTCGATGGTCTCAATGAGCATGACCTTTTCTCTGCAAGGTACAAAAAGAAATTTGAATAATCTTGTAAAAAAACTATAATAGAAGGATGATCACATGTTGGAGCTACATTATTAAAACATAATGCTCATAACTGAAAACAAGGCATTGAAATAAGATAAAACCAAAATGGAAGACTATCCATGTGCCACTAAATTACATGGATCTTATAAAGCAAAAATTAATCAAGAACATATTTACCTTCAACGGATGCATAGGATTTCTACAAATCTCCTATCACTCTAGGAGTAAGCCAAAGGAAAAGGTACACAATTAAAAGGAGTATTGAGTGTTGTGGACTAGCTAAAGCAATGGCCTAAGGAAGACCCTAATGCTCCCCATGAAATCCAAATAATTACTGAAGGGGAGTTGTGTTATGAATATGTTGATGTGAATAGAGACTTGAAGACTCAAGAGAAGCTAGAAATATATTTAGCCAAGTTAGTGGCTTTATGTCAAAGGAACCACTCCTTGGAAGAAAGATTGATCAAAGTGAATAAAATACCACCTATTGAAGGCCAAGGAGAAAGAAGGAAATATCAGGAAGTTAATAGAGAGTTAGATGATGTGATAAATGCTAGAGAATAGTTGTTCAAAGTATTTACTAGTAAATCAACTCAAAATTCTCCAAAACAACATTTTGTAGAGCCTTCAATGAAGTAAATTGTAGTCCTTCATGGTTTCATTAGAAATGGATTTTCAAACCTTCTCATAAAGTGGCATAGAATATCATGTAACAATGGAGGATTTATTTCCTAGTAGGATCAAGACGATGTCGTAACATTATCAAATCTAGATAGTGCACCTTCACAAAATCTTGGGGGTTTAAGTGAAGGATCATGCCATCTTGTAACAATCGACATTCCCATGTTTTGAAAATTTTAAATTTTTTTTATTTAGTATTAAAGTATGATAAAGTGAGAAGTTGAAGAGTCATAACTACCCTGGGGGAAATCAAAAAGTTTCAAGGGGCACTTACATTGGTAATATAAACTCTAAGAAAGAAGGACTTTTATTTTTTGGAAGAGAATGGAAAAGTACAAAAACGAGGACTTTGGGCAGCTTATACATTGTAATTTTTTATAATATCAAGAAGCTTATAAGATCAAAGGTGGACAATGATTGATTCTAGCATGTGCTATAGTTTTGCTTATAAGTTTTCTATAGTAACTTTGTTCATGCATATGTGACGTGAATAGATTTCTTGATTGTTAATGGACTTCTTTGTGTGATTATCAACATTCCCTTACACAATTATTCTATGAATCAATATAGCCTTCTCAATTGAATGAACAAGTACTAGCCGTGACAATTGTTGAGTTTTTAGTTTTTGCACTAGTTAGTGGGATATTCAATGTACTTGTACTGGAAGAAACTCATTATTTTATTAATAAGTAATGCATTGCATCTATTTGCTTGTTCGATCATATTCCTTAATTTCAACTTTAATTAGATTAGGATAGTTGTTACGCAGAGGCACTCTACATCCCAGTATAGGTTAGATGTGAAGATGTATTGTAGGTATGTAAACAATTTTAAATGTCTGCCCAATTAAAATCTTTTTGAAAAATTTAAAACTTATATCGGGGATGTGTGTAAAAATTTAAATTTTGGCTTAAATAATAATAAAAATTTAAAATTAATAAACAAGAAGTTAAAAGTAATAAATAAAAAAATTTAAAAAGTTAAATTTAAATGTTGGCTCAATTAATAATAAAAAGTTAAAGTAATAAAAATAATAAAATTCAATTTGTTATATCTTTCTTTTATTATTTTGTGAATAGGCTTTGTTACAATACCATGGTTTATCAATACCACATGCCCAAAACCAATAACTTATGGAAAACCAAAACATTTTATAACAATACAGGATTCTTAACTACGGATATTCATTCACACTTCACCGTGGATATTATTAACTTGTAAAAAATAGGTTTTGTTACAATACAGTGAGCCAATATCATGGATTATCATTACCACATACCCAAACAACATAACTTATTTCACAATAAAAATATTTTATATCAGTATGAAAATATTGTTAACCATGGATATTCACTCCCACTTTATCATGGATATTATTAACTTGCAAATATGATTTATTACAATACCATGGGTAATTACCATGGCTTATAAATGTTGAATATTGCAACAAGAAACAATGAAAGTGGCATCCGGAAACATCATCCTTGATCCTAGTGAAAAATAAACACCTAAACTAGGTGGGGCCCACACATGCTAATTTTAGGTGTATGTCTATTTTTAGACATGGTGAGCATATTTTATAAGTTGCAGGATGCTATTTGTAGATGGTTGATCAAGTTGGAAAAATAGATGAGATTCTATTTTTAGAATATTGGGCAAAGTCTATTTATAGATCGCTAATCTAAAAATAGATGCATGTCAATTATTAGCCCTTAATAATAATCTGACAAAAAATATCAACTTATTCTCTTGGAGCACTTTATCTCAGTGAACAGATTTGGAAAATCAGTGGGCTGAAGGAATTACGCAATTCCTAGGGTGGTTGGTGACTCATGCATGGAGGACTCAATTAGAACTGAAGTGGCAGAGTTGTGACAGAGTTGGAAGAGTAGTTATGGGAGTTATAATTTAGTTTAACTCAATTGTGCTAGTTGTATCTAGTTCTAACTGAAGATACACTAGTGAGAGTTTAGTGAATTAATTAGTTAATAAATTCACAACTAATAACTCACTTGCAACTGAACAAATACAACAGTTAACTACTTGCATGTCAGTTCCAGTGGAGACCCAGTGGAGAGATAGGTGAAAGGGTGAGATGGACTATTTGTTGTGACTATAGTGATGCATTCAATGCATCTCACACACATTGGAGATTCCAAAGAGGATTGCACAGTCAAGGCAAGGCCAATTCGAATTCATTCAGGGTTCTTATTCAACAAGGATTGCGCAGTGGAGGCAGGCTATCAGGAGGCAAGAAATTGGTGCATGGAGGTGCAAATTTCTGCAAGACAGTGTGAGACGATTGTATATTGTACTGAGAGCTCTATGAGCTGAGCTTTGTATGATATATATGAGATTGTTTCATGATACATTTATATACATAATATATGATAGTTGGGGTTTTTAGCTATAAGCTTTCCTGATAAAACATCTTGTTATGTGTGATTGATTTTTCTTCATGTGTTTGCAATTGGCGATTTAATTTCCGCAAAGAATTAAGTAGAAGGATTATGTATTTAACATAAGGATTAAATTGTTAGATCAGGAGAATCTAGTAATATACATGCATATTGTATAATTTCTACATGGTATCGGATCAGTGTTAATCACTAGAGATTGCAATATTGAAGCGGTGCTAAGTTTTGTGCCGGTGGAGCAATTTGAAATTGCTGCAAGAATTTCTTGGTGCGAAAGTTGAGTAAACATGGAAATGGATTTCAATGGGTTGCGGTTAGAGTATGCACTCGAGGGTAGCTCGAAATACATATCCTGGAAGGACAGGATGGAGGCGATGCTTGAAGATAATGGCTTGAAGGAATTCATCGAGAGAGATGTTCCTAAGCCCACTTCGACGGATGCTGCAGTACTTGACGCATGGAAAAAGAAAGTATAAAGGGCGAGGAGGATTATGTTGGAAGGTGTGAAAGTCCATATTGTGTCAAGAATTCATGGGAAAGCCACTCCATTTGCCATGTGGAAGGCTTTGACAGATCTTTTCCAAAGCAGCAGCGACCATAGGAAATTGGCGCTGAAGGATAAACTCAGAAAAATCAAGATGGACAAGAAAAACACTATTCCAGTATACTTGACAAATTTTGTCCAATGTAGGGATGAGCCTGGGAGTGTAGGAGTTAGTGTTGAGGATGATGACTTGGTGAGCTTGGCTCTCCTCGGGCTTCTGAAGAGTTGGCACAGTTATCAAGACTCTGTCAATGGACGGGAGAAACTGCCGGATTGGGAGAGACTGTGGTCGGATCTAGTGTAGGAAGAGATAAGGCGGACCACCAGGGATGGCTCTTCATCAAAGAATGATGATGAAGAGGATTTTGATTTGACTACAAAGTCAAAGAAGAAGAAGGGGAAGAAATTCCATTCTAAATCTGAGGCTGGTGAAGATGGCAAGGAGCACAACATGTCCAAAGTGAAGTGTTTTCACTGTCACGAGTTTAGACATATTGCCACAAATTGTCCACATAAGAAGAATAAAAAGATGGTTGTTGGAGTTGCAACTGGTGAGGCTCTTGCCTCACAATTTGAGCTTGACTTCTCATTGATCACACACATGGTGTCTAGTGCATTGGGATGACGGTGGTACTTTGATAGTGATGCTTCCTTTCACATGAAGGGAGATGAGAAATTGTTCAGTGACTTGGTGGAGAAATATCTCTAGATGCATGTTGAGTTTGGCGATGATGGAAGATACAGTGTGACCATGATTGGTACCATTACATTTCAGAGGGCGTCAAGTAAACTCTTTCATTTAAAATATTTTGTGCATGTTCCAGGTTTAAAGAAGAATTTAATCTCAACCGCAATGTTAGGGGATAGAGGCTATGATGTTGTCTTTAGTGAAGGGAAAGTATTATTGCAACACAAAGAAACAGGGAAATCCAAGATGGTGGGGAATCAAGTTAAGAATATCTACAGACTTTAAGTAGATGGGATTTCTATGGAGCTTCCTACTGTTGGGAAGTGCGAGAAAGACATGAAATTGAAGCTTGAGAGGGAGAAGGATTTGTATGCAGGTAAGAGTGAACCTCAGGATGTGGAGCAGCCATAAGATGAGGATCATGGAGTGGGAGCAACCACTCATGCAGAGAAATTTCTGTTGAGAATGCAACAAGATGATGGAGCTTAGTGTAAAGAAGTCGCCTTCACTAAGTGGGCCCGCAGGCTATTTTTGGCGCAAAGTCTATTTTTAGACTATGTCTATTTTTAGACATATGGATCATGGTCTATGAGTTGCAGGATGCTATTTATGGATGATTGGTCAAGTTGGTAAAAATAGATGGACCTCTATTTTTAGACATTGGGCGAAGTCTATTTTTAGACTGGCAGTCTAAAAATAGATCAGTCAAATATTATTAGCCCTTAATAATATTTGGACTATAAAAATTATCTTATCCTCTTGGAGCACTTCAGTTTCGAGCTACAGATGTGGCACATGCAGGCGACGAAGGAATTACGCTATTCCTAGGGGTTAGTTGAGCTATTGCATGGTTGACTTCGATTAGAACTCATGTGGCGAGTTTGGTGGAGTTGATGAGATAGTTGGTGGAGTTGTGTTCGGTTTAACTTAGTTGAACTAGTTGTATTTAGTTTAACTGATAAATACACTAGTGATGAGTGGTGTGAATTAATTAATAATTAATTCACTAATTATTAACTCATAAATCAACTAAAGAATACATCGGTTAACTACAATGCATGGACAGTTCAGTGGAGACCAGTGTTAGAGGTGGGTGAAAGGGTGAGTCTACTATCAGTTGTGACTATAGCTGTGAATGAGATTTGCACACACATTGATTGAGATTGCCAATGAGGATTGCGCAGTACAAGCTAGGTGGATTCGAACTTGGATCTTATCATTATTCATCTTGGATTGTTAACAATATAGAGCGGGCGGGCAGGTGGAGGAGATTTGAACTTGTTGTTCATGTATTTCGAGATTTTACCACATGTGCTTGGCATGTGAGATAGTCTTTCGAGGAAATTTGTGAGGGCTGCACACAGTACTATGTATTGTTACATATTCTCTATCATTATAATATACAGATAGTTGGGGGTTTTCAGCTGTAAGCTTTCCCCATTACATACTGTGTTATATGTGTGCTTGATTATGTTTTAATGTGCGCATGCGACTGCTTCTATTTCCACAAATTGATGATCAACTGTAGAAGAGGTTATGTATTATGCATGAAGCTTAAATAGTGTGTAATCAGGATAATCTCGGTGAATAATTCATCTATTATTAAAATTTCTACAATTTCGAGCCAGATGGGCAGAGGGAGTGCATGCGGCTATACCACCAGGTGAGAGGTGGGGCGACATGCATGAATAATCAAAGTTCTATGAGTTCAAGGCACTGGTTGAGAAAGAATCGGGGAAGCAGGTGAAGGCTCTTAGGAGCAACAATGGTGGTGAATTCATCTCTGGCGAATTCAAGGACTTTTGCAGCATAGAAGGAATTTGAAGAGAGCTCATAGCACCTCATAACCCATAACAAAATGGGGTTTGCGAGGGTAAGGGCAGAAGGATCGTGGGTGCTGCACAGGCGATGTTGCATGATCAGGGCCTACCCATTCACTTGTGGCGGAGGCATGCAATAATACAGTATATGTGCAGAACCGTTGTCCTCACAGGATACTTGGCATGAGTACACCCGAGGAGGCGTTTTCTGGTAAGAGGCCTGATATTTCCCATTTGAGGATTTTGGTTCACCTGTTTACATTCATGTGACGAAGGATGCCAGGAAGAAGCTGGAGCCGACCGCAGAGGTTGGGATATTTGTGGGGTACACTGATACGCCCCACAACTATCGTGTGTATTTGCAGAACCGATCCATGAGGCTTGTTGTGCGACGGGATATCAAATGTCATGAGGAGAAAGCCATGAAGTGTTCGCTTGAGAGGGAGCTACACTTGCATGCAAATGAGGAGCTATTAGTTCCTAAGGATGAGTCTCGGGATGTGGATCAGCCACAAGATGAGGTTCATGGAGTGGAAGAGACCACTCATGTAGCACCAACCATCAGAGGGCGGAAGCGCACTACAGAAGCTGAGCGACTGGCTCAAGATGCAGAGAAGGTTGTAGGAGCACCTACATCACAGCGCAGACAGAGACAGTCACCTGACCGGTATATTGGATACATGGCTCTTGTGAGAAAGTGTATCGTGACAGAGCCATCCTCTTTCGAGGAAGCTGTGGAGGACCCCGCATGGGTAGATGCCATGGTGGAAGAGTATGATTCGATTGTCAGAAACAGTGCATGGGAGATTGTCCCGAGACCGGAAGGGAAATCAGTGGTGGGTTCGAGATGGATCTACAAAGTGAAGCAAGCAGCTAACGGGAGTGTGGAGAAGTACAAGGCAAGATTTGTTGCCCGAGGCTTCTCACAGATAGAGGGGATCGATTATGAGGAGACCTTTGCACCTGTCGCAAGGTATTCTTCCATACGAACGATTCTTGCTCTCTCAGCGCAGATGGGGTGGCACATTCATCAGATGGATGTGAAGACTTCGTTCCTCAACGGAGTCATTGAGGAGGAGGTGTACATAGAGTAGCCCGAAGGTTTCGAGATCTTCAGTAGCGAGTCGCATGTGTGCAGGCTCAAGAGAGCGCTGTATGGGTTGAAACAAGCACCTCGTGCTTGGTACACACGGATAGACAGTTATTTCATCGGACTTGG
This sequence comes from Pinus albicaulis, assembly GCA_034641835.2. NCBI lineage: Eukaryota > Viridiplantae > Streptophyta > Pinopsida > Pinales > Pinaceae > Pinus > Pinus albicaulis. The sequence continues at coordinate 393,308,404 of CM076575.1, forward strand.
ATTCTCCAAGAGTGAGGTGGATCCTAACCTATACCAGATTGTGGTGGAGGGTAAGTTGCTGATCATTGTACTTTATGTAGATGATTTGATTCTGACAGGTGATGAGCTATTGATACTTTCATGCAAGGAGGATCTTGCTAGAGAGTTTGAGATGAAGGACTTGGGCCTCCTTCATTATTTATTGGGTTTGGAAATTTGGTAGCGCAGTGATGGACTATTTGTTTCTCAGGGTAAGTATGCCCAGGAGATATTGGAGAAGTTCAACATGCATGGCTACAAGCTTGTTGATACTCCTCTTCCTAGAGGTTGGAGGAAGGAGGATGCTACTTCAGCGGAGGTAGTGGATGCCACTGTTTATCGACAGTTGGTGGGGTTGCTTATGTATCTGGTCAATACACGACCCGATATATGCTATGCTGTTAACCAGCTTTCACAAGCTATGGTTAAGCCAACCAAGCTCTTCTGGAAGGCAGGAAAGCATGCATTGCATTATCTTAGAGGCACATCGGGATATGGATTATGGTACAGACAGGAGAATGAGGTGAAGCTGTGTGGCTTCACGGATGCAGATTGGGCAGGGAGCCCAACGGACAGAAAGAGCACATCTGGAGGGATCTTCAGTATCGGGTTGATAGAAGTTTCTTGGTATAACAGGAAGCAGAGATCCGTGGCACTCAGTTCAACATAGGCTGAGTATATGGCAGCAAGCTTGGCTGCATGCGAGGCTATATGGATGAGGAAGATCCTGGTCGGGTTGTTTGGGTCACACTTGGAGCCTACTGTGATTTATTGTGATAACCAGAGTTGCATTAAACTCTCGGCTAATCCAGTATTTCATGATAGATCCAAACACATCGACATCAGGTACCATCATATCAGAGATTGTGTGCAACGGAGAATCATGTTACTTTCATACATTCCCACGGAGGATCAGGATGCTGATATCTTGACGAAGGCACTCACCAGGAGCAAATTCGAATACCACAGAGGTAGGATAGGGGTTGCAGATAATCCATATCTTGTTGAGAGGGAGTGTTGAGAATGCAACAAGATGATGGAGCTTAGTGGAAAGAAGTCGCCTTCACTAAGTGGGCCCGCAGGCTATTTTTGGCGCAAAGTCTATTTTTAGACTATGTCTATTTTTAGACATATGGATCATGGTATATGAGTTGCAGGATGCTATTTATGGATGGTTGGTCAAGTTGGTAAAAATAGATGGACCTCTATTTTTAGACATACTGGGCGGAGTCTATTTTTAGACTGCCAGTCTAAAAATAGATCAATCGAATATTATTAGCTCTTAATAATATTTGGACTATAAACATTATCTTATCCTCTTGCAGCACTTCAGTTCGAGCTACGGATGTGGCACATGCAGCTGACAGAAGGAATTATGCTATTCCTAGGGTTTAGTTGAGCTATTGCATGGTTGACTTCAGTTAGAACTCATGTGGCAGATTTTGGTGGAGTTGATGAGACGGTTGATGGAGTTGTGTTCGGTTTAACTTAGTTGAACTAGTTGTATTTAGTCTAACTGATAAATACACTAGTGATGAGTGGTGTGAATTAATTATTAATTAATTCACTAATTATTAACTCATAAATCAACTAAAGAATACATCAGTTAACTCAGTGCATGGACAGTTCAGTGGAGACCAGTGTTATAGGTGGGTGAAAGGGTGAGTCTACTATCAGTTGTGACTATAGCTGTGCATGATATTTTCACACACATTGATTGAGATTGCCAATGAGGATTACGCAGTACAAGCTAGTGGGATTCGAACTTGGATCTCATCATTATTCATCTTGGATTGCGCAGTAGAGGCAGGCAGACTGGTGGAGGAGATTTGAACTTGTGACTTGTTCATATCTGAGCTAGTTTGTGTGTAGCATGTGAGATAGTGCTGAGAGTTGTGAGGAGCTTTGTGCTATGTATTGTTACATGTTCTCTATCATTATAATATACAGATAGTTAGGGGTTTTCAGCTGTAATCTTTCCCCATTACATACTGTGTTATATGTGTGCTTGATTATGTTTTAATGTGCGCATGCGACTGCTTCTAATTCCGCAAATTGATGATCAATGGTAGAAGAGATTATGTATTATGCATGAAGCTCAAATAGTGTGTAATCAGGATAATCTCGGTGAATAATTCATCTATTATTCAAATTTCTACAATTTCGAGCCAGATGGGCAGAGGGAGTGCATGCGGCTATACTACTAGGTGAGAGGTGGGGCGACATGCATGAATAATCACAAGAGGAAATTTCTGGGAAGGATTCATTGAGATGGTGTGGATCTCGTGAATCGAAACTGGCTACCAGGTGCCCACAGAGCAACAGTAGCATGATCAGTTGGATTGATGCAGTTAGATCAAAGTGCCAGTTACGGATACTGGAGCGTGGATCAGAGTTGATAGCAAGTGCAGAGTGCATGGGTGTAGAGTTCAACAACGCAGTGGTTCCTGAAGACATGTGAAGTAGCTAAGAAGAAGTCATAACACTTTGATGATAGATGCATTATACTGATTCAGTTATTTGGAGGCTATTTAGTTTCAAAAGTGTTGCATGCAAGTATTGCAGGGTGGATACATGGAGTTGTAGGGCACATGCAAAGACAGTTCTTTCTTGTTGAGAGTGAGTGTTGAAGATTGCAACAAGAAACAGTGAAATTGGCATCCGGAATCATCATCCTTGATCCTAATAAAAAATAAGCACCTAAACTAGGTGGGGCCCACACATGCTATTTTTAGGTGTATGTCTATTTTTAGACATGGTGAGCATATTCTATAAGTTGCAGGATGCTATTTGTAGATGGTTGATCAAGTTGGAAAAATAGATGAGATTCTATTTTTAGAATATTGGGCGAAGTCTATTTATAGATTGCTAATCTAAAAATAGATGCATTTTGATTATTATTAGCCCTTAATAATAATTCGACAATAAATATCAACTTATTCTCTTGGAGCACTCTATTTTAGTGAATAGATTTGGAAACTCAGTGGGCTGAAGGAATTACGCAATTCCTAGGGTGGTTGGTGACTCATGCATGGAGGACTTAGTTAGAGGCGGGGTAGGCGAGTTGTGAGAGTTGGAAGAGTAGTTATGGGAGTTGTTATTTGGTTAACTCGAAAAGTGAGTTAAACTCGGTTATTGCTAGTTGTATCTAGTTCTAACTGAAGATACACTAGTGAGAGTTTAGTGAATTAATTAGTTAATTAATTCACAACTAATAACTCACTTGCAACTGAACAAATACAACAGTTAACTACTTGCATGTCAATTCCAGTAGAGACCTAGTGGAGAGATAGGTGACAGGGTGAGATGGACTATTTGTTGTGACTATAGTGATGCATTCAATGCATCTAGCCAACATTGGAGATTCCAATGAGGATTTCGTATTCAAGGCAAGGCCAATTCGAATCATTCAGGGTTCTTCTTCAGCAGGGATTGCACAGTGGAGGCAGGCTGTCAGGAGGCAAGAAATTGGTGCATGGAGGTGCAAATTTATGCAAGACAGTGTGATATGATTGTATATTGTACAGAGAGTTCTATGAGTTGAGCTTTGTATGAGATATATGAGATTGTTTCATGATCCATTGATGTACATAATATATGATAGTTGGGGTTTTTAGCTTTAAGCTTTCCCGGTAAAACATCTTGTTATGTGTGATTGATTTTTCTTCATGTGTTTGCAATTGGCGATTTAATTTCCACAAAGAATTAAGTAGAAGGATTCTATATTTAACATAAGGATTAAATTGTTAGATCAGGAGAATCTGGTAATATACATGCATATTGTATAATTTTTACAATTAATTCCACATGCCCAAAAAAACATAATTTATTTCACAATCAAAATATTTTATAACAGTATGAAAATATTCTTAACCATGGATATTCACCCCTGCTTGACTATGGATATTATTAACTCGTAAATAGGCTTTGTTACAATATCATGGCTTATCAATATCACATAGCCAAAAAACATAACTTATTCACAATCATATAACAATATGACAAGATTCTTAACCATAGATATCAATCCCCACTTTTCCATCGATATTATCAACTTGTGAATAAGATTTTTTACAATACCATGGGCACAATACCATGGGTTATCAATACCACATGTCCAAAAATCATAACTTATTTTACAATCAAAATATTTTCTAACAATATGACAAGATTCTTAATTATGGATATTATTAACTTGGAAATAGGTTTTGTTACAATACCATGGACCAATAACATGGCTTATAAATATCACCTGCCCAAAAACCATAACTTATTTCACAATAATTTTTATTATTATTTTAATTTAATTTTATAACATTTTTTTAATTCAATCTAAAAGGAAAAATGTTATAATTACTTTTGAGATATCTATAAAACTTGTATCCTCGCTTTTTATGATAGCAAGTAAGGAAAGAGAGTGCATTATTTTTTTAAGTTTTTCATTATTTTATTTTAGTTGACATGATTGATCCAAAATATAGGTTCAATATTTTACAACCAATTAAGTTTTTTAGTTTATTTAGATACTTTCTTAAACACAACACAATGGGATCAAATTTAAGAGAGAGAGGAGGGGTGAGATAGAGAGAGAGGGAGGAAAGAACAAATACATAGAGAGAGAGAGAGACTAACAAGGGAGAAATGGAGAGAGAGGAAAGGAGGGAAGACAAAGAAGAGGATAGGAGAGAGATAGGGAGAGAAGGGGAAGAGAGAGAGAGAGAGAGTCACAAATATGGAGGAGAGAGAGAGATTGAGAGAGGGAGGGAGATATTGACCTATTTGGAGAGAGAGAGAGAGAGAGAGAGAGAGAGAGATGGGGGGAGAGACAAAGGGAGCTGGGAGAGAAAGGGAGTGAGGAAGGAAGAGAGAGGATGTATTAGAGATACGAGTCAAGAGAGAGAAGGGGAGAGAGTTGGAGCTAGAAAGGGAGAGAGAGGGATGGAAGAAGAAATACATAGAGGGATAAAGGTGGAGAGAGAGAGGGGGAGTGACAAGGGAGCAATGTAGAGAGAGAGAGAGAGAGAGAGAGAATGGGAAGAGAGAGAGGGGGGGAGAGATATATAGATAGATATAGAGAGAGAGTATGCATGTTTGTGCGTGAGATAAAGGGAATAAGAAAGAGACACATAGATACAAATACAAGTATTATATAGTTTTATATAACCAACTTAGATCCATCTTAACCCTGGATCAATCAAGCGTTGAGAGGGATCAAATCTCTGAGGTGCGATCCTTTCCTCAAGTTTCGCACTCAAAAAAGAGGCTTCACCTTCAGAGATTGGATCCTCTCGAGGCTTGATAGATGTGGGATTAAGATGGATCTAGGCTAGTTGTATTACATTGCAAGAAAATAGTTTTTTAATTATTTTTACATTTCTTAGGCTACGACAAAATAACAATAATATAAATGTGTCTTTGATCGCAAATGGTGTCTAATTGAAAATTCATACTAGAAAATTTATTTATAGCTATTTTGAATTATTTATCCTTATCAACAACTAATTATATAAAAAATACTTAAACAACCAAATTTAAAAAATATATATTATAATTAAACAACACAATTAGAGTTAGAATTAGAATTAGAATTATATATAATTCAACGAAATAGAAAACATTTTGAGTTACATTCACTTGGTGTTTTCCTACAAACTATGATTATGGTTATGCTGCTATGGTTATTTTTATCACCAAACTAAGACTAATTGGGTTGCTCAACTGTCAATTCAGTGTAACTATTTCAAACCACTTAGGGTTGGAAGTTATCCCTTCCAACTGTAGAGAGCTCTCTCAAGAAAAGATATGATATTCAATAAACAAGCTTTAGAATGAAGATGACTAACTCTCAGATGTTTTTTGGATGATTTTTTGCAAGTCAAAGATGAGTGAGGGCTACCATTGGGCATGGAATCAACATGAAACTCAATTACATAAAATATCATTAATGGAAGCTGAGGCATATGAGCTCTTACAAAAATAACTCTGACAACAAAGAAGATACATAAAAGAAGTTGGAGCATAATAATTTATGAATTCCAAGTAATTATGTATGAGCAAGATGAATTAACATTGAATAGCTAAAGGAGACAAACACATTGGAGCCCAAAAAGAATCTCAGGTTTGAACAAAAGTCTTCTACAACTGTATATTAACTGAGTAGAAAAAGATTACAATAGGAGCTTTGGTCATTACATCCATCCATCCTCTCTAATTATAAAACTCTCTCATTTATAGAGTGGGGTCTCATAAAAATGGTTTTCCACATGAGCTAGCTTCAAATTCCTACCTAAGAGACCTATTTCAAATAGGATTACATCACTTGGAGACTTCCTAGGGATATTTTCTGTTTTGCAGAGTTTGAATACAAAAATGACTTTTCTTTCATTAAATAGCTCAACAAATACCTTTAATAACCCTTATAAAACGAAACCAACTAATTTTCTAAGTGTACTAGACTTTTGATATGTCATGATGCCACGTGGATGTTGAACTGGACCTCTTCCAAGTCCACTTTTAAAAAATTTACACAAATCTGGCTAGTGAAAATTCTGAAAAATGGGCCTCAAAGATGAGTGAATAATCTCCAAAACCTAATGGATTAAAAAAAAATCAAATATGTTTTTGTATATGGGCTTGTGCTGAATAAAAACCTCCTTCAGATTTCCAAAATGATTTTTCATTTGGTCATAAATTGAAGTTGACTGCTAAAATAGTCATGTACAAGAAAGTTTGTAGCGTAGTTTTTGTAGTGTTTACATTTCACCACCTTCTGCACTTTTCTTGACTTTGATGCCTATTGGAGGGTCTTAATTAGGTAAAACAAGGTAAAAACATTCCTTCATCCACCCCTGTCATGATATTTTTTGGAAATTTCACCTCAAAACATTCTTTAGCGAGTTCGTACAGAAAACTCGATTTTAAGCCTGGGGCTCGCTATGAACTTGCTTGACTTTTCCATATTTTGAAATTTTCACTATTTACCTCCAAAAAACATGTTCATAGCTATATAATTGATTTGATAGAGTATCCTAAGACAAAAATGATCAAAAAGTGTGTCTTACCATCTTTCAAGGGGCAGCAGGGTCATCCACTACAATCATCTTCAAACACTTTTTCTTCAATTCTGCTTGGACCATATCCATTGAACAATACTGACATGCTAAGGTGTCAACAACCATGATCAGGTGGAAAATTATCATGCTATATTTCAGGTCCTTATAATCTGAATTTGAAGATGAGCTGTGTATTGGTGAGGTGGAAAAAATGGTGTGCTGGCAGCCATGCCATCCTTTTGCTAAGTGATCTTCATCAACAACTGTCCCAATGAAAATCCTCAACTCTTTTGATGACTCATCTTCTCTTTGAAATGCATTAAATGCTTCAAAAATACCAAAAATTTAGCTCGCTGTAAAAACAAAGTTTTTAGGCAAGTTCGTAGCAAATTTTGACTATTTTACATAAAAGTGCTAAATTTACATGAAATGGCCAATTTTACTTATGCAGAAGATCTTTTTGAGATTTTTATTTGACATTGAAATTTATCACCTTAATGATGACCTTTAAGACCCCACATATATACATTTTTTGAAAATTAATGAACTTCATGACCTTATTTCACCCTAATGACCTAACCCAACTTACTTAAGACCAACTTAAACAAACCTAGTTATTATCAAAAATAAAAATTTTGGTTATACTACTTAAATATAATCTCTTCAAAATAAACCAAATATAAGCTTTTCAAAATAAATATAAGGTCACTATTCTCTTTACATAAAGGAAGTTTTGTGATTTTTCAGTGATTTTTTTAGTGTGAAAAGAAAGAATAGAAATAGAAATATGCCTCGTTTTACATAAAGAAATACCACTAAATGATTATCTGAATGTCCCTTATGCTCATCTTTATGGTGGGGTAAGGAAGCTGCACTATTGGGGAAGTAAACATATATTTCTTTACATACCGCTATGCTTATGTTTTTTTACACACTACTATGCTTATGCTACTTAGAGATGCTCTGTTTGAAATAAATTAAATATGATCTCAGGATTCTCCTTAGATTAAGAAATTTATCCAATTCATTTCGTTTGGAAAAAAAAAAAGAATACAAATATGCTTCCCTTTACATAAAGAAAAACCATGATTAATTATTTGAATGTCTTTTATGCTCTCTTTATGGTGGGGTAAACAAGCTGCTCCGTGGGTGAAGTAAATATCTCTCTTTAAATAAACAGTGTCATGCACGTCTTTACAGACGTAACCCAATTATTCCAACGTCACATCAACCAAAGTACTGCCTCCACTACTCACTCACTTGGATACCAAACTTCGCCTTCTTCTTTATTCCAACCATAGGAAAATAAAATTGTTTGTCTTTCATCTTTGAGTTGTCTAACTAGCCAGAGGAATTGCCGGATGACCAAAATTGACCAGAATCTGGGCAATTTTTTTTTCCAGAAATCTTGCAATAGCAGTGTTTGAATCATATTTTTGATGGTGGAAATGGATTCAACACCATCGAAAACTTCTAGGGCACCCAAAACATTGAATATAGATAACTATAACCTAGATTTACAAAAATCCTTGCTGGATTTTCTTAAAATCTTACCTGAATTTCAATGATTTTCAAGGCAAAAAAATAGTCCAGTTAGACTACGGCCATATTTATTCCAATCTCTTTGCAATGCGATCTCAATCGAGCCAATCATCACTCCTATAACTAGTCTGCAACATACCATTTACGAATGCTTTTGAATTACTGCTACAATTGGAGTTACTCTTCCAATTTCTGCTACCTTCCTCACAGGCTCAAGGCTTTCGTTAGCAAAGTTTTTTTAGCTTTGAGATTTTCAAATATATATTCAGCCGTCTCTGTGACTGCTTCTGTTGTGTTATAAAATGGATTTGATATAAAATCATATTATATCATGGCTAATCCGGGTTTCCTCTCTGGATTTATTGGTGTCGGCATTGACATGGCAGTCAGCCAGATTCTTCACCATGTTGGCATTGCAGTCAGCTGCAAGAAAGAGTTGGAGTCTCTAAGAGATATGGTAACCAGCATCGGACCTATGGTGATGCAGATCCATCCATGGTGCATGGAATTAAATAGGAGGAGAAGAACTACCACTACTAGAAGTGACATTAACGTGTCAACCATTAATACATGGGTTACAAACTTGCACGCACTTCTCCAACAAGCAGTAGCAATAGTGCAAAAGTGCTCAATTATACCAAAGTGTGATGTAATTTCTCGTTATCAAACTGGCAGAAGGATCACTAGTTTAAATTAAGAGATCAACAAACATCTGAAATTGGTTCCTTTGATCCTATTACAGTAGAAGACAGAGACGGAGATTCGGAGAGAAAGTGGGCAAGCTTCGAGCAGCACTTTTGCAACCGTCTCTGAAGGTCTTGCTCCTACTACTGGCGGCTTCTTAATTGGGGAACCCCTTATAGTCAGACAAGAGAAAGAATTTACAACTGTCGACAAGTGGCTGATCGATGCAGATGTTGAGTCTCTCTCCTACATTGGTGTTGTTGGGAAGGGTGGATCCAGCAAGACTCTTCTTCTCAAGAGACTCTTCAGCTGCCAAAAGGTGAGGGATTTCTTTAACGATGGTTTGCTGCTTTGGCTCACTGTTTCATAGTCTCCCTCCTTTGCAAGCCTTAGGAATGATATTTGTAGACAAGTCACAATTCAAACAAATGTAGAATTGTCTCAAAATATGACAGAAGAGGATGTAAAAGTGTGGTTGAACCAGAGAATGCAAAGAAAAAGGTTTGCCCTCTTCTTAGATGATGTCTGGGGAGACGGTGGGAAACTGCTGGAGGAACTAGGTGTGGCCCTGCTCATCCATCACTCCCACTCCAAGATTGTTGTCAGTTCAAGGAATCACAAAGCACTGCCTCAGATGGGAGTTTTAGAGAAGTCTAATATGATAACAATGACAAATTTGGTAGAAGAAAAAAGCTGGGAATTGTTTGCTTATCATGCTTTTCCACATAATGATGGAAATGTGCTGGAAAACATTGAGAAAACGGCAAGGCTTGTGTGCGCCAAATGTGGAGGGCTTCCCCTTGCAATTAAAGTAATAGGGAGGTCAATGTTAAGCTCCCAACGCATCGATTTCTGGAAATAACTGTAGTAATTATTTCTGGAAACCAACTACAGTGATTTCCTTAATTTATGGAAACCAACTGCAGTAATTTCCTTAAATTACGGAAATCAACTGTAGTTAATTAATTTCTTGTTGAGAGCTTCTGAAGTGGTCCATTACTCCCACTGCAGTTCTCTACCATGATTTGTGGAACACTTGACACATAGCCAACAGAAGCTTGATGGAAGCTTGGCTATAAATATTTTTGTTTGGTCCCCAAGCTCACTAACTCAATCTCCTTTAGTTTTACACCATCAAGCTAGAGTGAGCAGAGCTTGGAAGTCCTTTTAGATTTCTATATCCTTTAATTTTTGCTTTAGTGAGAGCTTTTGGGAGAGTTTTGTAAATCCAAGGAAGAGTTTGCAAAGATTTCTATCTCTCTGCTTTCATCACTTGAAGAAAAATATGAAGTTTTAAAGAGTTTTAGCAAAACAGATTGGTAGTGAAATTTTTTTATATAGTGAAGCAACCGGAATTTTTTTGCATACAAAATAGCTTGTGAGCCATCAATGGCTGGAGGTATGATTTATTGGGCATTTATTTTTATTTTACGATTCTTTTAAAGTATTTATCCCGCATTTTAGAATCGTTATTTTTAAGCTAACATTTGGTATCAGAGCATTTTTTATCTCTGCCTTGGTGATTATAGACATATTTTAGCTAAAATGTCATATTTTGAGAATTTTGTGAATTAAAGCTTTTATTTGGAAATATGTCTAATTTCTACTCAATTTTTATGCTTACAATATTGATTTAGTTTAATTACATGCAATTTGGAAAATATGCTCGTATTTAATTTGCATGAATTAATTATTTATGTTCTAATTAAAACATGTTATTTTGGATGAGTATACGAGACCAATCGTTAAATGTTATGCATAAATTTTATAGTTTTATTTATGCAAATTATCATTATTCTCATATCAAGTTAATTTTTATATAAATAATGTCTCGTGACCCATATAATTTTGATTGATTAGAGAATAGCCACAACATCTCTAATTAAATAAAATTATATATTATGATTGATTAGGATCACATAAAGAATATTTAGACATTAATTGTAATTAATTATACTAAATATAATAAATTTTATCCCACAGGAATTTTTGCTATATTTATATAATTAATTAGGATAAAATATTCATAACTTACCCATAGGACTTATGAATTAATAGTTTTATCATAAAGTTCAAAACTAAGATAGAATTTATATCAAATTATAATCATAATATACCCTTAGAATTAAATTAAGTGAATAATTTGATAAATTCTATCATAAAGAATAACTGAATCTACTTGAATTGAAAATTTAGTCCACATAAAATTTTAATGTCATTAGATTCAATTTTAAGCATGATTTACATTGGTAAAGGATGAAATTTTATTTAGGCCTCAATTTTAACATAAGCATGTGATCTTTAATTTTATGCAGTTGTACAACCTGCAAATTTCTCTGAAATTCGTGCTGATATCCCTGAACTTAAGGGAGATAACTATAAGGTCTGGAAGGAGAGAGTTCTCCTTCATTTGGGGTGGATGGACATAGACTATGCTATTAGGAAAGATGAACCACTGAAACTCACTAATACCAGCACTGCAGCGGATATCACGCTTTATGAACGATGGGAACGATCTAATCGCCTAAGCATGATGTTCATTAAGACTAAAATTTCAGTTGGTATTCGTGGTTCCATTGAACAACATGCAAAGGTCCGAGACTTGCTGAAATCCATTGATGATCAATTCGCCACTTCAGACAAGGCACTAGCAAGCACCCTAATCATGAAGTTCTCATCCCTAAGGCTCACCAGTGTGAAAGGTGTGCGCGAGCACATCATGCAAATGAGGGACACTGTGGCTCAATTGAAGAAACTCGAGGTTGAAATATCAGAGTCTTTCCTGGTGCACTACATCCTGAACACCCTTCCGCACCAATACGGACCCTTCAAAATCTCATACAACACACATAAGGATAAATGGTCAATTAATGAACTCATGACCATGTGTATTCAAGAGGAAGAGAGACTAGTGATGGAAATGGGAGAAAGTGCAATGCTGGCAATGTGAGGAAAGGGAAAATCTCAAGCCAATCGGAAAGGGAAAGGTAAAATACCTCCCCAAGCCGATATCAAGAAGAATTCCAAGTGTTTCTTCTGTAAAAAGAAGGGACACATGAAGAAGGAATGCACAAAATTTCAGAAATGGCTTGCGGACAAAGGTAATCCAATCTCGTTTGTTTGTTATGAATCTAATATGGTTAATGTCAATATTAACACTTGGTGGATTGATTCTGGATCAACAATTCACATTTCGAATTCCTTGCAGGGTATATAATCCACAAGAGAAGAAGCTGGACCCAAGGACCATTAGTGGGTATTTCATTGGATATGCTGAAAGGTCTAAAGGTTACAGATTTTATTGTCTATCTCGCAGCACTAGGATTGTGGAATCAAGAAATGCAAAGTTTCTTGAAAATGACTTGATCAGTGGGAGCGATCAAACTAGGAACATAGTTTCTGAGAAGGATCATTCAAAATCTCAACCTTCCACCTCAAGTGATAGATTGGTTATTGTTCACAGCACCCCTCAAGTACAGACTGGTGTTGAACAACCAATTGTTGAAGTTCCACAAGCTGCTGATGACATTCCAGTAGATCAGATAGTTCGAGAATTGCCAAGAATTTTTGAACGACGAGTTGAACCACATACTTCTCAGGAAGATGGTGGTACAACATTAAGAAGATCTACTAAACCAAATAAATCAGCAATTCCTGATGATTATGTTGTGTATCTGCAAGAATCTGACTACAACATTGGAGCCGAAAATGATCCCGAGTCTTTTTCACAAGCCATGAGTTACAAAGAATCAGAATTATGGTACGATGCCATGAAAGAAGAGATGAATTCCATGAAGAGTAACGGAGTCTAGGATCTTGTTGAGTTTCCTAATGGTGCAAAATCCATTGGATGTAAATGGGTATTTAAGACAAAGAAAGACTCATTGGACAACATTGAGAGATACAAGGCAAGACTCGTTGCAAAGGGATTCACTCAGAAAGAAGGAATCAATTACATGAAGACTTTCTCTCCTGTATCTAAGTAAGATTCCTTGCACGTTATTATGGCATTAGTAGCCCATTTTGACTTGAAGTTGCACCAAATGGATGTGAAAACGACATTTCTCAATGGAGATCTAGAGGAGGAGGTTTACATGAAACAACTTGAAGGATTCTCCTCTAGTAATGGTGAGCAATTGGTTTGCAAGCTCAAGAAATCATTATATGGATTAAAAAAAACATCTCACCAATGGTATTTGAAATTTCATAATGTAATTTCTTCTTTCGGTTTTGTAGAAAACATTATGAATGAATGTATATACCTAAAAGTCAGTGGGAGTAAAATCTGTCTTCTTATTTTATATGTGGATGACATTTTGCTAGCAACCAATGATAAGGGTTTGCTGCATGAGGTGAAAAAATTCCTCTCTAAAAATTTCGATATGAAGGATATGGGTGAGGCATCTTATGTCATTAGCATTAAGATCCATACAGACATATTTCAAGGCATCTTGGGTCTGTCTCAGGAAACCTATATTAATAAAATTTTAGAGAGATTTCGGATGAAGGATTGTTCACCAAGTGTCGCCCCCATTGTGAAGGGTGATAGGTCCAGTTTGAACCAATGCCCGAAGAACGACTTTGAAAGGGAACAAATGAAGAACATTCCATATGCTTCTGCTGTCAGAAGCCTAATGTATGCTCAAGTCTGCACAAGACCTGACATTGCATTTGTTGTGGGAATGTTGGGACGATATCAGAGTGATCCAAGTTTAGACCACTGGAGAGCTGTAAAGAAAGTAATGAGATACCTTCAAGAAACCAAAAACTACATGCTTATGTATAGATGGATGGACAATTTGGAAGTAATTGGCTACTCAGATTCTGACTTTTCTGGATGTGTTGATTCACGCAAATCAACATCAGGATACATTTTTATGATGGCTAATGGAGCTATATCATGGAGGAGTGCCAAGCAGACCTTGATTTCCACTTCCACTATGGAAGCTGAGTTCATCTCCTATTTTGAAGCTAATTTACATGGTGTATGGCTTAAGAGTTTCATTTCTAGGCTTAGAATTATGGATTCTATCTCTAAGCCATTGAGAATATATTGCGACAATTCAGTTGCTGTTTTTATGGCTAAGAACAACAAAAGTGGGAGTCGAAATAAACACATCGACATTAAGTATTTAGCTATAAGGGAATGTGTTAAAGAAAAGAAAGTGGTCATTGAGCACGTTAGCATTGAGTTGATGATCACTGATCCTTTGACTAAGGGCATGCCACCGTTTGAATTCAAGGATCATGTAATGAATATGGAAGTTGGTTCCATTATGTAGTTTCTCATTGTATGAACAATGTTATTTTTAATGAAATTCTTAATTATTGTGATTTTTTTTTCATATTTATGTGCACCTTAATTTGATTTGAGAGAATTCATCTGTGTAGGACCAAGAATAAACATAGGGTTTATTTATGAAGAAATTGTTGCCACATAAATTTTAATAGAAATAAATACATAGTAATACATGGAAGATAATACTCGTCATTAGAGGACTTATCGCCATGATTCATGTATCTATTACTTAATACAGATTATCAATGGGTTTTAAGATGAGACATTAAGATTGGAAGTATGGACCAAGTGGGAGAATGTTAAGCTCCCAACGCACCGATTTCTAGAAATAACTGCAATAATTATTTCTGGAAACCAACTGTAGTGATTTCATTAATTTATGGAAACCAACTGAAGTAATTTCCTTAAATTACTGAAATCAACTGAAGTTAATTACTTTCTTGTTGAGAGCTTCTGAAGTGGTCCATTACTCCCACTTCAGTTCTCTATCATGATTTGTGGAACACTTGACACATAGCCAACAGAAGCTTGATGGAAGCTTGGCTATAAATATTTCTGTTTGGTCCCCAAGCTCACTAACTCAATCTCCTTCAATTTTACACCATCAAGCTAGAGTGAGCAGAGCTTGGAAGTCCTTTCATATTTTTGTATCTTTTAATTTTTGCTTTAGTGAGAGCTTTTGAGAGAGTTTTGTAAATCCAAGGGCAGAGTTTGCAAATCTTTCTATCTCTCTGATTTCATCACTTGAATAAAAAAATGAAATTTTAAAGAGTTTTAGCAAAACAGATTGGTAGCGAAAGTTTTTTATATAGTGAAGCAACCGAATTTTTTTTGCGTACAAAATAGCTTGTGAGCCATCAATGGCTAGAGGTATGATTTATTGGGAATTTATTTTTATTTTACGATTCTTTTAAATTATTTATTCCACATTTTAGAATAGTTATTTTTAATCTAACAGTCAATGGCAGGCGTCACTTATGCACATGAATGGGAATTAGCAGTCCAGAGCCAACAACATGCAAGTCTCTATGATCGCTTAAGGTGGAGTTACGACTCTCTCAGCAACTATCACGTCAATCTCCAATTGTGCTTTCTCTACTTAGTTGCTGCCTTCTTTGAGGACGAAGTTGTTTAGGTCGAAGGTCAATTGGTTCCATTTTGGATGGCGAGGCTTATTTCCCAGTCCATCAACCCATAAATGCGCCGAGGCAGGAAATGCCCACCATTAGATTAAAACAGTACATCATCCGACAATGAGCATTTCCTGCCTTGGCGCATTTATGGGCCGATGGACTGGGAAATATTGCTTTCCGTTTTGGATGGGAGAAGGTCTGCTTGGAAGAAAGAAGCTTGGTCACGAAGACCCATTCGAGATGGGAAGAATTTATGTGAAGGTTTTAGCAGATTGGTGTTTGGTGGAACCCATACTCACAGACATCGAGGGGCGCATGATCCGTGTCAGGGTGCATGACGTCATTCGTGGTTTGGCCATACACATTGCTCAGATGGAAGAAAACTTCTGCTGCCGCACAGGTAAGGGCTTGCAGGTGTTGAATCAAAATGAGTGTTCAGGCTGCACTCGAAATTTGTTGAACAACAATGGATTGAGTTCGTTTCTCGAATCATGGAGAGATCCAAATATCTGTGCACTTTTGATGGCGGGGAACCAATTAACAGAAATTCCAAGAAAGGTGATTGGGAGTATGATTTCTCTAAAGGTTCTTGATTTGAGTGGCACGTCAGTACAGTCATTGCTAGAGAGTTTGGGGTGTCTAAAACAAATAGTTTGCCTCCTATTAGCAGGCATGCCCATAAAAAGGCTACCTGCATCTCTCACAGCTCTCCCAAACCTCCAAATCCTTGATATTTCTGAATCCAACATCACAGAATTACCATCTGACATCGACAGGTTGAGATGCCTAAGGTATCTGAACATGTATAAGTGTGATGATTTGCGATGTTTTCCTGGTAGCATCTCAGGACTTACCTCTTTGCAGCCGTTAGACATCATATACTGCAGTAACGTGTGGGCAACATGTGATAAAAAGAGGAGATGGAAAAAAGTGGCTTCCATTCCGGATTTAAGTACTCTAACACAACTAAAAGAGTTACATGTACAAAACAACGGAGAAACAATCAGAGAAGGGACATTTGGGAGCAGGCCTGGAATTTAACGTTCTACAGGACGTATTTCCCATTTCAAAATGTATTTGACAGCTGTCGAAAAAAATTCCCCGTCAAACTTGATGGGTCTTATAAACCAGCAACCCGTCAAAATGATGTCCAATTTAGAATTGAAGCCGTCAAAATATATAGTAGGGTACATCCTTTCCAGGTGCGATTTCATGAATATATACCAATAAATAAGTTTGTCAATTCACCTGCAGTCATTATGAGGTTTGCAATAAATTTTGTCAGCTTACTTATAGTGAATACAACCTTTGCAATAAATTTTTGGGTGTTTGACTCTCCCTGGATTTACAGCGGCCCCAATGAAACATAAAATTGAACAGTAGGTCGTTTATCTCAATAGTACTTACTAAAAGCAGCAGACTACTTTTGGAAAATGTCGCATGATAAGGGGAAACTAAACGATTGAAGTCTAAAGAGAAAGCAGTAAAGAATGTGAACTAACTGATTGAAGTCTAAAGAGAAAACAATAAAGAATGTTACCTAATAGTGAGATTGGTAATATATACTATGGAAAGTGTGTTTTCCAGAAAAATGTGAACAGTGGCCAACTCATCTGCTTGCAGTTTTCCGGCAAGAGTTACAACATAAGCATTAGTTGTAAGGTATGCTCCATGCTTTCTCGCAAGAGGAATGCATATCTCTCCAATATCAATTTAAAATTTACCAAGAGTTGATCTGCTTGATGGGATAAAGTTCACGAGCGGGAAAAGAACGAAGAAGCAATAACAAGAACAGTGATGAATATAGACATGCCAAATCCATATGTTACAGGCTATTTTGCACCTTTTACCATTTTCAAGCTTTTTCATATAATTTGAAAATTTTGACATATTCATCCCACATTAAACATTTGAACTTATTTTTGAACTTATTTTCACATAAGTTTTATGTTGCTCTGTGAAAATTTTAATTTTTTAAAAAGTTATGTGGGTTTAAAAACGGAATCGTATAAGTCCAAATGGGTTTTAATTTTTATTTGGATGGAATTTGATTTTATTATAAATGATCATGTCAATTCAACTTGGTTAAATTAGATACATTTTTCATATAATTCAAAAATTTTGACATATTTATGTCAAATTAAACGTTTGAACTTATTTTTCAAGTAAGTTCATACTTTTTTTATTGTTTTTTATTTTGTTTCTGTGTGAAAATTTTAATTTTAATTTTTAAAGTTGTGTGTGCTTTGAAAACGGGATCGTATAAGCCCAGATCGGTTTTAATTTTTATTTGGATGAAATTTGATTTTATTATCAATGATCATGTTAATTTAATTAGGTTAAATTGTATATAAATATAATTATGTTTTGATATAGGTATAATTATTAAGTGTATAGTATAAATTTAATCTTAATAATATTTTAGACTATTTTTAGTAATATATGTTATTCAAACACTGGAATTTATTTATTTTCATGGTTATGTATTGGCTCATGGTATTGTAAAAATGTATATTTACATATTAAGAATCTTTACTATAAAGTGGGAGTGAATCTCCATGGTTAACAATTTGTTATATATATATATATATATATATATATATATATATATATATATATATATATATATTTTACTGTTATTAAAAATAATAATAACAATAATAAAATTGTAATTTAATTAGTTTTTGTATTTTTTAATTTTAACAACTTGACATGTATATAGCTATACTACTAATAAACATTTTAATGTAGAGTTGTAAAATTTCATAATTACACTTTTGTCCATGGAAGCAATCTATCTCACAAGACAACTTACATGTCATAACTATGATATGGTGCAACTCATTTCACATGGTAGTAGTTCAAATTTCTAGTCAAATTCATTACAGGTTAGAAAATTTGATTTTAATTTTGAGTTGGTAATGGTTCAATTCTAAAGCTATATGGATGAGATAGTTAAAAGTTAATTTTGATTTCAATTTGAGCACAAACATAAATTGAATTCCTTGATCCATGTTTACATAGTGGAGGCCAACCCGGTATGCTGTGAAATTCAAAAGTGAGGGTATAGATGGCGAAAAAGAACTATAAAGTTTTTGAATGCTTAAAAGTTAGATTCCTTAACCAATAAGAACATTGTTGGTCAAAGTTTCATGGTGTGGTAGTAAGGGTATAGATAGCTAAAAAAACTATAAAGTTTTTAAATCCTTAAAAGTTAGATTCCTTAACCAATAGGAACATTGTTGGTCAAAGTTTCATGGTGTGGTTCCTAGTGAGGAATGCGAAGAGGGGATAATTTATAACATACATGATTGAATGTCAAGATAGGAATTTTAACTAAGGAAGGAATAAGAGGATCTTAACTACTCATTGTTTCTTAGTTAGAGGTTTTATTGGTTATAGATTTTTCATTAAAATTCTTGTTGACTAGAGTCCATGTCGTTAATGGTTCCTTGTTGGGCACAATTCAATCTATCATAGTAAAATTTTCTAGCTAACAATGACCAAGGGGATGGGAAATCTATTCAATAGGATTATTAGCTAAGTTCTTATTTTTTTCCTTAGTTAAAAGTTCCTTCCTTCGAGATGGTTCCTATAGTTATATTTTTTGTTGACTAAATTTCATTCATCAAAGTTCTTATTGGTTGTAGTTTGTTTATCAAAATTCTTATCTATTACAATTCTCCATCCTTTCGGTTAGTTAGGGTTCTTAATCAAGAAATTCCTTAGAACTATGATCAATGTGAATTTTAACCAACAAGACCCAATATCAATACTAAAACTTAAATCAAGTAGGGAATAAGACAATCATAGTTCATTGGTCATAGTTTCATGTCAAACTAATTATCTAAGAAAGTTACTTCGAAGTATATTTTTTTCCAATAAGAACACTCATCAATATTAAACCAAAAAATATTTGTTAGAGTTCTTGGCCAAAAAAAACTTTCACTAGGAAACTATGAAGGGACTATGAAATTTAATGACAAAGAACTTTGTTTATTAGAGTTTTCTTGGTCTTAGTTCGTGGTCATGATTTTTTTTTGGAACTATAAGTGATGGGAACTAGAGGATTAATTTTCAATTGTGTTTGTTAGAGATAGTTGATATATTCTCTCAACTTATGTCGCTAGGTATGAAATAAATTGAATCTCACAACAATTTAGAAAACCCTATATAAACCTATTGTATTATTGTATTGTACAAATTTTAATATAGTATATCAACCATGAAGAATTTTGTGATTATTTTATTTAGATCAGAGCAAAGTATCTAAATACATATGCTAATTTAAGAAAATACAAGGCACTTTCAAAGGGAGATTAATGAAAGTTGAGATGCAAGACTAGTTGAAAGAGAGTTTCCAGATAAAGGATGTCGACACTCACAAATTTTCCTAAAACTTAAAATGAAGGGCATGAAAAATATAAAAATGTCATCAAAATTTCATTCGACGGGCAAAGATAATTTGAAATTCCAGCCCTGTTTGGGGGCATGGTTCAACTGGAGACACTCGAGTTGAACCTGACATCGATGACAGAGTTACCTTCCGACATATTCAACATGTCAAAGTTGAGAAGGTTCACTTTAGAGTGCTCCCACGTGGTCAAGATGAAAAGTAACTTTTCCGAATTTCAAAATTTGATGCATCTTCGATTGTGGAATTGTCCTACGTTAGAGGACCTTCCGGATTTGCATAAGTTGACGAGTTTGAAGAGATAGATATTTTTAATTGTGTCAAAGTGAGGAAATTTCCTAAAGAGTTTTGTGAGATTAGAGCATTTCCCTTATTAGAAATATTTTCATTAGTTTTTTTTAGATGAATTAGAGGAGTTACCATTAATAGAAGAGGGGAAATGCCTATGCTTAAAGTATTTACCATGATGCAATGTAAAGCATTGCATATATTGCTAGAAAGTTATTTGAATCTCAAAAAACTCCAAAAAGTAAGGGTGTTTGATTTTTCAATGGTATTAGATAATCTACAAAGAGTCAATTTAGTAGGCCCAAAAGTAGAAGTGATAAAAATGACTACAATAGATACACAAGAAATTATACAAAAGTATAATCAGGTCAAATATCTCTTAGAAAGTTGGAGCTATGGTGAATCTTGGAGTAATGAGCTTTGGATTTTCCTTCAAGATATTTATAAAACTCTATGATCAATATTTCCATGATCAAGATCTGTAATTTGTATTCATGATCAATTTTGTATATACCCAAAAAAAAAAAAAATTGATAGTGTAAAGTAGCACCCTTAAAATGCTTAGTGATAGAATGTATTGTACATTTATAGCTTCCAACATAACACATTGTGGTAAGCAATAATTTAAAATAACAAAATCATTTCAATCACTTTTTTTTTTCTCTTTTTTTTTTCAACTCAAAGTAATATTACACCATAAAATTTTCTTTTATATGTAGCTTGATCTTTGTACACAATCATCCTACATTATTTGTTCACATAGTACAAATAAATTAAGACAACAATATCTAGAAAAAATATAATACATATGAGAAACACAAGTGAAGTTTTGTCCTTGAAACTGCACGTGCAATATTTTTGGCAACTTAGAAAAAAATCACTTGAGTCAAAGGGCATACAATTAACATTTTTTTCGTAACCCACAATCCATTTTAAAAAAACATGACATTTACATTTTATATTAACTTGCAATTCATACTTTAAGAAGAAAATGATGATACAATGCTTTAAGAAGAAAAAGATGATACCATGAGGGCTTCACTCGAGGGCAATACCATACAAGGTGGGTTCATATTGGGGGATATATATTGAGGAAAAAAAGACATAATATATTGAGCATATACTAGGGGGTAAAGGTTTTTTATATTGGGCAATACCATACCTGGTGGGTTCATATTGGGGGATATCTATTGAGGAAAAAATGACATAATATATTGAGCATATACTAACAGGTAAAGGTTTTTTATATTGGCACTTATAAAAAATGGAGCTCAAAGTTAATGAAAAAATATGAAGGGGTATAAAAAATGTTAATGAAAAAATATAAATGGGTATAAAAAATGTTAATGAAAAAACGGATACCTAATATCTAGTGAAAATAGGGGTTTATTAAATTGGGAAGGTGTATTGGATTCATATTGGTAGGGGGTTAAATAATGTGATTTTTAGAGGTATTTTCCAATATTTAGTCAAATTAAGGGTATTGTTTAACATCCCACGAATGCACATGATATGCCAAAGGCTCATAGAGTAAAGCCCTCGTGGATGATACAAATGAAAAATCTGAAAAGAACCAATGACATCCTTGTAAGTGGCATACTTATTGTGACCTTAAAAATTATATAATCACATAATGCATTATTGTGCAAGTGAAAAAAATATTAAGAATTGCTCTCATCTTAAAGTACAATACACCTTACAAGGAAATATAGAAAACATAACACGCTTTGATGTACAATGTGTATATGTTGCAAGACATAACCAACATTTATCAATATCTCAATCAATTACTAACACATTAATGAATGGAAACTAAAGTTCAACGTACTATATATATATATATATATATATATATATATATATATATATATATATATATATATATATATATATATAGATATATATATATATATATATATATAGATATATATATGCTTATGCCAATAACTAATATCTCAAAGCTCAGTAATCTAATAGCAGTAACCTAATAGTTATATATTGATGATGAATAAATATTTATATATAAGAGCATTTGATTTTTCTTTCATGTATTTACAAGTTGACATAACAAGGATAGAGATATATGTTTCCATATGTCCCAAGGGGAACACACTCGCATTTTGCACAACGTGTACTATGAGCTCTTAGATGTCAATCATGCATAGATGCTTCTTTGCATATTCCCTTATAATTTGCATCAAGCAATCTAAACAACAAGAAATGACGATTTTAATGATAAGCATTGAATTTCTATGGAAAAAAATAAATCAACTATATCAAACAAAAGTTATTTACTTCACCAGGAATGTTTAAGAAACAAAAAAATGAGCTTTCAATTCACAAGAAGATGTTGACAACAAGAACATTATTAAAAACAACTAAAATAATCACAACATCAAGAAGGTGAATCCAATGTAATTAGTTCAAGATATATAAAATTGTGTTTGCAAAGTCTATTCATGAATATAGCTCCTTATCTAAATGAATTATGCCCATTGATAATTTAAAATTAAACATTAGTAGATATATACTCACCCCAACCACCATTGAAGTTCCAATTAGAGAAAATTCCATAGACAATTGTTCAATCAACAATAAGGTAATATAGAAGGGAATATTAGGGAAATTGCACAAAATTGGTTCTCAAAATTTCTACAACAAGAATGCATGTTCAATATGAAAATCATGAATAAACACAAATTCTAGGAATGTCCAAACATTCCTATTTGAATGTCTATAACCCTTATCGAGCCTCCATACACTCAACATGGGCACCTCCATACTGAGCTCCACAAAGATTTTACAATAAGTGATAAGAAGGCATATGTTAGCAACACATGCATGTTATTAAAAGTGTGCACATTTTGTTAGTACATGTGCATTCTTTTGTCAAAGAACATCTTAAAAAGAAAATCCATTACCATTTTTTTATTTATTTCTCCTACACACAATGTCTCTTCTCCATCTTTTCTCTAACCTATTCATACATTTTCATGCTAACTCAAACCATAATTCACCAAGAAGAGCATGAGAAAGTTTAGCAACATTGGCATTCAATCTTTCCAATAGATAAATTCCCATTTTGACATAGGTTTTATTGTAAAATTTCCTTTTCATATATGTTAAATTATAAAAATTTAAATAGTTTGTAAATTTTGTTTATTATTATGTACATGCATTTTTTATTCTATTAAAATGGAGGGAAAAAATGATCTAAAACCAAAGCTTGTTCCCAACATCTCCATGAGACCCACACATGGAAATTAATCGATTTCTAAATGAAATAAGAAACCTAATTTGTGAGCTTAGAATACTTGAGAGCCATCTCATTTTCCTAGACTACTTCACTCAGCCATTGTTGCTTCTATGGGCTATATCTATGACTAATTATCCAATATACATGAATATATGAATAGGAAGAGAAAATACCATTAAAATTACATCATTAAAAAAAAGTTGAATGATCTGCATATTGCCAAGGGATGATTGTCTAGCTATTTACTAACCTTAAAACCAACCACCCCCTTGATCCAAGAAAGACACATATTTGTATGTACTAGTTCACATATTTCCCATTCAAAGATAACTGAATAGATGAGTGATTTAAGGAATTAAATTAGCCTCCTTATAATAATAGAGAGGTTTCATTGTATTTTCTATGTAATGGGTCACCATATCAATTATTGTGATATTGGTTATTATCATGTGAAAATCGTAGACTCATATGTACACTCTAGAAAACACTCAAAGTCAGTGATCATCACATACATAGGTTGATGAACCATGAAGACCAAAAACTAAAAGCTTTCCTAATGTTCAAGTTAAAAATTTGAACCGTGTGGGTGCACCATTACTGGAAATTAAAAACTATGTGGTTGTTTCTTTGATAGTCTCGTAGTCGTGAAAAATTCCAATCAGCACCTCACGTCGTGAACTTGCATGAAACACGCTCCAACTCTTGACATGATGGTTTGAAAAATTCAAGCCTTGAACCCCATTAAGCCTTATAGGCAAGGATATGGTAGCTCTCATCTCATTTATGAGGAAACCACCACATTGATGAGCCAAAGGAGGGAAGGAGCGTCCAAAAAAATCTATAAATACAAGTTCATGGAAGACAAAAAGAAGAAGAATTTCATTGTTATGCTTCCAAAATTTCTCCCTAGCAATTAAGAATACCATTGTGAAGAGAATTCCACCATTGAGAGTGTATTTTATGCTTCTTTGAGAGAGAGAGAGAGATTGCAAAATGATTGAGAAAGGGAAATCCTTGATGAGATTTTTTTAGAACCATTGCTCAAACAATTCTATTCAAGTGTCTTTTGATGCTTCTATTGTAACTCTTCTACCAACAATCAATAAAGAGGATCCTTTTCCTAATATTTGTTGATTTGTTTTGCTTCATTGAGCTTTTTTATGTGTTATCTAGTGTAGTTTTAGTTTATATTTGTTCATGCATTGTTTCCATTACGTTTAATGTTTTGTATATCCATGACTGTCCACTAACAACATCCAATTGCGTGTATTCTCCTTGTAGGTAACAACCAACTCTAAGGAAGATGTTTTTGGTACCCATAGACAACAACCACACCATTACAAGATGGTGACTCCACTTGTTGCCTTTTTTTTTTATCTAATTGGTTGGTTGTGCACGACCTTTCTCTCTACATTTTCACTCCATTGTGCCTTTGTTAATTATATAGAATTTTGCAGCCCCCCTTGGATCTATTTTCATCCCGGAAATGCCTCTTTTTAAATTTTTTTCCAGTCGTGAAACTTTTATCGTAGACAAACGCGTGGCACACATGCCTGTGCATAACATACCCCATGTGGGTTATAGAGAACTCAAAATCACTGTAATTTTTCTTTCTTAAGTGTTAGGAAGTGATCTAGGTGGATATTGGTGGCCACCCACATATTCCACCTAGATGGTTTCATCGATTTCCTTTTTTATAGCAGCATTTGCTATTTTTAGCAGTTTTTCAGGTCCTAAACTTTCGAAGCATTTTTTACCCCATAAACGACATTTTTTGAGGTCCACAGCAAGCTCTTATCCATAGGTAGGGGCTTGTGGCAAATCTTGTAGTAATCAGAGAGAAATTTCCAACGAGGTATCGTATGTGCCAAATGGAGATAATATGACCAAGTTATGACCCCAGGAAGTTGGCTGCCCAACTAATCCCAACAAGGCCTGCAAACTCTTGGTGTTACATCTCCTGAGGTTAGGGTTTTGGTTTTTTAGGGTTTTCTCTTGTTGTTAAATAATAAAAAGGCCCTTGAGCCTCATTGTAACACAGTTCAGAGGAATGTAGTCACCACATCTCTTCTCAGAGATAAGCTACCATCGCCTGAGTTAGTTTATTTTCATTATGTTTGTAAGCATTTTTCAATTCTTTGATATTAATGAAATGAAGTATTATTCTTCTTCATATATGTATTTGTGGTGATATATGTATTATGTGTTGTTCCTTTTTAAATTCGGATCAGTGGTATTAGAGTGATCTATTCTTTCTCTGTTTTTATTTGCATGTCCCCAACATGGTCAGGGTATAAGGAGTTAGGGCTCGAATTGGTTGAACATTTGCAAGACCAACCTTGCAAACCCTGTTGGCCTCCCATGGAAGAAGAAAAGAAATAGGAGGAAGACAAATTCTCCTAGATCCTTCAACATATGCCCACAAGAAATTCATCTTCATCCAACAATTAATTTGGAAGCGCCAATCCATTTAAGGTACAAGTAAACTTTGATATTCCCATATTTGAATGCCAGAGAGATGAAAATGCCATAGATAGATGGTCAAAACTATTGGAAGGATAATTTTAATTTCATTATTTTTCCAATAGAGCAAATGTTACTTTTGTGCTCCTCAAAGTCGCGTCCATGTTAAGGACTGGTGGGAAACCTACTGTGAATAGAGGGATGAGGGAGAAACCTCACTGTTTTTAGTCGCGCCCACTTGGAATTATTTCTGAGATGGCATCAAGGAATAATATTACCCCGTGGGGAGCTATGAGGACAAGGACATATGATGGACTACACTGTGGCAACAAAGGGATTAGGATGTGCATGAGCTGATGAATTTGTTCCATACCCTGTGCACAAATTTCGGTATTAAAGATTCAAAGTAAAATTTGGTGCTTAAGTACCGCAGTTGTTTGCACAAATACATTCATGAGGAAATGGAGTTCCTCGATATATCCTAGCTTAGTGCAGCATACTGATATGTTTCCACGATCTAGTAGAAACTTAAACAGAAGAAGAGAGACTTTAGATCTGTGAATCCAAAGAAAGTGAAAGGTTCCCCCAAGCCATAGAACTAAGGACAAATCCAAGGCGGGGCAACCCAGGACAACCCATCGAAGCTGTAACCAAATAAAAACTTCATGAAGAGAAATAAGGACATAATAAAGTGGTGTGAATTCCATAAGAGCTCCACTCACAACACAAGTGAGTGTTGGGCCAAGCAGTCACTGGTGGCCAAGCTCAAGGCGTACGAATCGGATGCATGTTCTGAATCTAAGTTAGAACCAGACAAGGGGAATGAAAAAGGGAAGCATATCATTGACGCGGAGCCTAGTTCCACCGTTTCCACCACCAAGCTCTAGAGGGATGAGCCCAAAGATCCAAAGGAGGGGGAGCACCTCTTTCATTCCAAGATGAGGGTGAAGGGTTCTCTGCTGCAGTTCATTGTCGATAGCGGAAGCCAAAAGAACCTCATTTCAACAGAGGTCATGATGTTATTGGGCTTATAAACCACAACACACCCACAACCGTATACCAATGGGTGGCTTCATGAATGATTATATCTTTGTGTCAGCCATAATTTTCATCTTCCCTACAACATCAAGCCCTTCATAGATGAGATATTGTGTGATGTTTTCCCTCTTGAAGTTTGTGATGTATTATTAGGCCAAACATACTTATGGGAGTGGCATGTTATGTATGATTCTAGGCATTTATTTGTTATTATTACTTTGGGAAATAAATTGTATAGGATACTGGAGGTAGCACCGCCTACTACCATATCTTTATTATTGTGAATCAATGCAGTAATATAATTTACCAAAATGAGAAATTTTTTTCCTTGTGATTTGTCCTCAGGGAAAGAAGAAGATTATGGCCATGACCTCCAGACATGGCTCCCTACACGGAAGCAGCAGATGGACAAGGTCATGGAGGAATACAGGGACATCTTCACCTCACAAACAGGGGTACCTATACATTGTCAGGTCAATCACTCCATCGATTTGACCCTAGCACGTCGCTACCCAATGGGTCGATATATCGATGCTCTGTTATATAAAATGATGAAATCAAGAGACAGATCTAGGAGTTGTTGTAGAAAGGGAACATCAAGCCAATATCCTCACTTTGTGGGTGCCCGATACTATTGTTACAGAAGAAGGATGACACCTAGAGACTTTGTATTGACTATCTGGCACTGAAAAATATCACTATCCGGAATAGATATCCAATACCATGGATCAATGACCTTATGGACTAGCTCAGGGGGGCCAAATATTTTAGCAAGATTGAATTGAAGTTTGGCTATCACCAAGTACAAATCGAACCCTCTAATGTATGGAAGACTTCCTTCAAATCCAAGGAGGGACTTTCTGAATGGCTGGTCACGCATTTTGGGTTGACGAATGCCCCCGCAACCTTCATGATGCTAATGGATGGTATCTTGTTACCTTTAACCAATTCATTTGTGGTGGTGTATTTGGATGACATCCTAATCTTTAGCCAGAGTTGGGAAGAGCACCTCTACCATATTCGATAGGTCGTCCAAACCCCGCGACAACACAAGTTGTGTGCCAATTTGGAGAAATGTACTTTTGGTATGACCCAGGTTCAATAATTGGGGTACATCATTGAAATAATTCATTCAGGATTGGCCAACCCCAACCACTCTAACAAAGATCTGCAACTTTTTGGGACTTGCCAACTTCTATTGCAGGTTCGTGTTGGGATTCTCTCAGATGACTTGACCTCTGAGTCAAGTCACCAAGGGAGGAGCTAAAGAAAACTTCTTATGATATGAATCCCAAAAGAAATAATTTTTGGATTTGAAGCATCACCTCTACTCTGCACCAGTTCTCACATTACCAGACTTTCAAAAACCATTTGAGATTGAGACAGATGCCTTCGACTATGCAATTGGTGCAGTTCTTACTCAGCAGGGTCATCCAATAGCATATCACAATGAGACACTTTCAGACACAGTCTGAAAGTATGCCACCTACGACAAAGAGATGTATTCAATTGTGCAAGTTTTCCGACAGTGGAATCATTACATTCTAGTGAAGGAAACGATCATCCACACATACCACTAATCCCTGCAGTTCATACAGACACAAGGGCAGTTACAAAACATTCGCCATTAGAAATGGTCCACATACCTACAAAAATTCCATTTGAACATTAAGTACAAGAAGGGAATCACCAACAATGTTGCAGACTGCCTTAGCCAATCGTCGGTCATGGCGCTGACTATTGTGCTTGACTCTTTTGGGCACAAGACTTCGAAATGGCTCACTCTTTATAAGAGCGATCTAGAATTCGACAACATATAAAAAATGCTCTTGGAAGGAAAACAAGTTCCAAATTATCACCTATAGGATACACTGTTATGCCACCTGGGACACCTATATGTTCCTTCAAGTGAGTGGGCCAAGATTATTTTGGAGGCGCACTACAGTCTAGTTGATGGACATTTCGGGGTAGAGAAAATAGTGGCAGTATTGGAGAAGTATTTCTATTGGCCAAATCTTTAACAAGATGTTGGGAAGTACATCAGGTCCTGCACTTCTTGTGTAATTTCCAAAAAAACCATCAAGAAGCAAGGCCTATATACTCCTCTTCCTACTCCTAGTTAACCTTGGGAATCCATCTTCATGGATTACATTTCAAGCCTTCCTTCCACTAAGCATGGTAATGACTGTGTTTTCGTGGTCGTCTACAAATTCACTAAGATGGCCATTCTAGTAGCCTACAAGAAGAATATTACAACATAATCCATTGCTAAGCTATTCTTTGAATGAGTGTGGGTGCACTTTGGGATCCCACAGTCCATTATCTCAAATCAGACAACATGTTCCTTAGTACATTTTGGTCAAGTCTCTGGTCAATGTTGGACACCAAGTTCACTAATTCCATGGCTTTCCACCCCCAAACTAAGGGCCAAAGAGGTAGTTAACAGGATGATCATATACATTCTACATATGTACAACTTTAATCATCCATGCATGTTGGATGAAATCTTCCCCTATTTCCAACACATCTAAAATCGATCTCTCCATAGCTCAACTGGCCATATCCCCTTTCAAGTGGGGTTTAGATTCAAGCCACTATGTCCCATTGAAGTGGCTATGCCATTTCCAGCTACCCAGGAAGATGTGTCTCATGTCCAGACTGAAGCTGACAGGGCTAATGACTTCATTGAGCACATTCAAAACATCTGCTAATAGGTCCATGACATATTGGAAAAAGCCAATTCTAAGTACAAGCAGTGAGATTATCAACATCGGATATCGCACAAGTTCTAGGTGGGTGACAAAGTTTGGCTACATTTGCAGAAGGAGCACCTCTTTGGGCCCCACTACAAGCTTCACCCACTTCGATATGGGCCTTACACCATCACCAAAGGATTTAGGGGACTATGCCTTCGAGCTTAACAATACATCGTTCCTTGGCCTTCACCCAATGTTCAACGTGGATTGCCTTTGGCCATACTTTCCACCATTACTAGACACATCTAACATTGCAGAACAAATCACACCAACATAGTTAAATCTAGACTACATGGAATAGCTCACAACTAATTGGATAATGGACACACATATTAATAACACTCGTCAATAGAGGATCCATCTATATCAAGTGATCAAAGTAGGCCAACTCCTTCACGAGGGCAAGTGGTTCACTGGGGACCAGGTTCAACAGAAATTTCCTAACCTCATGGAGGCTCTGCATGCAATGGGAACCATTGATTCCTAAGGGGAGAGGACTGGTCTAGGTGGATATTGGTGGCCACCCACCTATTCCCCTTATACAATTTCATCAGTTTCCTTGTTTATAACAACATTTACTATTTTTAGCAGTTTGTCGGGTCCTGAACTTCGGAGCATTTTTGACTCCCTAACCGACGTTTTTTTAGGTCCACAGCAAGGCCATAGACATAGGTAGGGGTCTGCAGAAAATCCTATAGTATTTTGAGATGTCTTTTCAATTAGGGTATTAAACGTTCCAAACGGAGATAACATGACCAAGTTACGACCTCAAGAATTTGGTTGCCCAAATAACTCCAATGGGGCCCACAAACTCTTGGTGTTACATCTTTGGGGGTTATGGTTTTGGTTGTTTAGGGTTTTCTCTTGTTTTCAATAAAAAATATTCCCTTGAGCCTCATTGTAACATAGTTCAGAGGCATGTAGCTGCCACATCTGTCCTCAGAGATAAGCTACCATCGCCTGAGCTAGTTTATTTCCATTTTGTCTTTAAGCATTTTTCAGTTCTTTGGTATTAATGAAATGAAGTATTTTTTTTTTGCATCTCTGTATTTGTGGTGATATATGTATTTTGTTTCATTCCTTTTCAAATTCGGATCAGACAACCTTTAGTGAACTAGCTCCACTTCTGCAATTTTTTTACAATTAGATAGATTGTTTAATTGCTTTACTAACCACTATTAGTATGGAAATTACTTATTGTTTACTTCAAAAAAAAATTTGCATTCCAAACATAGCTTAATTAAGGGAATAGTAAGTTGCCATAATCTACCCATCTTTTCAACTTGTTTTGCTCTTTTTTCGAAAGTCACATAGATTTATTAGGAAGAGAGTAAGTGGCCTTAAATCTACATATTGTTTTTACTAATTTTTTTTTTTTTACTTCATTAGTATTGGGACTAGGACCGAGTGTTATTAAAGAAATGGATTATCCCATGCTTCCCTTGCATCTTCTAGATGATCTTGGGCTTGCATATGAAACCTTTCTTAACACACTCAGTTTTTCCATCTCCCTTTTAGGCTCACATAGTGTAATAGGAAGGACGTAAGCCGCCCATTATCCACACAATTATTCCTTTTCATGAAAAGAAAAATAAAAACTTAGTGTATTTAGGGGATTTTGTAAAGGATCAATCAGATATCCACGTTACTACACACTTTTTATGCTCACCATGTCACTTGCACGCACATTTCACTCCACACACTAAGCTACTCTAAACTTTGTACAAAGGGCATCCACTTTTAGGAGATTTTGTACTTAGTTTATTCTAGCTTACCTCTTCACACCATAAGTGAAGTAATACTCCTAAAATCAACCATAACTTGAACACATTAAATTCCCCATAGGGGCCACAAAATAATTTATAGTTCAGGTTAGGACCATTGGGGGTAGATCCATCCCATAAGCCACCATGGTCACATTACATTTTGAAACATAGAATTTGTCTTTTAGGGTGCTTCACATCCTTCATCATCCCACAGAAAAAACACACTCGAGCACATCAGAAACCTGATTCAAAGGGGATTCAGCTTAGGTCTCAATATGTGTGGTACTATACAAGGCTACCCAATGTGTATAGTGATTGATACTGAATATTGGATACCAAGAAGCTAAATACTTGACTGCCCCTGTGGGATGAAGGTATCCTAGTAGCCAAATTTCTAGGGAATATTTCCTTATAGTTGGAGGTGCAGGAAGCACTAAAGCCTCTTCATTACCTTGGTTGATTCTTTGGTTGTTGAAATCGTTTCTAGTTCTTTCGGGATGTAGCCCTAGTACCCATAAAAAAATATCATCACAAGGCCATTGCAAGGCCCAGTTACTTTGAGAGTGGAAAGGACGAATAATTCTTGTTAGGATTTTTTTATCATACACAAAAAAACAAAGACCTTTTTTCTTGTTTGATTGATCACATATAATAAATTAAAGGGAAAGTAACCATTTATTTTTTGATTTGTTTTATGTATGTGATTTACTTGATTTGATACATATCCCCCCTCACCAAAAAAGTGACACACACTCCATTTGACACCATAGGGGACCCAATGGTACCCTGTCACTCTAGGTGCTTCCAAAACCTTCCCCCATTTTCGGGAGGTGTGCCAAGACTCTCGCCATTTCGGCATAGAAGAAATAACACAAAAAATATTATTGGTTCATCCTTTATTTGAGCAACCTTGGTTGGGACCCCTCCCCCTCAAATTACTCCTTTCACTACCCCTTAGGGGAGGCCACACGCCACTCCTTAGGGGAGCCCACACGCTACCCCACCAGGTAGTCCATATCACACTTCCCACAGGGAACCCCTTTGCACATCGCAATTCAAAATTATTTTATAATGGAGAATAACACCAAAATCCTATTTCTAACTTCCTTAAATCTCTCGGATCTAAGCAAGTTGACAAATGATCCCATTGCACATAGTTAGGATTGGCCCCCTATGCCAACCAAGTTACCCTCAGATACACCAAAATTCAAAGGGAAACATGGGGAAGATCTGGGAAACCACATAATGAACTTTCATCTATGGATCTCATCCATTAGCCTAAAAAAATACCTCTTTAAATAATATAGGGACATATTTGCATGGTCTTACTAAGAAATTCCAAGAATTAGTCCTACAATCATGGAGCATCACATCAACACATGGCCTAATCCATACCATGTTAGGCAAAGCAATGCCAACTCCACCCCTCTAAGGCAAAATGGATTAAAAAATAAATCTACAAGCTTCATAAGGTAATTTTCATATACCTTATCACTTAAAAATATTGGGTTTCTAACCCTGTACCCATAATGAAGAAACAGGGCACCATTCAAGTTTGTACTTACTTAGGATATCTAAACAAGGAATGTCCCAAAGAAAATTATCCTGCACCCTTCATCGATCAAGTAATCAATGCATGCACTGGACATGAAGCATTACCCTCATGGATGGCTTCTTAGGGTATAAAAATATTCAAATACAACATATTATTCAATGCAAAACAACCTTTACTACTCCATGGGGCACATTCACCTATCGTGTAATTCCCTTCAACTTTAAAAATGTCGGTGCCACCTTTCAGCGGACCATTAACTACATATTCCATGGCTTGGCTCATATAATAATATCCTATTTTTAGGATCGTATAGTGCAATCCAAAAAGTTCTCAAACCATTTGGAAGATCTCTGCATGTTCTCTTAAAGGTGTCGGCAATATAACCTATGCTTGAATGTAATATCCAAAAATGGGAATGCAACAATGTATGAACAAAAAATAAGTGTGAATTAGCTCATAAGGTGTGAAAGGAACACCTAGCCATCAAATGAATGTTCAACAATAATATTATGTCCCATTAACTCATTCCAAAGTGAGGAAATGCAGCAATATAGGGCATAAAAATGTTATTTACAGAGAATTACTCTATAACTGTGAGAAATGGGACTTGGATCCCTTAGTGAATATTATATATATCTCACATATAGAATTGGAGCAATAAAAAAACTCTCTAGCCATACTAAACATATCTTCCCAAGTCAATACAACTCAAAATTGCCCAAACCCCATGACTTATGCTAACATAATTCCTGGAGCATGTGACAACGTTATTTTAAGGAGGGTTTATGCAGAAAATTACAAGGAATAATAGATTTTGAGATTACAATAATTCAATGGCAGATAAAAATGGAGATCTCTTGCTTTTTATACAATATAAGAATGACCCACCAAGGGCTCCATGAAAGTACAAGTATAAAACACCAGATCTGCAGTTCTAGATCTGAAATAACACAGTTATACTATAGCTTTATATATCTGTAGCAGAATAATACAAGGAGTAGAAGAAGATGCTTATACAATCCTTCCGGGAGAAGGGTTGGCCCTTTCCCCAAGGAACAAGCTTAAGATCAAGGGTCTTGACCTTGAAACTGCAATACTCAGAAAAATGACGCAGTTCCTGCAAAGGACTGTGCTATAGGAGATGGAAAGTACATTGGCCACATGCCAAGATCTAAAAATCAGCTCAAAGGCTCCCTCACTGATCTCCTAGAGAGAGAAAGGCTTCCTCGTCTGAAATACAAGTACTCGAAGTGGTGTTGTGGAACTTCCACTGCAACACCCTGCAACACAACATTATACTCTACAGAAATAACGTTGTAGCTGAAGGAAGATGCTTGGCCTCAAGCCTAAATGTGGAAAAATGAAGTACAATACTCCTCCAAGAGGCCTCTCAAGGTAGGAGAAGGAATTCCTAAACATGAATGCCTAGTGCTAAACAACACTGCAACTCTACTAAATAGCAAGAGAATGCAAAACAATCATGCAGACCATCAAATAAATAATCATCAAGCTAACCTCAAATGGCTGCCATCCTCTTCCTTATAAGCTATGTGAGCCTCCTCTCCTTTGGGTCCCACCCATTAGGGTTTCCACATGCACATGATCAATCTCCCTCCAAAACTGTGTTGTATCTCCATCAAGGCCACTCCTCCAAAACCACATTGTTTGATTTGGTCAAAGTTGACCTCTTCAACCTGCTTCACCCCTTTTCACACCCAAGTGTCTTCAAGCTATCTCTCATATGTTTTTTTAAACTGATCCTTGTTCATATTGAGCTATTTGCATTGATGATCCACTCTTCTCCATGAATGGTGTTGACTTGGTCAAACTTGACTTTGTCCACATGCAATTGTCCTTGTTCACACATGATGGTGTCAAATCCAGCTACTAGAATGATCCCCTTTCATAGCAAGAGGTTTTTTATGCTAATTCAAGTTAAGTATGGGTCCCTTCCCCCATTTATTCATCTACTAGGTGCAAAAATAAAAAATCAATATTCCTATTAGTTGCATGCTAATGTAGGAATATTACAGTCCTCCCCTCCTAAATGTTGCTTGTCCTCAGGAAATTGAAAGGATAGAACTGAGGAGTTTCCTCTGCTCCTCCTGTAGCATCCTCATATGATGAAATTCTCCAAGGAAAATGATGTTGTCTCAACAATGAATCTCCATAGTACCCCTGCCAAGCATGCAAGCTAGCATTTGATGAGCATCCCAAATAGCCATCATCATGAAAAGGTGAAATACTCAAGGAGGAAACTATGAGTTGTCTAGAGGCCCTCTCAAGGCATGGAGACTGAAATGTGTTGGGAACTATCATTCCCATGTAAAACCTCCATCCCCATGCTATCATCCATACAAGATGAGTCACCCTCCAACATGGAAACTCATGAAAGATCTCCTCCACCTTTGGCTTCTACAATGTAGGTGGGCTGAATAACTGAACATGGTAGACAAAATGGCCTACCCCACGTTGTCTTCCTCTCCACTTATGGTAAGTGTAGAGCATATGCTGATCTTGGGCTGCAATAAGGTTGCCCTCAAGTGGCAAGAAGAAGATTAGATCTCCAAATATCCTTTCTCCCATGTCATGAATCATGCTGGCCCAAATCATCCTATTCAAAATGAATGGCACATCATCACCATTTGGCATCCAAATCAGAAAAATGCTGAAGGTTATATGTAAGTTTGGATGATACCAATGGTTTATCAAGTGGATACAGCGTAGTCTCCCCAACTGCTGATTGAGATCATCATGTGGCAAGTGGTATTTCAACAAGATGACAGTTATGCATGTTTTCATATCTACCATGAGGTGGTAAATAGCATTATATATCAGCTGAGTACAATGAAAATGACAACACACTTGTCCAAAGTCATGTAGATAAGAGTTATCTCCATCATAGAGGCTAGTTCTAGCATGACCATGAAGCCCATAAATGGAACAACAATACAATAATGGACATGTGAGATGTCTCATCCACATAGTACAAACAAGCTCCCTTATGCCACATCATGTGAGAGTGATCCTTCCTCCTAAACCAAAGTACATACATGAGATACATCTCAAAAACAAATGTATGTAAATACATGAGACATGCCTCAAACAAGAGTAAACATATGGACATAATATTTAACATGTGATGTCCAAATTATCTTCTTAACAACCAAAGCAAACATGCCTTCTTTTTATGCATTCTATCATTGAGACATAAGGGATGAGACAAGAAAATATGTATCTTTGGGTAGTAACCATACTCACCCAAGAGCAGCCAGTGCAACCATGCTTCTTGCTAGCCTGTATCATAGATCTGCAAGTGGCTTGGAAACCCCTTGTTCCATAGTAACATCCACTCATCCCAATGTGGGTGATGGATCTCATTCTACAAATATTTGGTATCCTCCCATTCTAGGACACCAACTTCCTCAAACCTTTGAAGAAATTTTCACTTCATGAAATGTTGAAGTGCACCTCCAATGGGATCTCTTGATGAGACCTTCTCCTCATGCATGGCCTTCCAAAACCAATAAGGTCTTGGATTTGCTGCAAGTAGAAGTCTCTCTTTGAGCTGTGGCATGATCATTGAGAAAGTGTCATCTAGAGAGGAGAAAATGTTTCTCATCTCAAGATGTCTACCCTTTGTCATTTCTTCCTCCATTGCTTCCTGACTGAAGCTGCCATTTGAATGCTCCCATAAGGAATGGGTCCTCCTTTCTTCACTACTGCTCTTGGACAGCGCAGTGCAATTTGGTTGCTCAAAATTAGAAGTTTGTGCTGATTCTTGGTCATCCCAAGGTAGATTTCCACAATCCTCTTAAAGATTTGTTGCAATAATAGAAAGTGGAAATTCAATCATACCTTGATGGGCTTTGGGAACACCTTGTATGGCTTCAAGAGTTCCTTCTTCTACTTTGTTGGCTCCCACAACTGCTGATGTTGAAGGTTGCTCCTCCAACGTTGTGACAGCGTTGGTACAAGTCTCCTCAAGTGGTGGCAAGGGCTCCTCCCTCTTTGATTTTTCTTCATCAAATCTCTTGATAACCCTCTGAGTGAAATCTACAAAAGTAGATACCCTTGCATGACTTATATGACTGAACCACCAAGTGCTTGCCTTTCCCTCCATGTGAAGCGTTGTAATCTCTACTGCTTCTCCCTCTACCACTGGATGTAGTAGGAAGAATGCATCAAGTCTTCTTGCCCAATCCCTTGCTGAAGATGATCCATCAAAAGTAGACAATAGAAACCTATTGCCCTTTATTCTTCTTGTGCTGCAAGGTCTCCTTTCTTCCTCTAGTTGAATGAACTATGGGAAGGCTAGAGTCCCCTTGAAGGCTCTAGGTTGAGATTTTTACTCAACAAGGTATTCACTTAGAATCTGATGATCCAAGTGTCCTGCATGCTTCTTGTCTTCTTCTTTATGATAATAGGAAGTGCATGGTCCTTCTTCTTCTTGAAACCCTCTAGGAGTTTCATGGAATCTCTTCTCCTTCATCTGCTTAACCTCCTAGGAGAGGTTCTTTTTGGATATGAAAAGTGACAAGAGAAAACTCATTCTCTCCATCATTCTGATCTTTTCTCCTTCTCTTTATTCTTCTGATAGCTGGAACTCACAGGCTGGGCCAAAGATCATGCTCTGATACCACTGTAATATCCCAAAATGGGAATGCAGCAATGTATGAATACAAAAGAAGTGTGAATCAGCTCATAAGGTCTGAAAGGAACACCTAGCCATTAAATTAATGTTCAACAACAAGATTATGTCCCATTAACTCATTCCAAAGTGAGGAAATGCAACAATATAGGGCATAAAAACGTTATTTACAGATAATTATGCTATAAATGTGAGAAATGGGACTTGGATCCCTTATTTCATACTATATATATCTCACATAAAGAATTTGAGCGAAAAAAAAACTCTCTAGCCATACTAAACAGATCTCCCCAAGTCAATACAACTCAAAATTGCCCAAACCCCATGACTTATGCTAATAGAATTCTTGGAGCGTGTGACAATGTTATTTTAAGGAGGGTTTATGCAGAAAATTACAAATAATAATATATTTCTAGATTACAATCATTCAATGGCAGAGAAAAATGGATATCTCTTCCTTTTTATACAATATGAGAATGAATCGGCAAGGGCTCCATGAAAGTACAAGTATAAAACACCAGATCTGCAGATCTAGATCTGAAATAACATAGTTATACTATAGCTCTATATATATGTAGCAGAATAATACAAGGAGTAGAAGAATATGCTTATACAATCCTTTCGGGAGAAGGGTTGCCCCTTTCCCCAAGGAACAAGCTCAAGATCAGGGGTCTTGACCCTAAAACTGCAATACTCAGAAAAATGCCACAGTTCCTGCAAAGGACTACGCTGTAGGAGATGGAAAGTAAATTGGCCACATGCCAAGATCTAAAAATCAGCTCAAAGGCTCCCTCACTAATCTCCCATAGAGAGAAAGGCTTCCTCCTCTGAAATACAAGTATTGGAAGTGGTGTTGTGTACCTTCCAATGCAACACCCTGCAACACAACATTATACTCTGCAGAATAACACTGTAGCTAAAGGAGGATTCTTCACCTCAATCCTGAATGTAGAAAAATGAAGTACAATACTCCTCCAAGAGGCCTCTCAAGGCAGGAGAAGGAATTCCTAAACAGGAATGCCTTGTGCTAAACAACACTGCAGCTCTGCTAAAAAGCAAGAGAATGTAAAACAGTCATGCAGAACATCAAATCAATAATCATCAAGCTAACCTCAAATGGTTGCCATCCTCTTCCTTATAAGCTATGTGAGCCTCCTCTCCTTTGGGTCCCACCCATTAGGGTTTCCACATGCACATGATCAATCTCCCTCCAAAACTGCGTTGTATCTCCATCAAGGCCACTCCTCCAAAACCACGCTATTTTATTTGGTCAAAGTTGACCTCTTCAACCTGCTTCACCCCTTTTCACACCCAAGTGTCTTCAAGCTAGCTCTCATATGTTTGTTTAAACTGATCCTTGTTCATATTGAGCTATTTGCATTAATGATCCACTCTTCACCATGAATGGTGTTGACTTGGTCAAACTTGACTTTTTCCACATCCCATTGTCCTTGTTCACACATGATGGTGTCAAATCCAACTACTAGAATGATCCCCTTTCATACCAAGAGGGTTTTTATGCTAATTCAAGTTAAGTATCGGTCCCTTACCCCATTTATTCATCTACTAGGTGCAAAAATAAAAAATCAATATTCCTATTAGTTGAATGCTAATGTAGGAATATTACATTGAACCCTCTCAAGTGTGTATTTTGTGTCAACATAGGAAAAATATTGGGATTCATTGTTTCCCAGCAAGGCATTAGAGTCGACCCTCTGAAGGTCCAGTCCATCCGAGAAATCCCACTTCCAAGAAATTTGAAGCAACTACAAATCCTGCAAAGTAAGGCCAACTTATTACGACGCTTTGTCCTTGATTACACCACTTTTGCACACGAATTCTTGTGCCTCCTTTTTTAGGACATTCCCTTCTAGTGGGATGAAGAAGCCCAAAATTAATTAATTAAGGCCCTGAAATATACATTATCACAAGCATCGTTTATTAGCCCTCCTGACCATAGCAAGGACTATACCCTCTACTTATTAGCATTAGAAGTAGCCATTATGGGGGTATTAGTACAAGAAGGAAAAAATAATACAGAACTCACCATCTATAACATAAGAAAAAACCTCTTTGGAACTACTTTAAAGTATGATGCAACAGAAAAAAATAGCCCTAGCCCTTGTACACTTAGTACAGAAGCTTTGACACTACATCATCTTATGGACCACCACTGTAATAGAAAACATTAAACCCATGAGATACTTGCTCACTCATTGTATGATGAATCATAAGTATGCTCATTGGACATGGGTATTTATTTTGCAAGAGTTCGACTTATAGTTTGTTTTCCCAAAAAGAAAGAAATATCTTATCCTTACGAAATTCATCGCAAATCTCCCCATAGAATCCCAAGGGTCTCCTATCAACCGCACATGTTATCATTTTGACATGCTTGTTTCTATTTTATAATTTATAGAAAATATTAGCGATATTCCTTTAAAAGCATTAATTCAGAGTACACATAAACTATATCATGTTACATGAAACTCGTTTTATTTTTCACACAACATATGTTATCATTCTGACATGCTTGTTTCCATTTTATAGTTGATAACAAATATTAAAAATATCTTTTAAAAGCATTAATTACACATTTTTAACTTGTTTTCATTCTGATATGCTTGTTTCCGTTTTATAATTTGGAGTGGTTATAACAATTTTTTTACAATGAATATTTTTCGTAGTTGTTAACAATTATTTTATAATTCAAAATCCTTATTATCATTATTGTTTCAAAATTTTGTATTTCGAACTGTGGAATGTATAATAAAGAGTATAAGAAATAGTGTAAATATCCATGCATGATTTCTGAAATTGCGAAGCTAGTGAGTAAATGAGATAACAACGATAGTATATAATGTTTGGACAACCTGAATTCCCGTCATGAAGTAACCCTAGTCCAAATTTAAATATGGTATTACGACACTTAATATAATATAATTCAACTATGAGACATTCGTTAATATTTTAGGCAATGGTTTAAGAAACTCATTAATATAACGTGTTAATATTTTAGACAATTGTTGATTTAAGAAACTCGGATGGATTGGCTATGAATGAATTTGTAATTTTCCCAAGAATGGGATCGTCCAATTGAAGTTTTTTGTTTCATAATTATAATTTGGTATCACATATAATAAAAAAAAATTATTCCTACTCAATGATTAAACTTTATTCGTAGGAGCAATAAACATCTTAGAGGGTTGATGGACAGTTGAGTTCACATTATTGCAGCAATCGTCACAGGTAGATATTGAAAGAAAACATTTGCGTCGTGCTTTGGATTTCATTCCGCCCATCATCAGTGAGAATATTTGAAATAGTCCAGCACTCAGCGTAG
This sequence comes from Pinus albicaulis, assembly GCA_034641835.2. Classification (NCBI taxonomy): domain Eukaryota; kingdom Viridiplantae; phylum Streptophyta; class Pinopsida; order Pinales; family Pinaceae; genus Pinus; species Pinus albicaulis. The sequence continues at coordinate 393,349,662 of CM076575.1, forward strand.
GAAAGTTCACATTATTATCGTATCCTATGAATCATTTGAATTTTTTCATCTTTCTCTCAATGAAAGTTGGCATTGGTATTGTATGTAGCATTTGGCTGCCAATTCTTTGGAATATCGTTATCCATAATGAGCGTTTTCCTTGTGGAGAGGGTTGTAAGGTGAATGGAGAAGGGAGCATGTAAAGGGTCACTATTCAAAGCCCAGTTTGCACCCCATGTTTGTTGTATTGGTTTCCATGTATTGGAGTGTGCCTGAAATACGAAGCTCTTATGTAAACTTGTAACCGATACACAGATTATAATTGCATTAATCAATATAATATAGCCTATACAATGGGAAATTTACATGAATTAATCAATATAGTCTATAAAGTCTATACAATGGGAAATTTAATTTAAGTGTGTAAAGCACCCACCTACTTTAGATCGACTGCTCCTAGGTCGCCATCTCCATTTACGTATTCAACACGATGTCTGATCCAATAAGCATCAGAACCCGAATTGATGTGGAAGGAAATATTTTTTGTCTTATATTCACAAGGCACCCTATATATCACAAAATGGTCATGTAAAGGAAGCATTGCAAAATACTGCAAACCATTTTTGAAACTAATCTCAGGGAAGATAAATAACTTCGAAATAAAGCATATATGATTCAAACATTGAGAATATTTGTAACTCTACAAGGATTAGACGCCATAGCTTGGAAGGCAGTACCATTGAGAACAAATTGTGATTTCCCGAATGATTTGTTAGCCACCACAATGGTGACTCCCATTTCTGAATACAAAGGATTTCCAGTGAATTTTACCTAATCAACCAGATGCATCCTCTACAAACTTTTTGATCTTGCTTATCTTCTCATTGAAAGTAAAATTATTCCAAGTAAGATTACGTTGAACATATGGAACTAGAAGTCAATCCAAGACTTTATAAGCAGTGTTACCCACAACCCAACCCCCATTAAAGAAACCACTCATTCCCAACTTTAAAAGATCAAAATTGTCTAGGTCTAAGTCATCAGACCTGGAACTCGATAAGCCTATATAGATATCAGTGAAGGATCCTATGCTATCTACAACTCCTTGGAATGTAATGGAGTAGGATGTTCTATGGTTTCTTTCAATGTACATTTCGTTGAATTAATTAGCTACATTATCCTTGGGAGGAGTAATAGGAATATGAGTAGTTTACATGGCCCCAACAGCCTTAGGAATCCCATAAATCCTTTCAAAATCTTTCATCAAGCCATACATCTAATCATTGGAAGGCCATTGAATATATTTGTGGTGAAGCACATAAAAAATGGCAGTTGTTACTCCCAATACCAACTTATGATAGGTTGACATATCAAATCCAAATCTCTTGGATACCAAACCCAATGGCTCTCTAATGGCAAGTGTTAGTGTTTTACTCACAAGGATCACTACCCTCAACATTGTGTCCTCCTTGGCCACAACTGAATTCAATTCTTCCCAAATATGATTAAAATTTCCCTACTCATTCGAAAGGATTTATATAACTATGAATCAGGGAATCCTAGATGATTGCACGATTGCCACTAGGCCTATGATGAAATATATATTTTATGGATCCATGGTTATAAATAAGCCTCGGTCGAGCTTATTAATAATTAAAATGTATATTTTTATTCAAATTTAAAGTAAAATATATCTACGCTTTCAAATAACAATTCTTATTTTGGGTAAATTGATCTTTAGAAAAATAATAATAATTCTTTCTATTATTTATGTTTGGAAGATTCACAATTGGATGATTTTTTGTTGAGTCTGGAGTGAAAATATATATTCAAGATGAAAATCGAATGTCCTTAAGTGGATATGGTTTTGGACTTTGAAACATAAATTTGAAATCTAAAACAAAAACTCATCTAATTGTGAATCTTTCAAAGGTACATTAAAACCAACACCACAAATATCTTAATAATTATTGTTGCTACAAAAAAAACAAAATATTGACCAAATTGTTGCGTAGGTAAATCCCCTCTGTCGATAGAGGTGATCCCTCTAGCCCTAGAGTGGGTCTAGCAGCAAGAGAACATGCTAATGCGTCGATTCCTAGTTAATGAATGAGACTAAGTTGGGATAGATGTCCTACCTATGATCCAACGCAGTTGTTGTAGTTGTGGCAATAGTCTCCTGATCTTCATCCCGACACGTCGTGGTCCTTCAGCAGTGGTACTCAGGTGTATGCACAAGGATCAGAGAACGAAAGCAGCATACGAAATAATGTTTTCATTCATAACTATATAATTGGTCCAGGAGAATTAAACGTATTGCGCAAGATTAATCATATCAAACACAAGACAAGAACCAAAACATCAGTCATGTATTAATTGAGAGAAAGATTACAACCAAATGAGCCTTGACGTCGCAGCCTCCTTCAACGGGTTCAGTCCAACGCGTTTCAAGCATTCATCAGGGAATTGGACTTGGTAAGGCAATTAGCCTAGACTCTCTCTCGACAAGGGGTTTCTCTCTGCTCTATCTCACACCGGCTTATTCGGATTGTTTCAGCTATTATACAATATGTTCAGCTAGCTACATCTATGTGAGAGAGATGTATTTATAGAAGAGAAGGAGGAGGTTGGGATCACTCGTATGGTGGAAGGGAGGCCTTATCCTTTGGGAGGTTGCTCAAAAGTATGCAACAAGAAGCAAAAGGAAGATGTTCGACGTTATTCAGTCGAACAATCCATGTTGAATTGCTCACAAAGTGGTTGGAAATGGAAACTTCGCTTCTATATTTAAAAAAATTTCCAAAAATAGCTTGATGTGGGTAGTTCACTGAGACAGAGTGCCAATGGGCGTGGGTCCCAGTGCTAATTTCTCTTATTGGCACAAGGCCATAACTGCTTGTTAGCGCCAACCCAAAATCATGTGTTTTTGATGGTCTGTTCTAAGAATAGTTAACAGAGGAAATTTTCTTCTCATGGCAAGGGATGCAATGACACTTTTTGGAAGGAATGAGACTATACATAAGTCACCAAAATAGTCCTCCAATGTGCGGGATGGGGATTGCAGAGATGGTGACAAAATGTTGTGTAACAGATGCCCCCTAAAGCATGAGGTCCGAGAGAGAGGGAAGAGTGAAATTATTTACGAGAACATATCCAAAACAAACACCGTCGTCAGAAGACCTATAAGTACAGATACAACTGATATCTCTAATACATGAACATGTGGCATGGGTGCAGCCATCCATAATATAGTACATATAAAACTGAGAGTCCAGATATGGACACATCCATCCAGCAGTAAGGATCAACAAATAGAATTAGGTATGGTCACAACCATCTAATCAAAAGAATCATTCATATAGTCATGATAAACCAAAATATCCCATAGCCTGGATTTCATCAGACAAAACCCAGGGTCTTGTGCTCCATTTCGACCCGAACAAGTAAAAATTCAAGCATGAAAATATGTGAGCTAAAGTCAAACATTAAAGAAAGTCACTTGATTACCAACCAATGATGAAAGTTGTTAACAGGTACGAGAGAAACCACCAATAATGAAACTGGCTCTCAAGGTACAACTAGTACAATCCCTGGAATGTGAACAGTGATTCGACGTTGAACACAGGCAGAATCACTTGATCAAATTCCAATGATGAGGACCTATCGTTGAATGTGAATAACTTGCCATTGAGGCATGCAAGCTCCAAGGTACTGAAAGGGAGTCTCTCGATTAACTTCCTGGATAATGAGCTAAAGCTGATAGGAAGTGACCTAGTCGAAGGAGGGCCATAATGTTTCCCACATCATCGACACGAGACAGAGGAATATAATGATATTGAATTAGGACCAAAAGAGGATCAGAGGGAGGTTGAAAAATGCAAACAGAAACTTCTCTTGAACATATAAGCGGCACAACTCCGGATTTGGCAGTATTTGACATCAAGGGATCTGAGGTCATGATGACGTGGCAAAGAGATGATGAGAGGTCAAAAGATATTACCCAAACCCATGGAGGAAAAGAATGACGAAATGGGATGTCCCCAACCTGACACGAATGCAGATGAGTGTCATGTTCTAGAGCGACATACTGCCAACACAACTAGAACTGGTTCCATTTTCCCCCACCACTGTTGGAAAGTACCCCAATTATTTTTGGAAACAAGCTTGAAGGGGATATCATATGCTTGTCATGTAAATTTCTCCTTCGAACAAATCCATCCTAGTACATTTTACAAGCCCTAGGAAGGAGGAACTCGTTTGCATCATGGTGACAGTTTCTGATGTCATTTAGGTTTTTACGAGTCTGATAAAGGAAGAAATCAACATATTTTCATGTTTAGAGAGTTTGAAAAGAAGTGGAAAAGAAAACTCCAACAGTCCCTTTTCGTAGGTAGTCTCACAGATCTGAAAAGGTAGAAAACTGTGTCTGAGAGAACCTCTTAGTCACAATAGGCTAAGGTATTCCTTTTTCATAAATAATCTATCCTAGCCCGAAAAAGGGGTAAGCGTATATTGGGTAGATGTTGTTTCACATCCATTTAACGAGTTCAAAATGACAAGAGTCTCGACAATCTTTTCAATATTCGAGAGTCAGAAAAGAGCTGAAAGATGACTCCAACAATGAATTTTTTCATGTTTTTACCGAGTCCGAAAAAGTATAAAATACAACTTGTTACTTCATCGTCGTCACGTTGAGGACATGTCGTTGCACAAGAGATGCACGTAAAACCCATTTTTTGAAATAATATATCAAAATAATCGAAATATATGCTTTAAAACCTAATTAGGGTTCCGAAAAGTTTTAAAATTCCAAAAATGGTAAAAAAAAAATTACTTTTCACTTTTACCTCTTGTGAGAAATTTGTTACCGTTTTTCACTGTGATTTTGTGGAGCTGTCAGCAGGCAATCCGTAAGGCCAATCATGAATCCGTCTGTTCCAGGTAAGAACTCGCAACATTATACTATGCAGAAATAACGCTGTAGCTGAAGGAGGATGCTTGGCCTCAAGCCTGAATGTGGAAAAATGAAGTACAATACTCCTCCAAGAGGCCTCTCAAGGTAGGGGAAGGAATTCCTAAATAGGAATTCCTTGTGCTAAACAGCACTGCAGCTCTACTAAACAACAAGAGAATGCAAAACAGTCATGCATACCCTCTACTTTTTGCAAGAGTTTGACTTACAATTTGTTTTCCCAAAAAGAAAGAAATATCTTATCCTTACGAAATTCATTGCAAATCTCCCCATAGAATCCCAAGGGTCTCCTATCAACCGCACATGTTATCATTTTGACATGCTTGTTTCTGTTTTATAATTTATAGAAAATATTAGTGATATCCCTTTAAAAGCATTTAATTCAGAGTACACATAAACTATATCACGTTACATGAAACTCGTTTTATTTTTCACACAACATATGTTATCATTCTGACATGCTTGTTTCCACTTTATATTTGATAACAGATATTAAAAATGTCTTTTAAAGGCATTAATTACACATGTTTAACTTGTTTTCATTCTGACATGCTTGTTTCCGTTTTATAATTTGGAGTGGTTATAACAATTTTTTTATAATGAATATTTGTCGTAGTTGTTAACAATTATTTTATAATTCAAAATCCTTATTCATCATTATTGTTTCAAAATTTTGTATTGCAAACTATAGGATGTATAAGAAAGAGTGTAAATGTCCATGCATGATATCTGAAATTGTGAAGCTAGTGAGTAAATGAGACAACAACGACATTATATAACGTTTGGAAAACCTGAATTCCCCATCATGAAGTAATCCTAGTCCAAATTTAAATATGGTATTACGACACTTAATCTAATATAATTCAACTCTGAGACATTCGTTAATATTTTAGGCAACGGTTGAAGAAACTCATTAATATAATGTGTTAATATTTTAGACAATTGTTGATTTAAGAAACTCGGATGCATTGGCTATGAATGAATTCGTAATTTTCCTAAGAATGGGATCGTTCAATTGAAGTCTTTTGTTTCATAATTATAATTTGGTATCACATATAATAAAATTTTTTTATTCCTGCTCAGTGATTAAACTTTATTCTTAGGAGCAATAAACATCTTAGAGGGTTGATGGATAGTTGAGTTCACATTATTACAGCAATCGTCACAAGTAGATATTGTAAGAAAACATTTGCATCATGCTTTGGATTTTATTCCACCCATCATCAGTGAGAATATTTGAAATAGTCCAACACTCAGAGCAGGAATGTTCTCATTATTATCGTAACTTATGAATCATTTGAATTTTTTCATCTTTCTCTCAATGAAAGTTGGCATTGGTATTGTATGTAGTATTTGGCTACCAATTCTCTGGAATATTGTTATCTATAATGAGTGTTTTCCTTGTGGAGAGGGTTGTAAGGTGAATGGAGAAGGGAGCACGTAAAGGGTCATTTTTCAAAGCCCAGTTTGCACCCCATGTTTGTTGTATTGGTTTCCATGTATTGGAGTTTTCCTGAAATACGAAGCTGTTATGTAAACTTGTAACCCATACACATAGTATAATTGCATTAATCAATACAATATAGCCTATACAATGGGAAATTTACATGAATTAATCAATATAGTCTGTAAAGCCTATACAATGGGAAATTTAATTTAAGTGTGTAAAGCACCCACCTACTTTAGATCGACTCCTCCTAGGTCACCATCTCCATTTACGTATTCAACACGAAGCCCAATCCAATAAGCATCAGAACACGAATTGATGTGGAAGGAAATATTTGTTATCTTATATTCACAAGGAACCCTATATATAACAAAATGGTCATGTAAAGGAAGCATTACAAAAGTCTGCAAATCATTTTTGAAACTAATCTCAGGGAAGATAAATAAATTTGAAATAAAGCATATATGATTCCAAAATTGAGAATATTTGTAACTCTACGAGGATCAGACGCCATATCTTGGAAGGCAGCACCGTTGAGAACAAACTGCAATTTCCCAAATGACTTGTCAGCCACCATAATGGTGACTCCCGTTTCTGAATACAAAGGATTTCCAGTAAATTTTACCTGATCGACCAGATGCATCCTCTGCAAACTTTTTGATCTTGCTTATCTTCTCGTTGAAAGTACAATGAGTCCAAGTAAGATTAAGTTGAACATATGGAACTAGAAGTCAATCCAAGACTATATAAGCAGTGTTACCCACAACCCAACCCCCATTAAAGAAACCACTCATTCCCAACTTTTAAAGATCAAAATTTTTTAGGTCTAAGTCATCAGACCTAGAACTTGATAAGCCTATATAGATATCAGTGAAGGATCCTATGCTATCTACAACTCCTTGCAATGTAATGGAGTAGGATGTTCTATATTTTCTTTCAATGTACCTTTCGTTGAATTAATTAGCTACATTATCCTTGGGAGGAATAATAGAAATATGAGTAGTTTACATGGCCCCAACAGCCTTAGGAATCCCATAAATCCTTTCAAACTCTTTCATCAAGCCCTACATCTAATAATTGGAAGGCCATTGAATATATTTTGGGTGAAGCACATAAAAAATGGCAGCAGATACTCCCAATACCAAATTATGATAGGTTGACATCTCAAATCCAAATCTCTTATATACCAAACCCAATGGCTCTCTAATGGCCAGTGTTAGTGTTTGACTCACAGGGATCACTACCCTCAACATTGTGTCCTCCTTGGCCACCATTGAATTCAATTCTTCCCAAATATGATTAAAATTTCCCTACTCATTCAAAAGGATTTATATAACTTTGAATCAGGGAATCCTAGATGATTGAATGGTTGCCACTAGGCCTATCATGAAATATATATTTTATGGATCCATGGTTATAAAGAAGCCTCGGTCGAGCTTATTAATAATTAAAATGTATATTTTTATTCAAATTTAAAGTAAAATAGATCTACGCTTTCAAATAACAATTCTCATTTTGGGTAAATTGATCTTTAGAAAAATAATAATAATTCTTTCTATTATTTATGTTTGGAAGATTCACAATTGGACAATTTTTTGTCGAGTTTGGAGTGCAAATCAATCCTCAAGATGAAAATCAAATGTCCTTAAGTGGATATGGTTTTGGACTTTGAAACATAAATTTGAAATCTAAAACAAAAAATCATCTAATTGTGAATCTTTCAAAGGTACATGAAAACCAACACCATAGATATCTTAATAATTATTGTTGCTGCAAAAAAAAACAAAATATTGACCAAATTGTTGTGTAGGTAAATCCCCTCTGCGGACAGAGGTGATCCCTCTCTAGCAGCAAGAGGACATGCTAATGCGTCGATTCCTAGTTAATGAATGAGACTGAGTTGGGATAGATGTCCTACCTTGGATCTAATGCAGTTGTCATAGTTGTGGTAGCAGTCTCCTGATCTTCGTCCCGACACGTCACGTTCCTTCAGTAGTGGTACTCAGGTGTCTGCACAAGGATCAGAGAACGAAAGAAGCATACGAAATAATATTTGCATTCATAACTATCTAATTGGTCCAGGAGAATTAAACGTATTGCGCAAGATTTATCATATCAAACACAAGACGAGAACCAAAACATCAGTCATGTATTAATTGAGAGAAAGATTACAAACAAATGAGCCTTGATGTCGTAGCATCCTTCAACGGGTTCAGTCCAATGTGTCTCAAGCATTCATCAGGGAATTGGACTTGGCAAGGCAATCAGCCTAGACTCTCTCTCGACAAGGGGTCTGTCTCTGCTCTATCTCACACCAGCGTATTCAGACCGTTTCAGCTATTATACAATATGTTCAGCTAGCTGCATCTATGTGACAGAGATGTATTTATAGAAGAGAAGGAGGAGGTTGGCATCCCTCATATGGTGGAAGGGAGGCCTTATCCTTTGGGAGGTTGCTCAAAACTATGCAACAAGAAGCAAAAGGAAGATGTTCGACGCTATTCAGTCGAACAACCCATGCTGACTCGCTCGCGAAGTGTTTGGAAATGGAAAATTCGCTTCTATATTTAAAAAAATTTCCAAAAATAGCTTGACACGGGCAGTTCACTGAGACAGAGTGCCAACAAGCGTGGGTCCCAGTGCTAATTTCTCTTATTGGCACAAGGCCATAACTGCCTATGACCGCCAACCCAAATCCATGTGTTTTTGATGGTCTATTCTAGGAATAGTCAACAAAGGAAATTTTATTCTCATGGCAAGGGATGCAATGAAACTTTTTGCAAGGCATGAAACTATACAGAAGTCACCAAAATAGTCCTCCAATGTGCGGGATGGGGATTGCAGAGATGGTGACAAAATTTTGTGTAACATATGCCCCCTAAAGCATGAGGTCTGAGAGAGAGGGAGGAGTGAAATGCTTTACGAGAAAATATCCAAAACAAACACTGTCATCTTAAGACCTGCAAGTACAGATATAATGGATATCTCTGATACATGAACATGTGGCATGGGTGCATCCATCCAGAATAGAGTACATATAAAACTGAGATCCGAGGTATGGACGCAGCCATCCAGTAGTAAGGATCAACAAATAGACTTAGGTATGGTCACAACCATCCAATCAAAAGAGTCATGTATATAGTCATGATAAACTGAAATATCCCGCAGCTTGGATTTCATCAGACAAAACCTAGGGTCTTATGCTCCATTTCGACCCGAACAAGTACAAATTCAAGCATGCGAATATGTGAGCTAAAGTCGAACATGAAATAAAGTCACTTGGTTACCAACCAATGATGAAAGTTGTTAACAGGTAAGAGAGAAACCACCAATAATGACAATGGCTCTCAAGGTACAACTAGTACAATCCTTGGAATGTGAACAGTGTTTCGACGTCGAACACACGCAGAATCACTTGATCCAATGCCAATGATGAGGACCTATCGTTGAATGCAAAGAAATTTCCATTGAGGCATGCAAGCTCCAAGGTACTGAAAGGGAGTCTCTAGATCAACTTCCTGGATAATGAGTTGAAGTTGATAGGAAGAAACCTTGTCGAAGGAGGGCCATAATGGTTCCCACATCATCGACATGAGACAGAGGAATATGATGATAGTGTATCAGGACCAAAAGAGGATCAGAGGGAGGTTGAAAAATGCAAACAGAAACTTCTCTTGAACATATTAGCGACACAACTCCAGATTTGGTAGTATTTGACATCAAGGATCTGAGGTCATCATGACGTGGCAAAGAGCAGACGAGAGGTCAAAATATATTACCCAAACCCATGGAGTAAAAGAATGATGAAATGGGATGTCCCCAACCCGACACGAATGTAGATGAGTGTCATGTTCAAGAGCGACATAATGCTGACACAACTAAGAACTGGTTCCATTTTCCCCCACCATTGTTGGCGAGTACCCCAATTATTTTTGGAAACAAGCTTGAAGGGGATATCATATGCTTGTCATGTAAGTTTATCCTTCAAACAAATCCATCCTAGTACATTTTACAAGCCCTAGGAAGGAGGAACTAGTTTGCATCGTGGTGACGGTTTCCGATGTCATTTAGGTTTTAACGAGTCTGAAAAAGGAAGAACTTGACATATTTTCATGTTTAGAGAGTTTGAAAAGAAGTGGAAAAGAAAACTCCAACAATCCCTTTTCATAGGTTGTCTCATAGATTTGAAAAGGTAGAAAACTGTGTCTGAGAGAACCTCTTAGTCACAATAGGCTAAGGTATTCCTTTTTCGTAAATAATCTATCCTAGCTCGAAAAAGGGGTAAGCGTATATTGGGTAGATATCATTTCGCAGCCATTTAACGAGTTCAAAATGACAAGAGTCTCGGCAATCTTTTCAATATTCGAGAGTCAGAAAAGAGCTGAAAGATGACTCCAACAATGAATTTTTCGTGTTTTTACCGAGTCTGAAAAATTATAAAATACAACTTGTTACTTCATCGTCGTCACATCGAGGACGTGTCGTTGCACAAGAGATGCACGTAAAACCCATTTTTTGAAATAATATATCAAAATAATCGAAAAATACGCTTTAAAATGTAATTAGGGTTTCAAAAAGTTATAAAATTCCAAAAATGGTAAAAAATAAATTACTTTTCACTTTTACCTCTTGTGAGCAAATTTGTTACCCTTTTTCACTGTGATTTTTTGGAGCTGTCAATGGGCAATCCGTAAGGCCAATCGTGAAATCGTCTGTTCCAGGTAAGAACTCACAACATTATACTCTGCAGAAATAATGTTGTAGCTGAAGGAGGATGCTTGGCCTCAATCCTAAATGTGGAAAACTGAAGTACACTACTCCTCCAAGATGCCTTTCAAGGTAGGAGAAGGAATTCCTAAATAGGAATGCCTTGTGCTAAACGACATTGCAGCTCTTCTAAACAGCAAGAGAATGCAAAACAATCATGCAGACCATCAAATCAATAATCATCAAGCTAACCTCAAATGGTTGCCATCCTCTTCCTTATAAGGTATGTGAGCCTCCTCTCCTTTGGGTCCCACCCATTAGGGTTTCCACATGCACATGATCAATCTCCCTCCAAAACTGTGTTGTATCTCCATCAAGGCCACTCCTCCAAAACCACGTTGTTTTATTTGGTCAAAGTTGACCTTTTAAACCTGTTTCACCCCTTTTCACACCCAAGTGTCTTCAAGCTAGCTCTCATATGTTTGTTTAAATTGATCCTTATTCATATTGAGCTATTTGCATTGATGATCCACTCTTCTCCATGAATGGTGTTGACTTGGTCAAACTTGACTTTGTCCACATCCAATTTTCCTTGTTCACACATGATGGTGTCAAATCCAGCTACTAGAATGATCCCCTTTCATACAAAGAGGGTTTTTATGCTAATTCAAGTTAAGTATGGGTCCCTCCCCCCATTCATTCATCTACTAGGTGCAAAAATCAAAAATCAATATTCCTATTAGCTGCATGCTAATGTAGGAATATTACATTGAACCCTATCAAGTGTGTAATTTTTGTCAACGTAGGAAAAATATTGGGATTAATTGTTTCCCATCAAGGCATTAGATTCGAACCTCTGAAGGTCCAGTACATCCAATAAATCCCACTTCCGAGAACTTTGAAGCAACTACAAATCCTGCAAAGTAAGGCCAACTTATTACACTGCTTTGTCCCTGATTACACCACTTTTGCACACGGATTCTTGTGCCTTCTTTGTTAGGAAATTCCCTTCCAGTGGGATGAAGAAGCCCAAAATTAATTTAAGGCCCTGAAATATACATTATCACAAGCATCGTTTATTAGCCCTCCTGACATTGGCAAGGACTATACCCTCTAATTATTAGCATTAGAAGTAGCCATTACGGGGGTATTAGTACAAGAAGGAAAAAATAATACAGAACTCACCATCTATAACATAAGCAAAAACCTCTTTGGACCTACTTTAATGTATGATACAACAGAAAAAAATAGCCCTACCTCTTGTACACTTAGTACAGAAGCTTTGACACTACATCATCTTACGGACCACCACTATAATAGAAAACATTAAACCCATGAGATACTTGCTCACTCATTGTATGATGAATCATAAGTATGCTCATTGGACATGGGTATTTATTTTGCAAGAGGTCGACTTACAATTTGTTTTCCCAAAAAGAAATAAATATCTTATCCTTACGAAATTCATTGCAAATCTCCCCATATAATCCCAAGGGTCTCCTATCAACTGCACATGTTATCATTTTGAAATGCTTGTTTCTGTTTTATAATTTATAGAAAATATTAGTGATATCCCTTTAAAAGCATTAATTCGGAGTACACATAAATTATATCATGTTACATGAAACTCGTTTTATTTTTCACACAACATATGTTATCATTTTGACATGCTTGTTTCCGTTTTATAATTTGGAGTGGTTATAACAATTTTTTTACAATGAATATTTGTCGTAGTTGTTAACAATTATTTTATAATTCAAAATCCTTATTCATCATTATTGTTTCAAAATTTTGTATTGCGAATTGTAGGATGTATAAAAAATATTGTAAATATCCATGCATGATATCTGAAATTGCGAAGCTAGTGAGTAAATGAGACAACAACGACATTATATAACGTTTGGACAACTTGAATTCCCCATCATGAAGTAACCCTAGTCCAAATTTAAATATGGTATTACGACACTTAATCTAATATAATTCAACTCTGAGACATTCGTTAATATTTTAGGCAACAGTTTAAGAAACTCATTAATATAATGTGTTAATATTTTAGACAATTGTTGATTTAAGAAACTTTGATGCATTGGCGACGAATGAATTCGTAATTTTCCCAAGAATGGGATCGTTCAATTGAAGTCTTTTTTTTCATAATTATAATTTGGTATCACATATAATAAAAACATTTTATTCCTGCTCAGCGATTAAACTTTATTCTTAGGAGCAATAAACATCTTAGACGGTTGATGGACAGTTGAGTTCACATTATTGCAACAATCGTCACAAGTAGATATTTAAGAAAACATTTGTGTCGTGCTTTGGATTTTATTCCACCCATCATCAGTGAGAATATTTGAAATAGTCCAGCACTCAAAGCAGGAAAGTTCGCATTATTATTGTATCGTATGAATCATTTGAATTTTTTCATAATATTGCTCTCAATGTGAAGTTGGCATTGGTATTGTATGTAGCATTTGGCTGCCAATTGTCTGGAATATCGTTATCTATAATGAGCATTTTCCTTATGGAGAGGGTTGTAAGGTGAATGGAGAAGGGATAACGTAAAGGGTCACTGTTCAAAGCCTAGTTTGCACCCCATGTTTGTTGTATTGGTTTCCATGTATTGGAGTGTGCCTAAAATACGAAGCTGTTATGTAAACTTGTAACCCATACACAGAGTATAATTGCATTAATCAATACAATATAGCCTATACAATGGGAAATTTAATTTAAGTGTGTAAAGCACCCACCTACTTTAGAATGAATTCTCCTAGGTCGCCATCTCCATTTACGTATTCAACAAGAAGCCCGATCCAATAAGCATTAGAACCAGAATTGATGTGGAAGGCAATATTTGTTGTCTTATATTCACAAGGCACCCTATATATCACAAAATGGTCATGTAAAGGAAGCATTGCAAAAGATTGCAAACCATTTTTGAAACTAATCTCAGGGAAGATAAATAACTTTGAAATAAAGCATATATGATTCCAAAATTGAGAATATTTGTACCTCTACGAGGATCATACGCCATATCTTGGAAGGTAGTACCGTTGATAACAAATTGTGATTTCCCAAATGATTTGTTAGTCACCACAATGGTGACTCCTGTTTCTGAATACAAAGGATTTCCAGTGAATTTTACCTGATCTACTAGATGCATCCTCTGCAAACTTTTTGATCTTGCTTATCTTATCATTGAAATTAAAATGAGTCCAAGTAATATTACGTTGAACATATGAAACTAGAAGTCAATCCAAGACTGTATAAGCAGTGTTACCCACAACCCAACCCCCATTCAAGAAACCACTCATTCCCAACTTTAAAAGATCAAAATTGTCTAGGTCTAAGTCATTATACCTAGAACTCGATAAGACTATATAGATATTAGTGAAGTATCCTATGCTATCTACAACTCCTTGCAATGTAATGGAGTAGTATGTTCTATGGTTTCTTTTATGTACCTTTCATTGAATTAGTTAGCTACATTATCCTTGGGAGGAATAATAGGAATATGAGTTGTTTACATGGCCCCAACAGCCTTATGAATCCCATAAATCCTTTCAAACACTTTCATCAAGCCCTACATCTTATCATTGGAAGGCCATTGAATATATTTGGGGTGAAGCACATAAAAAATGGCAGCAGATATTCCCAATACCAACTTATGATAGGTTGACATCTCACATCCAAATCTCTTGGATACCAAACCCAATGGCTTTCTAATGGCCAATGTTAGTGTTTGACTCACAGGGATCGCTACCCTCAACATTGTGTCCTCCTTGGCCACCACTGAATTCAATTCTTCCCAAATATGATTAAAAGTTCCCTACTCATTCGAAAGGATTTATATAACTCTAAATCAGGGAATCCTAGATGATTGCACGGTTGCCACTAGGCCTATGATGAAATATATATTTTATGGATCCATGGTTATAAAGAAGCCCCAGTTGAGCTTATTAATAATTAAAATGTATATTTTTATTCAAAATTAAAGAAAAATAGATCTATGCTTTCAAATAACAATTCTCATTTTGGGTAAATTGATCTTTAGAAAAATAATAATAATTCTTTCTATTATTTATGTTTGGAAGATTCACAATTGGACGATTTTTTGTCGAGTTTGGAGTGCAAATCAATCTTCAAGATGAAAATCAAATGTCCTTAAGTGGATATGGTTTTGGACTTTGAAACATAAATTTGAAATCTAAAACAAAAGCTCGTCTAATTGTGAATCTTTCAAAGGTACATGAAAACCAACACCATAGATATCTTAATAATTATTGTTGCTGCAAACAAAAACAAAATATTGACCAAATTTTTGTGTAGGTAAATCCCCTTTGCAGACAGAGGTGATCCCTCTAGCCCTAGGGTGGGTCTAGCAGCAAGAGGACATGCTAATGCTTTGATTCCTATTTAATGAATGAGATTGAGTTAGGATAGATATCCTACCTTGGATCCAACGCCGTTGTATTAGTTGCGGCAACAATCTCCCGATCTTCATCCTGACACGTCGTGGTCCTTCTGCAGTGGTACTCAGGTGTCTGCACAAGGATTAGAGAACAAAAGTAGCATATGAAATAATATTTGCATTCATAACTATCTAATTGGTCTAGGAGAATTAAACGTATTGCGCAAGATTAATCGTATCAAACACAAGACGGGAACCAAAACATTAGTCATGTATTAATTAAGAGAAATATTACAACCAAATGAGCCTTGACGTCGCAACCTCCTTCAACGGGTTCAGTCCAACGCGTCTCAAGCATTTATCAGGGAATTGGACTTGGACTTGGCAAGGAAATCAACCTAGACTCTCTCTCGACAAGGGGTCTCTCTCTGCTTTATCTCACACCAACTTATTCAGACCATTTCAACTATTATACAAGATGTTCAGCTGGCTGCATCTATGTGAGAGAGATGTATTTATAGAAGAGAAGGAGGAGGTTTGGATCCCTCATATGGTGGAAGGGAGGCCTTATCCTTTGGGAGGTTGCTCAAAAGTATGCAACAAGAAGCAAAAGGAAGATGTTCGACGTTATTCAGTCGAACCACCCATGCTGAATCGCTCACGAAGTGGTTGGAAATGGAAACTTCGCTTCTATATTTAAAAAAAATTCCAAAAACAGCTCGACGCAGGCAGTTCACTAAGACAGAGTGCCAACGGGCATGGGTCCCAATGCTAATTTCTCTTATTGGCGCAAGGCCATAACTGCCTGTCAGCGCCAACCCAAAATCATGTGTTTTTGATGGTCTGTTCTAGGAATAGTCAACAGAGGAAATGTTCTTCTCATGGCAAGGGATGCAATGGCACTTTTTGCAAGGCATGACACTATACAGAAGTCACCAAAATATTCCTCCAATGTGCGGGATGGGGATTACAAAGATGGTGAAAAAATGTTGTGTAATAGATGCCCCCTAAAGCATGAGGTCTGAGAGAGAGATAGGAGTGAAATGCTTTATGAGAACATATCCAAAACAAACACCGTCGTCTGAAGAATTGAAAGTATAGATACAACTGATATCTTTGATACATGAACATGTGGCATGGGTCCAGCCATCCATAATAGAGTACATTTAAAACTGAGATTCGAGGTATGGACCCAGTCATCCAACAATAAGGATCAACAAATAGACTTAGGTATGGTCACAACCATCCAATCAAAAGAGTCATGCATATAGTCATGATAAACCAAAATATCTCACAGCCTAGACTTCATCAGACAAAACCCAGGGTCTTGTGCTCCATTTCGACCCGAACAAGTACAAATTCTTGCATGCAAATATGTGAGTTGAAGTCGAACATGAAAGAAGGTCACTTGATTACCAGCCAATGATGAAATTTTTTAATAGGTAAGAGAGAAACCACCAATAATGAAAATGGCTCTCAAGGTACAAATAGTACAATCCCTGGAATGTGAACAGTGATTCGACGTCGAACACATGCAGAATTACTTGATCAAATACCAATGATGAGGACCTGTCGTCGAATGTGAAGAACTTGCCATTGAGGCATACAAGCTCCAAGGTACTGAAAGGGAGTCTCTAGATCAACTTCCTGGATAATGAGCTGAAGTCGATAGGAAGCAACCTAGTTGAAGAAGGGCCATAATTTTTCCCACATCATCGACACGAGACAGAGGAATATGATGATAGTGAATCAGGACCAAAAGAGGATCAGAGGGAGGTTGAAAAATGTAAACAGAAACTTCTCTTGAACATATCAGCGACACAACTCCAGATTTGGTAGTATTTGACATCAAGGGATCTAAGGTCATGATGACGTGGCAAAGAGCAGATGAGAGGTCAAAATTTATTACCCAAACCCATGGAGGAAAACAATGACGAAATGGGATGTCCCCAACCCGACACGAATGTAGATGAGTGTCATGTTCAAGAGTGACATACTGCTGACACAACTGAGAACTGGTTCCATTTTCTCCCACCATTGTTGGTGAGTACCCCAATTATTTTTGGAAACAAGCTTGAAGGGGATAGCATATGCTTGTCATGTAATTTTTTCCTTCGAAAAAATCCATCCTAGTACATTTTACAAGCCCTAGGAAGGAGGAACTCGTTTGCATCATGGTGATGGTTTCCGATGTCATTTAGGTTTTAACGAGTCTAACAAAGGAAGAACTCGACATATTTTCATGTTTAGAGAGTTTGAAAAGAAGTGGAAAAGAAAAATCCAACAGTCCCTTTTCGTAGGTAGTCTCACAGATCCGAAAAGGTAGAAAACTGTGTCTGAGAGAACCTCTTAGTCACAATAGGCTAAGGTATTCCTTTTTCGTAAATAATCTATCCCAGCCTGAAAAAGGGTTAAGCGTATATTGGGTAGATATCATTTCACAACCATTTAACGAGTTCAAAATGACAAGAGTCTTAGAAATCTTTTCAATATTCGAGAGTCATAAAAGAGTTGAAAGATGACTCCAACAATGACTTTTTCGTGTTTTTACCGAGTCCTAAAAAGTATAAAATACAACTTGTTATTTCATCGTCGTCACGTCGAGGACCTGTCGTTGCGCAAGAGATGCATGTAAAACCCATTTTTTGAAATAATATATCAAAATAATCAAAAAATACGCTTTAAAACCTAATTAGGGTTCCGAAAAGTTATAAAATTCCAAAAATGGTAAAAAATAAATTAATTTTCACTTTTACCTCTTGTGAGCAATTTGTTACCCTTTTTCACTTTAATTTTGTGGAGCTGTTAGCGGGCAATCCGTAAGGCCAATCGTGAATCCATCTGTTCCAGGTATGAAATCACATCCTTCCCTGCATTTTGATAGAATTTTCATTACTTGCAACCCATTTTTGTAGATATATGGGGGAATTTTGTAAAATTTAGGGCGTTGCGGTCGACACGGGTATCGAGCACGGACTTTTACCAACCGGCTTGAATTCTGAACAGAGGTGCGCCAATTGGCACAACTGTCTTTAAAACCACCATGCCAACCGCGACGACCATCCTAGCTTGAAAATTCAAACAATGGGCTCAATTTAACTATTTCAAAAGCATTGGATTTGGCTAATGAAAACCATATGGATGTTTTTGCAGGTGTGAAAAGACAAAATGGTGATTGAATGGAAAGAACGAGAACACGGTGAAGAAGATGAGGAAGCCATATGCATGGAGGCACTCAGAGATTGCGGGCTCAAAAAATTCTTTATGGAACCATGTCTCAGAGCTCAACTAGAGTTATTGCAATACTTGATCAGTGTCTGGGACATTGATCAGGAAAAATTCATCATTCACATTCAGGAACTTGAGATTTAAGTCTCAGATATTTACTTCATAACTAGATTGTCGTCGAGGCAGCAGTACCAATCCTGGTCGGTACTCGACCCACAATGGAAAACATGAGTATGGTTATCGACAGAGTGTGCCGAGGAGCATGGAAAGGATCCAAGAGTGGGAAGGTGGATATCCAAACCATCCCATATCTGGCACTAAAATTAGTGTTATACACCATCAGGCGAGCTGCAGAGTTTAGGCTCCACATGAGGCCACAAAAACACAATTACTTCTTGCAGTGGATTGTATGTCACCAACACTCTACAACTAGGCAGAGGCAGTAACACTCAACATAAAATGCCAGTTGACAAAATGCAAGAATGATAAACTAAAGTAGTTCGGCTACGGGTCCATCTTGGTACCATTCATCCTGGAACGGTTACCAATATTCCAACGTTAGGAGGTAATAGTTCCGACACCACCAGCCCAAGAGCCTCGGATGGTCCAATGGGCAGCTTTGATGCCAAAGTCAGGGGGCGATCAAAAAATGTCCTGGAGACCATAGTTCTTTGAGTGGCTCTGTCAACAGCTTATTGTCATGGATGACTGGCCCTACTCTGGCACAGATTTCACTGGCGATGCAGGTCTCCCACTCCCAGAAGGAGAGGATGGGGATGAAGTATTGGGTAAGACTCATTTTTTATTTTGATGAGTATTATGGTTTTTTTGTATGCATGTTCTGCCATTAATCCATGTAATTGCAGATGTTGGCCTGGAAAGACCTGCAGGCATGTGTTCGATAGCACAGAGGATTCCTCATGACTTTCATGTGGCCCCTCATGGTGAGGGAGGCGAGGATGAGGAAATCATACGTAACTTGGAGGGAATCTCTTGTGGGATCCCGGACTATGTACGATTCGATGATGTTCCTCACGTGTATCAGAGACACACTACAAGGGTGTCAAACCGTGTTCACCACTTGTTGAGGTGGTTTGTATGAGAAATGACGTGCTATCATGAGCGTCACGCCAACTAGACACTTAGGTTTTATTTCTGCAAATTTTTTGAGAGACATGATGTCTCTGGATGTAACCGAAACATACATATTTGTTGAAATTATGATGTACATGGATGCAAAAACTCAATATATATATATATTCCTGAATGGATCTTGTAATGTGATGATGATGTTTTTACAAATTACACAAATGTCTATCTAATACAGTATTGGCTACTGTATCAGTTAACACATTCATTCATCTAGGGATATGATGATATGTGATGTAATCAAAATTTCTTTCCAGTAAACGAACACGTTAATATAACCTTAAGATTTGAGGATGTCTAACAAAATAATGCCCATTAAGTTGAAGAACAACAAGCTGTGAGTCTAGGTTAATAATCAATGCATGAATGTCAAGGGAAATGGCCTCGGTTAATAGTTCAATAACAACACTATATTAAACGACATTGTTTGTGGTTCATCCTAGACAGATACCTTGAATTTATATCAACTCACCAGCAGGATCATAAATCACCCAGGCTGCTGAAGACAGGTTCCTGGTACTCCGGGAAGCACCATCCGCAAAACCGACATAAGGGGTAATAGACATCTGCACAATAAGCAATGATCCAATAAGTAGGAAAACACTCACAAAGCACACCAAGCCAAAAATGTGCAAAAATGAAAAGAACACCTATGTTCAAAGAAACATGCACGAATGACTCATGCATAGTAAATTTTAAGATACAACCCATTCCTGGGTTGATCCAAAGGATGAAATTCATAATCAATAAGCTCATAAGCCCCATTATACAAAATGTGATTAACAATGTAGGGCCCATGCCACATGGGTTGAAATTTTCCTACCCCCAGCTTATCATGATCTTGGTCGTACACGAGGACGAGGTCTCCTTCTATAAAGGAACGAGGGGAAACCAATTGTTCAAAATGAGCTTTGACCCGCTTTTTCTATGCTTCTATGTCCAGAGTAGCAAAGCAGCGAGTTTCATCAAGCCTCTCTAAATATAGAAGATGCTCTTCTTTCGGTGATGTATTTGGCAGCAATTCAACAGAAAGTTTGAGAGAAGGAATATCACATTCAATTGGAAGGGTGGCTTCCAGACCATAGACAAGCTGGAATGGAGTGAATCTGGTCATATCCTTCACTAAGGTTCGGTAAGCCCAGAGAGCTGAAAACAACATGAGATGCCAGTTTGACTTGTGCACCCCAATCGTACGTTGAAGTATAGTGACGAGAAATTTGTTCACAGCTTCAACCTGGCCATTGGCCTGAGGGTAGTACAATTTTGAGCTGTCGTGATGCAGACCCAACTTGGAAGTCAACTCCACCACCATATAATGCCGAAAATGGGAACCATTATTGTTAACAATGGCTTGAGGGACACCCAACCTAGAAATGACATGATTGAATAGAAACTATGATGTTGTCTTAGCGTCAGTCGTAAGTGTAGGCATTGCTTCGACCCATTTGGTGAAGTAGTCTATGGCTACGATAATATGAGCATGCCTCCCAGTTGAGTGAGGGTTACACATCATAAAATCTATGCCCCACTTTTTAAAGGGACCAATGTTAATGACAGGGTGAAGATGGGAAGGCGGCGCATGCATATTTCACTGATAGATATAGCAATCATGGCACTTACGGACAACAATGATGCAATCTTTAAAGATGGTGGGCCAGAAATACCCAACACAAATAATATTTTGTGCAGATGGCATATCCAGACATGTGACCTCCATAGGCGCCATTGTGACAATCATTTAGAGCCTTTTCAGCCTCCCCGAGAGTCAAACACTGGCGGAGAATGGAATCAACTCCAATGTGTTAGAGTGTATCTATGACTATGTGATAAGGTTGCAAGTGATGGCGGATGTGTCACCGGGCATCCTTCACCAACCCAAATTGGAAGGTGGAAGTATGAAGATATACGATGATATCATCGCACCAAGGATCGAGGGTGCTAATAAGAAAAATCGTGTTGTCCGGAATGCGTTCCCCGGAACCAGATGGAGCAGAATCAGAAGGGAGAGAGCAGATCAAATCGGCGAAGACCAATGAATTCTTTGACTTGGAGGTAGTGAACTCCAAATCAAACTCAAACAAACAAGAAAATAACTCTATCCAAAAATTTCCAGTAAAAATGGGATCTCTGTCGCTCACAATAACCCTTGGGTTTCATGTAGCTTTTGAATTGTGTCCATAAATGTAGTAGCAACTGTACTTGCTTTAAATGGATGAGATAATGCACAAAAGTGTGCATACTTGGTAAGTCTATCAACTACCACCATGATGACACTCTTTCCTTTGGACTTAGGTAAACTTGTGATAAAATCCATCAACGTTGACTTGGAATGGTTAAAGGTTGTAGAAGACCCGGGGTCTTAATTGTTTCAACTTTATTCTGTTGGCAAACCAAAAATTCTGCCACAAAATTTTGAATATCAGATTTAAGGCCATCCCAAAAAAATTCTTTCTTCACCCTGTTGTAATTTTTTAAAAATCCTGAGTGTCCTCCTAAAGGAGAAGTGTGCAATTCCAAAAGAATATTTTGTTTTAGTTGGGAATTCTTACAAATATATAAGTGATATTTGTACCATAAGGAATCATTTTTCCAACTAAATGTATCAGATGTACTAGGATATTGCTGCAACTTTTGAATGAGCGTCCACACTTCTTCATCCTTCTTCCATTCATCCCTTGCTTATGTTATCCAATCTGGTTGGATAATAGATATGACACAAAGAAATGCTTCCACCTCTTCATTCTTTCTTGAGAGTGCATTTGCAACAAAATTTAGATTCCATTTTTTGTATATTATTTCAAAGTCATAACCCAACATCTTTGTGACCCATTTTTGCTGCTCTTCTGAAGATAGTCATTGTTCCAAAAAGTGTTTAAGACTATCATGATCAGTTTTTACCTTGAAGTGTCTTCCCTTTAGGTAAGTTCGCCATTTCTTTAGTGCATGCAATATTGCTAACATTTCCTTCTTGTAAATAGCTTTCTGTAAATACTTTCCTTTGATTGGACGACTTTCAAAAGCAATGGGTCTTCCTTCTTGCATTAAAACAACACCAATTCCATTTCCTGAGGCATCACATTCCACAATAAAGGTTTTTGTGAAATCTGGCGTAGCTAAGACTGGTACTAGGTACATTGCTTCTTTAAGATGTTCAAAGGCCTTAGTTGATTCAAGAGTCCATGAAAATGCATCTTTCTTCAATAACGTTGTTAGAGGTGCTGCTATTCTCCCATAATTCTTAACAAACTTGTGATAATACCCTGTTAACCCGAGAAATCCTCGCAACTGCTTTATGGCTGTGGGGACTTTCCATTCCTTGATGGATTTACTTTTTTAGGGTCTACCTTAACACCCTCATGAGATACAATATGACCCAGATATTCTACCTCTTGTACTCCAAAGAAACATTTTGATGTTTTTGCATATAATTGTTTCTCCTGCAATAGTTTAAGCACCCTGTCAATGTGGTGAACATGGTCCTTCCAAGACCTACCGTAGATTAGTGTATCATCAAAAAATACTAGCACAAATTTTCTAAGGAAGGGTTTGAAAATGGAATTCATCAACCCTTGAAATGTAGAAGGTGCATTGGTAAGGCCAAAAGGCATGACCAAAAATTCATAATGACCCTCATGGGTTTGAAATGTTGTTTTCAGAATATCTTCAGTCTTCATTCTAATTTAATGATATCCTGAACGAAGATCCAACTTGGTAAAATAAATTGCTCCATGTAATTCATCAAATAATTCATCAATCACAGGAATGGGAAATTTATCTTTAATGGTGAGCTTATTGAGCTCCCTATAATTCGGACACATGCGCCATGATCCATCCTTCTTGTGTACCAATACTACAGGAGCACAGAAAGAACTTTGACTATGTTGAATTATACTAGCCTCTAACATTTCTGCAATCATACATTCAATTTCACTCTTTTGGACATAAGGATATCTATAAGGCCTGTTGTTTGGAGGAACACTTCCTGGAATCAAATGAATAGCATGATCATGATCACGAATAGGTGGGAGTCCTTTGGGAGTTTCAAACACCTTGGAATGATTGTCCAAGACTTGTTGGAGATCTGCAGAAATAGATGATTTTGATGTCGGAACTTCTAGTGAGCATAATTGTGCAATTACGCCTCGTTGTTTTTTCTTTAGAAGCTTTGTCATGACATTAGAGCTTATTATCCTTCCTGGCTTCCCTGCAATACCTCGTAATTCAACTTCCTTTCCTTCTGAAAAAAAATTCAAGAAAAGTTCTTGAAAATTAAAAGCTACCGTCCCCAAAGATTGTAACCATTGTACTCCTAGTACAACATCAGCACCTCCCATAGGAATGAAAAGCATTGGACTAGTCAATACATATTCCCCCATGGTTAGCTTGATATTATGGCATTTCCCAGAGCAATTTATAGTTCCTCCATTTGCAACCATCACTTGACATTCTGGTGTTGGGTATAGAAACAATTAAATTCCTTGGCTACCTTACAATGAATAAAATTATGGGTACTACCTGAATCAATCAACACTATTACCTTTTTCTTCTTGATATGTCCTTCTATCTTGAGAGTTTGAGGTGTGGTAATTCCTTCCAATGCATTACACGATATGGTCAGACTCATTTCTTCCTCTTCTAGGGTTGGTTCATGGTGTATACCCTCTTCTTTTGAAGATTCGTGTTCATTTTCTTCTTCCTCTTCACAATCTATGTAAAATAATTTCTTCTCAGCACACTTATGACCTTTAGTGTATTTGCTATCACAACTGTAGCAAAGCCCTTTTGCTCTTTTTTCTTCCAATTGTTGTGGTGTCAACCTTGTAGGTTGTGCAAATCTAGGCGTAGCAACACTTCCTTCTTTATAGAATTGAGTGGTAGGCTTCCTTGTCGCCATAATTTTACATTCAACTTTTCTTGCCAACCTGAATGCCTTCTCCAGTGAATCAGGTTCCAAAACGCGAACTTCATGTTGGATGTTATCCTTTAAAGTGCCTATGAAGAGATCAATCTTGTGTTCCTCTGGAATATCAGTTACCCTTATATTCAATTTTTGGAAGTCCTCAATGTGCTGCCCCACTAAACCCTTTTGTTTGAGATTTATCAATTGGCTAAAGAAGGTGTTGCTCTTTGTATTCTCATAATGTGCTATCATTTCCTCCATAAAAATTGACCAAGTGACAATTTTTTTACGGGAGCAAAGCCATCGATACCATACAAATGTATTTTGTTCTAAATTTAAAGTTGCAATGCATACCTTTTGTGTGTTTTTCACATTATTGAGATCAAAATATTGCTCCATATGTAGTATCCATGTTACAGGATCCTTTCCATCAAACTTCCTCATATCCAATTTTGGAATATGGTGGTTCTTCCCTCCAACATTAGAGTTTATGAAATCACAATTAACATTTATTTTGTTCTCATCATGATTTTCCTCTACTATCTTTTCACCATTAGAAAAAATTTCTTGTATTAACTTTGCCAAACCTTCTATGTCTACTTTTAGATCATTCTTCATGTTTTTCATGTTGTCTTTCATTTTTTCATCGATCTTAGCTTCCATGTCATCCATATTAGCTTCCATGCCCAATTACATGCCATTCATCTTTGCTTCCAAACCATTCATCTTAGCTTCCACGCCTTTCTTCAAAACTTCCATTTCATTTTTTGTTGCTCTTTGCGAGAGCGAGATTTGTTGCACTTGCTCTTGCAATTTTTATATGTCATGTTGCCATTCTTCTTCTTCATGAGTTAGAGTAGAGACTTCTAAAGGCTTAATGGGTGTTGAATTATTTTTAGGGGCCATTTTAGAATCCAATATTGATATCTATTATACAATATGCCCTTGGAATCAATTCAATTTGATTCTTCAAACAAGACTTATGCAATTCGAAAAAAAAATACACACCTTTTTCTTGCTTTTGAGGAGCTCGATATTGAAATTGAATATTTCTATAATTGTGGATCCTCAATATATAAAATTAGGCCCTATAGTAGCCCTCTGAAGCTTCTTTCAAATTCCACAGGTCTGATCTGATTTGGATTATTCAAGGAAAAGTTATGTCCAATCTCCCACAATGACCCAATTATGGACTAGTTCAGTAGAGAGAACTTGTACGACTTGCCACATGTCACTGTTTCCTCTTTTGGCTCTGAAATTGATAGAAAAAAAACTAAATTCCATGTACTTGCAGCCACTTTTTACAACATTCTAATCTGATGCTCAGAGAGAGAGCTATGAATATTTTCCCACGATTACCTCTTTGAGATGAAACTTAGAAGCCTGAAAAAGCCCTAACTTCCACAGATCATATCTCCGAAAATATTGTGAAACAAGATCTGAAATTTTGTGACGATGTTCCTATGTATTTCGACTTCACACTCTAAATATTTCAGCTTCTTACCCTTCATAGAAAAAACGTTATAGCAAAAATACCACGATGACCTATTTAGGTTAAATTCAGGAGCCTGCAAAATGACCTAAATTGCACAGTTCATATCTTCGAAAATATTGCGAACCAAGCTCTTAAATTTTGTGATGATGTTCCTTGGGATTTTGGGTTCGTACTCTAAAAATTTCAGCTTCTGAACCTTCGTAGAAACATAGTTATAGCGAAAATTCCAAGATGACTTGTTTAGAGCAGCGAAACCCTAGAATCCAAAAGCTCTGATACCAAATGTTGTGAAACCAGCTCCAAAAATAGAATAAAATAGATATAAACACCTTATAAATAAGCCACTTCGAGGGGGAAAACTCCAATAAATTACATGAATGAAAAATTCTTGGATGATACAAATTACAAAACCTCATTTCTATATATAGGGGTCCATGGGGCCATAATGTAATCCTAGTGGGGCCACAATGTAATCCTAGCTGACCTAACAATAATAATTTAAGGGCACAATAATAATAATATGGGGGTTACATGGGTACAATAATAACAATAAGGGGGTTACACTAACAACAATATGGGACTATACTAGTAATATAGAGACCTAACACTCTTGGAGGATGACAATCCACTTTGAGTATTTTCCCCCCAACAATTGACGAGTCAATATGTAAGTCATAGGGTTGCAATCAGAAATTATAGTCACTGTGCGCAACAAAATATAGTGATGAAAATGTTGAACGGCTTGGACAACAGCCAATTCCAACTTCTCGACATGTGCATAGCGAGTTTTAGTATCTAGAAGGTTACGAAACATATAGTAAATAACATGCTAGTCACCATCATCATCGTCTTGTACCAAAACCATGGCAATTGTGCTAAACACAACGGCCAAATAGAGGGAGTAATCATGACGATAATTTGGAGGATGCAACAGAGGAGCATTAACCAGCAAAGTCTTCAGTGCATCGAAGGATTTTTGGGCAATCTTGTCCCAGAAAAATGAGACACCTTGCTTTAGTAATCACATAAATCCTTTGGCCACTTCAACATAGTTAGGTATAAAACGACGCAGGAAGTTAGCTTTTCCCTGCAAACTCTGCAGCTGATGTAAGGAGGAAGGAGAGGGGAGATTAAAAATGGCTTCAAATTTGAGTGGATCGAGACGAATCTCATCTTTGGAAACGATAAAGCCTAAGAGTCTACCGGAGTCAACACAAAAGACGCACTTATGCGGATTCAACCAGATGTTATAGTGTCGACATTGAAGAAAAATCTAACGGAGATGATCAGGATGGTCTTCACACTTAGCCGAATGAGCTGGAAGGTCATCCAGATAAGGCTAAACAATGTGCTTGATATCGTCAAAATCATATGACATTGCCCACTGAAACGTAGGCCCAACATTTTTGAGACTAAAAGGGAGCTTCTTATATGCGAAAGTACCCCAAGGACAGATAAAGGCGGTCTTGTGTTGATCGGCCAGAGAAATATTAATCTGGTTGTACCCAGAAAACCCGTCCATAAGGGAAAATATCTCACTCCCAAAACATTCAACAATGATCTTGTCAATAAAAGGAGTGGGATTATTATCCTTAGGGCAAGCACGGTTAATGTCACGGTAGTCAACACAAACCCGAATAGTAACCTGTTTCTTATCCACAGGAACAATATTGGAAACCCATTATGTCAAGGGAATCAGATAGATAAAACCAGCTTTAAGAAGTTTTTCAACTTCACCCTTAATAGTGGGCGCCTTTCTAGGGTGCAAAGGATGAAGGCGCTGGATAACAAGCTTTGCACTAGGATAGGTAGGAATCGCATGCACCGCTATACTTGGATCGATGTCAGGCATCTCTTTGTAAGACCATGCAAAAACATCGCGAAACTCGTAGAAGAGACTAGTGTAGAGCTCGATCTCATCGGGAGAACAAGTCACCCCAATATGGATGTTCTCGACAACCCTCGGTTTGACGAAAATGTCGATAGGCATCATCTGTGTGAATTTTCCCAAGTTACCTTCAGCAAAGACTTCATGTGTCAGGATGGGCGTTTGAATCAGAGAAGAAGGAAGTTGAGAAGCAAAGCTCTTGCGACATGTAGACATGGCCCCAAGGCCAGGCATGAATGAGGAACGATGATGACTATCATCCCAAGGAGGATCCTCAAGTGACATTGTTTCCACGATGGATTCATCAGAGGGAAATATTTCACTTAAGGGATCAGGTGAATCCGAATCACTGAGTCAAGGGGATTGAGAATAAGTATCAAGATACATGCCCAAATGAGCATGATTAGAGGGTGGAGGATCCGAATGTTGGTCGGATAAATCATTCTTGCGGACAAGACCGATCTCCCTAGTACTAAAAGTATCTAGCAACAAAAATCCAAACAGACTAATCTTTCTCTAAGCATGTAAGGTTTACAAAAATCTCTATAGAGGTGTAAAAGACTTACCGTATGTCCAGTGCTTGTTTGAAGTCATTGTTGTCCCTCATGCACTTGAAGGAGTTTTCCTCGTAAACATGTAGTCACAAACAAGAAAAATATTACATAGCACCTATATAGAAATCATCATAAACCATGCTTATCATAGTGATCAAGGAATCTATGAAAAAACCATGAACAGACAGCTTATTGAGAAAAATGAGTATGTTTGTATTAATCTCAAAAGAAGGAAAACCTTACAACCTGAGCCTTGATGTTGCATAGGGCTTCCCAAGGTCCGAAGAAGGAGTCTCCTCTACTTTGATAAGCTCTGCACTCCTCCTACCAAGACAAATAGAGGTATGTAATCTCTCCTCACAAAAGTCTTAGTTAACTGAGTCTAAATCTCAACATCACTTAACCTCAGATATTCTCAAGCTCCAACTCCCCTTGAGGCTACCCAATGCCTCTTTTTATAGTGGAAAAGAGGAGGCTTCTTGTTCCAACTATGAAGGGATAGAATCCTCTTTCAAAGGGATAAGCTCCTCACATCAAGGGGTTATATCCATAAGGTAAGGGATACATGCACCTCATAAGAGCGGTTCTATCACCGCAAGATATTTTATGGAAGCTTCTAGAATTCACTTTTATTAAGATTTTTTGGAATTTACTTGCGCCTTTTTGATCTTATAGGGGTTCGCACCTTTAACACAAATAAATTGCATTCAGGTACGCAAGAGAGCTGAACATTAGGTGCGGGACCGCAGGCAAGATAGAGAGAAAGTGCGACACCAAAGTTTAGGAGATTTTTAGGAACTTTTCTCTGATTTTCAAGGCTTGACATGAGGAACTGATATGTTAGACTTGAAAAGGGAGAAGTATGAGTAATAATGAGCTCATACACATAGCAGAATGTCAGGATGAAAATTTTTAGTGTAACACCGAAGCCAAAATAAGTTCACAATAATCAATCTCGATCAGAATTAATAGCACCAAATCTCCAAATGAATCAATCTGCTCAAGTGAAGGGATGATCCATGGATCATCAGACCTAGAGATCATATTAACCTAAACAGCATTGGGTGGAGGAAGAAGAAAAATACCCATGAGGGAAGGATCCTTGAAAAGACCCAGCCCTACGCTCTCGTAAGGCGTAGTAATTTGATCGATGTATGGAACATTGCTCTCGGAAGATGAAGAAGTGAAAAAAGACAATTGATAAATAGTGATGATATTTCCTTCGTGATGATGAGTCCGAATGTGACCAAGGAGAAGATTGTAATTGAGCTTAGTGTCAACTAATTCAACCTTGACGTTGACTATTTTACCTTCTAGAGTAATCAGTAAACTAGAGAGAACACTAAGAGGTTTAGATTCCCTTCCATCAAACACTTCTAGAACATTTGGAGATGAATTGAGAGCTGGAGAACCGATGTCTTTCTAATAGGTAGATGACATGACGCACGTAGACGCACCCTCGTCCACGACGGCTCGATGGATATTCAGTCCATTAATCCCAACTTGGATGATGAGCACAAGCTAGTGAGGGAGACGTGGGATGAAATTCTCCAAGTCGAAAGTGATAAGGCTCGAATCAGTGGTATCAACCCCACCAATGACAGATAGCAAAGCCTTCCGCTGAGAAGGACAACTTTGAAGTACTTCTAATGCAGACATCGCAGATGGCAACTGAGCCAAATCCTTGACAATACTATAATGTGGAGCAGCATGGGCGTTAGGAATATAAGAAGACTTACGGAGTACACCTTTGGAAGGTGGCCATACAATGGGCTCAGTACTGGGCCTTTCAATCTAAAGAGGGCCAGAAGCAGGCGGAGGAGGAGGACCATCAGCGATCTCTTTCCTCGCTGCCTGACGCGGTTCGGTATAATATTTCGATTGGGTAGCAATAGAAACGGATGCAAAACCATTTATCATGAAAACTTGAGAACCAAATGGGGCATAGGACTGAGGTTTCTCTACCAACTGAGTCTACTGTGAAGGAAATGGTCCTTTGAGAACAGTTGGAGTACCTTGGGTGCCTTTGAGCAATCAACTCACTTCGGCCTGTCAGGGACAGTCCTTGGTGTAGTGCTCTTTGTCACAAATCAAGCAAGGATACTTCAGTTTACGATGTAAACCATCATAAGCACGAGGTTTCTGAGAATATTGTTTCGGGGTATTGACTTTGGCCTTACCTTTACCCTTATTTTTACCCTTGGAAATTTTATCTGTCGGATTGGCCTGAATGGCTTTCACTTCCATGGTTTTACCAGGATTCGGGGTTGGATGAGAAGCAATATCATTGGAAGAAGTAGACTTTTTCTTCCCAGGATTTGGAGGAGAAGACTTCCGAGAAGTCTGAGACACAGAACCAATGATACCGTCAACGGATGGCGTCGCCAGTGCTTTAGAAGTTCCAGTTCGAGGAGCATTAAGCAAGAGTTCATACAATGTGTCAAAATGAGAGTACACAAGATCAAGGTATTTGGCACGAGCAATGGCTTGTTCCTCAGTGATGCATGCCCCCATAACAATGTACTTAGAAATCGGAGCAATGAAGGAGGTAGTGAACCAATCAGTTAGAAGCTGATCAGGAATCTCAAACTTGAACAAGTGACGATGATGTCTCCATTCATGAATATGATCTGAGATATGAGTGGCTCGATCTTATTTCAAGGATGTTAGGAGGTGCATCCTAGTTTCATACCGAACCGGTAACTGAAAGTGCATGAGAAATTCCATGGCCAAAGAGTTGAAATCTTGGAAGACACCATGAGATAATTCAATGTACCACTTGGTAGCGGCACTAGTGAGGGTACATTGGAAAAGACGAAGTCGAATGGAATCGTCAACCCAAGAGTTAGAGGAACACCAAAGATGGTAAGTCATAACATGCGCTTGGGGGTCTTCTCCGAACTTGCCCTCAAACTTGGGACAATCGCTAGGAATTTTGGTTGGAACTGGAGGCCAATACGGGTTGTGAAGAATAGGATCGTTCATCAAATTTGACACATCAGGCAGTTCCAACGTAGCGAGAAAATGTAATTGAGGATTGAAAGGCATTGCAGGTTGTTGATAAAGACCAGTATTAGCATTCCACCTAGGTTGAGAGAAATTATTCCCCCATATGTTTTTTCCTAGAGGATTCTGTCCATAGGGGTTATAAGCCTGATAATTCTGCCCATGCAATGGTTGAGGCCCAGGATATTGATTTTGAGCATACCACTGAGGTCATTGCTGAGAAATGTATGGATTTTGCTGCGGAATGTAAGCATTACCTTGAGGTGGATTATACACCATGTGGGATTGACCTTGAGGATAATAAGCGAAACCTTGGGGCGCACTATATACGAACTAAGATTGACCTTGAGCAGGGTAAGTAGCTCCTTGAGATTGAGCAGGTTGAATCGTATGCTGAGGTTGGATAGGTTGTCCCTGTGAGGCAGGTTGGCCTGGATACTGAGGGCCACTGGGTTGTCCTTGTGGAAGAGGTTGTCCCGATGGTTGGGATGGGCTAGGTTTCCCTTGAAAACCAGGTTGACTGGGTGCAGGACCATAGGCTTGTCCTTGTTGTACAAAATTTTGTCCTTGCTGAATGTAAGGTTGATGTTCTTGCACAAAAGGTTGTCCCTGTGGTGTATAGATTTTCCCCCCGGAAACATAAGATGCTCCTTGTTGGAATTGAGGTTGACTAGAAGGAATGTAGGGTTTTCCTTGTTGGACCAAAGGTTGTCCCTGTAAGGGTTGTCCTTGTGGACCGTAAGGTTGTCCCTATGGACCGAAGGTTGTCCCTGTAAGGGTTATTCTTGTGGGCCCAAGGGTTGTCCCAGCTAGTAAACGGGTTGATTGGGATCAATCGGAGGCAAATAGACGGGATTACCGTAGGCATCATAATGATATGGAGGATTACCAGGAGCTTGCGACTGTTGAGAACCCTGAGGTGTGGAATTCTGCTCCTGAGAACCCTAAGGTGTAGCATTCTGCTGCTGAGGATCCGGAGAGGGAGAATACTATTGCTGAATATCCAAAAGATACTCATAGAATGTATAACCGCTAGGAATGGAAGTAGAAACCATAGGCACAGTGCACGTAGGATGGATTTCCATAATGTGAGGATGTGATCCACTCATGGTGGGCCCAATCGATATCATGGGATTGATAAAAATAGACCTACGAACAACAGAAGATGTCGATCATGATGATGGAGTCATAGTAACAACTGGTGCAGATGAAGCCACACAAATGGTGGGTTGGATTGGGACAGATGTAACAATGGTCGATGAGATGGGTGTCGAAGGTGACATTCCTGATATAGGAAAAGACGAGCTTCCTGTGGGAGTTGATGTACCAGACTGTGCCATGGATACAACACCAGAAATGATTTGACCCAAAGTACGATAACTAGGTGGAAGAGACACTGATTGTGGGGAAGGTTGATTGGAGACATACGGGAAATCTTCTGCAAAGAGTTGATACTCCCCGGCAGAAACATGAAGCTCTTCACTGCTGACATGACTTGAAGAATCCATTTCTGACGAGGCTATAAGCTCGTAAAAAAGACGATGAGGACTAACATGAAAAACCTCGGCTAAAAAAATTGATCCCGAAGTAAGAGGAGGGAATTCTTCCTCACTCCCAAAATGAGACCAACCACCCTGAGGTTTCCAGTTGATATCAAATCACCCTTTAGGAGGAGACCGGGTAGTAAGAGGCAAGATACTCAGAAGGATAGACTGCCAAAACTTGACAGGCCTAGTGGACTAAGGTGTTTCTGAAGAAACGTCAATGGAAGGATCACCACTAGGAGGCAATGAAGAGGACGATGAAACGGGTGGTTCCACCACCTTAACTTGTTTCAATACAGGGAGGAAACGAGATAGATGACTCGAGGCTCAAGACCAAAGACCAAGGAACTATTTCAGAACAAGTTGAGAAAATATATTTAATGGGCATGTGATTGTAGACAGTTAATTTTATGACATTGAAATGAAACTTTGTTGTTTCATGTTTTAAGAGTCGAGAAACAGGCAAAAGATGACTCTAGTCACTTTCAGATTGAACAAGCGTGAAAGGAAAAGTGTTCGATGATCTTTTCACTTTTAGAGAGTCACGAAAAGACCAAAATGACTACTTAGGTAATCTAATCAAGAGGGTGTACCAAGTCTCCGTGAACTGCCATATACACCTTGGTGATCAAATGAAAGAGAAATGACCAAGGACTTGACGTACATGCAGGTAGTATCCTCGAATGATGTGTTTGTTGTATCACGGTTATAGGGTGGCAGACTTGGCTTCTTATGGATAAAGATTTCAACCTATGAGGGTCTCCCTTTATATATGTGATGGTACTGGGAGCACAAGTCTGTACTAGTGTTGTCTAATGCCAGAATGGCGAATAACAACTACTAGGTTTAACAACGCAAGAACATGTCATGACTCACTAGCCTAGACCTCTAAAATATGTGCGTTAGGTTTCAAAGCGTCCTTAGGTTGATTGAATTCATTTTAAGGTTGATCTTGAATTAATGTTGCGATTTCAAGGCCTTACCAAATGTGATCTCGAATTCCTAAATGCACACTACATGCAAAAGAACATCATTTTGATTCAATGAATGATAACTAAGAGAAGGATAGGAATCTATGACAAAGCATAAATCAATTGAAACATAAGAATAATTTCTCTAATGCATCTAATCAAACCAAACGAGAAAACAAAAACTCTTTCCTAGTTCACTAAGAGCTAGTAATGCAAAAGAACATTTTCATTTTCAATTTAAGCTAAAGAATGCAAATTTTGTCTTTTTAGATGAATGAAACACACAATGCACTGTTACACTAAAAACCAAAATAAACACTAGTTATGAGCACTACGAATGTAATGATCTAAAGCAAAGATCAAATGCAATACAAACATAAAACGCACTCAAAACAGGATGCACTCTTCCAAGGAAACAAAGGATTTTTGAAACGATCCAACGAGAAATGTAATCTATGCTCAAAAGTGATGAATGGAGAGCTAAACGAAAACGAAGGTGATCATTCAACAAACCAAAGACACGAAGAACCGAAGGAAAGACTAACACAATCAATCGACAAATTGAAATGACAAAGATCAAAGTGACTCGAACTCAACTCAGAAGGCTCAATGAGGAGAGGGCTGGACGAACAACACAAGGAACCTAGAAACCCTAGGGCTACAAACTGCACTGATATGATGATGGACAAACAGCTAAGAAGACCAAGATTACAGGGTCAAAACAATCCTATTAGACCAATTTCAAGGTAAAAAACTAATCTAGAGCCAAGAAACACTGACAAAAACTCAAAAAAGAGGTCAAATCAAATCCTACAGGATTCAACGCGACTATTTAGCTGTAATCCGTGCTAAACAGGGGTTGGATCACTTATTACAAAAGAAACATGCACCAATCGGCACAAATATTCAAAGAAAATCGACGCTGAGCTAGAAAACAATGGGAAAAAATAAAATGACTGAGTAGAGGTCAGACTTGACACTCTGGAACTGAACAGGATGGTTGAAAATAGTCAGAAAAGTAAAGTAAAGCAGAAAAATAATGAAACAACCAAATTCGACTCAAGAAGCCAAACGCTTGACAAACAACGAGATGAAAAACACACACTGATCCCCAGCGGAGTCACCAAATTGTTATGTAGGTAAATCCCCTCTGCGGACAGAGGCGATCCCTGTAGCCCTAGGGCGGGTCTAGTAGCAAGAGGACATGATAATGCATTACGTTAATGAATGACACTGAGTCGAGATATATGTCCTACCTTGGATCCAATGCAGTTGTCCTAGCTGTGGCAGCAGTATCCTGATCTTTGTCCCGACACATCGTGGTCCTTCAATAGTGGTACTCAGGTGCCTGCACAAGGAGCAGAGAATGAAAGCAGCATACAAAATAATATTTTCAGTCATAGCTATCAAACACAAGACAGGAACCAAAACATCAGTCATGTATTAATTGAGAGAAAGAAAGAGATTACAACCAAATGAGCCTTGGCGTCGCAACCTCCTTCAACGGGTTCACTCCAACATGTCTTAACCATTCATTGGGGAATTGGACTTGGCAAGGCAATCAACCTAGACTCTCTCTCGACAAGGGGTATCTCTCTTCTCTATCTCACACCAGCTCATTCAGACCGTTTTAGCTATTATACAAAATGTTCAGCTAGATGCATCTATGTGAGAGAGATGTATTTATAGAAGAGGAGGAGGAGGTTGGGATGCCTCATATGGTGGAAGGGAGGCCTTATCCTTTGGGAGGTTGCTCAAAAGTAGGCAATAAGAAGCCAAAGGAAGATGTTCGACGTTAGTCAGTCGAACAACCCATGCTAACTCGCTCACGAAGTGGTTGGCAATGGAAACTTCGCTTCTATATTTAAAAAAAATTCCAAAAACAGCTCGGTGCAGGCAGTCCACTGAGACAGAGCGCCAATAGGCATGGGGCCTAGTGCTAATTTCTCTTATTGGCATGAGGCCATAATTTCCTGCCAGCGCCAACCCAAAATCATGTGTTTTTGATGGTCTGTTCCAGGAATAGTCAACAGAGGAAATGTTCTTCTCATGGAAAGGGATGCAATGACACTTTTTGCAAGGCATGACACTATAAAAAAGTCATAGAAATAGTCCTCCAATGTGAGGGATGGGGATTGTAGGGATGGTGACAAAATGCAGTGTAACACAAATGCTTAAATTTTTTGTACTTTCTATCTTTTCTTCACCCAAAGCCTCCTCTAAACGCTCAAAGCCTTCTTTTAACGCTCTGGTGGGTGGAATTAGTTGCACCAAGTACAAATACTCCAAAGCTATCCCTCTTGATGCTACATCTCTCCATATTGTTTGTTTGGTTATAGTATTCCTACATGCAATTATAACATTCTATCACAATATCCATCTTCCTCTTGTGATTTTTTTTCAAATATTTGCCTCTCAAGCTTGTAATTCATGTCCCACTCTTCCTGTGCTTGTTTTTGTTTCTCTCTGAACATCACTAGCAAAATAAATAGCTTGAATATGGTTGATCTTGTCAGAGTCCTTGTCTTCTTTGTTGTTGGATCCATCTTAGAAGGATTGAGATTGATCCTCCAATTTATTTAGAATTAGGGTATGTAATATTCCCTTTCTTGATTTGGTCAAAATGGAATGAATTTTTCCATGATATTTACCATGGTATTTTTCCATGGTATCATCCCATGGTATTTGCCTTAGTTATACGAGGGAAAATAATAAAATAAAGTTATAGCGAGTCCATCAAGCTTATAAAAGGGGATAGAACCCGGTGGTGAATTTATTTGGTGGATCCATGTTACATGTCATTTTTTCATCATGAAATTTGACTATTAATATGGGTCTATCACCACCTATATCATGTTCCCTTAGAAGTCAAAAACCTTAAAGTTCCTAAATCAAGTCTTGGAATTGGAGAAAAGCTCTTTAAAAGCCTTAAAAGTCTACCTGCGTGATTTTTCTAGCATTTCCCTGCGCATGCGCTACTGTTTTTTCAATACACTATGGCAACCCCTACACTTTTTGCTACTATTACCTGTGCACCCCCTGCAAAATTCAAATTAAAAGAAAAATTAAGTTCTAGAAGCCTAACTGGTCGAATATTCTCCCAAATGGGAGCTTCTAGAGTCGCGATCAGTTCGAGCTTTATCCCTCCAATTATGGAGATTATCCCTTGGTGCATGGAGCTCAAATCCATTCATGTGAGGAATCCATCCCTCTCTTCATGGAACTGAAACTACCTCCATTTTCCTATAAATTGAGCTTATGTTTCAGGTTGAAGGGTAGACATACATGTTAATTGCTGAAGAAATTCCCAAGAATGCATACTTTCTACACTAGTTGTTGTTGTTGGCATAAGAATGATCACACCCTTGTGTCCATAACTCTATGTTGGTATTCAGAGAGGAAGGCTTGTCAAACTGAAGGAGGAATGATTGTTCAGGACCCCGGGAGAAATATGTACAACATCAAGGCATCAGGTTGTAAGATTACTCTTTTTATTGAAGATAATACATATGGATCTCTTTTTCTCATTGAGTTGTTCTTATGATTATTGAAATGACATCGATACTTAGACTCCTTGATCACTAAGTTGGGTTAGCTTTTCTTGATTACTATATGTTGCATATGCTTTGATTCTTTTATCTTGTCTTTGATTGCAGGTTCTACTTATTGAAGAAGCCACTTTAGAGTGACAACATAAAAGATTACATCGAACGTTTGGATTTCATTGTAGGGGCATGTCCTCTTTACTTTCTTATAATAATTATGAAATGCAATTAATCTAGAGAAAAAGGTTTTGAAAAGGACGTTTATTTCTAGCTACTCGCTGAGTACTAGGGAGATCACTCTTGTCAGCAAGAGGGATTAATCCGCATAACAAAATGGCGACTCCACTGGGGAACTAGAAATTAGTTTTCTTTATTTTATTTTCAGTTTGAATTTTAGAGTTTTCTGATTTTGACTTCTTTGAAAACAGGTTGGGTAGATAAATTTTAGGAATCCCTAAAAAAGAAAGTTGATTATTTATTTTTTCTATGTTTTTCCTTTCCTCCGCGGTTTTCAGCAGAAAATAGTGCGGCAACCTGTACAGGTTCTAGTTCAAAATAGTGCGCATGTGCTCTGTCTTCCACTATAAATTACGCACCCCTGGAAATTTTTTGAAAAAATAAAAATTCTCTTTTTTAGAGTCAAATCACCTGATTCTTTGTGTTTGCCCCAATCTATCCTAGCTGTCAAATCTTGTGTGTGTGAATTTTTTTTCGACAACTTTTGCATTTGTGTGATTCATCATCCTATTTGCGTCTTATAAGTGCGATTTTTCCCTACTTTATTGCTGCTCCATACAAGATAGCTTCATTTACCTCAACTTACTGGTATAATGATATTGTCTTTTTGATCCATTAAGATCATGACAAACCTTACTTTTATGAAAATTGATTCCTTTTTCATTGCGAATTTGGAAGATATTTTAGCTTACTGAAGCCTGATATCACCAAAGAATTTTTGGATGTTTTCATTTCTGCTGAGATAAGTAGAATTTTTTCTTAGTCTGACCACAAACTAGGAGAAAACATCCTCAAACATTCTAGATAGACTTCAAAATTAGTTTTTTCTTTGATTTTGAAATTTATGTTTTTAGAGTTTTTTAGATATTGTTTTCTTTTGGAAATGGTTTGTTTATTGAATTGTAGTTTCTGATATGATTGCTCAAGGAATTTCATTTCAAAGAGTAATTGATCATTTTTTCGAATTAAGTTCTTTACGAAAACGTCTTCTTTTCAAGGATTTTGTTTATGAATGAAAGAATTTGTGCTTTGAAAATTGTTAAATCTCTCAATCTTTCCCTTAAATAATATTCATTAAAAAGAAAATAGTTGCACTTCTCATTTAGATGAATTTAGCATATTTTTGAGTTGGGCCACAAACATCATGGAAGTTTCAACTCCATACATTTTGTCTTAAGTAATAGCCAAATTAAAAACAATGCATTAATAAAATCAATCTAGATATTTTACATTTTCTAGGGCTCATCCCACCAACATAGCTTAGGCTAGTGTTTTGGAAAAGGTTGTAATTAACATTCCAAGACAGTTTAAACAAACAACTAGCATCTTGCAGTAGGAAAGTCCAAATGTAACATTTGTGCTTTGGGAAGCTCTTCTTAAAAGAGTTAAGCATGACATCATGTCAAAACCAGTGAGGTATGTGGCTAGTCCTTTCTTTGACATCTCCCATGCCAAAGGTATGTGTTGGAAGGTTTCTATTCCCTCCTTGCTGCCCTTCTTGCATATGCACATGCTCAAATGAAGATGGAAGTATTTCGAAGTTAATCTCCAATGGAAGGCTATCCTCTATCCAAAACCTCCTTGGTCTTGCCAAAGTATGCATGTGAGGCCACCACCTTCTATCATGTATGGAAAATTTCTCTCCAAGTGAGAATATCTTCTGAGTCTTCATAGCTAAGGACTGCCCTCCTTGCCCCATGATGGTGTCTTCCTCCATTCTTACATCATCTTCTCTCAGCGCAGTATGAGATGAGGGAGTGGACAATGGCGATGAGGGGAAAATATTTCCCTCCTCCTTGAGCTCCCCCAATACTCTCAGTGATGTATTATGGTCTTCTAATGCTCCCTTCCTCCTTGGATTTATGAATGGAGCATCAAGGTGTGAGACATCTTTCACTAGATCTGAATCAAGTGGTCTCCCAGGTGGTTTACCACAAGATAATGATGTCTCATGGATCATCCTCATGTGTATAATAGATGGGATCATCATATCCCTGCTTCCACTACGCAAATTCATCCATGTTTTATGTGTGGAAGTTTCATGATAATGGGGTATCACTCTTAAGGATGCAAGAGTGCTTCTGATTGGAGCAATTGCTTCATCCTCTCGTCCACGTAATAATGTATCATCTCCTGCCATGTCAGCGCTGTGATCCCTCCTTTGTTCTGTCTCCTTGTCTATCATCATAGACACATGCTGCTCATGCTCTTCATATGTAGGATCCCTTGGAGCTTCTTGCAAAGATACAAGAACCCATTTAGTGGAAGCAATTGCTTCATCTCCATCTCCAAATAGAAGTAGATCTCCTCCTACTATTGCAGAAGTGGAGGATCTTCTCATCTCTTCCTTGTCCTTCTCCTCATCAATGGAGAATACCTCATCATTAAGAGACCCTTTCCTGATCTCATTTTGAAAAAGGAATCCTCATGTCTTCTTCTTGAGAAGAAAGTCCTTGCTGAAGTGGGGCCTTTGCCCTTGGTAAGGCATGTAACAAATCTTTAACCCTCTCAACAATGTTCTGAAATGGAGTTGGCTTCATGGATCCCTCCAACTTATGCAAAGGTTCTGATTTATTGGGTTTGGTTTTATCTCTCAAGGAAGTTTCAGATTGTTTCAAATCAAATTTTTTCACTAACCTCCTAGTGAACTTTGCATAAGTAGATATATTAGCATTATTTAATGAATAAGATTCAAATAACCACCAGGCATAAGCCTTACGTTCAAGATGCAGCGCTGCTACTCTAATGGATTCTTCTTCTGAAATTTGATGCAGCTGGAAATATTTGTCTAGCTTCGTTACCCAAGTCTTGGCTAAGCTCTTGGGTGACCCATCAAAAGTAGGTAGAAAAAATCTACCCAAAGTGTGCTGCATGCACCTTCTTCTTCTATTGTAGTTGCTGGGTATCCTCTCTTCTTTAAGTTGACAGGACCCTTGGAAGCTTAGATGCTCCTTGAATCTCTAGACTAGGATTCATATTCTTGGAGATAGTCACCAAGAGTCTCCTCCTTTGGTGTTCCTCCTTCTGCTTCTTCTCTTGCCAAGAATGTAGGCATGCTACAACGTTGTAGATCTGATTGTGTGGTTGAATGTTCACACACATAATATGAAGAACTAGGGCTTTCTTAATGTGCAATTATTCTTGAGGGATCTTCATGTCTTTCCCTCCTCATTACCTTGATTTCTCTTTTAAGCTCATACAAAGTTTGGAAAAGAGTATTTCAGAACTCCTTCCCTGCCATTCTTCCAGATAAAGGGGTTTTTCCCTTGTTTTCTTTGTCATCTGTGTAATCAAAATTCTTATGTCTTTCTTTAGATACCTCTTCTATCTATCAGTAAGAGTTTCTTCTTATTTGGGAGACATATTGGCTTCTTAGAAAGCACAATATGTGCCAAGATGATGCTCTGATACCACTGTAATATTCCCACATGGGGAATGCAACAATAGAAAGTAGATTTACAGGAAAATAATGCAGATTATCTAAGATACAACAGGAGGCCAATAAAGAGACCTTTGAAATGTATTTACAACAGCATAATAGATGTATAATGAGGCCCATAAGATGCATAACTAGAAATACAAGTCACCAATAGAAGAAAAATCCTCAAAAGAGGTGCTGCAACCATATGTATAGACTGGAAATTGCCTTACGACATTATTTTATTGGGCTGTAAACGAATGTTGATTACACTTTAGATCTAGAGCATATAAGTTTATGAAAATTCAGATCTATAACAGATCCATACACTATATAGGCTCATCTTTCAATCCCCCTTGGGGTTTCTAGCAAAACACCATGTACATGAAGTAGATCTGAGATCCAAGTTTGCAGATTTGCATAAATATTCAGATATTCAAAAGTATTCAGAAGTGTGCAGATTAGATATGATATGAACAAGAAATAGATCTCCTCCAATGGATCTCCAAGGTGAAGGGCAGATCCCCAACACTTGAAAACCAACTCTATAGATGGTATGCCAAAACACCTTGCAACAACACCTACATGAATAACGTAGATATGGAAGTAAAAATTCGCTGTAGGGTTTAGAAAATGGTTGCCCTCATGCCAAGATCAGAAAATGTAGCCCAAACACTACAATACACTCCTCCCAATGGAGTAGAAGCCTCCTCCACTGAAAAAGGGCACTGAAATGATCTAGATCTGAGTAGATCTAGCCTCCACTTGCTACAGCTTTCAAAGACAACCAAACCCTCAATAGGATCTGCGTTATAGTTGGAAGAAGAAGCTTGGCCTCAAGCCAGATAGTGGAATATGCATTACAAGACTCTCCCAAGAGATACTCAATGGGAAGAGGTGGGATTCCTGATCAGCAACACCCAGTGCTAAACAACACTATTCTCAGCTAAACAGCAAGAGAATGATATATGTCTAAATAGAAAATATATTCAGAAAACTGATAAACATCAACAACCTTCTCATGCTTGCATCCTCTTCCTTTTATAAGTTAAGAGCTTGCAAACCCTAAACCACCTTAAATGAGAACACTCCTTTCACACAAAGCAGCTCCATCTAAAACTATGTTGTGCCTCATTGATGGCCACTCCTCCAAGACAACGTTGTAGATTTGGTCAAGGATGACCCAG
The DNA here is from genome assembly GCA_034641835.2 of Pinus albicaulis. Lineage (NCBI taxonomy): Eukaryota > Viridiplantae > Streptophyta > Pinopsida > Pinales > Pinaceae > Pinus > Pinus albicaulis. Next base: position 393,392,300 of record CM076575.1, read on the forward strand.
TCAAAATATATAGCCCCTTTCACACCTAAGGGTGCTTGTTTAAACAACCAATATTTAGCCTTTTTACATTTGGCATTGATTTATTCAATGTTTAGGAGCATTTTGGTCCACCTTTACACTTTTATTCTTCAAACAAAGAAATTAAAAAAAAAAAGAATATTCCAATTAGCTTAGGACTAATTAGGAATATTAAAGCCTACATGCACTCATTGTAAGAAAGAAGGACATGATGAGGCACATTGTTGAGCACTACATCCATAATTGAAGCCTAAGAAGTTTGGGAATAAAGAGAAAAAGAATGTTGCTGCTATGCAAAAGACCTGGGATCAAATTCAGGGGACGAAACAACAATTATAGCTACAGGTATAAAAGGTAAAAATTCTCAAGCATCTACAAGTACTTCTTCGCATTTTGTTGATAATGAAAATGATGAGAGGAAAATAAATGAGCTATTTCATATTAGAGTCTTTTCCAAGCATACTAAAATTGATACTTTGTTTGATAGTGGCTCTCAAGTTAATTTGATTGCTAAATCAATTGTAAAGAAATTGGGTATTGAAACTAAACCTCATAAAAATCCATACCCATTAGGTTGGTTCTATGATAAAACTAAACTACAGGTTACGAAAAAATGAAAACTTCATTTTTCAATTGGATTGGAGTTTGTAGATGAGGTTGAATTAGATATAGTCCCATTGGATATATGTGGAATTGTACTAGGGAGTCTATATTTGCATGATAGATATTTTGTCTTCTATCGAAGGGCGGATAAGTATCAACTAACTAAAGATGGAATTGAATATGTATCAAGAGCTCATAAACTTAAAGATAACTACACTCTCATAAATTCAAGACAAATGAAAAGAATTATAAATTAAAGTAAACAATTTTTACTTATGATTGTAAAAGCAAAGGATCTGGATAAATCTAATGCTTTTCAAGGCTGTAATCCTAAACAAAAAGAAGATTTAGTTAATGTTTTTTTTCTGATTATGATATTCTGTTTCGAGAGCCTAAAGGGCTTCCTCCCAAGTGATAGATAGAACATGAGATTTATTTGAAGCCAGACGCTCCTCTTCCTAACATTGGAATGTACAGGTTATCAGCTCTAGAGAATGTAGAGATAAAGAAGCAGGTACAAGAATTGCTCAAGGTTATCAAGGGTTTATTCGACCAAGCCTTCACCATGTGGATCACCTATTGTGTTGGTACAAAAGAAAGATGGTTCGTGGAGAATGTGCATTGATTTATGAGAATTAAATAAAATAGCAATAAAGAATAGTTATCCTCTTCCTCGCATCAATGATTTATTAGATCAGTTGAAAGATGCAGTTTACTTCACTAAGTTAGACTTGTGAAGCAGCTACCATTAGATCAGGGTTTCATAACAGGATGTATGGAATACTTCTTTCAAAATGAAAAAAGGGCTCTATGAATGGATGGTTGTGCCTTTCGGCTTGACCAATACTCCAGCGACATTCATGTGTGTCATGAATGATGTTTTTAGACCATTTATATATGATTTTTTAATAGTCTACTTAGATGATATTCTTGTTTTCAATAGGACATGGGATGAACATATAAAACATGTAAAGCATGTTTTAGATGTGTTAAAAACATAAAATCTCTATGTAAGACTGTCAAAATGTGAATTTGGCAGGACATATTTAAATTATTTGGGTTATATTGTAGGGGGTGGTGAATTGAAGATAGATCCCTCTAAGGTCGAAGTCGTTGTAAATTGGCCTAAGCCCAATACTGCTACAGAAGTTAGAAGTTTCTTAGGGGCAGCACAACACTGGAGAAAGTTTATTTCTAACTTTTACTTGATTGTAGCTCCTCTACATGATTTGACAAGTGTGAAATAGGTGTTTCAGTGGGGAGGCAAACAACAGAAAGCCTTTGACACATTGAAAGAAAGGATCAGTACAACGCCAGTACTAGCACTGCCAGATCTTCAACATCCATTTGAGATCGAGACAGATGCAAGTGAATATGCCATGGGGGCAGTGTTGATGCAGCACAGAAAGCCTATATGCTTTCATTCTGAGACATTCACATCAACAGTAGTTAACTATCCTACATACAATAAGGAATTATATGCATTAGTATAGAGTGTTAAAAAGTGGAAACATTACATAATGGGGAAAGAAACAATCATACATACAGATCATCAACCACTACAATATTTACACTCACAAACTAAATTACAACAATGAAGACACTATCGTTGGATGGGATTCTTACAGAAATTTCATCTTGTAATCAGATATAAGAAAGGCATACATAATAAGGTTGCAGACATGTTATCGAGACCAATCATAAATGCATCCATAATTCTTAAGCATAATTCAGTAATGCATGAAATCTATATTGAACAATATTCTTAAGACACAGATTTTAAGGATGTATATGCAACTTTAATTCATGGAAAGAAAGTAGAAGAATTGGATTATTTCATAAAGGACAAACTCTTATATCATTTGGGAAAATTATGCATTCCACAAACTGAAAGAGTTAATGTGATTCGAGAAGCACATACTTCTCTAATTTCAAGTCACTTTCGTGTAAGTAAAACAATTGCACAATTACAAAGATTCTGCTATTGGCCACAAATGAATGAAACATTTTCAATATATATTAGAGGATGTACTATGTGTGCTACAAGCAAGCCAAGTAACAGAAAATTTGGCTTGTACAATCCACTTCCAATTCCTTCTCGTCCTTGGGAAATTTTATCCATGCATTTTTTGGGGGATTGCCAATGTCTAGAAAAGGTCATGATTATTTGTATGTAGTTGTGGATAGGTTCAATAAGATGTGTATTTTGACACCATGTACCAAACATGTCACAACTGAAAAAACTACAAATTTGTTCTTTTAAAATGTATGGGTTCACTTTGGGTTACCCACTTCTATTATATCTGATCGAGATTCTCGATTTGTCGGGAAATTTTGGTCAAGTTTATGGGAGCTCATGGACACCAAGTTAAAGAAGATCACAACATTTCATCTGCAAACAGACAGCCAGACTAAAGTGGTAAACATGAAAATGGTACAGTTGCTTCAAGGTTATTGCAGCAAGCATCCCAAGATTTGGGATGAGAATTTGTGTTATATACATCATTCTTACAACTATGTGAAACATTATTCTACTCAGAGATATTAATTTGAGACTTATTTTAGTTTTGTACCAAAGTATCCCTTGGATTTTGTATTTGGTAAAGACATCGTAGTTGATGGACACAATCATGTGGACAAAGCAACCAAGTTTATTGAACAGATCCAGGAAATTCACTAGGAAGTACAAGAACAACTGGAAAAGAGCCAAGAAAATTATAAAGTGAGGCACAACAAGCATCAAGTTGAGCATAATTTTCAAGTTGGTGATCAATTCTGGTTGTACATCAGCAAAGAAATACTTCAAGGGAAGGAAAAATTTTGAAACCAATTAGATATGGTCCTTTCAAAATTCTTGACAAAATTGGTGAAAATGCTTTCTGCCTTGATCTACCGGCTTATATGAAAATATATTTCATTGTAAGTGTGGAAAACTTGCGATTGTATGAACCATCATTGATTGAATATCCAAAAGAGCAAATTCAAGTACCTTCAATTGAATATTTTTCACCAGAGTATCTCAACGAGTTGCAGGAGGACAAAATTCTCAACAGGAGGATAAGGAATTGCGATGAGGATAAGTTGTGCATCTTCGAGTTGGACTTAAAGGTACAAATCCAAATAAATCACGATGGATAGAAATTGGAAAAGTGAAGAAAACATATCCTCACTTACTCGACAGCTAAAACCAACTTTTGGTGGTCCAAAAGCTTCCAGTGGGGAGGAGTGATCCAAAATGGATTCAGTTTTGCCTCCAGATAAAAGTCTTAAAATGTATATGAAAATAAGGTCAAGTTGAAGTGCTCATCGACAGGATTCCAATGGTGTGAATGGTGCATAAAACTGAGTTCATATGACAAAGATATTCGAAGTCAAGTTTTATGGCAAACTGGGGAAAAATGGAAAAAATTCAAAGTTAAAGTCAACGGTAGAATTCAACAGTCAACGGTCAAGTCAAAGGTCAAAGATGATGTTAGTAGGACACGTGTGATCCTGGGAACATGCCTCCTATCCAGGGTGATGTCAGCAGATCAATGACGTGTCAGATTGTGATTGGTTGGAATGGGCCAATCCGGGGCTGACACATGGCAACCCAAATTTTGGGGGTCAGGGAGGATCGAACCCCTGACCTCCCGGAATACCAAATTTTTAGTCGGAAATCATTTCACCGATCGAGCTACCATGTCTTTTTGTATTGAATGCAATGGATATTATATTTATTATATACAGGTTTGTTTCCACCGGAAAAGGCCGGATGGTCGGGGTCAACCCCACGACTGTCGATCCTTATCACATTATTGTCGCCACCGCATATATCATGCAACGAAACTTTATGTTATAGTCTTAAATATCACGCCAAAAATATATTGTAACCGTGGAGAGCCTTATCCAAAGGTTTTATGCTGCATTGATATTTGCTAACCATCGCAAATATATATTACAATATATATGTATTGCAATACATATATTACCGCCGCATATTTGTTGAGATATGTATTATCGCAAACCACCGGAGCATAATTAATTCATTGCTATGTATAAAATATCTTAACTGTCAGAGGGTTTATGAATGGTCAGGCGGGGGTTTCGACCCGCCGACCTCCCAAAAGATATATAACAAATGCCTTCACACTTAGAGAAAGAGCCGATTGCACCATGCGGTGATGCTTGTGTATCAAACCATCACACTTTTATTTAAACCTTTGCAGAAGTCGAACCAGCAGAGACCGCCAGCGCGCGTTCCAAGGTGTTTTTGATGTAGAAGGGTGGTTTTTGTGCAAACATAAGTGGTTTTGTGCAGGGAAGAGGTGGTTTTGGATTCTCCATGGGTTCTAGAGGTCACAGTGGCGAAATATAGGCAAGTTTATACTCATTTTGATTGAAATTTCGAGCCGGTTGCAATGGTGAGGTCCATTTTCTCATTTGAGTCTTTGTTTTTGAGCTCATACCTGTAAAATCATTTTAAAGAATAAATAAAGAGATCAACACTGGAAGCTAAGAACCCAGAGACGTAGCCAGGAATTCTGGTGAACTCTGTTATTAAATTCTTGCTATGTTAATGTGTTTGACTATGTTTTAATTTTCTTATGTTGTTTATGTTATTCACAATATTTTCGATCTATTGCACTGAGTAACATAAGCTACTCACATAGATGTCAATAATACCTTTTTCATAAATATAGATCAAAAGAGAACCGGAAATTTCTGAACTAGTTGAAGTCGCGTCTACAACTACTGAATTATCAGCTACTGAACCTAAATTTTCTGAACCTAAAACTGAATGTGCTACATCTAAGCTTGCTTTGGAGTTCATAACCTCAACCCTTGGTCATCCTCATTCACCTCGAGTGAAGCTTCGGATCACTGAGAACCTTCCTCCTGGCCTCATTAGTATTGAAGAGATTACTAACGCAGAAGAAGAGGTTATTCTTCCTTCGCGTCAAGAATCTTTAGATCTAAGGAAAAGTGAATCGATTTATTATAGCCCTTTCAAGCAAGATCCTTGGTATTCTCAGTTAACTAATTTTCTACATTATTCTAGTCTTAGTTACTCGCCACCCCATATTCCTTTTTACGCCTTACCCAGAGGTAGTTACAGGCCTTCATCAAACATTTCTGGTGAGTCATCCATGTTTTCTTCATCGCCAAAAACTTTTTTGTATGGTGGTCCTTCTATTCCTTCCAGATACCAGTCGCTTTCTAGTACTTTCTCAGGAGCATCTCCCTCTCCCGAAAAACTTGTACAATCACCTAGTCTCAATGAATCTCGTACCAAAACTTTAAAAACGGAACAAGTCTACATGATGTCTGGAAATATTTCTAACCCCGACCCTCAAGGTAGCAATTTATCGCCTAGGGGGCAACCTCAAGGTAGTAATTTACCACCTGGGGGGCAACCTCAAAGACAATACATACCTCAAGGGTAGTACATACCTCAAGGAAAATATCAACCTCAAGGGCAGTACTCTATTCAGGAGCCACAACCTCTTCAAGGGCAGTACCCTATGCCAGGGCAACAACATTTCTAAGGATAGCAGCCTCCTTTGGGGCCGTAGTTTTATCAAGAACAATAATTGTTTCAAGGAGGACAATATTTTAGTGGAAATTATCCATCAAATAATCAAACTTACATTATGAAATATCAACCTGGTTATTGTCCATCTTACGCATCACAGCCTTCAATAGGAGCCATTTATCCTGGAGTAAACACCGTGTGGGATCTGTCATTGAATCAACAGAATTTGCAACCTACCATGCAAATGCCTTATAATCAGCCTGGTCAGCCAACTGGTTATCCTCAAATCCAACAACCTGTCCAACCTACGCTTCAAGTTATACCTCAGGTATTTGCACCTAGTAGTGTTTAGCAACCTGGTTCGAGTACACCTAGAACACATGTCCAAACTGTTGCATCAACTTATGTTCAACAACCTAGTACACCTATTCTTGGAGTTTCTATAGTCCCTATTTATACATCCCCTCAAGTAACGAAAACACCTGTATCATAGCCAATCCCTCAAATGACTATACATCAACATGGACCTGCGATTCAGACTATTTTTCAGACATCTGCAGGATAACCTGGTACAAGTACAATTGTAACGAGCCATTCTTATACAGGTCAATTTGTTTATCAACCGTATCAAGGGTAGTATCAATATGGACCTGTAAGACAAAATCCAGTATACCAGCATCAACCATACCCTGGTTACACATATAAGATACCAGCTCAACCTCAATACGGTACGGATAATCCTAGTCATCCCGAAGGCATATCAATTCCAATTGCATAGGCTATTCCAGGCTATCCTAGATATCCTCCTCCCAGTAATGGAATTTTTCCTCAAGGTTATTATTTTTGTCAACAGGATCCTAACCGTCGGTTATCATTCATTGCAACTTTGGATTTACTAGATTTGTCACACCTCATGAACAATCTGATTTATTTTCTTCCATTTTGACCACCAATGCCTAATAAGTTTCCCAGTGATATTCCCAAGTTTGAAGGTAAATCGGGAGACGACCCCTCCAACCATGTCATGAATTACCACCTTTGGTGTGCATCCAAATCTTTAATCGATGATTCCATTCGATTGAGATTGTTTCAAAGAACATTGATAGGTTTAGCTGCAAAGTGGTATATTGAACTACCATGTGGCTCATTCAACAATTTCAACGTGTTAGCAACAGTTTTCTTAACACACTTTCAGTTGCCTGTCTATTATGATAATGGCACAAAACTCTTAACTTCATTAAAAAAATATATGTTCACATACATTTCAGATCACATACATGAATGGAGACGTAGACGACATTTAGTGAAAGTTTTCATTCCGGATCAAATCTTAGCAGAATGGTTTATTAAATCATTACTTCCAAAGATCACTGAAGATGTGGTTAAGGGAGGTGTTATTACGAAAGAATAGGTCATAGCTCAAGCACAGTACTTAGACCTTGTATATACACAGTCTGGTACTTTATACGAAAAAATTCCCAACTTACCCCATCTAGGTCAAATAATTGCAACTCCTTCTGGTTCTCATGCTACAAACGGTGTAATTGGTTCAGTTAACACTAGTAAGAGTAAGAAGAAGTTGTCCAAAACTACTTCTCCCATTATAACTTTACCAGATTCACCGAAAGGAGATTCTTCCTTTGAAACTTCTGCCAATATTCATGTTGTAGACTCATCCATAGCTAAATCTAAAACCAGTAATAAGAAGAAAGGAAAGAATAAAAAAAAACAAATTACATCTCCCAAAGAGAAAACCAAAAAGAATGAAGCAGCTGATGAAATGCGGAAACATCTTATCTATGACGAGGATCACTATACCAAAGAGTGTCCACATCGGTCCGAGTTCTCCAATTTTGTCAAAGGTTCACCCACACCCGTTGTCTTGAAGGATTTTTTCCCACTCAAGATAGTAAAATGATAGGATCTTATTCACATTCGTCGGCAGATATTCTAATGATGTCAAGTTATGGTTGCGACACGATCTCAAGACTATGGAACTAAAAATATTGTAACTGGTAAAGACACAGAAAATTCTAGTCAAACACTAGCTATACCTCCTATAGTTTTCGAACCACTTCAAATCGAGAAACCTAATCTTGGTCTAGTGATTAAACCACCTACTAAAGGTGTACTTTGAAAGTCAGCTTTCAATCCACATGCGAGAGCTGCTCAAAATTACAACATTGTTGAAGATTTGGCGATATCCCCTTCAACAATGTCGGCCTTAGAAGTGCTACAATCATGTCCAACACAAAGGAAATTACTATTATCAGCTATTAGAGCTATCGATACTCAAGATTCCAACCTCATGGTCTTTGATCTAAAAAATTTTGCATCGAGACTCCCTCATCAGATGGCTTTTCATATTCCAGTATTACTCAAATCTAGACGAGTTTTTCGTACTGTAATTGATGGGGGGGCATCCACATGCATAATGTCGTTAAATTGTTGGAAAAATCTCGATTCTCCAACACTCAACCAATCACTGAAAATTCTTAATGCCTTTGATGGAAGAGGATTTCATCCATACAGAATACTCTAGGATCTACCTATAGACGTAGAAGGAAAAATTGTTAATCTAGATGTTGAAATTTTTTATGCCCTTCTTGATTACAACATTATTTTGAGTCATAGTTGGTCTTCTACCATGACTATTGTCATTTCATTCATCTTTCGGCTAATCATGTTTCCTCATAAAGGAAAGATTGTGAAAATCAATCAGTTGTCATATTATTCATCATACCCTACTTTTACAGACAGTATCCAACATGTTGGAAAAACGGCTATCCCATACGCAGATGTTGATGTAGGATTAGTAAAGGATTTCGCTCTAATGGGAAATTTCTCTATGCCTCCACCCAATGTACCTCGCAAAATTTCCAACATGAATATGATCTCATCAAGCACTATACCATTCGATGACTCCTGGGAAGTGCCTTCAGAATCAGAATTAGACTCTTTCAATGGCAAGATGCCCTTGAGTCCTTTTGAAATGGCATATGTAGCAGTACAGTCATATTCTGAGACACTTTCAACTACTCCTGATCAAATGAATGTGATCACTGAAGAGTCATCTTCTCTATCAAGATCAGCATTAACATCATTTTCTAACCCCTTTCAACATGTATTTCATACTGATGAAAGTATTCAAGAGATTTTGTCATCGGATGAATTACCCTGGGATGATCTACATCATAGATCTTCATTTTTACCTGATCTTGAAAATTTTGAAAATGATTTTGTGTCTGTTTTTATGATTTATTATGTCAAGGAACCACAGAATCCTATATCGATTATACATTCAGATTCCGAGACTAATTTGGGAAATATTTCTACAACAGTTCCTATTGACATATCAATAAAACTTGGACTTATTGAAAACATTCATATAGGCGCTTCTTGTATGATTGAAGAGATTAACACTTACAAAGCCCTATTTCAAGAATTCTGAGACATTTTTTCCTGGTCTTACGAAGAGATGCTAGGAATCCATCCTAAGATTCTCATTCATGAAATTAAGACATACCCGGATGCTAAGCCTGTGAGACAAATATTACGTCCAATACATCCGCGAAAAGCTACATCTATCAAAGTTGAAGTTGAGAAGCCATTATGAGCAGGATTCATCTATCTAATTCCATTGACAGATTGGGTATCTAATATAGTTCCCATCACGAAAAAACAAGGGACTATAAGAGTATGCGTGGATTATAGGGATATTAATAAATCACGTCCAAAGGATAATTATCCTACACCCTATATCGACCAAATTATCGATGATTGTGCCGGAAATGAAATTTTCTCATTTATGGATGGATTTTCTGGCTATAATCAAATCAACATACTCCCTGCTGATCAACCAAAAAAAATGTTTATGTCCTTTGGGAACATTTGCTTATTGCAAATTACCTTTTGGATTAAAAAATGTTGGTGCAACTTTTCAAAGGGTTATGTCTTATGATTTTCATGATATAAAACATATTGTAGAGCCTTATCTGGATGATTTACCTGCTCACTCTTTACACAGAAATGATCATCCTACACACTTACAAGCTATATTCATGAGATGTAGGCACTACAAGATTCTTTTGAACTCGCACAACTGTATTTTTTGTGTGCAATCAAGACGATTACTTAGATTCATCGTTTCAAAATATGTCATTTGTGTTGACCCCTCGAAGGTTGAGGCTATAATATATTTACCTCCTCCTTCCATGCTTCGCCAACTCCAAAGTTTGCAAGGGAAAGCAATTTTTTTACGTAGGTGTTGTACTGTACAACAACCCTCTGAATTTTTTAAATTTTAGAATAAATCCCATTTAGAAATAGGTCCCCTTTTTTATCTTTCTTTCTAGATAGAAATAAAAGATTTAGAAAAAATCCCAATCATTTTTAGAAACAAAAGATTCATTGATAAAAGGATACATATCACATATTTTTACTTACAAAGTGGACAACCTTTAAAATAACTTTCCGATCCGATGAGAGATAAAGCCTTTTAATCATATCAAAAAACGTTAGAAAGACTTTATACTTAATAATGATAGAAATGAACAGTAATCGCAACCGGAAACTCAGAGAGTTCTTTAAAAATTTTGTTTTTTCTTTGTAAAGTTCCGATGCGATGATGCTCCATCGCAATCGCATTTCGATAAACTTAAAGTGTTGTGTTTCTTGTATATATTTCCGATGCGATGCGATTCATCGCAATCGCATTTCGGAAGAATTAAAAACATTGCATTCTATTGTTTTAAAACTCCGATGCGACGGATCCTATCTCATCGCAATCGCATTTTCAGAGAGAATATTAAACGGTTCATTTCATTTTAAATCTCCGATGCGATCTTCGCAATCGGGATTTGGTATAAGTTTTGTTTCATTTCCCTTTTAAACGAATTGCGATGCGATTATGACTTAAATATCCATTTATTATTTTTCATCATGTTTCATTGTTTTAAAAGGAAATATATCTATACTTATTTCGAAATATGCCAAATCTCCAATTGTATGATAACATTAAATTGCGAATCAAACGAATAACAATGATTTGTTTTGTTATTGAATGCATGAGTGTGACTCCCTAGAGGGCATTTAATTTTTAAACCACGGAAATAATAAATACAAGTCAGTGAATAAACCCTTTGTATATCTGTTTTTCATTATTACGTCTTCACCTTGGCTGAAAGCTTCTCTTTATCACAGAGAAATAGAACATCCAATTCTTTTGTTCGTAGAGCAAGAGAAATACACCCTGACACTGAAATGTCGAAGAGATTCAGGAAATCAAAAGCTACCATTGCTGAAAAAGCCTCTGTGATTACTATGTCGTCTAAAGAGAAACCAGCGAAACTTAAGCTGGTTACAGACACCTCCTGCCAGGGACTTGGAAAAATGACATGGGAAAATGTTTACAATCTATTAGAAAAGGAAAACCCTAGAGTTGTGGAAGCTAAGGCCACAATCCCTGATGAAGCTGATTTAGACTTTGATTTTGAAAGTCCACTTGGTTCATTGGCAAACTCATTTCTGCACCGAGTTGCTGCTCGGGCAAACATTTTCCCATATTATGATGTTATTAGATGGGTGATTGATAATGTGGCTATCAAAAAAAAAACTTTTGTTTCTACATTTGGAACAATATTCGAGTCATTCAAACCAGAAGATATCAAGGCAATGTACCACCTGCCTAATCCACAGAGGATTTATAACAAAGATTTTATCAAAGAATTTGCTACAAACAATGAAAATCAGTCAGAACCAATCAGAGAATGGAGAAGGGCTCTTGAAAAACACAGGCATGAGGCATCAGGTATGTACTCCGTGGAGTCTCTCTTGCCTCCATATTGTTATGCCGCAGCTATGATGTGTAGATTGTTTGGTAATGATAACTCGGCTAGGTTTTCCATTCAAATGGTTCTGTTGATACATGATGCTATTAATTCCGAGATAATGGATTGGGCGGTTATTTTGTCTGATAAGATAGCCAACAGAATTCTTGAGTACAAGAAAGACAAAAATTCAGGAAATTCCACTCCTTTTTATTTTTGTGCTTATATCCTAGATGCCATTTGTTTCAATTCTGAATTCCCCTTATTAGGATGGAAATGGACTCCTAAAGAACCAGTTCTGATTCATATATACCACAAGTTCTTATGGAAAGGACATTTTAGAAGTCATGTTTACAAAGTTTGTCATGGTTTTCTTATTCCATTTACCAAATCATTTTCGGCTGATTCCCTCCTAGACTTTCCGACAAAGCTAGAGTTGATTTTTCCTCTATTGGAGATTGGTTCGGGGAGGAAAAGTTCACATATATCAGAGTTTTTGGAAGTATTGTAGAGCCACACATCCTTCCTTTGTATGTTCCAGACAAACTATTGGTACAGGGAATTTCCTATCAGCTGATAGTAGAAGGTATGTCTAGAACTTTAAAGAACAACAAAAAGCTTATGTGGCCTACTTTTCCTTTCAAATGTGGGGACTTTACTCTCAGCAATTTTTTCCATGCTGAAAAAGAAGTTGTTAAGTTAATCAATCTTAAACTTTCAACAATTCCTGGAAGGCAATATGATCCCAGGAAGGTGGCATATGATTTTACTATCTCTATTTCAATTGCTCAGTTTGAACATGAACCAGATGTCTTTGATGATTTATTTGTCTCTATAGATAAAATGTCTCAAATTTTTTATTTGGCCAAGTCCAAACTTCAGCCTAAAGAAATGAATAAATTTTTATTTTTTAGAAGTCAGAGGTTACTCAGAGTTCCTTTGGATCAGTTGAGGATTTCTACACAGGGATGTGAACCACAACAGAAAGATCCAGGAAGTACATTTGGCAAAGAAGTAACAGGACCTGATCCTATTTTTGAGAAGCAAGATGATAGCAGCAAAGCTGACACTGGAAAGATAGAAACCGCTGCTAAAATTGATGTACAGTAGTCTTCTGCCCAAGCAAGAAAAGAAAGCACAGGTACTGATGCCCATGTGCATATTGAAAAAGGAGGCACAAACAGTAAAAATACTGAACAGGAACCTAAAAATAATGTAAACAATATTGCAGATTCTCAACTTGGAGGACAAGAAGCTATTGAACTTATTGTTTCTCCTCATTTGCTGAGCCAATATGAACAATTTGCTCAGAAAATAGGACAAAAAAACACTCCCCAAGTTGATGATCCAAAAGACCAGGATGTAGAATTCATCCCAGAAAATCCCACAGGTGAGATTATGTTAAAGATAGAAGAAATTCCTCCTTTGGATATATTTTACAGTCCCAAACATAGGGTTGTGGTAAGAAAACATAGGAAAAGGAGGAAAACTGATTAAGATGCACTTTTTGCATCACAAGGGGAATTCATGAATATTGTTTATAAGAATGCTAAGGTGAATATGTCCCAGGGATCTCATAAATAGTCGGTATCTGAGGTGCTATAGTCTTTAACTACTATAGATAAAAGCCTCAGAAGTTGGTTGATAAATAAAAGGACTAATATGATGCTATGTTGAGGAATAAAGTTGAAAACCAACGAAAAGTCATTGATTTAGAACACGAATTCTGGGATGAAGAACTAAAATTAATAATTGAAGAAGCATTTGTTGAAAAAAGAAGATTGATCGGCAGAACCTAGAAAAACAACAACGATAATCAAAGAAATTGAAAAGACAAAAGCTCTTCTACAAAATAGAACAAACTACGAAGATTGAGCAAAGAAAAGATGTTTCAATCTAAATTGGACAAGTTCAAGAACTATCCCACTCTGGATCAATTTAAAAATGAAGCTTTGCAGACAAACAAATTATTGTCTCAACAATTAAATGATTTTTGTCTAAATATTGCAGAAGCGGAGTCTCTATGTGAGCTGACATCCTCCCTGATAGATGAAGGAATTACTCTTATAGTTGGACTGATGGCCCAGAAAATATCTCAATTTCTTTTATTGGTAGAGAATTAAGGAGAAAAAAGGATCTTAAAAGTTATGGAAGACATAAAAAATTGTTTTGCAGAATGAAGACATAAGCTTGATTAAACGGAAAGAGGCCACATGGAAACCCTGAAGATATGATTATAGTGAACACAAAGTAGTGAAAGTATAGATAACATGTCGATCGTTCATTACACCATTATTACAATTAAATGAAATTACTAGGTAAAGAAAGCAGTCATGAGTAGAAACAAGAGATAATTGATAAAAATTAGCAAATTGGCCAATTACAAGGAATATCATGGGATACAATGTGAACTTATCTCATGAAGCCACATAGTCAACAAACAGCAATTAAATTTCTCTCAAATGCCATTGATTGCACCATCCCTGAATTCTCTGATGCCACATATACAGGATGGTTGCACTCAACGCTTAGTCATCCTGAAGAAGTAAAGGAGATACTCAAAATCTGCCACCTTCGCATATCAATCGCAACAGATGATCCATGAGTCAGTTTTCATCAAGATCGCATTTCTGTTTTAGATATTTTTTAATTTAGATGGATTCTAGGAATAATTTTAGTTATTTTTTTGTTAAGTACCTATTTAAACCCCTTTCATGCATTTAAAAATGGGTCTTGAATTTGTAATATTTTGACTTAGAGATTACATTTCTGTACTCCATTGACTCCTATATTTTTATAAAGGATCACATCTGGTGATTCTCTGCAAAATTATCTTTAAGAATTGCATTTCTGTATCTTGGAGTTGATTTTACATTGAAGTTGCTGGATTTGGATATCGGATTACATTGGAAAATATCGAGATGGATATGGTATTTCTATCTATTCACTGTTAGTTTCTTTTGTTATGTGATATTCTCTTTTAAATTGCTATCTTTTATGTGTACTTGTTTCACAATATTTCTTTATACATATCATTTCTGAGTGTGTTAGAAATATTATCTTTTATAGTATATGCAAGCGATATACGATGATGAATGAAATATGTTATTTTAACTCTGTTTAATTTCTTATACAGAGTTATCTTTATTTGTTACTGCACATTTCAATTAAGCTGTAATACATTTTCATGGTTATTGGTTAATTGAAACAATTTAAAGTTGTATTCACATTTGATGCACGGGTTAATTTTAGAGTTATTTCATCAGTATTTAAATTATATTAGATAGTTTTATTTCAGTCATTTAGTCCCATTTCCCCCCCATCCAATCATTCCATTACCAACCCATTTAAATTACTAGGAAACTGGTCCTATAAATCCATTCGAAGCCACCACACCAAATGGAAAAGGAGTTGTCCTAAGGTCCCGACCGGGTGGTTATCCCCCAATGTTTGAAGCAGCGATTTTCAAGGCTTCAACATTTTTGGTGCTAGAAGGAGGGCCAAAGCTATGAATGGCAGATAAATCCAAATCCGAAAGCCATTCTAAGAGCACATCACCCTCATTACCTTCAATTTCTTCCACATCTCAAATCACAAGAGAAGAAATTGATAAAAGTATTCAAACACCCACTACCAAAGTCTCAGATCAATCAGATAATCCAACTTCGGAATCCCCTGAAGTTGAAGCTTTAGTTCATAAATTTCAAGGATTCTCATTATCATTAGAAGAATCAGAATTATCTGAAGGTAGTGTCACCTCGCAGTTTGTTTCTTCCAGACCTCTTACTAGGTCACAGAGTGAAAAAATTGGAATTTCCCTGAAAGAATTTCCTATACCTAGTAGAGTCAAAACAAGAAAAACTCCATCGGAAACATAAAGTGGTACTAGTTCTTCATCGCATATTCAATCATCTGTTTCCCAAGCCCCAAATCCAAAAAGTACAGTAGTTTCATCAACATCTGCTCAAACTACATCTACTCAAACATCTATTTTCTCTTCAAGTACTTCAACTGTTACTACTCATACACTAGTTATCACTTCTAGTTCTTCTACCATCATCACAACAATGGCACAAAGACCATGGACCAGACCAGGAGCTGTGAATATGGCTGCACCTTTGCATGATCTACCTGATCATCCTGAAAAATGGCTCCCAAAGTTTAGTCCAAATATTGGTATACAAGCGGAAGAACATATCAATAACTTTATGCTTGCTATAAACTTAAATAAAGTAGTGAATGAAGATGTTGTAGTCCGGTTATTTCCCTATACTTTGCAAGGGACAAAAGGATCCTGGTACTTTTCTTTACCTTCAGATTCAATTACGATTTGGGATATGTTTGAAGAACAATTTTTAACTAAATATGGAGATGATAGATCAATTACTACCCTAATTAACGATCTCTCCAATTTAAAGACTCAACCTAAAGAACCCATTAAAGACTTTAACTCTCGATTCAATAAACTCTTGAATAAGATTCCTCAAACATCTAAACCTAGTGAACAAGTTAGAAGTGAATGGTATATTATGCTTTACCTTCAAACATAGCAATTTTTGTAGATAGAGCTGAAAAACCAACTTTAGCTGAGAATATGAAAGAAGCTATTTCAGTTGAAAAATGAATGATTGCTCTAGATAATAAAAATGCTATTGAGGAAAGAAAATCAAAGAAAGTCACTTTTAAAGATGATTCCAAGAAAAAGACACCGAGAGATCCATATGACATGGAGGGTTTACAGAAAGTTCTTAAAACTATGTCTAATATTGAGATGGTTGAGATCAAAAAGCAGGTAGCAGAGACTTCTGCAAAGAGACCATTTAGAAATTTCAAAAGAAATCAAGCTGAATCAAAACCTCCCAATGCAATCTCCAATGCAAAATCAGAAGATGAAGAAGAAGAAGAAACTCCTATAATGTCATATGAAGAAGATGAAAGGGAAGAAATAGCTTAACTAAATGGAATGTGGGATTTCATTCTCCCTAATTCGGATAATGAGATGAAACAAGAAGCTATGCCTGTGAGTACAAGGATAAAATCTACATCGGAACCTGTTCAAACTGTTCTAAAGAAGAAAAATACAACTCCGAGTACCAAAGAAAAAACTCCCGCAAAAATAACTTCTTCCTTACACACTCAGAATCAGCCATCATCTCCCAATCCTCCCACATCATCATCTAAAACTTTGGTAGTATCGGATCCGATGGATTATAATATTGTTGAGGACATGAAAAAGACTAGAGCGAACATCTCATTACATGAACTCAGCAAACTTAAACATTAGCAAAAGCTGCTATTAAAAGAGTTAAATGCTACACCTATTGCTTCT
Source organism: Pinus albicaulis (assembly GCA_034641835.2). NCBI lineage: Eukaryota > Viridiplantae > Streptophyta > Pinopsida > Pinales > Pinaceae > Pinus > Pinus albicaulis. The sequence continues at coordinate 393,409,593 of CM076575.1, forward strand.
CTACCAAGTGGTGTAGTAGCTAAAGCAGCTAAAGGGACTGGTAAGCCACCAGAAAAATTAGATGCAATAGACACTGTTCTTATTGGAGAAAGATCAAATTCCCAGACGCCTCCATTTTTGCTGACTTATGAGATCTACAATAAGAATCTGCATAATTGTTTAATTGATTCTGGAGCATCCTCTAATATAATGCCGTCTTCAGTCTGTGCTAAATTTAATATTGAACCACAAAATTCTGCAGTTCACATTTTACAATTGGATCGTTCTAAAGTTCAAGTTGTTGGATAAATAAATTCAGTTACCATCAGACTAGCTTTTGATCCTAGGATTGTCCAAAGAATTGATATTCTAATTGTAGATATTCCAAAATTCTATGGGTTGGTCTTAAGCCGAGACTGGTCTGCGAAACTTAATGGTTATATCTCAACCGATTTTTCACATATGTGGCTTCCCTACAAAGGGAAACCTAATCAAATCAAAGTTGAGCGAGAAAAACATATGACACACACTGTAACTGAATTTGAGCAACCAAATGAACCTGTAGCTTTCAACAATAATATTCTTGGAGGTTATTCTGCCAAGTCATTTCTTGGAAATTTTACTGCACCACAATTACCGTTTTCTGTAAATACTTTTGTTTCTCAAATTGAAAATTTTTCACAATCTGATTCTTCTAGAATTTTTAATATTTCCGATTCATTTGTAGATAAACCTATAGATAGAAATTTATTTTGGTCATTATATTTTGATGGATCAAAATCTAATGACGGAGGAGGAGCAGGATGCATCCTAATTGATCCAAATGGAGAGAAAACCATGCTATCATGTAAATTAGAATTTGAGTGCATTAATAATATTGTTGAATATGAAGCCTTGATTCAAGGGCTTTATAAGGCCATAGGGTTAAATGTAAAATACTTGAAAATGTATGGAGATTCCGAAATTGTTATAAGGCAAGTAAGGAATACCATCCATTGTCTTTCGGGACATCTCAAACATTATCAAACCCTAGTACGGGACCTTACCACTCAATTTATAGCATTTAATATCTCTTCTATTCCTAGAAATCAAAACACATCAGCTGACTTGTTAGCTAATGTTGCGTCCAAACTCCTTCCTGCTGAAGATTGCAGTCCTGATAGATTTTCAGTAGAGTTGATTTTTCGCCCATTTGTCCCAGATAATATTACTAACTGGAGAGTATTCTACCATGATCAAGATATTTTGAATTTCTTAACTTCTGATAAATCATATGATGAACAAATTATTGATGAAGATGATCATGATCTGCAAATTACTTCAAGAAATAATGAAAATTTGATCCCTAAATCTGTTGTTAAACTTGAGGATCTTTATGATATTAAGGACAGATTCAAGAAATTTACTAATGCTAAACTTCAAAGTTCAACTTTTAAGTTTGAATTAGTCAATCTTGGCTCTGATTCTAAACCTCAGAATGTTAATCTAGGTCTCAATTTAACTCTAGAAGAAAGATTTGCTTTTATTAAATTTCTGAGTAAATATAAAAATGTCTTCGCTTGGAGTTATGAAGATTTAAAGACTTATGATACTTCTGTAATTAAATGCACAATTCCAATGCTATCTGATGTTAAACCTGTTCAACAGAAGTTAAGAAAGATTCATCCAAATCTTGAGGATCAAATCAAAACAGAACTCAACAAACTTTTGAAAGCCAAAATCATTTTTCCTGTAAGGCATTCCAATTGGGTTTCCAACATGGTACCTGTTAGGAATAAAAATGGCGATATTAGAATCTGTATTGTTTTTCAGAAATTTAAACAAGACATGTGAAAAAGAAAATTTCACATTGCCAACCATGGCGCAAATTCTCCAAAAGGTAGCTGGTTCTGAACTCATGTCCTTCCTTGATGGATTTTCAGGATATAATCAAATTCTAGTACATCCAGATGATAGGTTGAAAACCACTTTCAGAACCAAATGGGGAACTTATGCTTATTAGAAAATTCCTTTTGGTTTAGTAAATGCTGGAGCTACTTTCCAGAGAGCCATGGACATAGCATTTAAGGATCTGATTAATAGATCAGTTGTTATTTATCTTGATGACATAACAATTTATTCAAATAAGATATCCAATCATCTACATGATCTAAAACAAATATTTGAAAGGTGTAGAAGGTTTGGTATTTCCTTAAACCCAAAGAAATCCTTCTTTTCTCTCGATCAAGGAAAACTCTTAGGGTTTTTTGTGTCAAAAGATGGTATATATATCGATCCTGACAGAGTTAAAGAAATTTCTTATATTTCTTTACCTCACAATAAAAATTCCATGCAATCATTTTTAGGTCAGATTAATTTTGTAAAAAGATTCATTCCATATTTTTCTCAAATTGTTTTGCCTATGTAGAATATGATTAGGAAAAATTCGGTATTCAAATGGGGATATAAAGAAAAATAAGCCTTTGATGTAATAAAAAAGGCAATCATTGATGCACCTGCATTGAATACTCCCAATTTTTCCAATGATTTTATTCTGTATACTTTGGCAACCGAAACATCTTACGCTGTTGTTTTAACACAACTCGATGATCAACTAATTGAAGCACCGATTTCATTCTTCAGCTCGAATCTGCAAGGAGCTGAGCTGAATTATTCCAATGTTGAAAAACAAGCCTTCGTTGTATTTAAGTCAATCAAACATTTTAGGCATTTTCTCTTAAAAACACACACAAAAGTTATTGTCCCATTCTCTGTAGTGAGACAATTATTAATTCAAAGAGAAGTAAGAGAAAAAAGGGCTAATTGGGTGACAACATTGCAAGAATATGATATTGATATTAAACTATCGAAGATTGTTAGAGGACAAGGTTTTTGCAGATTATTAGCAGGAGCTCATAACATACCAGAAAATCAAGATCCAGAAAATGTTGTTAAAGTAAGTCAGATAAGTGTTACAGATTCTGAATCTTAGTATGTTGATCTGATATTTTACTATAAAAATGGGTATGCTCCTTCTAATCTCAGCTATAAGAATAAACGTGCTTTAAGATTGAAGGCTACTAAATATGAAATCATTGATGATGTGTTATTTAGAAAAAATTATGATTCAATCTTATTAAGATGTCTTGAAAAGACTGAAGCCAAAAAGGTATTGCAGGAATTCCATGATGGACCAACAGGAGGTCATTTTGGAGGCGATACCACAACCCACAAAATTATCCATGTTGGGTATTATTGGCCTACCCTTTTTAAAGATACACATGATTATGTGAGAAAATGCAAAATTTTCCAAACTGCTAGTGGAAGACAGAGGAAACCAGCTTTTCCTTTGCAACCAGTAAACATTGAACAACCATTTGAGCAATGGGAGCTTGATATTATTGGTGAGATAGTTCCTCATTTTTCCAAATAGCACAAGTACATTCTCACAGCAACAGATTACTTCACAAAGTGGGTAGAAGAAATTCCTCTAAAGGTAGCCAAATCTGATGCAATTATTGATTTCAATGATCAATTCATCATTACCAGGTTTGGTGTACCTAACGCTCTGGTCTTTGAAAATGCATCTTATTTTCTTGGTAATAGTATAGTGGAATTTATAATTAAGAGAGGTTTTAAATTAAAGTATTCAGCAAATTATTATCCACAAGGTAATGGTTTAGCTGAATCCACTAACAAAAATCTCATCAAAATCATTAAAAGGACTATTGATCAAAACCAAAAGAATTGGCACAAGTCTTTAATCTTTGCATTATGGGCTGATTGTATTACTCTTAAAGCTTCTATTGGAACTTCACCTTTCAGTTTAGTTTATGGTAAAGAAGCTATGATACCATCAAAGCTAGCTCTTCCATCATTAGCCCTAGTGCAATTCATTGAAGAAAATCCTTCCTCATCCATTCAGTTGAGATTTGATCAAATCCATAAATTAGAAGAAGACAGAGAAAAAGAAAAAGATATTCATGAAAAACATCAACAAATTATAAAATCTTTTTTTGATTCAAGTTCCACTGGCTCAAAAAATTTGTCAATTGGTGATCTTGTTCTGAAATGGGATAAGGCACATGAAGAAAAAGGTAAGCATACCAAATTTCAGAAAATGTGGCTTGGACAATTTCAGATTGCTAACAAGATAGGCTCATATACATTCATACTTCAAGATTTAACAGGAAATAGAGAATCTCTTCCTGCAAATGGGCTTGTCTTAAAGAAATTCTTTTCATAAGGAGGTAACCCCTTCTTACTTGTACATATTCCTTTCTGCAATTTTTATTTATTTTTGTAAATAAAGGTTGTTAATAGTCTTTAATTGACTTTTTACTATTAGAAAATTTTCTTGGAAAGAATGTTATAACTACTTATTTTATGTAAATAGGAATTTTTCAAGGAAATGATTAACATTTTGGATAGTTTAAAATAAAATGTTAAACTTTGAAAATTTGTTAAAACATTTACATGATCTTTTGAAACCTTAAGGAAAATGTAAATCATTATAAGTTTCTTAAGCAGAGAAAGGTTATCTTTAAAAAGTAAAAACTTTTTCAAGCTTTAACAAACAAAAAACTCTGTAAATTGTCATCCATTTATTCTTAAGGATACAACTATTTCACCCCATCCATTTTCGGTTGTGATTTTTTAGAATGTAATTCTAAGAAATTATATGACAAAATTTAGGAGATAAGAGGTCTCATCACGAGCCTACTTACCATGATCATAAGAAGTAATAAAACTGACATTACCAATACTGCATACCAAAACATGGTAATGGCTTATAAAAGTAAGACAAAGGGTTTCATCATGAGCCAACTTGTTTAGTTTAATTACAACTAGTGAATGACATTGTTACTAATTGGCTACCAAACCAGAACAATGGCTCTTAAATTAAGAAAAAATAAATAAAAGACAAAAACATGAGATAATATGTCTTATGAATTTATTTTTTAAAGAGTCATAATCTTAGTTGGATGGGATAATGGATAGTTAATGGTTAAAAGGTAATCTTGTCGAGACTATGAACGTTTGTTGGAAGCAGAGGCAATGTCTGTGACAATAGAGTATATTACAAAAGCTAAACTTGAAGAAATCCATTTACTTTATTATTATCAACCAATCAAAGCTTGAGATAACCCAAAAATGTTTTTATCTTTAAGGAATTACAAAGAAATTGTAAGTGATTTTTATTCTTTTTCATATTTAGAATTTATTTGAATTATCTTAAGATAATTTTTCATTATCTTTAGAAATTTTTACTTACTAGAAATATAGTGTTCATTTCATTTTTTCAGAGATAACTGTTTCTTCCAGTGAATCGCCAATTTTTGTACTGTACAACAACCCTCCTCATCTTTTAAATTTTAGAATAAATCCCATTTAGAAATAGGTCCCCTTTTTTATCTTTCGTTCTAGATAGAAATAAAAGATTTAGAAAAAATCCCAATCATTTTTAGAAATAAAAGATTCATTGATAAAATGATACATATCACATATTTTTACTTACAAAGTGGACAACCTTTAAAATAACTTTCCGATCCGATGAGAGATAAAGCCTTTTAATCATATCAAAAAACGTTAGAAAGACTTTATACTTAATAATGATAGAAATGAACAGTAATCGCAATCGGAAACTCAGAGAGTTCTTTAAAAATTTTGTTTTTGCTTTGTAAAGTTCCGATGCGATCGCGCTCCATCGCAATCACATTTCGATAAACTTAAAGTGTTGTGTTTCTTGTATATATTTTCGATGCGATGCGATTCATCGCAATCGCATTTCGGAATAATTAAAAACATTGCATTCTATTGTTTTAAAACTCCGATGCGACGGATCTTATCTCATCGTAATTGCATTTTCAGAGAGAATATTAAACGGTTCATTTCATTTTAAATCTCCGATGCGATCTTCACATTTGGGATTTGGTATAAGTCTTGTTTCATTTCCCTTTTAAATGAATTGCGATGCGATTATGACTTAAATATCCATTTATTATTTTTCATCGTGTTTCATTGTTTTAAAAGGAAATATATCTATACTTATTTCGAAATATGCCAAATCTCCAATTGTACGATAACATTAACTCGTGAATCAAACGAATAACAATGATTTGTTTTGTTATTGAATGCATGAGTGTGACTCCCTAGAGGGCATTTAAGTTTTAAACCACGGAAATAATAAATAAAAATTAGTGAATAAACCCTTTGTATAGCTGTTTTTCATTATTACGTCTTCACCTTGGCTGAAAGCTTCTCTTTATCACAGAGCAATAGAACATCCAATTCTTCTGTTCGCAGAGCAAGAGAAATACTCCCTGACACTAAAATGTCAAAGAGATTTAGGAAATCAAAAGCTACCATTGTTGCAAAAGCCCCTGTGATTACTATGCCGCCTAAAGAGAAACCAGTGAAACTTAAGCTGGTTACAGACACCTCCTGCCAGGGACTTGGAAAAATGACATGGGAAAATGTTTACAATCTATTAGAAAAGGAAAACCCTAGAGTTGTGGAAGCTAAGGCCACAATCCCTGATGAAGTTGATTCAAACTCTGATTTTGAAAGTCCTCTTGGTTCATTGGCAAACTCATTTCTGCACCGATTTTCTGCTCGGGCAAACATTTTCCCGTATTATGATGTTATTAGATGGATGATTGATAATGTGGCTATCAAAGACAGAAATTTTGTTTCTGCATTTGGAACAATATTCGGGTCATTCAAACCAAAAGATATCAAGGCAATGTACCACCTGCCTGACCCACAGAGAATTTATAACAAAGAGTTTATCAAAGAATTTGCTGCAAACAATGAAAATAAATCATAACCAATTAGAGAATGGAGAAGGGCTCCTGAAAAACACAGGCATGAGGAATCAGGTATGTACTCCATGGAGTCTCTCTTGCCTCCATATTGTTATGCCGCAGCTATGATGTGTATATTGTTTGGTAATGATAACTCGACTAGGTTTTCCATTCAAATGGTTTCGTTGATACATGTTGCTATTAATTCTGAGATAATGGATTGGGTGATTATTTTGTCTGATAAGATAGCCAACAAAATTCTTGAGTATAGGAAAGACAAAAATTCAAGAAATTCCACTCCTTTTTATTTTTGTGCTTATATCCTAGATGCCATTTGTTTCAATTTTGAATTCCCCTTATTAGGATGGAGATGGACTCCTAAAGAACCGGTTCGAATTCATATATACCACAAGTTTTTATGGAAAGGGCATTTCAGAAGTCATGTTTAGAGAGTCTGTCATGGTTTTCTTATTCCGATTTACCAAATCATTTTTGGTCGATTCCCTCCTAGACTTTTCAACAAAGCTAGAGTTGTTTTGTCCTCTATTGGAGATTGGTTTGGGGAGGAAAATTTCACATATATCAGAGTTTTTGGAAGTACTGTAGAGCCACACATCCTTCCTTTGTATGTTCCAGACAAACTGTTGGCACAGGAAATTTCTTATCAGCTGACAGTAGAAGGTATGTCTAGAACTTTAAAGAACAACAAAAAGCTTATGTGGCCTACTTTTCCTTTCAAATGTGGTGACTTTACTCTCAACAATTTTGTCCATGCTGAAAAAGAAGTTTTTAAGTTAACCGATCTTAAACTTTCAACACTTCTTGGAAGGCAATATGTTCCCAGGAAGGTGGCATATGATTTTACTACCTCTGTTTCAATTGCTCGGTTCGACCATTAACCAAATGTCTTTGATGATTTATTTGTTTCTGTAGATAAAATGTCTCAAATTTTTTATTTGGCCAAGTGAAAACTTCAGCCTGAAGAAATGAATAAATTTTTATTATTTAGAAGTTAGAGGTTACTCAGAGTTCCTCTGGATCAATTGAGGATTTCTACACAGGGATGTGAACCACAACAGAAAGATACAGTAAGTACATTTGGCAAAGAAGTAACATGAATTGATCCTGTTTTTGAGAAGAAAGATGATAGCAGCAAAGCTGACATTGGAAAGATAGAAACCGCTGCTAAAATTGATGTACAGTAGTCTTCTGCCCAAGCAAGAAAAGAAAGCACAGGCACTGATGCCCATGTGCATATTGAAAAAGGAGGCACAAATAGTAAAAATATTGAACAGGCACCTAAAAATAATGTAAACAATAGTGCAGATTCTCAACTTGGAGGAAAAGAAGCTACTCAACTTATTGTTTCTCCTCATTTGCTGAGCCAATATGAACAATTTTCCCAACAAATAGGACAACAAAACACTCCCCAAGTTGATGATCCAAAAGACCAGGATGTAGAAATCATCCCAAAAAACCCCACAGGTGAGATTATGTTAAAGATAGAAGAAATTCCTCCTTTGGATATATTTTACAGTCACAAACATAGGGATGTGGTAAGAAAATAGAGGAAAAGGAGGAAAACTGATCAAGATGCACTTTTGGCATCACAGAGGGAATTCATGAATATTGTTTATAAGAACGCTGAGGTGAATCCATCTGAGGATCTCACCAAATTGTCTCAGTATGCAGGTGCCTATAGTGCTGCTACTATAGATAAAGCCTCTGAAGTTACACAGTTGATGAAGCAAAAGGATGTAAAAATTGCTATGTTTGAGGAATAGGTTGCAGAAAACCAACAAAAGATCATTCAGTTAGAACATCGATTACAGGATGAAGAGCTCAAGTCTAAACAATTAGAAGAGCAGCTGGCTGTTGAAAAAGAGAAGATTGATCAACAGACCCTAGAAAAACAACAGCAGCTAAATCAAGAAATTGCAAAATTACAAGCTCTTCTACAAAATGAGTAGACTCTGAAGATTGAACAAGAAAAGATGTTTCAATCTAAATTAGACAAGTTCAAGAATTATCCCAGTCTGGATCAATTCAAAAATGAAGCTTTGGAGACAAATAAATTATTGTCTCAACAATTAAATGAATTGTGTCTAAAGATTGCAGAAGTAGAGTCTCTATGTGAGCTAACATCTTCCCTGATAGATGAAGGAGTCACTCTTAAGATTGAATTTGATGAAACTGAAGAAAAGATCTCCGAATTTCTTTTATGACAAGACTGAGAATTAGGGAGAAAAGCATATCTTCCCAAGATTATGGAGAGACATAAAGAATTTTTTTTTGCAGAATGGGAACATCGCTTGATCAAAGCAGAAAGGGCCACATCGAGCGCTAAAGGAATATTGAACAATGTAACACAGATGGTAAATGATAACTTGTATGCAATCAATTTAATTGCAGATTGTAGTCCCGACCAATTACCTAGAGTAAAAGAAACTGATCATAGATGGAAACAAAAGATAATTGATAAAAATCAGCAAATTGGCCAATTACAAGGAATATCATGGGATACAATGTGGACTTATCTCATCAAGCCACATAGTCAACAAATAACAATTAAATTTCTCTCAAATGCCATTGATTGCATCATCCCCGAATTCTCTGATGCCACATAAACAGGACGGTTGCACTCAAAGCTTAGTCATCCTAAAGAAGTAAAGGAGATGCTCAAAATATGCCATCTTCGCACATCAATTGCAACAGATGATCAATGAGTTAGTCTTCATCAAGATTGCATTTCTGTTTTAGATATTTTTTAATTTAGATAGATTGTAGGAATAGTTTTAGTTATTTTTTTGTTAAGTACCTATTTAAACCCCTTTCATGCATTTAGAAATGGGTCCTGAATTTGTAATATTTTGACTTGGATATTACATTTCTGTACTCCATTGACTCCTATATTTTTATAAAGGATCACATCTGGTGATTCTCTGCGAAATTATCTTTAAGAATTGCATTTTTGTATCTTGGAGTTGATTTTACATTGAAGTTGCTGAATTTGGATATCGGATTACATTGGAAAATATCGAGATGGATATGGTATTTCTATCTATTCACTGTTAGGTGATATTCTCTTTTAAATTGCTATCGTTTATGTGTACTTGTTTCACAATATTTCTTTATACATATCATTTATGAGTGTGTTAGAAATATTTATCTTTTATAGTATATGCAAGCGATATACGATGATGAATGCAATATGTTATTTTAACTCTGTTTAATTTCTTATACAGAGTTATCTTTATTTGGTACTGCACATTTCAATTAAGTTGTAATACATTTTCATGGTTATTGGTTAATTGAAACAATTTAAAGTTGTATTCACATTTCATGCCCGAGTTAGTTTTAGAGTTATTTCATCATTATTTAAATTAGATTAGATAGTTTTATTTCAGTCATTTAGTCCCATTTTCCCCCCATCCAATCATTCCATTGCCAACCCATTTAAATTACTAGGAAACTGGTCCTATAAATCTAGTCGGAGCCACCACACCAAACGGAAAAGGAGTTGTCCTAAGGTCCCAACCGGGTGGTTATCCCCCAATGTTTGAAGAATCGATTTTCAAGGCTTCAACAGTAGGTTTATCCCAAACTATGTTGAGTTAACAAAAGGTTTTACCCGGTTGTTGAAACAAAATGTTCCTTTTATTTGGGATGAGATTGATGATAAATCTTTTGATACACTAAAACACGCTTTGACCCATGCACTGTTATTGTATCCACTCAATTACCACCAAGACTAATTTTTATACTTAGATGCCTCTGATTCCACCATTGGAATGGTTTTGGTTAAGGAGGATGAATCTCAAAATGAACATGTGATTTATTATTTAAGTCTAAATATCAATCCGACGGAAATCAAATATTCACATGTGTAGAAATTGGCCTTGGCAGCAGTGCAAGTTGTCCAATGATTTCGTCATTACATATTGTTACGTAAAACAACTGTGATATCTAATTACAACTCGATGATGTATATTTTGACAAAACAATTACTCAGGGGAAAATACTCTAAATAGATTGTCATCCTACAGGAGTTTGATTTCGAATTCGAGAAATATAAATCAAAGAAATCACTAGTGTTTGCAGAGCTTATGTGTGACTTTCCCAATACTGAGACAGAAACTGTGGTATAGAATCCCATCGCAGATGAATCTTTTTTTCTCATCAGTACATTAGATCCATGGTATGGAGATATCACTATATATCTTCAAACTCAAACCTTTCGCCCAGAGCTTTCACGTTCAAATCAATGGAGGATCTGATATCAATCCCAACAATACAATATTATTGGAGACACTCTTTATCATCGTGGTGTAGATTCTGTTTTTCGACGTTGTACAACTCATGAAGAGGCTGAAAGAGTTTTGACTGATTGCCACTATGGAGCGTGTGGTGATCATATCTCTGGGTTTGCCACAACCCAAAAGATATTGCGTATAGTTTATTTTTGGCCATCATTATTCAAAGATTATATCCTTGCGGTCTGAAAATGCCACAATTGCCAAATTTTTGATCGAGATATGCGTGCACCTCCAGTTCCTCTTCACCAGGCTATCATTGTTGTTGGTCCTTTTGCCAAATGGGGCATTGATTTCATTACATGTAACCCTCACCCAGCCGGGGGCATGGGTATATTATTCTTGCTGTAGATTACTTTACCAAATGGGCCGAGGCGATGCCTACATTCGCGGCAGATGGAAAAAATACAACTACTTTCTTATTCAATCATGTGATTGCTCGTTTCAGTGTGCCTCAAGTTGTTATCACACACCATGGGAATCATTTTCGAAATATTATGATGACCAAAATTTTCGATCAACTTGGCCTACGCCATGATAATTCTAATCCGTATTACCCACAGGCTAATGGTCAAGTTGAAGTTGTCAACAAGGTTTTAACCACCATGATTAAACAAATTATCAGATATCACAAATTGAATTGGCATACCATGCTTTTTTTGACACTGTGGGCATACCAAACCTCTGCAAAAACAGCTACAGTGTTCGCTCATTTTTAACTTGTCTATGGTTTAGAAGCTATGGCACCTATTGAATGCGAAATACCGTCACTTAAATTAACATTTGAGTTGTTACCAGCTACCTCTGAAGAGGAAAAATTCTTTCTGTACTTAGAAAAATTAGATGAGACTCGGCGCACCGCTGCATTAGCTACCGAAGCTCATAAGAAATGTGTGAAAGCTCAATATGATCAAAGTGTTAAACATCGTGTTTTTTTTAGAAGGTGACCTAGTTTTAGTATACGATGAAGCTAACGATAAGCTAGGTGTTGGAAAAATCGAACCGATGTGGCATGGTCCCTATATTGTCAAGCGTGTGCTTGCAAAAGGAGCCTATGAATTAACTGATTATGACGGGGTCTCTTTAAATAAGCCCAGAAATGGTCTTTATCTTAAGAGATATTATGCTTGAATTTCATGTGAAGATCTCTCTTGTACAATAGTTACTTTTTAGAATAGTGTGCCTTAGATTAGATAAGTGTGCCTAGATTAGTTTTGTTGTTACTACTATCGTTGCTTATTGATTACTCTTGATATTGTAGATGTCGACATCCCTTCAAACATACATTTGTTTTTCTGATGGTGCTTGTCGTAGTACACAAAATATCTCTTCCGCAGCTTGGGTTATCTATTCACCCACCGATGAGTTAGTTTCTATTCACGAATAATATTGCAGAAGATAGCATAGTCATTGAGTTATTACCTGATGCCATTTCATTTTGTATTCAACGTTTGATCATTAGGTTGGATTCAGAACTCATTGTATTACATTTAAACAGAGTATATGCAATTAGAAATCCAATGTTATTGAGATTATTTTTGAAGGTTCGTCTCCTGGAACAACAATTTGATTATATTGAATATCAACATATTTCAAGAAATTTAAACACATTGGCTGATTCATTAGCTAATAGTATTCTAAATAGACATTTGCAACATTAACAGAGTAAACCAAAACAACATTCAATCCATGTTGAACAAGATACTCAGATAACGAAAGTAAATTTCATTAGGATAGATTAGTTTGTTTTCAAAAAATATCACATCGTCTGTGATCATAGGTTCAAACACCTTATGATCTAATATATACTAATACAAAAAACAAAAAATGTTGATCCACAATGATCACCCACTATCTGTGATTATGATCGTGGTAATAGAATATAACATGCGCCATCTTGCACAGAAATCTCCTAAATGGACTAGGAACACCTATCACATGTCTACGAAGCCTGAGAGGAATATCATTTGTTCCTGTCTTAGGAATGTTTATGGTCAACCTCTCATGTTTGTGCTCCATGTCTGCTAGGATCTCTGTTGCCTGGTCCTGCAGAGCTGCTACAGGCTATGTTGCCCGCATGTCAAAGTGACGAAGTGCAGCTGGTTGTTGTGGACCGACATCTGCATTTAAATTTTTTGTCAGTATTGGACGATAAAAATCAAATAAAAATTAGTTTAAAACCATCAAAATGATTCGTTTACCTGTCTCGTCCCACTATTCCCCTAGAGGCAAAGATGTTTCAATATCACCGCTATAATCCATTCCTGCATAAGGGAAGTCTTCGATGGTGAAGACTTGGTTCCCAAGCCACATAAAGTATGCTGGAGTAAATCGAACTACTGAGCCACCCTCGCTTCCATGGCGAGCCATTAGTGCCACCCATCTCACCATTCGAGGTTTCTAAGGAGCCCCGCTATCTACTGGAATCAACTGCGGAGCAAGAAGCAGAATTCGCTCTAAAGCAAATGAAATGAGAATGGCACCATATCCAAAGTTTTTCAACTTCGCATTCTTTGATATAGTTAATTGGCCTTTCATATTGGCCAATACTCCTTCACACCAGTTAAAAATGGTTCCCCCAAGACACTCAACTACTGTTTGCATCTGGTTCTGACGATTCTAGAAATGGACAGTTGGTTTTCCCAATATTTTCTCCTGAAATTTTTAGCCAAAAGCTTTCTCTGCACTGCTCTGAATACAAAAGGTGAAAATTATTTGTTTTAACCCCTTTTTATAGTTTTTTATAAAATATTATTATTTTATTTATTTTTCACTTTAAAAGGTCATTTTTAAATATTTTTACTTTTTACAGGTATGTGTAATATTTTGAGTTTTTGTGTAGGATACAGGATTTTTGGGTGAAAAAGAATTATTTTAACATTGAGTATACTTTTATCACTTTTTCGGGCTCTGTAAAATTACGAAAAAGCAAAGCCCTAGAGTCCTCTTTTAAGCCTTTTTCAGACTCTCAAAATATGAAAAGATTGCCGAGTAGTTGACTATTCGAACTCGTTAAAGTAAATGAACAGTCATCCCTTTAGTATAAGTGTACCCCTTTTCCGGACTGAAATGGACTAATTACGAAAAAGGTATACGTTGACTAATCACGGTCAATAGAGTTCTCTCCTACATTATTTTATCCTTTTTCGAGCTTGAGAGACTAAATTTACGAAAAATAACAACCATGGAGTTTACTTATGTTTTTCTTATGACTCCCTAAAACTGAAAAACACCGAGTTTCTCCTATACTAGACTCCTTAAAATTTAACAGTAAAGGACCTGTCAATTACAAACAGGACCGAACCACTCCTTCTTAGGGTTCAATTTTAATACTAAGATGGACTCATTCGAAAGATGAGGTTACACAAACAAGAAAATTTTATCCTCCTCAAGCTTGTCAAAAATAAAGAGGTACTTGCCAGTAATGGTGGGGGGGAAAGAGAGAAAAAGAATCCAATTCTCACCATTGTTTAAAAAGTAGCATGACACTCTTGAACACGACACTTTTTCACACTTGTACATGGGTTGGGAAATCCTTTGTCTAACAGTTAATCAAACCACATTGAAAGTCTTCAACTGGTTTATGGGTATTAGCTTTAGCTCAACTGGTGCCAAGCTATCTTCAATGTCGTTATGTGTTCAAGAGAAAGTTCAAATAAACCATTCATTACAAACATTTGTCTCCCTTCACATTGACCATCCCTAAGTCAGTCCTTGCAAATATTTCTTCAAAACTTGATCTAATGGTTTCATATCATGGGCTTTCCTACGACGGGTCACTTTCTATCGACGCCACCTCATCATTTAGAAAGTTGATCTAGAATCCTATCAGTCCCTTGGGATCTGCATGCCTTAATGGTAGGTTTCTCGCCTTTGACGATAGGTTGCATCATTGACCTTCGATATAATGATTCTATGAATTTTTCGACTGCAAATCATTCATTCACACTTCATGGGTTGTACTAGAGTACTCTGAGAGCCATTGTCATTATTGGTGGCTTCTCTCACACTTGTTAACAGTTCACATCATTGACTGGTAATCAAGTGATTTCTACCATGTTCGACTTCGACACAATAAATCGCATGGATAGATTCGTAAGAGTTCAAGAAGCAGAAATCAAGACCCTGGATCTAGTTTCCACCATCCAGGTTGCGAGGAGGTTTATTATTCATGATACAGTAGACTACTCATGACAGATGGCTCCGCCCATACTGTGTCTACTTTTGATGTAATATTGAAATCATATATGTACTAGAGCATTTAGTTAGTTTTGATTTGATATGGGAATGCCTACCTCAGCGATGATATATATATATATGTTTGCATTGAATTTTTTTATAGTTTTTTGACTAGTGTCTGCAATCCAATCCTCGGAATGATAAAGCACTTCACTCTTCAGAATAACCTCAGACTTCACACTTTAAGGGGAAATTTGTTACACTTCATTTTGTCACCATGAAATTTGACTGTTCATATGGGTCTATCACCACCTATATCATGTTCCCTTAGAATTCAAAAACCTTAAAGTTCCTAAATCAAGTATTGGAATTGGAGAAAAGCTCTTTAAAACCCTTAAAATTCTACCTGCGTGGTTTTTCTAGCCTTTCCCTCTGCATGTGTTGTTGTTTGGTCAATAAACTACGGAAACCTCCACACTTTTTTGCTACTATTGCCTGCGCACCCCCGCAAAAGGAAAATTAAAAGAAAAAGTAAGTTCTAGAAGCCTAGCTGGCTAAATATTCTCCCAACTAGAAGCTTCTAGAGTCGTGATCAGTTTGAGCTTATCCCTCTACTCATGGAGCTTATCCCTTGGTCCATGGAGCTCAAATCCCTTCATGTGAGGAATCCATCCCTCTCTTCATGGAGTTGAAACTACCTCCATTTCCCTATCAATTGAGCTTAAGTTTCAGGTTGAAGGGTAGACATACATATTAATTACTAAAGAAATTCCCAAGAGTGCATACTTTCTCCACTAGTTGTTTTTGTTGGCATAAGAATGATCACACCCTTGTGTCCATAACTCTATGCTATTATTCAGAGAGAAAGGCTTGTCAAACTAAAGGAGGAACAATTGTTCAGGACCCCAGGAGAAATTTGTATGACATCAAGGCATCAGGTTGTAAGATTACTCTTTTTATTCAAGATAATGCATATGGATATATTTTTCTCATTGAGTTGTTCTTATGATTATTGAAATGAAATCAATACTTAGACTCCTTGATCAGTAAGTTGGGTTAGCTTTCCTTGATTATTATATGTTGTAGATGCTTTGATTCTTTTGTCTTGTCTTTGATTGCAGTTCTACTTATTGAAGAAGCCACTTTGGAGCGATAAGATAAAAGACTACATCGAACATTTGGATTTCAAGGTAGGGGCATGTCCTCTTTACTTTTTTATAATAATTCTGAAATTCAATTAATCTAGAGAAAAAAGGTTTTCAAATGGATGTTTTTTTCTAGCTACTTGCTGAGTACTAGGGAGATCGCTCTTGTCAGCCAGAGGGATTAATCTGCATAACAATCCATCCAAGGTCCACGATTGAGATTTAGCATCTTAGATAAGTGTTTTAATGAGCAGTTGTGCATGCCATTTGTAGGAGCTCCAGTTTTATTGTATGGGAATGAATTTTATTTTTGGTTAATAATATAAATAAAGTGTTGCAGTTCTAGATCTCGTTTGTGTTCATGTTTCTTACTAAAAGATTTTTATTTACAACACTATGCTATATCTATTAAAATTCTTATTGACTGAGATCTTACAGTGGTATCAGAGCTATGAATCCTACTAGCTAAGGGTTTTATGCAGAGATCTTTGGTGGGAGTTCTCACCCTAATCGACATACTCCATCTTCGGTGGTATTCGATATCACCATAGTTAGTTTCGTATTTTCCAGATTTCCTATAACTAGGAACAGATCTACTGATCTATATCTATGGAAGATTTATCGAATATATATATGTATATAATTTGGGTGTGATTTTATTCAGGGTTTCTAGAGCACATTAATTAGAGTCTTTGGAGCAACATTTTGTTTGTGAGGAGTCTGACCGTCTGGGGTAGCATTTTGGATGTAGAAGTTTATTATTAATACTAATGTATTACCAGATCCTCCTGATCTCACAATATTTATTTTCTTGAAAAATACAGAATCCTTCCACTGTTAAACTTGCAAAAATTTAAAACTCAATTGAAAACACATGTGAATAAATTCAATCGCACATAACATAGTTGTTTAACGGGAAAGCTTAAAGATGAAAACCCCAACTATCATATATTATGTATATCAATGGAATCATGTAATAAGCTCATACAAAGCTTAGTACATCAAGCTCTCAGTACAATGTAGGTTCATTACACACTATCAAGCAGAAATTTGCATCTCCATGCACCAATTTCTTGCCTCCTAACAGCCTGCCTCCACTGCGCAATCCCTGCTAAAGAAGACCCCTGAATGAATTCGAATTGGCCTTTCCTTGACTGTGCAATCCTCATTGGAAACTCCAATGTGTGTCAAATGCATTGAATGCATCACTATAGTCACAACGGATAGTCCATCTCACCCTTTCACCTATCTCTCCACTAGGTCTCCACTGGAACTGACATGCACTATAGTTAACTATTGTTTCTGTTCAGTTGTTAGTGAGTTATTAGTTGTGAATTAATTAAATAATTAATTCACTAAACTCTCACTAGTGTATCTTTCAGTTAAACTAGATACAACTGGCTCAGTTGAGTTTAACTCATTTAACTAAGTTAAACTAAATAACAACTCATGTAACTACTCTTCCAACTCTGTCATAACTTTTCCACTTCAGATCTAACTAAGTGCTCCATGCATGAGCCACCAATAACCCTAGGAATTGTGCAATTGCTTTAGCCCACTGATTTTCCAAATCTATTCAGTGAAATAAAGTGCTCCAATAGAATAAGTTGATGTTTATTGTCGAATTATTATTAAGAGCTAATAATAATCAACATGCACCTATTTTTAGATGGACAATCTATAAATAGACTTTGCCTAATATTCTAAAAAATAATTTCATCTATTTTTCACATTTGACCAACCATCTACAAATAACATCCTGCAACTTATAGAATATGCTCACCATGTCTAAAAATAGACATACACCTAAAAATAGCCTGCGGGCCCCACTTAGTGAAGGTTCTTACTTTTCATTAGGCTCATCATCTAGTTGAATCTCAACACTCCATCTCAACAAGATATGGATTATCCTTCACCCCGATCCTGCCTCTATGGTATTCGAATTTTCTCCTGCCGAGCGCCTTCGTCAGAATGTCTGCATCCTGATCTTCTGTAGGAATGTACTGAAGCAACATGATCTTCCACTACACAAAATCTCTGATATGATGATACTGGATATCAATACGTTTAGATCTATCATGAAACACATGATTAATAGAGAGTTCAATGCAACTCTGATTATCACAATGTATCATTGCAGGATCTAAATGTGAACTGAACAAACCGACCAAGATCTTCCTCATCTAGATAGCCTCACATGCAGCTTGGCTTGCTACCATGTATTCTGCTTCCACTGAAATGAGTGCCATGGATCTTTGTTTCCTACTGTACCAAGAAATTGTAGTAGATCCGATACTAAAAACCCCTCCTGATGTGCTCTTTCTGTCCATTGGGCTGCCTGCCCAATCTGCATCCTTGAAGCCATGCAACTTCACCTCATTCGTCTGTCTGTACCATAAGCCATACTCAGATGTGCCCCTGAGATACCTCATGACATGTTTGTCTGCCTTCCAAAAGAGCTTGGTAGGCTTAACCATCACTTGTGAACGCTGGTTCACCGCATAGCATATGTCTGGTCTTGTATTAACTAAATACATGAGCGAACCCACCAATTGTCGATAAAAAGTGGCATCCACTACCTCTACCGATGTAGCATCCTCTTTCCTCCAATTTCTTGGAAGAGGAGTATCCATGGGCTTGTAGTCCTCCATGTGAAACTTACCAAGTATCTTCCGAGCATACTTGCCTTGAGACACAAACAGTTCACCTTCTCGCGGCCATATTTCCAATCCAAGGAAATAATGAAGGAGGCCCAAATCCTTCATCTCAAACTCCTTTGCAAGATCTGCCTTGCATGAGTGTATCAACTACTCATCACCTGTTATATTAAATCATCAACATAAAGAAAAATGATTAAAAGTTTACCCTCCACCACAATTTGGTACAGGTTTGCATCCGCCTCACTCTTGGTGAAGCCAAGTCCAGTGAAATAGCTGTCGATCCGTGTGTACTAAGCATGTGGTGCTTGCTTCAGCCCATACAACGCTCTTTTGAGTTTGCACGCATGAGACTCGCTACTGAAGATCTCAAATCCTTGAGGCTGCTCAATGTACACCTCTTCCTCAATGATCCCATTAACGAACACAGTCTTCACATCCATCTGATGAATTTGCCAACCCATATGTGCTGAAAGAGCAAGGATGGTCCTTATGGAAGAATACCGTGTGACAGGTGCAAAGGTTTCTTCATAATCAATCCCCTCGATCTGTGAGAAGCCTCGGGAAAAAAATATTGCCTTATACTTCTCGACGCTCCCATCAGCATCTTTCTTTACCTTGTAGATCCATTTCGAATCTACCACTGATTTACCCACTGGCCTTGGAACAATCTCCCAAGAATTGTTTCTGACAATGGAGTCATACTCCTCCACCATGGCATATACCCATGTGGGCTCCTATGTTGCTTCTTCAAAAGAAGATGGCTCTGTCATCATACACTTTCTCATAAGAGCCATGTATCTAGTAAATCGGTCAGGTCACTGTTTCTGTCTGCGGTGTGATGTAGGGACTCCTACATTCTGTGCCGCATCTAGCTTCAGTCTCTCAGCTTATGTGGTATGATTTCTGCCAGTTCTGATGTTTGGTTCTGCATGAGTGGACTCCTCCACTCCATGAATCTCCTCCTGTGGCTGATCCACATCTAGAGGCTAATCTTTGGGAACAAGAATTTCCTCCTCTGCATGCAAATGTAGCTCCCTCTCAAGCGACAATGTCATGACTTTCACCTCATTGAATTTTATATCCCATCGCACCATAGTCATTCGACTGTTTGGAAAATAAACAAGATAATTATGGGGTGTTTCTGTGTACCCCACAAATATCACAACTTCTGCGGTCGGCTCCATCTTCTTCCTAGCGTCCTTTGTCACATGAATGTAAACAGATGAGCCAAAAATATTCAAGTGAGAAATATCAGGCTTCTTACCAGTAAAATCTTCTTCAGGTGTACTCATGCCAAGTACTCTATGAGGACAACGGTTTTTCACATAAACCGCAGTGTTGCATGCTTCTGCCCACAAGTGCATCGGTAGGCCCTGGTCATGCAACATAGCTCGTGCAACACCCATGATCGTTCTGTTCTTCCTCTCCATGACCCCATTCTACTATGGGTTATGAGGCGATATGAGTTCTCTTCGAATTCCTTCTCTGCTACAGAAGTCTTTGAATTCATTCGAGATATATTCACCACCATTATCGCTCTGCAGAGCCTTCACTTGCTTCCCCGACTCCTTCTCGACCAATGCTTTAAACTCACAGAACTTTGAGAATGTTTCGCTCTTCTTCTGCATGAAGAAGATCCAGCATCTACGAGAATATTCATTAACAAATATAACATAATTATTTGTTTTTCTGTTGAAGCAACCGAGAAAGGTCCACACACGTCTGTGTGAATTCTCTCCAGGATCACCGAAGCACGGTTCTCCTTCTCATGAAAGGTATTCTTCACAAAATTACCCATAGTACATCCCTTGCACTGCTCTGACTGCACAAGAGTACCCTTGGGAAGTCCAGTAGAAATTTGATGCAAAATATTCAAGGCGCCATGGTGAAGATGGCCCAATCTCCTGTGCCATAATTCGCCCTCATCTCGGCTCACCACTTATTCTTCTTTGCCCATCATTGTAGTACATCCATCTACCTCTAGCTTCTAGAGATTATTAAATCAAATCCCTATTCTTTTGGTTTGACCTGTTGTTTTATGTCGCAGGAAAGCTTTTTCCTCACCGAAAACAACGTCATAACCTTTGTCTTCCAACATTGCGACTGAGACCAAGTTCTTCTTCAGACCTGGAACATGCATAACATCTTTCAACATAAGTGGTTTACCTGACTCCCTCTCAAAGGTAATGGTTCCAATGCTGGTCGCATTGTATCTTCCATCGTCACCCATCTCTATATGCATTTGGAGATCCTTCTCCTCCAAGTCACTAAACAACTCCTTGTCTCTCGTCATATGGAAAGATGCACCACTATCAAGATACCACACCGATCCCATTGAGATTGAAACCAAGCATGCGATCAAAGAGAAATAAAGTTTAAATTGCAAGGCTAAGGCCTCTCCAGCTACAGCTCCAACAACCTTCTTGTTCTTCTTTTTCTGTTGGCAGTTAGTGGCGAGATGCCCATATTCGTGACAGTGAAAACACATCACTTTGGACAAATCCAGCTTCTTTCCTTTAGCCTCGAATTTTGGATGGAATTTCTTCCCCTTCCCTTTCCTTTCTTTGGCAGCCAAATCTCAATTCTCTTCATCATCATTCTTCGATGAAGAGCCATCCCTGGTACTTCGCCTTATCTCCTCCTGCACAAGATCCGACCAAAGTCGCTCCCAACCTGGCAGTTTCTCCCGTCCATTGACAGAGTCTTCGTAGCTATGCCAACTCTTCAGAAGCCCAAGGAGATCCAAGCTCACCAAGTCGTCATCATCAATAGTAATCCCCACACTTCCCATTTCATCCCTATAGTGGAAAAACCTCGTGAGATATTTTGGAATACTGTCGCCCTTCTCCATTTTTATTTTTCTGAGCTTATCTTTCAGCGCCAACTTCCTCTAGTCGTTGCTTCTTTGGAAAATATATATCAAAGCCTTCCACATTGCAAATGGAGTGGATTTCCTGTGAAGGCTTGACACAATATGGTCCTTCACACCTTCCAACATAATTCTTCTTGTCTTTGCTACCTTCTTTTGCCATGCATCAAGTCCTGCAGCATTGCTAGAAGTAGGCTTAGAAACATCGAAATTGATGAACTCCTTTAGCCCATTATCTTCAAGCACCACCTCCATCCTATCCTTCCAGACTATGTGATTCGAGCTACCATCAAGGGCATACTCCAATCGCAACCCATTGAAAGACATTTCAATGAATACTCAACTATCTCACCAAGAAATTTCTGCAACAAATTCGAATTGTCCACCGGCACAAAACTCAACACTTATTCGCAATTGCAATCTCTAGTGATCAATATTTCTCTGATACCATGTATAAATTTATTAATATTTATGTATTACCAAATCCTCTTAATCTCACAATATTTATCTTCTTGCAAAATACAGAATCCTTCCTTTGTTAAACTTGCGGAAATTTAAAACTCAATTTCAAACACATGTGAATAA
The DNA here is from genome assembly GCA_034641835.2 of Pinus albicaulis. Taxonomy (NCBI): domain Eukaryota; kingdom Viridiplantae; phylum Streptophyta; class Pinopsida; order Pinales; family Pinaceae; genus Pinus; species Pinus albicaulis. Next base: position 393,432,108 of record CM076575.1, read on the forward strand.
ATTCAATCACACATAACATAGTTGTTTAACAGGAAAGATTAAAGCTAAAAATCCCAACTATCATATATTATGTATATTAATGGAATCATGTAATAATCTCATACAAAGCTTAGTACATCAAGCTCTCAGTACAATGTAGATTCATGACACACTGTCATGCAGAAATTTGCATCTCCATGCACCAATTTCTTGCCTCCTGACAGCCTGCCTCCACTACGCAATCCCTCCTGAAGAAGACCCCTAAATGAATTCGAATTGGCCTTTCCTTTACTGCGCAATCCTCATTGGCAACTCCAATGTGTGCTAGATGCATTGAATGCATCACTATAGTCACAACGAATAGTCCATCTCACCCTTTCACCTATCTCTCCAATAGGTCTCCACTGAAACTTACATGCACTGTAGTTAGCTATTGTTTCTGTTCAATTGTTAGTGAGTTATTAGTTGTGAATTAATTAACTAATTAACTCACTAAACTCTCACTAGTGTATGTTTTAGTTAAACTAGATACAACTAGCTCAACTGAGTTTAACTCACTTAACTGAGTTAAACTAAATAACAACTCCTGTAACTACTCTTCCAACTCTGTCATAACTTTGACATTTCAGTTCTAACTGAGTCCTCCATGCATGAGCCACCAATAATCCTAGGAATTTCATAATTCCTTCAGCCCATTGTTTTTCCAAATATGTTCACTAAAATAAAGTGCTCCAAGAGAATAAGTTGATGTTTATTGTCGGATTATTATGAAGAGCTAATAATAATCGACATGCACTTATTTTTATATGGACGATCTATAATAGACTTCGCCTAATATTATAAAAATATAATTTCATCTATTTTTCACATTTGACCAACCATCTACAAATAGCATCCTGCAACTTATAGAATACGCTTACCATGTCTAAAAATAGACATACACCTAAAAATAGCTTGCGGACCCCACTTTGTGAAGGTGCTTACTTTTCACTAAGCTCATCATCTTGTTGAATCTCAACATTGGATGGTAAAAGGGTTGAGCAAGGAAGGCTCGTCAAGAGCTTCCACACACCCACAAGCTGCGACCTCATTTTCCAACCATGGCCGCACTCTGTATCAGCAGATCCATGGGGTTGAAGCAAGACCAAACACCTTCATCATATGTTTAGGTAACCTTTGCTTGGCTGCATGATCCACCACCTCCATTTTGGCCGTAACAGAGGACTATAGATCAAGGGTCAATCCTTGTGAAATGCAGTCGACCAAGGCACCAAAGTAGATTTTGTGCAGTGCAGTCTACCATGTTCCGAAGCAGATCTTGTGTAGCGCAGTCAACCAAGGCATAAAGAAGATCCCTGTCCAATGCAGTGAGGGAACGATCGGCCAATTGATCAAATGGAAACCCAGGCAAGGCACATATCCTGTAGCATGTTAGTATTGAGTCGCTGCAGTATTATCACGATGGTCTCCTTGTGTGATATTTAGTTGACCCACCATGGTCTAACTGAGGTAACGCTTTGGCTCATGCATTAATAAAATTATGTTGGATGGGTTGCTTGAAATTTTTCCTTCGTAATAAAATTTAAATGCGTGGTGGTTCAAATCATTGGATATCATAAGCTCGTCGTAGTAGATTTGTGGATCGGGAGAAGGGCCGAAATGGGTTTTTTTGGTACAAATATGCTTAGATCATTTGTACCATTCCCTAATTTCTTTTCCAAGAAAAAATGACAATTTCCATAAGTATTATGATAATTCCTATGGTCGAGATTTTCCAGTAAAAAAGGGACAAGTTTATTTGTTGGTGTTTGATTTGTTAAAGGGGGCCAAGTTCCTCCATTTGCAGTTGGTCGAGTAATTTTTCTTCCATTTTATTGTGGGTGTTGTGACAAAATATCTACATGGACTTCGAATGTTGCGCTTCATTCATTATTGTGCTCTTTTTTGTGTAAATTGAAAATATGCGCCAATTGGTCTAGTCCTGGAAGCGAAAGAGGCAACCTGGTTGCTGTCCAAACTTGGTCTCTTTCCTTCATCATTTCAATTCAAGTTTCACTACTGCGACTGCGTCAAAACTATTTTTCATTTCCTATTTCAATTCAACCATATTGTGGTGATATGAAACTCGATGATGATTGGCACAGTTGTGACTTAAAATTATTGATGGATTAATCCTGAGAAAGAACATGTTTCATAAAGATGAATTTTTTTCCGAAATTGGTGGAAGGTGACTTGAAGGATAGGCTGGTAGCTCTCAGTGTTCGCTTGTATCCATAACGTTTCGAGGAGCAAGACTTTCCCAACTGTGGCTACAGCCATTAGCTTCTACCTGAAATCCATATTCTGTCTCCAAGGGAAGAGAAATGTGTGTAATAGCATCCATATCAGTAGAAGTGCGGAACGCATGCACTTAGAAGGAAAAAAAAAGTTACGAAGAAATGTCAAAGTCAAGGGTGAAGAATTCTTCTCAAAGCATCAGTCTGAAGCAGAGTAAGGCTAATTTGTGGAAAGACCAGTTTTCAGATTTTGGCTCAAACCGTCAGTTTCAATAAGAGTGCAACTAATTGGTGGAAACGTGTTGTTGCATTTTTGGACCTTCTTGGCTTCCATATTATTCATGTGATGTTGAACTTTGTTCATTGGAAAGACAACATTATTATTGTCATATCGAACTTGTTTTTTGTAACTCTACTATCCAAATTAGCACACAAATTTTTACCAAGAACAGTACAAAACATCAGTATGATTAGAAGTATATTCTTGGAAAAAGAAGAGTTGGGTTTGAAGTCATAAGTCAGCGAATTTAATATTATTATTAGTGGGGGATCATTGTAGGTGTTCTATTCCCCTGATATATTTTCATAAATTTATTGCATGATATATAGAGGACCAAATTTCCTTTGGAAGGTCGAGTCGTTGGCTTCAAGGGAAAATTTTTTGGGGGATTTATTGGAAGGTAGATTTCCATATCATTGGAAGATTTTCTTCATTTTGGAGCTGAATACTATTGCAGACCTCCTTCATTTCTAGAGTCGAATACTGTAGCAGAAACTTCTCAAATAAGAAGCAATCCTAGATGGGTCATCTTGAAGAGGTTTTGGAAAACACCCAAACACTTCTTGATGAATTAGTAAGGATATATAGTCCTGTACGCGAAAATACCTCCTTAGATCAAAATGATGGTAAAAAAATAGACCATTCTCAAAAAGGGTCCATATCATTCTACAACAGAAGCAACAATGGGAGGTGAAGGAAGGACAAGGAAGAGGAGCTAAGATCTTTGCACTTGGCTCTGAATTACAACAAAATAGGTCAGTCATAGACCTTCATAAGTTGGAGGAATTAGACACATGTCTATCCAAGGTGGGTCAGCCAGAATGGAAGAAAATCAGTAGGGCTCTCAAGCCATCCATACTTGCGTTAATACAACCCATACTCTGGGAGCATCCTTGTTAAAAGATCTGGCTCAAAGTTACTTCTTGTATCAATAGGGTCATAGCCTTAACGTCGCCACTACTTCCTGAAAATAATGATATCATGAGAGATATATTGCAGCTAATAGTAGAAGCCCTCTAGGGGTTGAATAATATCATGCTTCCTACCTTTCAGAAGTGGTGTAGAATTTTAAAACTCATGGTAGAGTTCATCTTTGGCACCTTTATGCTGAATTTTGAATGTGACGATTTAATATTTCAGTTACTACAAATATTTTACACCAACATTACATTAGCTCATCTAGATTGTGTCAAAACAAGCATGCAAAATATTGTGTCTCTATTCTTGGAGGGATATGCTGACATCTAAAATATACTAAGATCCAAATTGTTGACCATTTGGAGGAAGGAACCACAGGGATTACCAACTACCTATGATCTAGTCGATAAGTTGGTCAAGAAAAACATAAAATTTCTCAAAAGGGTGCTGACTAGGAAGGAGTTGAGAAGGATTGATGGAGGAAGAAAGAACAAAATATGGAATAAGAATGAACTAAGGAGGAGAGGGCTATACTTTATCTTCAAGGGATCTCAGGCCCTTAACCATTCATGTGCAAGTAATAAGGAGGAAACAAGGGCATAACAGTTAGAGACTTCTTCAGATCATGTGGATTCATCCATAGTTGGGTTCACTGGTTTTCAAAAGAGAGTCTGTGAAGGAGCCAAGAAATAAAGTACAGATGGTGAGCAACAACACCATGTGTTTCAGAGAGACTTACAGGACAAGCTGATGATAATCAATCAACTTGACAAAGTATATGGGGAAAGGAAGGAGGTAATCCCTCCTGACGATATGGTAGTTGAGTCCATCCATAAAGATTATGGGGAATCGGGTATAGATAACAATCCACTAGTACATCTATGTTTGACAACCAAAGAGGGTGGACAACCTATCCTCACATGTGGAGGGGGCCAAGAAGAATACATTCAAGGAGAATCAAATGAGGAGGCAGTGATAATAAACCGACATGATGAGCATGATCATGCTGGGAATCATGACAAAGACACTATGTAGGATGAGCCTTTTCCAGAGGGTCAGTCAAAGGTTCAAGTTGAAGTTGTGGTCATGAGGCATCTGGTGCTGACAGATACAGAGATAGTCAACATGGCACTAAAATTTCTAGAAGATAACTTTTGGGAAAATATCATGCATTTCAAGATAGACCTTATGATGTTAAAGCAGAGAGTCTGGATTGTCTGAGACACTTTCTTACAGGAGAATAGAAAAATTGAGGAGCTCATACGGGTATGTGTCGAATCAATGACAAAGTTGTCTAGTGTTGATGAACGACTCAAATCCCTCACAAGGTAGCAAGAGGAGTGCAGTTGGGAATTCCAGGGAAACTCTCTACAGGAGTACATAGATAAGACTTGCAACACTACCAACCCACCTTTATACATTGGAAAGAGCAGGGTAGAGTTCTCCAAATACATCATGTTGGGTGACTGAGTGGAGCAACATAATCGAGCAACATCAACATAGTAGATTTGCAGATATTCATCCTTCCCAAGGCATGGATTGGTGAGAGATTATGAGTTGGTTCTCTATTAATGGGTTGATTATGAGGAGGATACTCACAACTAAGGGAATATTGCAGTTGGGGCACATATGCACATGTAGTGATGAAATATTGAGATGGTATCATAACCCACAGGTCTGTAATTTTCCATTTTTTTGGATTTAGTCAAAGGGGTAGAAACTACCCATGGTATCTTCCCACAGAATTCTTCTTCGTTTTCAAGTAAAAATAATAAAATAAGGCTTCTATAAAATCCATCAAGTGTATAAATGGGGGTAGGAGATAGACATTAAGGGCATTCAGTTTTATCTATCTTATTATTTTTTGGTTGAGAACTTGGCGTGGCCAGTTCTAGCATTGATCCCGGGACAAAAACCCCATGGTGAATTTGTCTGGTGGATCCATCCAGGGTCCACAATTTAGCTTCAGTTTCTTAAATCAGTCTTTTAATGAGCAAGTGTGCATGCGATTTGTAGGATCTCCAGTCTTATTGTATGGGCATGTATTTTGTTTCTAGTTAATAATATAAATAAAGTGTTACAGTTTTAGATCTTTTTGTGTTCAATGTTTTTATTGCAATTATTTTTAGTTAGAACACTTAGATGTGTTATATCAGTTGATTATTTCATTGTTTGGGATATTACAGTGGTATCGGAGCTGTGCATCCTATTAGCTTAATGGTTTAATTTGCAAATTCTAAATTATTTGCAGGATTATTTAAGAATTTCATGCATGGAACTTCGGTGGAGATTTATTGTCACCCTAGCCTACATTTCCATCTTCGGTGGTATTCGGTATCATCCTAGCTGGTTTTTTTTTTCGTTAATTGAAAGGATAATTTTATACATTGGTTCAAGGGTTATTATTATAGAAAAAAGGTGGAGCTCTATGATGGGCGAAATGATTGTTTGCCATGGTTGGATTGGCATAAAAATAATTCTGCCATTTTATTATCATTTCATGGCTATTTTTCTTATGCATTTGAGTGGAGTATTAAATGCTTCTCCTAATTTTAGGATTGGATGTTAAAAGAGTTGGGGGGGTTTTTCTCTATTTTATCTCAAAAATTTTACAGATTTACCATGGAATTTATTTGTATTTCATAAAAAGTTTTTGAGATTTTGCATTTGGGAGATATAAGGGGTTTTATTTTGTATTTGGGAGATATAAGGTTTTTTATATAATAATAATAATAATAAAATGAGAGAGAAGAAGAAGAAAAGAGGAAGGATGCTTTAATGAGAATCTTGAGAAGATGGATCGTCTTGAAGAAACTTTGGAAAAAAACCAGAAAATCCTTGATGAAATAGTGAGAATATATGGTCTTTTAAGCAGCCATACTTTCATAGACCAAAATGATAGTTAAAGTAGGAGAGCATTCTCAAAAAGGGCCCATGTCATTCTGCAGCAAAAAAAACCATGGGAGGTGAAGGAAGGACCAAGAAGAGGAGCTAAGCTCTGTGCAATTGGCTCTAAATTTCAACAAAAAAAATCAGTCATAGACCTTCATAGTTTAGAGGAATTAGACATATGTCTATCAAAGGTAGGGCAACCGGAATGGAATAAACTCAGTTGGATTCTCAAGCCATCCATGCTTGCGTTAATAGAACCCAGATTTTGGGAACATCCTTGTGAAGAGTTCAGGCTCACATTTGCTTCTTGTATCAGAAGGATCATGGCTTTAACATGCCCACTACTGCCTTACAATAATGATATCATGGAGGATATATTGCATTTGATAGTAAAATCCCTTCAGGGGTTGAACAACATCATGCTTCCTACCTGTCAGAAGCGGTGCAAAATTTTAAAACTCATGGAAGAGTTCAACTTTGGCACATTCATGTTGAATATGGAATGTGATGAATTAATCTTTTAGTTGCTTCAAATATTTTACACCAACATTACATTAACTCATCCAGACTGTGTGAAAGCAAGTATACAAAATATTATGTCTCTATTCTTAGAAGGACATAATGACATATGCAAGATACTAAGATCCAAATTTTTGACCATTTGGAGGAAGAAACTAAAGGTATCACCAACTGCCTATGATCTAGTAGAGAAGTTGGTCAGAAAAAAAATAAAATAAAATAAAAAATAAATAAATAAATATAAAAAATAAATAAAATTTAAAAATTTAAAAATTTAAAAAAAAATCAAATCACTCAGGAGGGTGCTGAATAGGAAGGAGTTGAGAAGGATTGATGAAGGAAGCAAGAATTAAATAAGCAGTTGAGGAATATGATTTATCTGCAAGGGGCCTTGGGTCCTTAACCGTTCATGTCCAGGTGATAAGGAGGAAACAAGGGAAGAACAATTAAAGACTTCTTCAGATCATGGGGATTCATACATAATTGGGTTCATCAGTTTTCAGGAGAGAACCTATGAAGAATCCGAGCAATCAAGTAAAAATGGTGAGCAACAACACCATATTTTTCAAAGAATTTTGCAGGACAAGTTGATTCATCCTGATGATGTGGTAGTTGAGTCCACAAATATCCAGGAGAACATCCATAAAAATTATGGGCAATCAAATGTAGATAACATTCCACCAGTACATCCATTTTTGACAACTAGAAAGGGTGGAAAACTTGTCCCCACATATGGAGAAGGCCAAGAAGAAGACATTCAAAAAGAATCAAATGAGGAGCCAATAGTAATAAATCGACACAATGAGCATGATCATGCGGGCCAACATCACAAATATAGTATGCAGGATGAGCCATTTCTGGAGGTTCAATAAAAAATTCAAGTTGAAGTTGTAGTCATGGGGCATTTGGTGCAGACATATACAGAGACATTCAGTAGGGCACTAAAACTTCCAGTAGAAGACTTTCAAGAAAGGATCATGCATTTCAAGACAGATCTTATGTTGTTGAAGTAGAGAGTCTAGACACTCTGAGACATTTTCTTACAGGAGAATATAAAAATTAAGGAGCTCATAGGGGTATCTGCCGAATCAACGACCAAATTGTCTAATGTTGAGGAATGACTCAAGTCCCTCACAAGGCAACAAGAGGAGTACGGTTGGGATTCCCAAGTAGCCATCTACAGGAGTACATAGATAAGGCTTACAACACTACCAACCCACCTTTATACATTGGGAAGAGCAAGGAAGAGTTCTCCAGATGCATCATGTTGGGTGGTTGAGTGGAGCAACACAAATTGAGCATCAAGCAACATTAACATAGTATATTTGTAGATATTCATCCTTCCCTAAGTATGGATTGATGAGAGATTATGAGTTGGTATTCTATTGATGGGTTGATTCCTAGGAGGATACTCATAGCCAAGGTCATAATGTAGCTTGGGCCCTTTGGCACGAGCAGTGATGGAGGGCTAAGATGGTACCATAACCCACACGTCCCAGGATCTAGGTGGCATTGGGATCTAGGATAATCCATTGGGGGCATGATTGGCGAAAGGATTGTTTGGGATACAAGTAAATATATTGAGGGAAGGATTGGTTAGAGGATAGTTTGGGATCTAGTTATCAAAGGATCCATTCATGACCATTCAGCATGGAGGAATGGAATAACACTGGATTGTATGGGGTCCTGGTATCAATGCACATATGCTTATGTTGTGGATAGCAGTGGATTGTTTGAGGGAAATCAATCTTTGGGCAAGAGGATTTGTAATATTCCATTTTTTTTGGATGTGGTCAAAGGGCCAAAAACTATCCCTGGTATTCACCCAGGGTATCTTCCCATAGTATTCTCCTTTGTTTTCAAGGGAAAATAATAAAATAATGCTTCTAGAAAATAAATCAAGGGTATAAATGGGGGTAGGAGCTAGCCATTGAGGGCATTCAGGTTTATCTTCTTATTGTATTTTGGTTGAAAAATTGGTGTGGCAAGTTCTAGCATTGATCCTAGGATGAAAACCCTGTGGTGAATTTGTTTGGTGGATCCATCCAGGGTCCATCATTAAGCTTCAGTGCCTTCGATCAGTCTTTTAATGAGCAGTCGTGCATGCTATTTGTAGGAGCTCCAATCTTATTGTATGGGCATGTATTTTGTTTCCAGTTAATAATATAAATAAAGTGTTGCAGTTTCTGATCCCATTGTGTTTAATGTTTTTATTGCAATTTTTTTTAGTTAGAACACTTATATGTGCTAGATCGGTTCATTATTTCACTGTTTGGGATATTACAAGGTCCTATGACTCAGGTGGCATTGGGATCCAGGAGGATCTATTAAGGGCATGATCTGTTAGATTATTTTTTGGGATCCAAATATCAAAGTGTCCATTCAATATCATTTAGCATGGAGGCATGGGATAGCTCACTGGTTCGTAAGAGATCCTGGTATCAATGTATAAATTCTTATGTTGTGGATATAAGTGGATTGCTTGAGGGCATGCAACCTTTGGGTGGGAGGATTTGTAATAATCCATTTCTTGATTTGGTCAAAATTGACAGAATCTGCCCATGGTATTTACCGTGGTATTTTCCCATGGTATCAAACCATGGTATTTTCCTTAGGTGTACGAGGGAAAATAATAAAACAAGGTTAGAGAGAGTCCACCAAGCTTATAAAAGGGGATAGAAGCTAGGAATTTGGGACATCGGGATTTTTTCTATCTTATTATGTGTTGGTTGAGAACTTGGCGTGGCCAATTCTAACATTGATCCCTGAATGAAAACCCTGTGGTGAATTTGTCTGGTGGATCCATATAGGGTCCACGATTGATCTTCAATGTATTAGATCAGTGTTTTAATGAGTAGTCATGCATGCCATTTGCAGGAGCTCCAATGTTATTGTATGTGTATGTAATTTTTTTTCATTTAATAATATAAATAAAGTGTTGCAGTTCTAGATTTCATTTGTGTTCATGTTTCTTACTGAAATATTTTTATTTAGATCACTGAAATGTGCTAGATCTATTAATTTTTTTATTGATTGGGATCTTACATGTTATTTGGAAATAACTACATCAATTTAATGATATATTTGGTTTCCTAAGAGTCTTCCTCTTATTTTTTGTTGGATCCATCTCAAAAGGATTCTCCAATTTCTTTAGAGCCAAACTACTTGGAAATAACTACAACAATTTAATGAAATATTTGAAATGATGAGATCCATAGCTCCCAAACCATCTAGATTCTGGTTCTAAGTTATTCTCTAAAACACAGGGGAAAAAAGTAATGTGAAAATCTAAAAGTCTATTTTACTCACACCGCCTACAATTATTGCAATCAATCTACTCCTATTTTAACTTTTATCAAATCATTCAAATGTTCCAGTTTCAATGAAAACAAATGAATGAAGCTTGTGAAGAAGTAATTTCCATCTAAATCACGATCAATCACATGGAATCGATGTGGGGTCTGCGGTGGAGAGTTTGTTGTCAAGAAACCACAGTGTATGAAAATATATGGAAATTAATCGATTCTTTCTCTAAAGTGATTTTTTTCAAACAACAACTCCATGCCCATTAACTTTCCATATGAAGCTTTGAAAATCTGTGGACATTACTTGTTGTTTTGTTAAACATTCACTCCATCCCATCTTAGTCCACAGTGGGTACATATTTGTGATTAAAGACGTTAGAAGATGCCACAAAAACTAGCCATCACTCTGCCCAATCTGAGCATCAACACCGCTATAAATAGTCTCCCATGTTGTGCTTTAGATACCAATTATAAAAGCTTCGGAATTAGTGCTCCAGTTTCTAGTTGGTTACTTACAGGCTTCAGGGCTTTTGTATAGTGAGTATTGTTTTTGGTTACCTACGAGCTTTAATTCTTTCCTATTGTGAGACTTGTTTCTAGCTACTTGTAGGCTTTAAGGCTTTCCTTTTGTGAGTATTGCTTGAGGAGTCCATTGATTTGAGGGGAAAAATTATTTTTGTTCTTGCAAAATTTTTAAATATATACATTTAGCTGCCTCTGTGAGTGCTTCTCTCGTTTTTTCTTATAAGAGACATTGTATGTTCTACAACATCAGTAGAATTTGGCCAAGTGGGGAGGCCTGATTGGCCCAAAAAGAAATTAAATTTAGACCAATCAGAAGAGGCCACATGGTATCCTGCCACTGGCCCAAAATTTTTCCCAGTCAGCTGTCATTTTTGAAAAATTTTCTTGTTTGGGAAAATAAAGAGAAAGCATTTCTGGGAGCATACGGTGTCGGTTTTCCATGAAATGAGTTGTGCCAGATTCAGAACAAGGAGATCTATGCGGTCGTTTAGGTTCCACACCATTCATACAACTTTCATTTTTTAGCATATTTTTTAGCGCCTGATCAGTGAGAAACCACTTTGTAGTGTAGGTTTGTGGTAAGTTAGAAACCATTTATGAGAGGAAAGTGGACATGGATTCCTGTAGCATGGTTGATTGTTAATCGAAAAAACCCAGAGTATGGTTGAGGTTCAACTGACAAAACCCTAAGCATGGTTTAGGTTAAGCTGAAACCAAGAGCATGGTTATGGGTAATCCAAGAAAACCCAAGTTTATAATGATGGAGGGGGACTTGAAAGTACATGTACATGTATGCATATATAATGGTTTACTAAACCTTGTACACGAAGGACATCCTAGTAGACTGGCAGTTGCAGCAGTCGAGTACCCATGAATTTTGATGGATGGTTCTTCCTTTATATGGACGACAACATATTTTTTATCATGTTTGTAAACACCGGGTTGGACCACAACTAGAATTTGTTGATTGATATCGAGACAAGTAGTCCTTAAGGGGGATACTATAAAATATAATTCCAAATTTTCTTAGGTGTGATGCTTTCTATGTAATAGGTTTGTTCCTATTCTTTAGGAGTTGTTTATATCTAGGTTTTTCCTATACTATTATGTGTATAAGGGTCATTTGAGTTTGAATTCAAGTTATAGAAGGAGGGCCTATCTAGGCCACAAGTTGAGTGAAAAGTTGTTTCTTCTAAGACCGAGTCTTGAAGCTTAAATAAAACCTTTTTAAGGACTGTCAAGGGGTTGTGTGTGACCTATTTTAAAGCCAAGTATAGGGACATAAATCAAGACTAAATTGAGGGAATTATTAAGCCAAAGAGGAATATTGAGGCAGTAGCAAGCCTAAAGCAAATTAGTGGTAGAAGATAGAATACTAAATGGCAAAAGAAATAATGGTGAAAATACATCCTCTTCAAATTAACATCTAGGGTATGTGTTAGAGTCTTTTATTGTTAATTATTTTCCTATCTATAATCAAAGGATATTTGGATATTACAATTTAAAGTTAGAACTAGAGTAGCTGCATCGGAAAAGTATACATAAATATTGTTTGTATTAGTAGGGGAAACAATGAACTATCATTTGTATGTGATTTAAAGTGGGTCATCATCTCGAGTACGGGAGCCCACAATTTCTTCTTCTATATTTCATTTTCAGGGTGGTACTGTGGTGCAAAGGAGAGATTGAAATATCCTTCAGGTTGGAGCCTAAGAACACTTTAGGTTGGAAGGTTGGAGCTAGGGCAACAAATTGATGCTAGCAGGGTGTTGGAGAATCATTAGTGTTGGAGCTCGTAAACCCAAGGTATTGGAGCATCCTTTCAAGAAGTTGGGGCTTCCCGATAAAATGAATGATTTTCTAATTAAGTACTAGGGACTTGGAGATCCCCTTCATTTGGAGCTCATAAATTATTATACTCGTCATTTATATTAGAAAGCGTTTGGTGGTTTTTCTCTCAGGAGGGTTTCCACCTAAAATTTCTTATGTATTATCCTTGTGATGTGACATGTTTTTGATTATTTGATTTGGTTTGTGCAAAAAATATTTGATTCTCTAGAAGTAAAAAATTAATTAAAATTAAATGAAATATTGATTCACCACCCCTCTCAATATTTACAAAAAAAATCTCCACAACAAGCCTCAACACTACTAATTACATCCCTCCACACTAGTAGTAGAAAATAAGTCTTGGAAAACCTATGTTAGCTTCATATCCCCATGAAAAAATCTCCCTTTTCATAAGATGAAAATTATTTTCCTCTTAAAGGCCCATCCATTGTGCCTCCTTCCTCGCCACTTGGGGCTATGCACTTATACCTTATCTCATTAGTAAACTAGGGTGCCACTATTTAGGCTACAAACTTGTAGTGAATAATTGTCCATGATGTTGAGTAGCATTAAATTTTCTAAGTCATACGCTCACAATGACATGGGGCATCATTTATTGCAATTCTTAAGCTAAAAATGGTAAAAAAAGAGGAAGATGCGAGAATCAACTCTTGAACATAGCACAAACATCAAATCATAGGGAATACATTTCCTATTTTTATTTTAGTGACAATAATAATGTACTTTATTTTTGTAATGGGTTTTTTAGGTAAAACAGTGATCATCTCACAAAAAAGGGTTATTAAATCCCCTCTCATTTAGGTCCTTGATAATGAGCCTTTTACCAACTCACCTAGTCTACAATTTACTAGCATCACTTGTTTTATTAACCACAACACAACTTATATCTAATCAGAGGTATATAAGATTTTTTGAAGAAAAAACTTGCCTAAAGATTATATATATATATATATATATATATAACTTGTTTTCACGAGGTAGTAGCACACTATGCTATCATACCATATATTGAAATAGTTGAATGGATCATAAAGTTCAGAAATTCCAAAGACTAATGATTAGACACACTCAAGGGAAGTCTTTCACCCCATATAGACCTTCTCATATAAACTCTTATTATAGGATTCCCCCCTTAAAATAATTTCCTATATGAGAGTTGGCTCAAAGGTTTCAAATTTATATGAAAATAGTTCATCAAGGCTTGGTGGATAAATAGGGGAAATTTGACGTCTACACTAAACAGAGAATACCTAACCAATCTACTCATAAATCCTTTTTGGCAAGTGGATTTCATGATGTGTAGGTTTTGTTGCAAGAAAAATTCAAATACCTTTAGCAAATATTTTCTTCCCTTGATGTATTCCATTGCAATCTCAAGAAGTATCTTCAACTTAGCTAACATTATCTCTACCTCTTTACAAGACAATTTCAAAGAAGTCTAGAACCTGGAGGAAGGAAAGCAACACCAATTCTTCATGGCTTCCTACCTCCTGGATGTTTTTTGTGTCAAACATACATTCCTAAGGATTCCTTGCCATGGGATAGCTAGGGATAGTTCAAAAAAACCTAATTCACATTTACAGTGAGATAGTATGGGAATCAAAATACTTCCCATTATACACAAAAAATTACCAATATTTTTTATTTTTCCTTTATAAGTCCTTGTTCGATAAACCAACTCCATGTATGTCCAATAAGGCTAGCCAAGTGGGGTAGACTACTAAATACTGGTTTGTGGAAAATGATGGAACATACCTAAGGATATTTGGGGCAACCAAGCCTCCCTACTTATTGCCTTGATTTTTTATAGGTAGGGTAAATTTACAAGAAATCAATTGTTAATTATTTATAGGAATAGATGGAGCACTCACACATGATAAAAAGGCCCCATGACCACACATACATTTAATTTAAGCTCATATTAACTAGAATATATCAGGAAATCCAGAGTTGTGTTTGATGCTCTTACCCATTTCCATTTTGGGGACCCATCATTCCATAGGTATAATCTCAAATCGGTAGTGAGAAATAATTGCAAATCTTGCAGGTATAGATGGTACTATCAATCTAAGTCTTTGATAGATGAAGAGAAAAAGAAGAATGTGTTGAACTATCCCAAAGTAATTTTCAGGATGGGCTACACTTCCCCCAAAGAATAAAAGGAGAGATATCAAGCTAAAAAAAATATTTGGCTAAAAATAAGGTTGCTCAGATGGAAGTAGCCATAATTGCATGAGAAAAAAAACTCAAAAAAGACCAAAAGGAAACCATATTATCTTAGGTATTACATATGAAGAGGGAGGAAGAGGAGATGATACAAAAGGAAGAAGAGGAAAAGAGAAGAAAAGAAGAAGAGTAAAGAATACTACAGAAAGAAGCAGCAGCCATAGAGAAAGAGGAAGCTCTCAAAGTGCAACAAGAAGCCCAAAATTTCCAGGACCAAACCACACAAGGCGGTGAATATTCAATGGAGGTCGATCAAACCCAATTAACCACACCAACTATCACTAGTGGCCATATTCCTATGAAGGAATTTGGTATTATGCCAACTAAAATAAGAAAAGTGATGAACCTCGACTGGTTCATAAATGACATGGCATTGAATATGATAGTGAAACAAAAAGAAAATGAATTTTCAATCCCTCACTTTCCTCCATTATCGACCACCATTGGAATATCTATTATCGATGACACCAGTGCAAACCCATTGCCGATGGTCTCAGTGAGCATGACCTTTTCTCAAGCTACAAAAAGAATTTTGAATAAACTTCTAAACAAACTATAATAGAAGGATGATAACATACTGGAGCTACATTATTAAAACATAATGCTCCTAGCTGAAAACAAGGCACTGAAATAAAATAAAACCAAAATGGAAGACTATCGAGCATGTTACACTAAAGTACATGGATCTTATAAAGCAAAAATTAATCAAGAATATATTTTCCTTCAACACATGCATAGGATTTCTACAAATATCCTATCACTCTAGGAGTAAGCCAAAGGAAAAGGTGCACAATTAAAAGGAGTGTTGAGTGTTGTGGACTAGCTAAAGAAATGGCCTAAGGAAGACCTTGATGCTACCCAATAAATCCAAATAATTACTGAAGGGGAGCTATGTTATGAATATGTTGATGTGAATAGAGACTTGAAGACTCAAGAGAAGCTAGAAAAATATTTAGCCAAGTTAGTGGATTTATATCAAAGGAACCACTCCTTGGAATAAAGATTGATCAAAGTGAATAAAATAACAGCTATTGAAGGTCAAGGAGAGCCAAGGAAAGACCAAGAAGTTAATAGAGATTTAGATGATGTGATCAATGCTAGAGAATAGTTGTTCAATGTATTTACTAGTAAATCAACTCAAAATTCTCGAAAACAACATTTTGTAGAGCCTTCAATGAAGTAAATTGTACTCCGTCATGGTTTCATTAGAAATGGATTTACAAACCCTCTCATAAAGTGGCATAGAATATCATATAACAATGGAGGATTTATTTCCCAATAGGATCAACATGATCTTGTAACATTATCAAATCTAAATAGTGCACCTTCACAAAATCTTGGGGGTTTAAGTGGAGGATCATGTCATCTTGTAACAATCGACATTCCCATATTTTGAAATTAAAAAAAAAATATATCTTGTATTAAAGTATGACAAAGTGAGAAGTTGAAGAGTCATAACTACCCTTAGGGAAATCAGGAAGTCTTAAGGGGTACTTACATTGGTAATCTAAACTAAGAAAGAAGGACTTTTATTTTTTGGAAGAGAATGGAAAAGTACAAAATGAGGACTTTGGGCAGCTTATACTTTTTAATTTTCTATAAAATCAAGAAGCTTATAAGATCAAAGGGGGAACAATGATTGATTCTAACATGTGTTATAGTTTTTCTTATAAGTTTTCTATAGTAAATTTGTTCATGCATATGTGATGTGAATAGTTTTAGTGATTGTTAATGGACTTCTTAGTGTGATGATCAACATTCCCTTACACAATTAGTCTATGAATCAATATCGCTTTATCAATTGAATGAACAAGTACTAGCTGTGACAATTGTTGATTTTTTAGTTTTTGCACTAGTTAGTGGGATACTCATTGTAGTTGTATTGGAAGCAACTCATTATTTTCTCAATAATAAGTAATGTATTGCATCTATTTGCTTGTTCGATCATCATCCTTAATTTCAACTTGAATTATATTAGGATAGTTGTCACGCCGAGAGGCGCTCTACAACCCAATATAGGTTAGATGTGTAGATGTAATGTAAGTATGTAAACAATTTTAAATGTCGGCCCAATTAAAAAAATTAAAAAAAGTTAAAAGTGATATCGAGGATGTCTGTAAACATTTAAATGTTGGCTTAAATAATAATAAAAAGTTAAAAGTAATAAATAAAAGAAGTTAAAAAGTTAAATTTAAATGTTGGCTCAATTAATAATAAAAAGTTAAACTAATAAAAATAATAAAATTCAATTTGTTACATCTTGCTTTTGTTATTTTGTGAATAGGCTTTGTTACAATACCATGGACCAATACCATGGTTTCTCAATACCACATGCCCAAAAACCATAACTTATTGACAACCAAAATTTTTTATAACAATACAAGATTCTTAACCATGGATATTTTTTTTGGTAAATTTAGCAGTACCTTTCTATTTCCTATTAATAAAAAAAGCAGCAGGTTGCAACAAATCAAAACTTGGTGGCCTCAACCTGCCCGAAGGAAACCAGGTCTGTTGGCCACCTTAAAGAGTTAAAAGCCATCCAATATTGGAAAAGTTTAATCTTTCTAATAACTGTTATGTCCATTCTACTATTCCTAACAAGTTATGATTGTAAACAGTAAATGCTATCCACAAAATACATAAGAAAACTAAGGAAATATTTGGTCAATCATCAGAAGATTCAACATGTGTTGGGTCTTTGACACTGGAGCCAGGCATATCGACCTGATGCATTATTTGCAGCTGACGCTCTATTCATCCAAGACGAGTTGTAGCATGATGTTGTGAAACACGGATCTCTTGTATCTCTCTTTTGATATCTTGCAAAACAAAAACCACTTGGGGGTCTCATCCCATTTCCTGTAAGCTCATAACAGCCTTGGCCAAAATGCATTTGAGCGTCCAATATGTGTGAATAGACTGATGAAAAAGGGACAGTCTCCCTCTTGTGTTGCCAGGGTCTTTGATGAAGTCCATTTCTTCCTCATGTATGTCTATCTCCTCTTTGTTGTTGCAGTCTCTCTCCCATCCCTGTATAAGATTGCGAACATGTGGAGGATTACCTATAGAATAATAAACATCGAAGAGGTTTTCCAAAACCTCCTTTTTTTTTATTTTCTTCCACGCTTGCTGGACCTTGCAGTAGGCTTAAGAAGTTTCAGTTTGCCTTTATCCTTTACCTGGTTCTTGGCTGGTTGTCCTTTTACCATATTTGTATTCCAAAGTACAAACACCTGACTTTGTTGTTGCAATTCCTTGGACAATGACAAGGAAACACCTGTTATTAATTTAAAGAGGCATATATATCACAAGAAAAAGTCAATAAATGTTTGCATGCAACAGTAGATAGGTCCCACAACGGCCATCGTTACCAAGTAATAGACAACCCTACTATTCCTTCTGAGGGTGGTAAAATAACAAGAAGTCGTTGAACTAAGATTGAAATGCAGGATGAGATTATAGCAATTGAGCTTAGACAGTGAGGGGGGAGGATACATACAACGCAAATACCAGACCCAGAACCCATGAGGACGAGGGTGCGGCCTATTTGAACAAAGGCTCCTATAACCCTCCCAATTAGTTCTATAACCAGAGTTAGAGCTATTAAAAATATGTTGAGGTCTTAAGACAGAGAATTGCTCCCACAGACCTTGTAGAGAGCCAATATCTTGATAGAAGAAATGAGGGGGAGCAGGTTCAGAGACAGAAACACCAAAAATGCTATTAACGGGGTGGTCTTGCATGGCCATGCATGCTAACTCATAGGTCTGAGACGCGGACGCCCGCGCTCCGTCATTCCAAACCCCAATCAGGGCATAGTCAGAGTGGAAACCATCACGACAGGGAATTTGGATACAGGGATTGACAATAGGGGTTGGCAAGGAAAGAGTCACTAAAATATATGGCAATTGACTCAAGCAGAGAGAAAAAAAATGAAAAACCGTAAATACCCTTGAGTTAGGGCCATGCAAGCAAAGAAACCAGACTGCAAGATAAAACAGGAACCATAATTCGACAAACACTCGCAGTAATGAGCAGCATGAAAACCCATTAAGTTTCGATAGCCACCATTAAAAGCTAGACATTAAATAAGAGCATACGAATTGAGCAATGGATACTTAACCCTGAATATTCATCCCCACTTCACAGTGGATATTATTAACTTGTAAAATATAGGTTTTGTTACAATACAATGGGCCAATACCATGGATTATCAATACCACATGCCCAAAAAGCATAACTTATTAGATAATCAAAATATTTTATATCAGTATGAAAATATTGTTAACCATGGATATTCACTCCCACTTTATCATGGATATTATTAACTTGCAAATATGTTTTGTTACAATACCATGGGTAATTAACCTGGCTTATCAATTCCACATGCCCCAAAAACATAACTTATTTCACAATGAAAATATTTTATAACAGTATGAAAATATTCTTAATGGTGCATATTCACCCCCCACTTTACTATGGATATTATTAATTGGTAAATAGAGCCTATGGTGGTGAAATACATAGAGGGAGAAAGGTGGAGAGGGAGAGAGGGAGTGACAAGGGAGAAATGGAGAGAGAGAGAGAGAGAGAGAGAGAGAAGGGGAAGAGAGAGAGGGAGAGATAGATAGATATAGAGAGAGAGAGTCTGTATGTTTGTGGGGTGAGATAGAGGGAATAAGAAAGAGACACATATATACAAATATAGGTATTATATAGTATTATATAACCAGCCTAGATCCATCTTAACCCTGGATCAATCAAGCCTTGAGAGGGATCACATCTCTGAGGTGCAATCATTTCCTCAAGTCTTGCACTCAAAAAAGAGAGGTTTCACCTCCAGAGATTGGATCCCTATGAGGGCTTGATAGATGTTGGATTAAGATGGATCTAGGTTGGTTGTATTACATTGCAATAAAATAGTTTATTAATTATTTTTACATTTCTTAGACTATGAAAAAATAACAATAATCTAAATGTGTCTTTGATCGCAAATGGTGTCTAATTAAAACTTCATACTATAAAAATTCTTTATAACTATTTTGAATTATTTATCCTTATCAACAACTAATTATATAAAAAAATACTTAAACAACCAAATTTAAAAAATATATATTATCATTAAACAACACAATAAAAATTAAAATTAGAAGATTATATATATATAGATATATATATATATATATAGATATATATATAATTAATTCAACGAAATAGAAAACATTTTGAGTTAGATTCACTTGGTGTTTTCCTAAAAGCTATGATTATGGTTCTGCTGCTATGGTTATGGTTATGCTACTTAGATATAATCTCTTCCAAATAAACTAAATATGAGCTTTTCAAAATAAATATAAGGTCAAGATTCTCTTTACATAAAGAAAGTTCTGTGATTTATTTCGTGCGAAAAGAAAGAATAGAAATAGAAATATGCCTCGCTTTACATACAGAAAGACCACCAAATGATTATCTGAATGTCCCTAATGCTCATCTTTATGGTGGGGTAAGGAAGCTGCACTATCGGTGAAGTAAACATATTTTTCTTTACACACAACTATGCTTATGCTACTTAGATATGCTCTCTTTGAAATAAATTAAATATGATCTCAGGATTCTCCTTAGCTTAAGAAAGTTATCCAATTCATTTTCTTTGGAAAAAAAATAATAATACAAATATGCTCCCCTTTACATAAAGAAAAACCACCAATTAATTATTTGAATGTCTTTATGCTCATCATCTTTATGGTGGGGGCAAAGAAGCCGCTCCGTCGGTGAGGTAAATATCTCTCTTTAAATAAACAGTGTGATGCACGTCTTTACACACGTAACCCAATTATTCCAACGTCGCATCAACCAAAGTGCCTCCCCCACTCACTCACTTGGATACCAAACTTGGATACTTGGACACCACACGAAAAGAAAATTGTTCGTGTTTCATCTTTATTCTAATCCCAATGCAATCCCAATCGAGCCAATCATCACTCTGCAATGCAATCCCAATCCCAATCGAGCCAATCATCATCCGTTTACGAATACTTTCGAATTACTGCTGCAATTGGGGTTACTCTTCCAATTTCTGCTGCCTTCCTCACAGGCTCAAGGCTTTCGTTAGCCAAGTTTTGTTAGCTTTGAGATTTTCAAATATATATTCAGCCGTCTCTGTGACTGCTTCTGTTGTGTTATAAAAGGGATTCTGCTGTGGCAAAATCATATTATATCATGCCTGATCCAGGTCTCCTCTCTGGATTTATTGGTGTCGGCATTGACATGGCAATCAGCCAGATTCTTCACCACGTTGGCATTGCAGTCAGCTGCAAGAAAGAGTTGGAGTCTCTAAGAGATGTGGTTACCACAATCGAGCCTATGGTGACGGATATCCATCAATGCCGTCTCGAATTGAATAGGAGGAGAGGAAATTCCACTGCTGGAAGTGATATTAATGTTTCAGCCATTAATACATGGGTTTCAAACTTGCACTCGCTTCTCCAGCAAGCACTAGCAATGGCGCAAAAGTGCTTAATTATACCAAAGTGTGATGTGATTTCTCGCTATCAAACTAGCAGGAGGATCACTAGTTTGATTTCAGACATTGAAAAACATCTGAAATATGTTCCTTTAGTCCAATTACAGCAGCAGATGCAGATGGCGATTCGGAGAGAAAGCGGGCAAGCTTCGAGCAGCACTTCTGCAACCGTCTCTGAAGGTCTTGCTCCAACTTCTGCGGCCGGCTTCTTAATCGCGGAACCCCTTATAGTCGGACAAGAGAAAGCATTTACAACTCTGGAGAAGTGGCTGATCGATGCAGATCATGTTGAGTCTCTCTCCCGCATTGGTGTTGTTGGGAAGGGTGGATCCGGCAAGACTCTTCTTCTCAAGAGACTCTTCAGCTGCCAAAAGGTGAGGGAATTCTTTAACGATGGTTTGTTGCTTTGGCTCACTGTTTCGCAGACTCCCTCCTTTGCAAGCCTTAGGAATGATCTTTGTAGACAAGTCACAATTCAAACAAATGTAGAATTGTCTCAAAATATGAGGGAAGAGGATGTAAAAGTTTGGTTGAACCAGAGAATGCAGGGAAAAAGGTTTGCCCTCTTCTTAGATGATGTCTGGGGAGACGGTGGGAAATTGCTCGAGGAATTAGGTGTGGCCCTGCTCATCCATCACTCCCACTCCAACATTGTTGTCAGTTCAAGGGATCAAAGAGCACTGCTGGAGATGGGAGTTTCAGAGAAGTCTATGTTAACAATGACAGATTTGGTAGAAGAAAAAAGCTGGGAATTGTTTGCTCATCATGCTTTTCCACATAACAATGGAAATGTGGCAGCAAACATTGATGAGAAAACGGCAAGGCTTGTGTGCGCCAAATGTGGACGGCTTCCCCTTGCAATTAAAGTTATAGGGAGGTCAATGGCAGGCGTCACTGATGCGCATGAATGGGAATTGGCAGTCCACAGCCAACAACATGCAGATCTCTATGATCGCTTAAGGTGGAGTTACGACTCTCTCGGCAACTATCACGTCAATCTGCAATTATGCTTTCTCTACTTAGCTGCTGCCTTCTTAGAGGACGAAGTTATTGCGGTCGAGGTTGAGTTGATTCCGTTGTGGGTGGGAGAACGTTTGCTTCCAAGAAAGAAGCCTGGCCACGAAGACCCATTCGAGATGGGAAGAATTTATGTGAAGGTTTTAGCAGATCGGTGTTTGGTGGAACCCATCCTCACAGACATCGAGGGGAACGTTCTCCAGGTTAGGATGCACGACATCGTTCGTGGTTTGGGCATACACATTGCTGAGACGGAAGAAAACTTCTTCTGCCGCACAGGTAAGGGCTTGCAGGTGTTGAATCAAAATGAGTGTTCAGGCCGCACTCGAATTTTGTTGAACTACAACAAATTGAGTTCGCTTCCTGAATCGTGGAGAGATCCAAATATCTGTGTACTGTTGATGGGGCTGAACCAATTAACAGAAATTCCAAGAAAGGTGATTGGGAGTATGATTTCTCTAAAGGTTCTTGATTTGAGTTTCACGTCAGTACAGTCATTGCCAGAGAGTGTGGGGTGTTTAAAACAACTAGCATGCCTCCGATTAGTACGCGTGCCCATCAAAAGGCTACCTGCATCTCTCACAGCTCTCCCAAACCTCCAAAGCCTTGATCTTCGTAGATCCAGCATCACAGAATTACCATCTGACATCGACAGGTTGAGATGCCTAATGTATCTGAACATGTATAATTGTGATGATTTGCGATGTTTGCCTGGTAGCATCTCAGGACTTACCTCTTTGCAGGTGTTAGACATCAGATACTGCACGAACGTGTGGGCAACACGTGATAAAAAGAGGAGATGGAAAAAAGTGGCTTCCATTGCGGATTTGAGGAGTCTAACACAGCTAAAAGTGTTACGTGTACAAAACAACGGAGAAACAATTGGTGAAGGGACATTGGCGAGCATGGTTCAAATGGAGACACTACGGTTGCGCCTCACATCAATGACAGAGTTACCTTCAGACATTTTCAACATGTCAAAGTTGAGACGGTTCACTCTAGAGTGCTCCCACGTGGTTAAGATGGAAAGTAAGTTTTCCGAATTTCACAATTTGATGCATCTTAGATTGTGGAATTGTGATACGTTAGAGGACCTTCCGGATTTGCATAAGCTCCCGAGTTTGAAGAGATTAGATATTTTTAACTGTGCCAACGTGAGGAAATTTCCTAAAGAGTTTGGTGAGATTGGAGCATTTCCTTTATTAGAAATATTTTCATTAGTTGATTTAGAAAAATTAGAGGACTTATCATTAATAGAAGATGGGGCAATGCCTATGCTTAAAATATTTACCATCATGCAATGTGAAGCATTACATACATTGCCTGAAAGTTATTTGAATCTCAAAGCACTCCAAAAACTAAGGGTGTTTGGTTGTTCAATGATATTAGAGAATCTACAAAGAGTCAATCTAGTAGGCCCAAAAGTAGAAGTGATAACAATGTCTACAATAGATACAAAAGAAATTATACAAAAGTTTGATAAAATACAAAGTACCATAGAAGGTTGGAGCTATGGTGAACCTTGGAGTAATGAGCTTTGGCTTTTCCTGCAAGATCCTTTTTAGAATTCAATGATCAATATTTCCATGATCAAGATTTGTAATTTGTATTCATGATCAATTTTGTATATACCAAAAAAAAAAAAATTGTGTTTGATAGTGTAAAGTAGCACCCTTAAAATGCTTAATGATAGAATGTATTGTACATTTTATAGCTTCCAACATAACAGATTGTGGTAAGCAATAATTGAAAATAACAAAACCATTTCAATCACTTTTTTTTTTTTCAATTCAAAGTAATATTACACCATAAAATTCACTTTTATATATAGCTTCATCTTTATACACAATCATTCTACATTATTTGTTCACATAGTACAAATAAATTAAGACATCAATATTTACAAAACAAACAATACATAGTTGAAACACAAATGAAGTTATGTCTTTGAAAGTTCATGTGCAATATTTTTGGCAACTTGAAAAAAATCACTTGAGTCAAAGGGCTTACAATTGCCATTTTCCCTTAACCCCATAATTCATTTTACAAAAGCATGCCATTTACATTTTATATTAACCTACCATTCATACTTTAAGAACAAGAAAATGATGATACAAATGACAAATATGAAGTGAATTAATAAGGTCCTTCTAAGTGGCATACTTATTGTGCCAGTGAAA
Organism: Pinus albicaulis; assembly: GCA_034641835.2. NCBI lineage: Eukaryota > Viridiplantae > Streptophyta > Pinopsida > Pinales > Pinaceae > Pinus > Pinus albicaulis. Next base: position 393,456,599 of record CM076575.1, read on the forward strand.
ATGATATAATCACATAATGCATAATTGTGCAAGTGAAAAATAATATTAAGAATTGTTCTCATCTTAAGGTACATTAAACCTTATAGTGAAATATAAAAAAGCATTACACCCTTTAATGTACAATGTGTATATATTGCAACACATAACTAAGTTTTAGCAATATCTTAGTGAATTACTAACACATAAATGAATGGAAACTAAACTTCAAGTTTCACAAAGCTTAATTTAGCATCATATTTATATTTTTATATGCTTATATCAATAATTAATATCTCAAAGCTCAATAACCTAATAGTCATCTATTGACAATGCATATTTATTTATGTATAAGAGCATTTGAGTTTTCTTTCATGCATTTATGCATTGACATAACAAGGATAGAGTTATATGTTTCCATATGTCTCAAGGGGAACACACGTGCATTTTGCACAATGTGTACTATAAAATCTTATATGTCGATCATGCATAGATGATTCCTTGCATTTTCCCTTATAATTTGCATCAAGCAATCCAAACAACAAGAAAAGGTGATCTCAAAGATGAGCATTGAATTTATGTGGAAAAAGTTAAACAAATAGCAACAAACAAAAGTTATTCACTTCACCAATAAAGTTTAAGAAACAACAAAAATGAGTTTTCAATTCACAAGAAGATGTTGATAGCAAGAACATATTAAAAACAACTACAATAGTCACAATATCAAGAAGGGGAATCCAATGCAATTAGTTCAAGATATATAAAATTGTGTTTGTTAAGTCTATTCATGAATATAGCTCCATATCTAAATGAATTATGCCTATTGGTAATTTAAAATTAAACATTAGTAGATATATACTCACCCCAACCACCATTGAAGTTCCAATTTGAGAAAATTCCATAGACAATTGTTCAATCAATCAATCAACAATAAGGTAATATAGAAAGGAATACTAGGGAAATTGCACAAAATTGGTTCTCAAAATTGCTACAACAAGAATGCATGTTCAATATGAAAATCATGAATACACACAAATTCTAGGAATTTCCAAACATTCCTATTTGAATGTCTATAACCCTTATCAAGCCTCCATACACTCAACATGCCCACCTCCATACTGAGCTCCACACATATTTTACTCTACATCATAAAAAGGCATATGTTAGCAACACATGCATGTTATTAAAAGTGTGCACATTTGATTAGTACATGTGCATTCTTTTGTCAAAGAACATTTAAAAAAAATTCATTACCATTTTTTATTTATTTCTCCTATACACAATGTCTCTTCTCCATCTTTTCTCCAACCTATTCATACACTTTCATGCTAACTCAAACCATAATTCACAAGGACAAGCATGAGAAATTTTAGCAACATTGGCATTCAATATTTCCAATAGACAAGTTCCCATTTTGACATAGGTTTTATTGTAAATTTTCCTTTTCATATATGTTAAATTATACAAATTTAAATAGTTTGTAATTTTTGTTTATAATTATGTACATGCATTTTTTATTCAATTAAAATGGAGGAAAAAACATATCTAAAACCATATCTTGTTCCCAACATCTCCATGAGACCCACACATGGAAATTAATCGATTTCTAAATGAAATAAGAAACCTATTTTGTGAGCTTAGAATACTTGAGAGCCATCTCATTTTTCCTAGACTAATTTTCTCAACCATTGTTTCTTCTATGGGCCATATCTATGACTAATTATCCAATATATATGAATATATGAATAGGAAGAGAAAACACCATTCAAATGACATCATTAAAAAAGAGGTGAAACATCTGCATATTGCCAATATATGATTGCCAAGCTATTTACTAACCCTAAAACCAACCACCCCGTTGATCCAAGAAAGAAGCATCTTTGTATGGACTAGTTCACGTATTTACCATTCAAAGGTAACTGAATAGATGAGTGATTTATGGTATTTGATTAGCCTCCTTATAATAACAGAGAGGTTCCATTGTGTTTTCTATGTAATTATGGGTCACCATACAAATTATTGTGATATTGGTTGTTATCATGTGAAAATCGTACACTCTTAAGTACACACTAGAAAACACTCAATGTCAGTGATCATCACATACAGAGGTTGATGAACCATGAAGACCAAAAACTAAAAGCTTTCCTAAGGTTCAAGTTAAAAAATTGAACCGCGTGGGTGCACCATTACTGGAAATTAAAAACCAGATGGTTGTTTCTTTAATAGTCACGAAAAATTCCAATCAACACCTCGCTTCGTGAACTTGCGTGAAACACACTCCAACTCTTGACATGATGGGCTGAAAAATTCAAGCCTTGAACCCAAAGAAGCCTTATAGGCAAGGAGATGGTAGCTCTCATCTCATTCATGAGGAAACCACTGCATTGATGAGCCAAAGGAGGGAAGGAGTGTCCAAAAAAATCTATAAATACAAGTTCATGGAGAGACAAAAACAAGAAGTAGTGCATTGTTATGCTTCCAAAATTGCTCCCTAGAAATTAAGCATACCATTGAGAAGAGAATTCCACCATTGAGAGTGTATTTTATGCTTCTTTAAGAGAGAGAAAGAGATTGTAGAGTGATTGAGAAATGGAAAGCCTTGTCTAGAGTTTTTTAGAAAAATTGCTCAAACAATTATATTGAAGTGTCTTTTGATGCTTCTATTGTAACTCTTCTACCAACAATCAATAAAGAGGATCCTTTTCCTAATCTTTTTTTATTTGTTTTGCTTCATTGAGCTTGTTTATCTGTTATCTAGTGTACTTTTAGTTTATATTTGTAACGACCAACTCCAAGGAAGGTGTTTTTGGTACCCATAGACAACAAACACACCATTAGAAGATGGTGACTCCACTTGTTGCCTTTTTTTTATCTAATTGGTTGTTTTTGCACGACCTTTCTCTCTACATTTTCACTCCATTATGCCTCTGTTAGTTCTCTAGAATTTTTCAGGCCCCCTTGGACCTATTTTCGTCTCAGAAATACCTCTTTTTAAATTTTTGTGTTGGTCGTACAACTTTTATCGTAGACAGACGCGCGATACACACGACTCTACATAACATAACCCGTGCAGGTTACAGAGAACTCAAAATCCTCGTAATTTTCGTTCTTAAGTGTTAGGAAGTGATCCAGGTGGATATTGGTGTCCACCCACCTATTCCACTTGGACGATTTCATAAGTTTCCTTATTTATAGTAGCATTTTCTATTTTTAGCATTTTTTCGGGTCCTAAACTTTCGAAGCAGTTTTCACCCCACAAACGACATTTTTTGAGGTCTGCAGTAGGCCCATAGCCATAGGCAAGGGATTGTGGAAAATCATGTAGTACTCAGAGAGATATTTCCAACGAGGTATCGTACATGCCAAAAGGAGTCAATATGACCAAGTTATGACCCCAAGAAGTTGGATGCCCAACTAACCCCAACGAGGCCCACAAACTCTTGGTGTTACATCTCCTAGGGTTAGGGTTTTGGTTTTTTATGGGTTTCTCTTGTTGTTAAATAATAAAAATTCCCTTGAGCCTCATTGTAACACAGTTCAGAGGCTTGTTGCCTCCACATTTCTTCTCAGAGATAAGCTACCATCGCCTGAGTAAGTTTATTTCAATTCTGTCTGAAAGAATTTTTTAGTTATTTGATATTAATGAAATGAAATATTATTCTGTTGCATCTCTATATTTGTGGCGATATATGTATTATATGTTGTTCCTTTTTAAATTCAGATCAGTGGTATTAGAGCGGTCTGCTCTTTCTCTAGATTTTTTGCATCTCTCCAACACAATCAGGGTATAAGGAGTTAGGGCTCGAAATGGTTGAACCTTTGCAAGACAAGCCTCACAAACCTTGATGGCCTCCCATGGAAGAAGAAAATAAAGATGAGGCAGCAAGAGATCCTATAAAAATATTTCTCGAAGAATCCCTTGAGCGACAAAGGAACACGATGATGGACAAATTTTCCCATATCCTTTGGTGGATGCCCACAAGCGACCCATATTCATCCAAAAATAACTTTGGAGGCACCACTCCCTTTAAGGTGCAATTCAACTTTGACATTCCCATATTCGAAGGCCAAATAGATTCAGATGCCATAGATAGATGGTTAAACCTGTTAGAAGGATACTTTTTAGTTCATTATTTTTCTGATAGAGAAATTATTAATTTTGCACTCCTCAAAGCTTCCCCCCATGTTAAGGGCTGGTGGGAAACCTACTGTGAACATAGGGATGAGGGAGAACCCTTACTATTTTTAGCCGCGTCCACTTGGAATTATTTCAAAAAAGTACATAAGGCTAAAAAGCAACCTTTAGGGTATTATAACGGCCAACCCAGCCAACCGGCCAAGAATGTCAGCCAATAAGGTCAGCGAGCAAGGTCAGCCAGCAATCCCGCCCAGCCAGCCAGCCAGTGAGTAAAGGCTAGATTTGTGCCCACTCAAGTAGTTTACACTCGAGTATCTCGGAACAATATTACCCATTGGGGAGCTATAAGGACAAGTCTATGCAATGGACTGCACTATGGTAGCAAAGGGATCAAGATGTGCATGACTTGACAAATTTGTTCCATACCCTGCACACAAAGTTGGGTATTAAATATTCAAAGAAAAAATTGGTGCTCAAGTACCACAATTGTTTGCAAAGATACATTCATGAGGAAATGGAGTTCCTCGACATATCCTTGCTTGGTGTGGCATAACAATATGCTGCCAAGATCAAGTAGAAATTTAAATAGAAGAAGTGAGACTTTGGATTTGTGAATCCGAAGAAAGGGAAAGGTTCCCCCAAACTGCAGAACAAAGGACAAAGCCAAGGCAAGGTGACCCAGGACAACCCGTTGAAGTCGCAAGAAAAGAAGAACACCATGAATACAAAGAAAGACATAGGAAAGTGGTGTGAATTCCAGAAGAGCTCCACTCACAACATAAGTGAGTGTCGGACCAAGCAGTCACTAGTGGCCGAGCTAAAGGCATACAAATCAGATGCATGTTTCGATTATGAGTTAGTACCAGAAAAGGGGAATGGAAAAGGGAAGTAGATCATTGACGCGGAGCCTAGTTCCACCATTGCCACCACCAAGCTCTAGAGGGATGAGCCCAAAGATCTAGAGGAGGGGGAGAGCCTCTTCCATTCCAAGATGTGGGTGAAGGGTTCTCCGTTGCAGTTCATTGTCGACAACAGAAGCCAAAAGAATCTCATTTCAGTAGAGGCCATGAAGTATCTTGGCCTATCAACCAAAACACACCCGCAACCGTATACCATTGGGTGGCTTCACCAAGGAAGAGATCTCTGTGTTAGCCATCAGTGTCACCTTCCCTACAACATCAAGCCCTTCACAGATGAGGTACTGTGTGATGTTTCCCCTCTTGAAGTTTGTGATGTATTATTAGGCCAACCGTACTTGTGGAAGTGACATGTTGTGTATGAGTCTAGACCTTGCTCTGTTATTATTACTTTGGGCAATAAGTTGTACAGGATATCATAGGTAACACCGCCTACCACCATCTCTTTTATTATTACGAAGAAATGCAGTAATATCATTTACCAAACTGAGAATTTTTTTTTCCTTGTGATTTGTTGTCAGGGAAAGAAGAATATTGTGGCCACGACCTCCAAATAGGGCTCCCTACATGACAACAACATATGGACAAGGTCATGGAGGAATACAGGGACATCTTCGCCTCACCAATAAGGGTACCTCTACATTGTCAGTTCAAGCACTCCATCGATCTGACCCTAGGCACGCCAATACCCAATGGGTCAATATATCGATGCTCTGTTCTGGAGAATGATGAAATCAAGAGGCAGATCCAAGAGTTGTTGTACAAAGGGAACATCAAGCCAGGATCCTCACCCCCGGGGAGCTCGATCATGTTGGTACAAAAGAAGGAAGATGCCTAGAGACTTTGTATTGACTATCGAGTGCTGAACAAGATCACTATCCGGAATAGGTATATAATCCCACAGATCAATGACCTTCTGGACCAGCGCAATGGGGGAAAATATTTCAGCAAGATTGACATGAAGTCTAGCTATCATCAAGTACCAATTTAACCCTCTAATGTATGGAAGACCTCATTCAAATCCAAGGAGGGCCTTTTCGAATGGTTGGTCATGCCTTTCGAGTTGACCAATGCCCTGACAACCTCATGAGGCTGATGGACGGTATCTTGTGACCTTTAACCAACTCATTCGTGGTGGTATATTTGGATGACATCCTGATCTTCAGCTAGATTTGGGAAGAGCACCTCTACCATATTCGATAGGTCCTCCAAACCCTGCCACAACACAATTTGTGTGCCAATTTGGAGAAATGTACTTTTGGTATGACCCAAGTTCAATACTTGGGGTACATCATTGATAAGCAGGGTGTGCATGTGGACCTAGCAAAGATACAAGTCATTCAGGATTAGCCAACCCCAACCACTCAAACAGAGCTTCGCAGCTTTCTGGGACTTGCCAACTTCTACCACAGGTTCGATTTGGGATTTTCTCATATCACTTCACCTCTGAGTCAAGTCACCAAGGGAGGAAAAATTTTATTTTTCTTATGGTATGAATCCCAACAGAAGGATTTTTCCGATTTGAAGTGTAATCTCTGTTTTGCACCAATGCTCACATTACTAGACTTGCAACAACCATTTGATATTGAGATAAATTCCTCCGATTATGAGATTGGTGAAATTCTTACTCAGTAGGTCATCCAATAGCATATCATAGTGAGACACTTTCAGACACAGTCCGAAAGTATGCCACCTATGACAAATAGATGCATTCCATTATGGAGGGATACCGGCAGTGGAAGCATTACATTTTGGTGAAGGAAACGATCATCCACACAGACCACCAACCCCTACAGTTAATTCAAACACAAGGGAAGTTACAAAATGATCGTCATCACAAATGGTCCACATACCTGAAATAGTTCCATTTGAACATTAAGTACAAGAAGTGAAACACCAAAAATGTTGCAAATTGTCTCAATCGACTGCTGGTCATGGCGCTAACCACTGTGCTCGACTCTTTTGGGCATGAAAATTCAAGATGGGAAACTGTTTATAAGAGTGATCTATACTTTGACAACATATAAAAATGCTTTTGGAAGGAAAACAAGTTTTGAATTATCACTTCCAGGATACATTGTTATGCCACCTGGGACACCATTATGTTCCTTCAAGCGAGCAAACCAAGATGATTTTGGAGGCACACTACAGTATGGCCGCTGGAAATTTTGGGGTAGAGAAAATAGTGGCAGTATTTTAGAAGTATTCCTATTTGCCAAATCTTCAATAATATGTTGGGAAGTACATCAGGTCCTACACTGCCTGTGTCATTGCCAAACCGACCATCAAGAAGCAAGGTCTATATACTTTTAGTTTATATTTGTAACAACCAACTCCAAGGAAGGTGTTTTTGGTACCCATAGACAACAAACACACCATTAGAAGATGGTGACTCCACTTGTTGCCTTTTTTTTATCTAATTGGTTGTTTTTGCACGACCTTTCTCTCTACATTTTCACTCCATTATGCCTCTGTTAGTTCTCTAGAATTTTTCAGGCCCCCTTGGACCTATTTTTTTCTCAGAAATACCTCTTTTTAAATTTTTGTGTTGGTCGTACAACTTTTATCGTAGACAGACGCGTGATACACACGACTCTACATAACATAACCCGTGTAGGTTACAGAGAACTCAAAATCCTCGTAATTTTCGTTCTTAAGTGTTAGGAAGTGATCCAGGTGGATATTGGTGTCCACCCTCCTATTCCACTTGGACGATTTCATAAGTTTCCTTATTTCTAGTAGCATTTTCTATTTTTAGCATTTTTTCGGGTCCTAAACTTTCGAAGCAGTTTTCACCCCACAAACGACATTTTTTGAGGTCTGCAGTAGGCCCATAGCCATAGGCAAGGGATTGTGGAAAATCATGTAGTAATCGGAGAGATATTTCCAACGAGGTATCATACATGCCAAAAGGAGTTAATATGACCAAGTTACGACCCCAGGAAGTTGGATGCCCAACTAACCCCAAGGAGGCCCACAAACTCTTGGTGTTACATCTCCTAGGGTTAGGGTTTTGGTTTTTTATGGGTTTCTCTTGTTGTTAAATAATAAAAATGCCCTTGAGCCTCATTGTAACACAGTTCAGAGGCTTGTTGCCTCCACATTTCTTCTCAGAGATAAGCTACCATCGCCCGAGTAAGTTTATTTCCATTCTGTCTGAAATAATTTTTTAGTTATTTGATATTAATGAAGTGAAATATTATTCTGTTGCATCTCTATATTTGTGGCGATATATGTATTATATGTAGTTCCTTTTTAAATTCAAATCAGTGGTATTAGAGCGGTTTTCTCTTTCTCTAGATTTTTTGCATATCCCCAACACAATCAAGGTATAAGGAGTTAGGGCTCGAAATGGTTGAACCTTTGCAAGACAAGCCTCGCAAACCTTGATGGCCTCCCATGGAAGAAGAAAATAAAGACGAGGCAGCAAGAGATCCTATAAAAATATTTCTCGAAGAATCCCTTGAGCGACAAAGGAACACGATGATGGACAAATTTTCCCATATCCTTTGGTGGATGCCCACAAGTGACCCATATTCATCCAAAAATCACTTTGGAGGCACCACTCCCTTTAAGGTGCAGTTCAACTTTGACATTCCCATATTCGAAGGCCAAATAGATGCAGATGCCATAGATAGATGATTAAACCTGTTAGAAGGATACTTTTTAGTTCATTATTTTTCTGATAGAGAAATTATTACTTTTTCACTCCTCAAAGCTTCCCCCCATGTTAAGGGCTGGTGGGAAACCTACTGTGAACATAGGGATGAGGGAGAACCCTTACTATTTTTAGCCGCGCCCACTTGGAATTATTTCAAAAAAGTACATAAGGCTAAAAAGCAGCCTTTAGGGTATTATAACGGCCAACCCAGCCAACTGGCCAAGAATGTCAGCCAATAAGGTCAGCCAATAAGGTCAACCAGCAAGGCCAGCCAGCAATCCCGCCCAGCCAGCCAGCCAGCGAGTAAAGGCTAGGTTTGTGCCCACTCAAGTAGTTTACACTCGAGTATCTCAGAACAATATTACCCATTGGGGAGCTATAAGGACAAGTCTATGCAATGGACTGCACTATGGTAGCAAAGGGATCAATATGTGCATGACTTGACGAATTTGTTCCATACCCTGCACACAAAGTTGGGTATTAAATATTCAAATAAAAATTGGTGCTCAAGTACCACAATTGTTTGCAAAGATACATTCATGAGGAAATGGAGTTCCTCGACATATCCTTGCTTGGTGTGGCATAACAATATGCTGCCAAGATCAAGTAGAAATTTAAATAGAAGAAGTGAGACTTTGGATTTGTGAATCCGAAGAAAGGGAAAGGTTCCCCCAAACCGCAGAACAAAGGACAAAGCCAAGGCAAGGTGACCCAGGACAACTCGTTGAAGTCGCAAGAAAAGAAGAACACCATGAATACAAAGAAGGACATAGGAAAGTGGTGTGAATTACAAAAGAGCTCCACTCACAACATAAGTGAGTGTCGGACCAAGCAGTCACTAGTGGCCGAGTTGAAGGCATAGGAATCAGATGCATGTTTCGATTATGAGTTAGTACCAGAAAAGGGGAATGAAAAAGGGAAGCAGATCATTGACGCGGAGCCTAGTTCCACCGTTACCACCACCAAGCTCTAGAGGGATGAGCCCTAAGATCTAGAGGAGGGGGAGTGCCTCTTCCATTCCAAGATGTGGGTGAAGGGTTCTCCGTTGCAGTTCATTGTTGACAACAGAAGCCAAAAGAACCTCATTTCAGCAGAGGCCATGAAGTATCTTGGCCTATCAACAAAAACAAACCCGCAATCGTATACCATTGGGTGGCTTCACCAAGGAAGAGATCTCTGTGTCAGCCATCAGTGTCACCTTCCCTACAACATCAAGCCCTTCACAGATGAGGTACTGTGTGATGTTTCCCCTCTTGAAGTTTGTGATGTATTATTAGGCCAACAGTACTTGTGGAAGTGACATATTGTGTATGAGTCTAGACCTCACTCTATTATTATTACTTTGGGCAATAAGTTGTACAGGATATCATAGGTAACACCGCCTACCACCATCTCTTTTATTATTACGAAGAAATGTAGTAATATCATTTACGAAACTGAGAAATTTTTTTTCCTTGTGATTTGTTGTCAGGGAAAGAAGAATATTGTGGCCATGACCTCCAAACAGGGCTCCCTACACGACAACAACATATGGACAAGGTTGTGGACGAATACAGGGACATCTTTGCCTCACCAACAAGGGTACCTCTACATTTTCAGTTCAAGCACTCCATCAATCTGACCCTAGGCACATCACTACCCAATGGGTCAATCTATCGATGCTCTGTTATGGAGAACGATGAAATCAAGAGGCAGATCCAAGAGTTGTTGTAGAAAGGGAACATCAAGCTAGGATCCTCACCCCCGGGGAGCTCGATCATGTTGGTACAAAAGAAGGAAGATGCCTAGAGAATTTGTATTGACTATCGGGTGCGGAACAAGATGACTATCCGGAATAGGTATATAATCCCAAAGATCAATGACCTTCTGGACCAGCTCAATAGGGGAAAATATTTCAGCAAGATTGACGTGAAGTCTAGCTATCACCAAGTACCAATTGAACCCTCTAATGTATGGAAGACCTCCTTCAAATCCAAGGAGGACCTTTTCGAATGGTTGGTCATGCCTTTCGAGTTGACCAATGCCCCGACAACCTCATGAGGCTGATGGATGGTATCTTGTGACCTTTAACCAACTCATTCGTGGTGGTATATTTGGATGACATCCTGATCTTCAGCTAGATTTGGGAAGAGCACCTCTACCATATTCGATAGGTCCTCCAAACCCTGCCACAACACAATTTGTGTGCCAATTTGGAGAAATGTACTTTTGGTATGACCCAGTTTCAATACTTGGGGTACATCATTGATAAGCGGGGTGTGCATGTGGACCTAGCAAAGATACAAGTCATTCAGGATTAGCCATCCCCAACCACTCAAATAGAGCTTCACAACTTTCTGGGACCTGCCAACTTCTACCACAGGTTTGTGTTGGGATTTTCTCATATCACTTCACCTCTGAGTCAAGTCACCAAGGGAGGAGAAATTTTATTTTTCTTATGGTATGAATCCCAACAGAAGGATTTTTCCGATTTGAAGCATAATCTCTGTTCTGCACCAATACTCACATTACTAGACTTGCAACAGCCATTTGATATTGAGATAAATTCCTCCGACTATGAGATTGGTGAAATTCTTACTCATTAGGTCATCCAATAGCATATCATAGTGAGACACTTTCAGACACAGTCTGAAAGTATTCCACCTATGAAAAATAGATGCATTCCATTATGGAGGGATACCGACAGTGGAAGCATTACATTCTGGTGAAGGAAACGATCATCCACATAGACCACCGAACCCTACAGTTCATTCAAACACAAGGGAAGTTACAGAATGATCGTCATCACAAATGGTCCACATACCTGCAATAGTTCCATTTGAACATTAAGTACAAGAAGGGAAACACCAACAATGTTGTAGATTGTCTCAATCGACTACTGGTCATGGCGCTGACCACTGTGCTCGACTCTTTTGGGCATGAAAATTCAAGATGGAAAACTGTTTATAAGAGCCATCTATACTTCAACAACATATAAAAATGCTTCTGGAAGGAAAACAAGTTCTGAATTATCACTTCCAGGATACAATGTTATGCCACCTGGGACACCTTTATGTTCCTTCAAGCGAGCAGGCCAAGATGATTTTGGAGGCACACTACAGTATGGCCGCTGGACATTTTTGGGTAGAGAAAATAGTGGCAGTATTTCAGAAGTATTCCTATTTTCCAAATCTTCAATAATATGTTGGGAAGTACATCATGTCCTACACTGCCTGTGTCATTGCCAAACTGACCATCAAGAAGCAAGGTCTATATACTCCTCTGCCTACTCTTAATCAACCTTGGGAATCCATATCTATGGATTACATGTCAGGCCTTCCTTCTACTAAGCATGGTAATGACTGTGTTTTAGTGGTCATCGACAGATTCACTAAGATGGTCATTATGGCGGCCTGCAAGAATAATATCACAACAGAAGCCATTGCTAAGCTCTTCTTTGAACGAGTGTGGGTGCACTTTGGGATCCCACAATCCCTTATCTCATATTGGGACAACAGGTTTCTGAGTACATTTTGGTTAAGTATTTGGTCGATGTTGGGCACCAAGTTAACTAATTCCATGGCTTTCCACCCCCAAACTGATGGAAAAACAACGATAGTTAACAGGATGATCATACACGTTTTACGCATGTACAACTCGAAGCATCCATGCACGTGGGGTGAAATCCTCCCCTATGTCCAGCACATCTACAACCGATCTCTCCATAGCTCAACTAGCCTTGACCTCTTTTAGGTGGGGTTGGGATTCAAGCCAATATGTCCCATTGATGTCGCTATACCATTTGCAGCTACTCAGGCAGATGCGGCTCATGTCTAGACCAAAGCTTACAGGGTTAATGAATTCATTGAGTGCATTCAGCACGTATGCTAACAGGTCCATGACATATTGGAAAAAACCAATTCTAAGTACAAGCAACGAGATTATCAGCATCATATATCGCACAAGTTCCAGGTGGGTGACAAAGTTTGGCTACATTTGCAGAAGGAGCGCCTCTTTGGGCCCCAATGCAAGCTTCGCCCGCTTAGATATGGGCCTATACCATGAAGAAAGGTTGTAGGAGGCAATTAATTCGAGCTCAACATTCCACCATTCCTTGGCCTTCACCTAGTGTTCAACGTGGATCGCCTTTGGCCATACTTCCCACCATTACTGGACACATATGACATTGTAGAGAGAATCACACCAATAGAGTTAAATCCATACTACATGGAACAAGCCACAACTGATCAGATCATGGAAACATACATTAATAACACACACCAACATAGGATCCAGCTATATCAAGTGGTCAAAGAAGGCCAACTCCTTCACGAGGGCAAGTGGTTTACTGGGGACCAAGTTCAAAAAATATTTCCTCACCTCATGGAGGCTCTGCACATAATGGGGACCATTTATTCCTAAGGGAAGAGGACTGATCCAGGTGGATATTGGTGGGAACCAACCTATTCCACTTAGATGATTTCATCAGTTTCCTTGTTTATAGCAACATTTACTATTTTTAGTAGTTTATTGGGTCTTGAACTTCTAGAGCAGTTTTGACTCCCTAAACAATGTTTTTTGAGGTCCACAATAGGCCCATAGCTATAGGTAGGGGCCTACAAAAAATCATGTAGTATTCAGAGAGATCTTTCCAATGAGGTATCATACGCACCAAACAGAGATAACATGGCCAAGTTATGACCCCGAGAAGGTGGTTGCCTAAATAACCCCAACGTTGCCCACAAACTCTTGGTGTTACATCTCCTGGGATTAGGGTTTTGGTTGTTTAGGGTTTTCCCTTGTTGTTTAATAATAAAAATTCCCTTGCGCCTCATTGTAACACAGTTCAAAGGCATGTAGCTGCCACATCTCTTCTCAGAGATAAGCAACCATCTCCTGAGCTAGTTTATTTCCATTCTGTCTATAAGAATTTTTCAGATCTTTGATATTAATGAAATGAAATATTATTCATATTGCATCTTTGTATTTGTGGTGATATATGTATTCCATTGCATTCCTTTTTAAATTCGGATCAGACAACCTTTAGTGAACTACCTCCACTTCTGCAAATTTTTTACAATTAGATAGATTATTTAATGTCTTTACTAACCACTATTAGTAGGGAAATTACTTATTATTTACTTTCAAAAAAATATCACATTCCAAACATAGCTTAATTAGGGGAAGAGTAAGTGGCCATAATCCACCCATATTTTCAACTTGTTTTTCTCTTTTTTCGCAAGTCACATAGATTTATTAGGAAGAGAGTAAGTGGCCTTAAATCTACATATATTTTTTAGTAACAAAAGTTTTTTACTTCATTAGTATTGGGACTAGGACCGCGTGTTATTAAAGAAATGGAGTATCCCTTGCTTCCCTTGCATCTTCTAGATGATCTTGGGCTTGCATATGAAAGCTTTCTTAACACACACAGTTTTTCCATCTCCCTTTTAGGCTCACATAATGTGATAGGAAGGAAGTAAGTGGCCCATTATCCACAAAATTATTTATTTTCATGCAAAGAAAAATAAAAAATTAGTGAAAGTAGGGGATTTTGTAAAGGATCAATTGAATATCCACATTACTACACACTTTGTATGCTCACCATGTCACTTGTACGCACATTTCACTCCACACACTAAGCTACTCTAAACCTTGTACAAAGGGCATCCACTCTTAGGAGACTTTGTACTTAGTTTATTATAGCTTACCTCTTCACACCATAAGTGAAGTAAGACTCCTAAAAGAAACCATAACTTGAACACATTAAATTCCCCACAGGGTACATAAAATAATTTATAGTTCAAGTTAGGACCATTGGGGGTAGGAATCCCATAAGCCACCATGGTCATGCTACATTTTGAAACATAGAAGTTGTATTTTAGGGTGCTTCAAATCCTTCATAATCCCACAGAAAAGCATACTTGAGCAAATCAAAAACTTGATTCAAAGGTGATTCAGCTTAGGTCTTAGTATGTGTAGTACTATACAGGGCTACCCAACCTATATAATGATTGATACTGAAGACTGGATACCAAGAAGCTAAAGACTCAACTTCCCCTGTGGGACAAAGGTATCCTAGTGGCCAAATTTCTAGGGAATATTTCCTTATAGGTGGAGGTGCACAAGGAATAAATCATCTTCATTACCTTAGTTGATTCTTTGGTTGTTGGAAGCGTTGCCAGTACTTTCAAGATGTAGCCCCAATACCCATAAAAAAATATATCATAGCAAGGCCATTGCAATTCCCAGTTACTTTGAGAGTCGAAAGGATGAATATTTCTTGTTAGGATTTTTTATCATACACAAAACAAACAAAGACCTTTTTTCTTGTTTGATTGATCACATAGAATAACTTAAAGGGAAAGTAACCATTTATTTTTTTCTTTGTTTTATGTATGTGATCTACTTGATTTGATACAATCCCCCCTCACCAAAAAATTAACACACAATCCTTTTGATGCCATAGGGGACCCAATGGTACCATGTCACTCTAGGCGCTTCCAAAACCTTCCCCCATTGTCGGGAGGTGTGCCAAGTCTCTCACCATTTCAGCATAGAAGAAATCACACAACCACTATTATTGGTTCATCCTTTATTTTAGAAATCTTGATTGGGATGCCTCCCCCTCAAAGTACTTCTTTCACCACCCCTCAGGGGAGCCCACACACCACACCTTAGGGGATCTCACACGCTACCCCACCCAGTAGTCCATATCACACTTCCCCACAGGGAACACCTTCGCACATCGCAATTCAAAATGGTTTTATAATGGAGAATAACACCAAAATCCCATTTCTCACTTCCTTAAATATCCCAGATCTAAGCAAGTTGACAAATGACCCCATTGCACATAATCATAATTGGCTCGCTATGCCAACCAAGTTACCCATGGATATACAAAAATTCGAAGGGAAACATGGGGAATATCTGGGAAACCACATAATGACCTTTCATCTATGGAGCTCATCCAATAGCATCATAGATGAATCGGATCTCCTAAGAATTTTTCAACACACCCTCACCGGCCTTGTAGAGAAATGGTACATAATAGAGACCTCTTGTTCCCATGGGACCTTTGACTCTCTAGCTAGGTAATTTATCACTTTATTTCAATTCCCAATATGAAATGATGTTGGATTAGAGTTACTCACCCAGTTATGACAAATGACTATCATACATATCTCAAACCATGTCCATGAATGGCAGAAAAGTCTTAACGTGTGCAAAGTGAATGTAGATGAGGACCTCATACTTGACCTCTTTTTAAAATCCCTTGTGCCCACGATCTCAAAAGATGTGGCTACCACACACCCACAAACAAAATAAGAGACTATCAGTAAATCTCAATAACTTCAGTTGATTTATACTCAGTCTCGATACCTCTACTAGATTATACCTAATGCCTCTCGGTTATAGTCATTCAGACAAGAGAAAACGAGAGCATAATGTGCTGCAAATGGTTTGATTGTAACCATGGCCAAAAATTAACCTAGAAACACTTTCCAGTAGTATGCAAATATGTACAGTGGTCCAACCACTTATCAGCCATATAGTACCCACCTACAGTACAAACACCATCCAAGATGGGATATCATCCCAATCAGCTTGCACCTTCGCAAAACCATACTATGCAGAGTAACCATTACTATACCATGTGAAGTAGCCAATACCCTACCATGTAGGGTGGGAAGTACCCTCCGCATGTCACAGATGTGGTTTCCACCACTCAAATCACTTACGCCAACCTAGGATAAGGGAATCCTTACTTCCCTTTTACAACACCCCAATAGAGTAACCCCACAACACAACATAATGCTGGGTTAATTTCATGCATCCCTTTTTCCCGTAATAACAACAACCTTTTCAAAAACTGAATATGACCAACCCATCGAATGCCAACAAGAAAAAAGGAAAGAGCAAGCAGAAAGGAGAACATAGGAAAGGGGACAATAACCACAAAAACCTTCATGAGCACCGATTAGGGGAAATCCCCCTAAACAAAACCAAACAAGGGTAAAAATAATAACAACCCACAAAAGTAGAATAATAACCCTAGTCTAAGGACTAACCATGTTTGTGCTATTTGTGGGGAATATGGGCATTACACCCATCATTTCCCTCAACTCCAGGAGTTTAAGAGGATGAAAGAAGTCAGGGGGCAGGGAGGGCCAAACCAGCCACCTACATTCATTCATAATCCCTTCTCCCACTAGGGCTTAGTGAATACCCAGAATAAACCCTCCCCCCAATAGTATCAGAATCCTCTTGGAGGAAGTTCCAAGGATCCCACCAATCATGACATTTTCATGGCTAGAGAATATATTCTCATGCAAATACAAAACCATGAGTATATAAACCCTCTAGAAACCAACCATTCCACATCAACCACAACTACAACCATGACACCTTTAACATCACCTCGACCCCTGGTAGAAAACATCCCACGAATGCTCAAAGGGCCACTACGTCGAGTAGGACATAATTCAAAGGTTTATCATCGCTATAGCATCATCAATGACCTAGCTCAATCCTAATTAAGAATTTCAGTGTTGAAGGTTTTACAAAATTTCCGAACTCAACAAAAATACCTTCTTTCCATGTTAAGGGAAATTGCCCCAGATGATTCGTCTTTGATTGATTTCTTTTTGGATAACGCTCCTCCATGCCTACCATGGATAATAACTTTCCAGATTGCAATCACCATTCATAATATCAACATCCATCGTTGCGTCATTGATAAGGGAGCATATACATATATCATGTTCAAATACGTTTGGCAGAAATTAGGATCCCTCGAGCTCACTCCATGACCCATTACACTCAGGTCATACAATAGGCGCCCCTCAGCTCCTATAGGATTTTTTTCAGGATATTCCAGTATAGATTTCTGGAAAAACCGTTATCATAGATATAGAGGTCCTAGATGTCCAACTGGATTATAATATCTAGTTGGTAAATAGCTAAATGTATGTGATGACCGCAGTAGCATCTTCAATGTTCCCCCATGATGGGAAAATAATTATGATAGATCAAATTACATACCACGAGAAAAGGACGTCCACTACCCTAGATGGTGCATTACCCTTCATAGGATCCCACACAGATTTGGTCACATCTTTTACTGAATAAGGTTTAGGGATGTTCAATGCATCATCACTCCTTGGCACATTCCTTGGTGATACACCTTTAATTGATCCTGCCCTACAACCTTGGTATGTATGATGAGTTTGTCAAACACACCTCAGCCTCAAGAACCAGTTCCAGAAACCCCTAATGATGTGACTACTAATTCAATGTTCCCACCATATGTAATCACTCAGATGCCTTTCTTGTATCCCCCACCTATTTTTGTCTTGCACCAATTCATGGAAACACTGAAATTTACAAATATGGATTTCACGATACCTATTTGGTATTTGGCCCCATAGGACATGTCAACAAACTCAAGTATTACCTCGACATGAATCATTCATGTAGCCACCCCTAAAAAAGGCACCCCAAAGCGAGCTATACCTCTATCAACACCAACATATTCCACCAAAATGGATAAGCATAAAGGAGAGAAGGTGGAGATCTCAACTACTTCTTCATCCAGGGTATGACCACCCCGTGCATTATATGAAGTATGAGGGCACCCTACCAACTTGTGCCCAAAATTAGAAGAGTTAAAACATCTTCTTCATGCCTAAAAAATTCCAACAACCCCACCTCAAACTTCAGGAGATAAGTCTACAACGACACGTAATAAGGTATTACAAACCAACCATGCATGCGGTATATGCGCAAAGTACGAACATGCACACATCACTGTCCCGAAATCCCTCGTTATATGCATTTGGAGCTCTCGCTCAAGCCAATGCTGTGAAACCATCACTTCCCAGCACACCAATGGTGGATAATAGGTCAAAACCATTTATTATGTCTTTAAAAAGAAGTTTTTTGCCCAGTTTATCCTTGCACAAATTGTCATTCTACCACTCACCCATGGTTAATATCTAGTAGGATGGAAAATATTCCTACGATAGCATTACCAAAACTTTCCCACTCTTGCATCCTATGCGACAAACCAAGAAATTTGATTAACCAATGTCAAGAATTGAGAAAAATCAGAAATGTTTTTCTCTTATTGGTCCAATTTCCTCAACCTGCCTACTCAATCCAGTCTAGATGAACACATAACCATTATCACATTTTTTCCCAAGTTCATCATACCTGAAACTGTCAATACCTCTTGTGATTTTGAGAAAAATGAGTAATGTTGCATCAAACTGACATCAAGGTCGCAAATCCTCCTCCCATCGTTGATGTTAAGATCAAGAGGTGGTTTCACCTTTACATGCCATGCCTCATGACACCAACCACCCGTCGTCGGAAAAAACCATGAAAAATGGTGGTAAACACACGATTTATTACATTGGCACAAAACCTGAATCACGTGCAGTACACGCATGCGAAATTTGTACTAACAAATTTCATAGTTCAGAGACATGTTCTATGTTGCAAATATTTGGAAAACTTATTATAAGACACCACCCAGTTTAGGTAATCCCCAAACACCCTCCTCCCATAGAGGAATATTCCTTGGCTCCTAGGACGCTAATATTATCTTAGTAACCTTCTCCCACTCATCATCACACTACCATCATGAAAATTATCCCACCACCTAATGCTAACGACACACAACACCATATACGATTCATTTCCTCGACTGTAGGAACCATGTCTATGCCATCTTCTCATAATTTTTTAGTGTTGATACCTCTTCACCCACATTAAATTTGGTACCACCCCCAACTGTGCAGATCCATGCAATGTGCACATTGTCCACATCGTTGGGTTCTACAATAACAACCATTGAGTTGCTCTCTTATTTGTCAACCATCACCGCTAGGTCCAAATCACATCCTCATAACCTCCCGCAACCTCTATCACCATTAGAAAAAAAATTTCACTCAAGTGAAGATATTCTCGAGGCCATGAAGGAACCATAGTGTCCTTGGGATGTCATGAATCACCACTCTTTCTTTTACTTGAGAAAGCATTCTCACCTATTGATGCACCAAGACAGAATATTTTCAAAATAGAATCAAAGGACTTCCTACCACTAGGACAGGTAAATTGGTTCAAAAATCCCATTCCTACACCAAATGAATTTGATGAAGGCAACATGTCCAATATCTCACCTATAATAAGGTAGATATTTCCACCAAGCCCGACGTAATCGAATAAATCTCACTGGGGTTAGCATGCTTCCCAAACGAAGTGGCCTCAGACAAAACCCTCTTCCAAGAATATAGGGACATCTTTGCATGGTCTTACTAAGAAATGCCATGCATGGATCATCACATCAACACATGGCCTAATTCCTACCATGTTAGGAAAAAGCAACATCAGCTCCACCCCTCTAAGGAAAAATGGATTAAACAAGAAATCGACGAGCTTCATAAGGTCAGTTTCATCTACCCTATCGCTTACACATCTTGGGTTTCTAACCCTGTACCCATAATGAAGAAACATGGCACCATTCAAGTTTGTACTGACTTAAGAGATCTAAACAAGGAGTGTCCCAAAGACAATTATCCTACACCTTTCATCGATCAAGTAATCGATGCATGCACTGAACATGAAGCCTTATCCTTGATGGATGGCTTCTCAGGGTATAAATAGATTCATATACAACACACTGATCAATACAAAACAAAATTTACTACTCCATGGGGAAAATTTTCCTATCGTGTAATTCCCTTTGGCCTTAAAAACGTTGGTGCCACCTTTCAGCGGGCCATGATCTACATCTTCCATGGCTTGGCTCATCTAATACTAGCCTATTTAGACGAACTTATAGTGCAATCTAAAAAGAGCTCAGACCTTTTGGAAGATCTTTGCATGGTTTTTCAAAGGTGTCGACAATATAACCTATGCTTGAACCCTCTCGAGTGTGTCTTTTGTGCCAACATACGAAAACTACTAGGATTCATTGTTTTCGAGCAAGGCATTAGAGTCGACTCGCTAAAGGTCCAAGCCATCCGAAAAATCCCACTTCACAGAACTTTGAAGCAACTAAAAATCTTGCAAAGTAAGGCCAAATTCTTACGCAAATTTATCCCCGATTACGCCAATTTTGCGCATGGTTTCTTGCACCTTCTTCGTCAGGACATTCCCTTCCATTGGGATGAAGAATCCAAAAATTAATTTAAGGCCCTGAGAGATAAATTATCACATGCATCATTGATTATCCTGCCTGACCATAGCAAGGACTATAGCCTATACTTATTATCATTAGAAGTAGCCATTGCAGAGGTATTAGTACAAGAAGGAAAAAATAATAGAGAAATTGTCATATATTACATAAGAAAAAAACTCTTTGGGCCTACTTTAATGTATGGGCCAACAGAAAAAAACAACCCAAGCCCTTGTACACTTAGTACAAAATCTTTGACACTACATCATATTACAGACCACCACAATAATAGAAAACAGTAAACCCATAAGATACTTGCTCACTCTTCGTATGATGAACCATAAGTATGCTTGCTGGGTAGTTATTTTGCAAGACTTCAACTTACCGTTTTCTTTCCCAAAAAGAAAGAAAGCTCTTATCCTTACATATTTCATCGCAAATCTCCTGATAGAATCCCAAGGCTCCCATGTTAACTGCACATAATATCATTAAGACATGCTTGTTTCTGTCTTATAATTGATAGAAAATATTATCGATATCCCTTTAAAATCATTAATTCAGAGTACACATAAACTATATCACATTACAAGAAACTCTTTTTAGTTTTCACACAACATATGTTATCATTATGACATGCTTGTTTCCATTTTATAATTGATAGAAAATATTAAAAATATCTCTTTAAAAGCATTAATTACACACGAACTATATCACTTTGCAAGAAACTTGTTTTCATTCTGACATACTTGTTTCCATTTTAAGCAGTTATTACAATTTTTTTACAATGAATATTCGTCGCAGTTGTTAACAATTATTTTATAATTCAAAATCCGTATTCATCATTATTGTTGCCAAATTTTGTATTAAAGTGCCAAACATATTTCTTCAATCCTACGAACTGTAGGATGTATAAGAAGAGTGTAAATATTGATGCTCTCTTACAACATTGTAATGTCCATGCATTAGATCTGAAATTGCGAAGTTAGTGAGTAAATGAGACAACAACAACAATATATAATGTTTGGATGACCTGGATTCCCTATCGTGAAGTAACCGTGGTCCAAATTTAAATATGGTATTACGACACTTAATCTAATATAATTCAACTCTGTTACATTCATTAATATTTTAGGCAATGATTTAAGAAACTCGTTAATATAATGCATTAATATTTTAGATAATGGTTGGTTTAAGAAACTAAAATGTCTTGGCTATGAATGAATTCCAAATTTCCCCAAGAATGGGATTGTTAAATTGAAGTATTTTTTTTTTTTTCGTTATTATAATTCGGTATCACATATCATAAAGACATTTTATTCTTGCTCAGTGATTAAGATTTATTCATAGGAGCAATAAACATCCAAGAGGGTTGATCGACAGTTGTGTTCAAATTATTGCAGCGATCATCACAAGTAGATATTGTAAGAAAACATTTGCGCCATGCTTTAGATTTTATTCCGCCCGTCATCAGTGAGGATCTTTTAAATAGTGCGAAAATCAGAGCAGGAAAGGTCACATTATTATCGTATCTTATGAATCATTAGAGTTTCTGCATCTTTCTCTCAATGAAAGTTGGGTGTAGGTATTGTATGTAGGATTTGGCTGCCAATTCTCTAGAATAGTGTTATTTATAATGAGTGTTTTCCCTGTGGAGAGAGTTGTAAGGTGAATGGAGAAGGGAGCAAGTAAAGAGCTATTATTCAAAGCCCAATTTTCACCCCACGTTTGTTGCATTGGTTTCCATGTATTGGAGTTTTGCTGAAACAAAAAGCTGCTATGTAAACTTGTAACCCATACACAGTATAATTGCATTAATCAATACAATATAGGCTATACAATGGGAAATTTACATGAATTAATCAATATAGTGTGTAAAGCCTATACAATGGGAAATTTAATTTAACTGTGTAAAGCACACACCTACTTTAGATCGACCGCTCCTAGGTTTCCATATCCATTTACGTATTCAACAAGGAGCCTGAGCCAGTAAGCACTGGATCCCAAATTGATGTGGAAGGAAAGATCCATTGTCTTATATTCACAAGGCACCTTGTATAGCAAAAAATGGTCATATAAAGGAAGAATTGCAAAAGACTGCAAACAATTTTTGAAACTATTCTCATGGAAGATAAATACCTTCGAAACAAAGCAGCCATGACTCCAACATTCACCAGATATGTACCTCTACGATGATCAGACACTATACCTTGGAAGACAGTACCACTGAGAACAAACTGTGATTTCATAAATGATTCGTCGGCCACCACAACAGTGACTCTCGTTTCCGAACACATAGGATTGTTGGTGCATTTTACCTGATCGACTAGATACATCCTTTCCAATCTTTTGGATCTTGCTTATATTCTCATTGAAAATAAACCGAGTCCAAGTAAGATGATGTTGAACATATGGAACTAGAATTCAAGATAAGAGTGGATAAGCAGTGCTACCCACAACCCAACCCCCATTAAAGAAACCACTCATTCCCAACTTGAAAAAGATCAAAATTGTCTAGGACTAAGTCATTAGACCCAAAACTCGATAATACTATGCAAATATAAATGAAGGATCCTATGCTATCTACAAATCCTTGAAATGTAATGGAGTAGGATGTTCTATGGTTTGTTTCAATGTACCTTTCTTTCAAGTAAGTAACTACATTGTCCTTTGGAGGAACAATAGGAATATGAGTAGTGTACATGGCCCCAACAACCTTAGGAATCCCATTAATTATTTAAAACTCTTTCATCAAGCCCTACATCCGATCATTGAAAGGCCGCTGAATATATTTGGGGCAAAGCACCTAACAAATGGCAGCGGACACTCCCAATAACAACTTCTAATAGGTTGATATCCAAAATCCAAATCTCTTGGATACCAAACCCAATGGCTCTCCCACTACAAGGAAAACACCCTCTAGCGGATGTTTTTGAGGAACCCCTTATAAAAATAGCCCAGATATACATTTGTAGCGGAGGTATCTAGAGGAGGTTGGTGGGTGGAGTTTTTTGTGGATGATTTTTGTCCGGTGTGTTTTTCATCATAAATCGCACCAGTGCGTTTAATTCACAACACACCGATGCATACTACAAATTGGCACACCCAGACACCATGCTCTCCGTAAAAACCCACCCAGTGTGTCTCATTACTATAACACACTGGTTTTCTACACATAAACAGGCCCGATGCGTCTCAAAAACCCGCGCACCGAAATAGGGTTAAATAAAAAAAAATCACCAAACAAAAAACCACATTTTCACTTATTTAGTGCTCCAGACCTCTCAAGCACCAGTGAAAATTTCTCTTGTGTGAGGCACCCTGCCATCGATGCTCCCATTGCACGCACTGCTGTCGTCCATTACCCACCTTGTGGAGTTTGAATTTTGGAAAACGGTGGGAAAAATTAGGTTTTCAAATTCCTCAACAAATATGCCTCCTCAACACTCAAATGTATAGGTATTTTACTTGTTGCTCAATAACTAAACGTTTTAGCAGATTAGATTTGTAAAAAACCTTAAAATTTACCATTTAAAAAAATAAAAAATAAAAAATTATGCGCAGTGCGCTCGAGCCATTCAACTCGCACTGTTCACGGTGTTCCCTGTAGACTTACCGACTACACCGCGAACGGTGCTAATGGAAACCGCACCAAGTTTTGGTGCGGTACCGAAAAACACACACCATGATTTTTTTTAAAACCTGACATGGCGGTACGATCGTTTAAATGATCGCACCATTAACTATGTACTAATGTCGAGAGGGCAGTGTGTTCACAAAACTATGCACCCTGAGGCAGATAATTTGGTCAGCGCACCACCCTCCTGACATCAGTACATAGTCAACGGTGCAGGCGTTTACCGCACCACGAACGGTGCTAATGGAAACCACACCGGGTTCCGGTGCGGCATCGAAAAACGAGCACCATGATTTTTTTAAAAAGCTAACATGGTGGTGTGGTCGTTTAAACGACCGCACCATTGACTATGTACAAGTGTCGGGAGGGCAGTGCGTTGACCACAATATGTGTTCCGGGGCAGATAATTCGGTCAGCGCACCACCCTCCTGACATCAGTACATAGTCAACAGTGTGGGTGTTTACAGGAGCGCACCGTTGACCATGTATTGATGTCAGGAGGGTGATGCATTGACCGAACTATCCGCCCCAGGGTGCATAGTGTGGTCAATGCACCACCCTTTTGACAATGGTACATAGTCAACGGTGTAGTCATTTACAGGACTGCACCGTTGACCATGAATTATTGTTGGGCAGTGCGTTGACCTAAGTATCCACCCCGAGGTGGATAGTTTCATCAACACACCACAAAAGAAATTAAATTTTATGTTTTGTGGTGCACGGAAAATTTCCATGCGCACCAAGGGTGGTGCGCGATAAAAATGGACACACTGGTACCTGTGCGTGACTATTTTTTTTGGCGCACCGACTGTTTTTTTTTCAAAAATCATAATAATAATAATAATAATAATATATATATATATATACATGTCTTATTTAATAAAAAAATGTATTTAATATGTGAATCATTCAGTGACGTCAACGAAGAGAATAAAGGGAACAACAAGAACATATAGAGGACTAGTATAACGTGGTTCACCTATGGGAGGCACGAGAGAGGGAGAGAATTATGTACCCTCGCCCTATTACAGAAGCCACCCATTTGCTCCTAAGGGAGGTGAGGTAGGCCTCCTCAAGTTCTATGATGAGGGTACATCCCTGAAGGGCCATAATGGGTTATTGGGACAACTCATCTTCAGGTGGAATGCCCACTGACAGGCTTTCCGGGTCGTTCCTGACCAGTGGTATGCACCCATTGAGGAGGACATATATTTTATTACTGGCCTATCTAGGAGAGGGTAGGTTTTTCCCCAGTTCCCAGATGTCCCCGTCGGCTATGCAACAGGGAGTCAGTTGGTGTACTCCTAGAGATACATTAGCAACGATATACTTTTTCTTGCATATTTTTAGGTGTCTAGTGGTCAATTACGTATTTCTTTGTTTGGTGTAGAGGAGGTGAGGTGCCTCTCACTATTGATGACGACCATTTCACACCATACCAGTGATGGGAAATGCATTAATTTCCCACTTCTATTTTATGTTAATTATTTATCATAGGTGCCACGACTTGTGAGATGGTCTGTGATTTTTTTGCGGCAGTTTTGTACAACATTAGACAGATGTCCTTCTCAGGCACATGGGAGGTTGAACTTCCATTTTTCTTCAGAGTTATTTTGTTTATTTTTTGAAAGGTTTCTAGAGACGAGGCCTACTTTTGTTTAGCAACCTCGTAAGCCGATGCTGCACATATGGATGGTGATGTGGGGCTAGATGATGCCCAATATTGGTGAGTCTGAATTTTCTGTCAAGATATCTCCTGATGCACTAGATTTGCTATCTAGTCTTGATGATCACTCCTTCATTCTGGTGCCATTTTTGTACACTGGTTTGGATTGGGGAGGGTGTACCAACATCCTCTTCACACAAGATGAGCCGCCGGATGTGAGAGGTAATATTAGTGTTTTATTTAAATTAATATAGTTTCATTTTATTGTATTAATTAATTAATTAGAATTATCAAATTTATTCTAACACATTCTTTAACTTGTTTTATTAAAATTTTTAATGAAATTGTCTAATTATTTTTGTGTACTTATATATATTTTGTAGATATTGGGTCATTCGTTGGCGATGAGATTCCATCGCCATTGAATGATCCAGGTGTAGCTAATGTTGACAAGGAGATGGCAGAGGCGGAGAATCAGGGTGACAGAACTGATCCTGTTCAGGCACAGATACCGGCGGGTGTGAGGCGTAATCCGGACACCCGATATAGGATGGAGCCGGGCAACAAACTCTGTCGACTCCTAGTTGAGGAGGGATTTAGACCGGTTACGATCGGAGAGATACATGCTGATCATAGGCTGACACAGATCTGGAGAGGCGTCCCTCATGATATTTTGAACCTCATGCGGCAGATTGTTTGAGCTACCAGAGCACTGGCGCGAGCGAGGAGGGATAGGCATGGTGGAGATGCAGTACGACAGAGAAACGCATCATCTGCATGAACCTCAAAATTTGTATACATTAATTTTATTCAGCTGATTGACATGGATAAAATAAATAAATTCAATTAGAAAATGAAAATATAAATAAAATCTAAAGTAAATATTACATCTTGAGATGGATAGGGAGAACTCTGTGATGGACTTTGAGAAATATTATGGAACAAGCTTGATTTTGAAGAATTGTCCATTCGATATAATTATGATATTTTCTCCCTACATTTGAGCAAAATAAACAATAAATTTTGGTGTACATACCTAAAAGTAATTTCGGTGCCTTAAAAATGGACTTATTGTTATCAGTGCTAATGTGTAGTTAACCACACCGGTGTATTTTAGTTACTGTACATCAATGTTGCATTATTAATTGACACATCGGTGCAGTTAGATAACAAACACATCGAATAGCCGCAAATAAAAAAAGTGCAAATTTGTTTTTTTAAAGTGTAGAAAAAGCGGTAAATTGAAAAATGGGTGGCAAATTATTTTCAGAAATCTAATTTCATAAAAAAAATATTTAAATAGTAAAAACTATTCATTATTTCATTATTTTTACAAAAAATTTCAGGGAGATATTTGCACGAGAGACATACCTGAAGCAAGAGAGCACGCGGGCATTGTGGAGCAGTGAAATACTTTCGAACATCAGCATTATTTAGAGAATCAAAATTTCAAATATCTAGTGATTCAAACCCTATAGTATAGTAAAAATGTTAAATTTTACTGTAATCATTTTTTTTTTACAGTTTCTGTTTTGATTTAATACATGGTAAGTAAAAATTTTAAATTTTGTTGTTCATTTTCAGAAGAAAAAAAAACAAAACAAAAAAAATCCATTCTTACGCTAAACCCTTGATTCTTTTTGTTTCTTCCCTTGCTTCTTCCTGTTTCTGTGACTTTAGAATTAGGGCTTTTCATTTTAGATTTATAGGGTTTGTATTGCTATATATATATAGGCCTACGACATCTAACCCACAGGACGACTTGCAGAGTCAGATCCCAATCCATGTCGGCCCTAGCATGAATTTTTAAAAAACATGTTTTTTTAATCAGTGTGCCCTATGTAAAAGAACGCACTGGTGAACTATTTTATTATAGCGCACCATGCACATACTGTTTGATAAAAAAATTAAAAATAATTTTTATTTAATTGGTGTGCCCTCTATAGAATAGCGCACAAGGGCACTATTTTATTATAGCTTACCATGCACGTACTATTTCATAAAAACAATTTAAAACATATTTTTTTTAATCGGAGCACCCTGTGTAAAATAGCGCACCGGTGCGCTATTTTATTATAACGCACTATGCACGTATTGTTTCATAAAAACAAGTTTTCATTAATTTATGGCTGTGTTGATCAGTGCACCAGTTAACGTATAACGCATCGAGTATCCTTGTTGACAGAGAGCACCGTACGGTGGTTCTATTGTTTTCTCAATGCATTTATAAGAACATGTCGCACCGCCTCCTCCACGACATCTTATGCTACAAAAACTAACAATAGAGAATTTTTATTAATTTGTTTGTGTTAATGAGTGAATTGGTTAACATATAATGCACCGGGTCTCCTTGTTGACAGAGAGCACCATACGGTGTTTCTACTATTTTGGCGGTGGGTTTATAAGAACATGTCGCACCGCCGTCGATGCGTACTACTTGAAAGGCGCACCGTTGTCTTGATTTTTATTTTATTTTTTTCTTGAAAATTTTGTGATTTATTTATAAAATATATTAATGAATGGTATGGTACATGTTACATATTGATAAATAAATGGCTGACAAGAGATCAAGTAACAAAAACACTGATATCACATCGAGAAAAGCAAAAAAGGCAAGTTCTTTGTAAATTCTTTACAAAAATTATTATTTTTGAACTATATGTAAGTTTAACTAATATGTATTGTTTATTGTATATCATGCAGAGCCGCAAAATGACGAAGCTCAATATGGTTATTTTTGATCTAAGACCAGAAGAGCATAAAATCTTGATGGAAAAATTGCAGAAGACTGAATCAGGTGAATGAAAAAATAATATCGATCCAATATGAGTTTCTTTTTTTAATTTTCATTAATAATATACTTAAAAATATTATATAACATTTTTCAAACAATCTATTAATTCACATATGTTTAATGTTCTACAGGGACCAACAACGAAGAAAAGGAATGTTGTTCTAAGAAAATAAAAAAATAGAACATGCAAATGAAAATGAATTGCTCCTTGGCTCATCTGGAGTGGTTCTGGAGGTTAAAGAAAGGGGGCAAAATTTTTACAAAAAATTGAGGGATACAGTGGAATGAATGTATAGATGTTCTTTCCACTTACAATAAAAAAATCAATCCAATGATTCCAAGAACCAAATTTTATCTAAACTATAGGATGAGTTTCCATAGAATTGGTCAATGAGACATGTCATACTTTTAATAGAAAAAACGTACAAAAAAGAAGAAGAAGGAATGACAATTTAATATTCCTTTAAATGTTTTTCTAGAATTATATGTATATATTACTAGAAAGCAACCATTTGTAAATATCACTTTTTTATATTTAATTTTCATATATCAATATAAAAATTAAATAGTTTATTGTCATGTTACATTTTCAGGAAGATTATGAAAATCTCAAAGGATGAACGAACTGATATTAGAAATATGCCAATAGGAATGTCCAAAAAGGTGTACAAGGAGATGGTTAAATAAATGGACATAATTGCATCACACGAGGAGTCATCTCAATGACAACGTGCTTCAAATGTAATATGTAATCATTGAATTTTTCGATTAGGTACAATAAATAAACAATTTAGCATTAAATATTAATTTTCAAGTATTTTATTGCAGAAAAGAAAAGAAAATGGAACCCATTCAACACATAAAACATGACGATAAGTAAGAAAAGGGTTGATATCTATGTTTGTGAGTAATTATTACTTCCTTATAACAACTTAACTAGATTTCATTTTTGTATATTTTAAGTTGTTTTACAACAACCATCATTTAATGTCTTCAAACAGGTGCTAACATACAAAGAAGAACCATTAGATGAATTGATTGACATTGGGTTAAATATGGGTTGTCAATATATGTTGGCATATCAGAAATTAATTGTGGAATTTATAAGCATATATTGATCTTGTTTTACTTAGATCTGTCTACAATTAATAGAACAAAAACTATTTTATACTAAATATATGATTTGTTATGGGGTATAAAACTTGCAGGAAACAAAGTATGGAACTACGCCAACAAATTAATTGTTGAAAGATGGCATGAAATTTGGTTTTGAAAGAATGTGTATAGTTCGTGAGTCAATTATTTCTATGATACATTTCTTTTCAATTTACATTGATATATATTATTTAATATTGAAATTTTCATTATTATCACCAATGTATATACACTCATTACAATTTATTTTTATGTTTGTAGATGGAAGTTGAAGAACAAGAAAACAATTAACACTGTGAACAAAACATTCCTCAAAATACCCCAAGTCATGGAAATAGCTCAAGCAATGACAACATTTTAGGCGAAGAATGATGATCAATATGTTTGGATATCAAAGAAAGGCGTTGTCTTTTTTGAAATATTTGTCTGTGAAATCAGACATTTTGTTTAATGTAAAGGACATAGTGTCCCAATTGAAAGACAAAAGGATACCAATAACTGTCCCATTTTGTATGAGAAAGAGTGTATTATTCATATATATATAGCTATATAATAAAATATGTTTTAATTTATTCTATTGGGTTCTCCATTGTCGCTGTCAAATGTTACACCACTAATTAAATATATGGATGACTAAATATTATAATGAAGAGATGCATAATCTGATGATATGATATAACAAATTAATCCAAACATCACATTCAAATGCACTAATAAAAATTTAATTGATATGAATACTGTTATAAGATATGTGTCACCTTTTGATGAATAATGAATTTTTAAAATCACAATAATTTCACTGTCATAGGTCGATGTTTCTAAAAAATACAAAATGATTAGCAGTGCGTGTTAGTTATTGTGCACCGGTGCGTTTGTATGCTAATGTGCACCGGTGCGTTTCTACGACCTATGGGCACCGCATAAATACCAATACCAATTATAACGCTCAGTGCGATTGTGTGATACTTCAAACCGGTGCATTTCTACGACCTATGGGCACAACAAAAATACCAATACCAATTAGAACGCCCAGTGTGCTTTATTAATGACTACCACTCGGGCGGTTCGATGGGAGTTGCATGCACCAGTGCGGTTTTCCTTTAACACACCAGTGAGTTTTTATAACTTGAAAGCCCGGTGCGTTGTATCACTTGCAGGGTGCCCGGTGCAGTTTTACACCTTAACGGCCCGGTGCATGCACCTTCAACTGGCCCGGTGCATGCACCTTTGACTGGCCCGGTGCGACTGCCTGGATGACACACATCGAGCTATTGCTAAACACCTTAGAGCATCTAAAATTTGCTTTTCGTCCCGTTTCTTGGTAGGTTTATAGTACCAGTGTGTTCACGGTACAAAGCATCAGTGCATTGACACATGATTAGTACACCAATGAGAAAAACATCTGTAACAACCTTCGATCGCTGAATTTTTTTTAGTTGTGTTTAAATTCCATTAGAAGCTCCACCAAAACCTTTGTTACCGAAAATGGATGTTGTAGAAAAAGTTTTTTGACAATTTTGGCCAATTTTGTAACACTAAAAACCTCTGTTATAACCTCCTCCAGAGGGTATTTTCCTTGTAGTATTGAGTGGTCAGCCTTTGTGTTTGACTCATATGGATTTCTACCCTCAACATTGTGTCCCCCTTAGCCACCACTTAATTAAATTCTTCGCAAATATGATTGAAATTTACTCTATGAATTCAAACCATTAACCAACAGTCATGAAAAATCCCTTTGCCCACTAGGGCGTACTGAATACCTAGCATGAGCCCTTTCCCCAATAGTATCAGAATCCTCCTAGAGGAAGTTCTAAGGATCCCACCAATTGCAAAATTTTCATGGCCAGAGAAGATATTCTCCTGCAAACACAAAACTGGGAGTACATAACCCCTCTAGAAACCAACCCTTCCACATCAACCACTACTACAACCACGACACCTTTAACTTTACCTCGATCCCTAGTAGAAACCATCCCACGAATGGTCAAAGGGCCACTACGTCGAGCAGGACATAATTCAAAGGTTGCTTATAGCTATAGCATCATTGACGACCTAGCTCAATCCTAATCAACTATGTAAGCATTGGAGGTTTTACAAACTTTACAAACTCAACAGAAATACCTTATTTCCGCGTCAGGCGCAATCACACCAATCGATTCGTATTTAATGGATTTCTATTTAGATAACGCTACTCCATGCCTTCCATGTATAGTCGCCTTCTAGATTCCAATCACCTTTCATAATATCAACATCCATTGTTGCATCGTTGATGAGGGAGCATCTACCTGTATCATGTCCAAATGATTTTGGTAGAAACTAGGATTCCCTAAGCTCACTGCATCACCCATTACACTCATGGCATACGACAGGCGCCCCTTGGCTCCCATAGGACTTTTTTAGGACATTCTGGCAAAGTTTGTCGACAAAACAGTTCTCATAGATATAGAGGTCCTAGATGCCCAAATGGATTACAATATCTTGTTGGGTCATAGCTACATGTATGTGATGACCGCAATGGCATCTTCAATGTTCCTCCATGATGGGAAAATAGTTACGATAGATCAACTTACATACTATGAGAAAATATTTCCACCACCCCAGATGTTGTATTACCCTTCGTATGATCCCACACAGAGTTGGTCACATCTTTTAGTGAAGAAGGTTCAAGGATTTTTAAGGAATCATCACTCCTTGGCACATTCCTTGGTGATCCACTTTTAATTGAGCCCACCCCTACATCCATGGTGTGTATGATGAGTTCTTCAAAAACCCCTTAGCCTTAGGAACCTATTCTAGACACCCGTAGTGTTTCAACAATTGATTCAATGTTCCTACCATACATAATCACTTAAATGCATTTCTTGTATCCCCCACCTATTTTTCTCTTGCACCAAGTCATGGCGACACTGAAATTTCCAAATATGGCTTTCATGATATATGTTTGGTATTTGGCTCCACAAAAAATGTCAAAAAACTCAAGTATTACCTCGATAGGAATAATTTCTGTAGCCACCCCTCAAAAGGTCACCCAAAAGCGAGCTATACCTGCATCGACACCAGCAGGTTCTAGAAAAAGGGCCAATAATAAAGGAGAGAAGGTGGAGGCCTCAACTACTTCTTCATCCAGGGAACCACCACCCTGTGCATTATGTGAAGTATCAGGGCACCCTACCAACCTGTGCCTGAAATTAGAAGAGTTAAAATCTATTCTTCACGCCCAAAAAATGCGATTAGCCCCACCTCCCACTAGTACATTTGGCCAAAATTCCGACACTTTTGACCAAATGTCGGAAATTTCCCCAAAATTTATCAATTTTTCAAATACCACCCGCAACTGTCGCTATACCAACGTTTGGAGACAAGTGTCGGTATTGTGACACATAGAATTTAGTGTCGGTCTTGTGACGTTTGTAGCAAAGTGTCGGAATTGCAACAGTTTGGGAAACATCGTCAGAATTGAGACGGATTAGAGCTATGTGTTGCTATTGCGACGTTTGGGCGAAAGCGTCGCTATTGCAATAGTTTCAGAACAATTGTCGCTATTGCGACAGTTTGGGCTAAGTGTCGCTCTTGCGACGATTTGGGCTAAGTGTCGCTCTTGCGATAGTTTGGGCTAAGTGTCACTATAGCGACGGTTTGTAAATTAATTTCTTTGGCCTCTCCTTTAATAAATAATAATCTAACTTGGGTCCCCTTTTTGAATGGTTGGAGCAACATAATAAGATATATTTAGTTGACATATCACATTATGATGAAGATGGAAGGTGGTTATGATGGGACTTCTAAGGAGTTTCATAAAATATTAAAGACGTGATGCGCTCACTCCTTGGTTCACTTTTAATGTGTGCCCCCAACCAAGGTCGGGCGCACTGTGTCGCACAGTGTGAGGTCACTCGACTGGGCGCGTTCAGGTCAGGCCATTTTGTTCTAGGGCACCCGTATCAGTTTTGCTAAGTTGTGACCACCCGGGTGCCTTGTGCATGTTCGGGTGGCCTGTTTTTCGTTTGCTCCCTTGTGGCATCATTTGTTCGAGGGCGTCGTGTCGCGTCGTGTGAGGTCGCCCGACCTGACGCGTTTGGGTTGGGCCGTTTCGTTCGAGGGTGCTCGTATCATTTTTGCTAAGTTGTGACCGCCTGGGTCCCTTGTGCACATTCGGGTGGCCCATTTGGCGTTTGCTCCCTTGTGGCATCGTTTGGTCGGGTGCGCCGTGTGAGGTCCCCCGGCCGGGTGCGTTCGAGTCATGTCGGGCCGTTTCGTTCGAGGGCACATGTATTAGTTTTGCTAAGTTGTGACCGCCTGGGTGCCTTGTGCACGTTCAGGCAACCCATTTGCTGTTTGCTCCCTTGTGGCATTGTTCGATCAGGCGCGTCGTGTGAGGTCACCCGACTGGGCGCGTTCAGGTTGGGCTGTTTCGTTCGAGGGCACCCATATCAGTTTTGCTAAGTTGTGACCGCCCGGGTGCCTTGTGCACGTTTGGGTGACCTGTTTTCTGTTTGATCCCTTGTGGCATCGTTTGGTCAAGCGCGCTGTGTTGCGCCGTGTGAGGTCGCCCGACTAGGCGTGTTCAGGTCGGGTCGGGCCATTTCGTTCGAGGGCACCCATATCAGTTTTGCTAAGTTGTGACTGCCCAGGTGCCTTGTGCACATTTGGGTGCCCCGTTTTCCGTTTACTCCCTTATGGCATCGTTTGTTCGGGTGCGCCGTGTGAGGTCGCCCGACTGGGTGCGTTTGGGTTGAGCCGTTTCGTTCGAGGGTGCCCGTATCAGTTTTGCTAAGTTGTGACCACCTGGGTCCCTTGTGCACGTTTGGGCGGCCCATTTGCCATTTTCTCCCTTGTGGCATCGTTTGGTCAGGTGCGCCGTGTGAGGTCGCCCGACCGGGCGCGTTTGGGTCGTGTCGGGGAGTTTCGTTTGAGGGCGCACGTATTAGTTTTGCTAAGTTGTGACCGCCCGGGTGCCTTGTGCACGTTCGGGTGGCCCATTTGCTGTTTTCTCCCTTGTGGCATCGTTTGGTCGGGCGCGCCGTGTCGCGCCATGTGAGGTCGCCTGACCGGGCGCATTCAGGTTGGGCCGTTTTGTTCGAGGGCGCCTGTATCAGTTTTGCTAAGTTGTGACGGCCCAGGTGCCTTGTACACGTTCAGGTGGTCTGTTTTACGTTTTCTCCCTTGTGGCATCGTTCAGTCAGGCGCGTCGTGTCGCACTGTGTGAGGTCGCCCAATTGGGCATATTCGGGTCGGGTCAGGTTGTTTCGTTCGAGGGCGCCCATATCAGTTTTGCTAAGTTGTGACCACCCAGGTGTCTTATGCACATTCGGGTAGCCCGTTTGCCATTTTCTCCCTTGTGGCATCGTTCGTTCAGGCATGCCGTGTCACGCTGTGTAAGGTCGCTCGACCGGGCGCGTTCGGGTCGAGTTGTTTCGTTCGAGGGCGCCTGTATTAGTTTTGCTAAGTTGTGACTGCCCGAGTGCCTTTTGTATGTTCGGGTGGCCTCTTTGCCATTTTCTCCCTTGTGGCATCATTCGTTCGGGTGCGCCGTGTCGCGCCGTCTGAGGTCGCCCGACCGGGCACATTCAGGTCAAACTATTTCGTTCGAGGGCGCCCCTATCAGTTTTGCTAAGTTGTGACTGCCTGGGTGCCTTGTGCACATTCAGGTGGCCCGTTTTCCATTTGCTCCCTTGTGGCATCGTTCAGTCGGGTGTGTTGTGTTGCACCGTGTGAGGTCACCCGACTGGGCGTGTTCGGGTCGGGTCGAGTCGTTTCATTCGAGGGCGCCCGTTTTAGTTTTGCTAAGTTGTGACCACTCGGGTGCCTTGTGCACGTTTGGGTGGCTTGTTTGCTGTTTTCTCCCTTGTGGCATCGACGTTTTTTCGGGTGCATCGTGTCGCGCCATATGAGGTCGGCGCCCGACCAGCCGGCGCGTTCCGGTCTGCTGTTTCGTTCGAGAGCGCCCGTATCAGTTTTGCTAAGTTGTGACCGCCCAGGTCCCTCGTGCACATTTGGGCGGGGCCCGTTTGTTGTTTGCTCCCTTGTGGCATCATTCGGTTAGGCGCGTCGTGTCGTGCCGTGTGAGGTCGCCCGACCAGGCGCGTTCGGGTCGTGTCGGGCCATTTCGTTCGAGGGCGCCCGTATCAGTTTTGATAAGTTGTGATCGCCCGGGTGCCTTGTGCACATTCGGGTGGCTCATTTGCTATTTTCTCCCTTGTGGCATCGACGTTCGTTCGGGCACATCGTGTCGCACCGTTTGAGGTCGGCGCCCAACCGGGTGCGTTCTGGTCGGGCTGTTTTGTTCGAGGGCGCCCGTATCATTTTTTCTAAGTTGTGACCGCCCGGGTGCCTTGTGCACGTTTGGCCAGCCCGTTTTCCATTTGCTCCCTTGTGCATCGTTCGGTCGAGTGCACCGTGTCGCGCCATGTGAGGTCGCCTGACCGGGTGTGTTCGGGTTGGGCCGATTCGTTCAAGGGTGCCTGTATCAGTTTTGCTAAGTTGTGACCACCCGGGTGCCTTGTGCATGTTCGGGTGGCTCGTTTGCCATTTTCTCCCTTGTGGCATCGTTCGTTCGGGCGCGCTGTGTCATGTCGTGTGAGGTTGTTGTTTCGTTCGAGGGTGTCCGTATCAGTTTTTCTAAGTTGTGACCACCCAGGTCCCTTGTGCACGTTCAGGCGGCCCGTTTGCCGTTTTGTCCCTTGTGGCATCGTTCAGTCGGGTGCGCCTTGTCGCGCCATGTGAGGTCACCCAACCGAGCACGTTTGGGTTGGGTTAGGCCATTTCGTTCGAGGGTGCCTGTATCAGTTTTTCTAAGTTGTGACCACCCATGTGCCTTGTGCACGTTCGGGCGGCCCATTTGTCATTTTCTCCATTGTCGCATCGTTCGGTTGGGCACATCGTGTCGTGTCGTGTGAGGTCACCCGACTAGGCGCATTCAGGTCGGGCCGTTTCGTTCAAGGGCGCCCGTATCATTTTTTCTAAGTTGTGACCACCCAGGTGCCTTGTGCATGTTCGGGTGGCCAGTTTTCCATTTTCTCCCTTGTGGCATTGTTCGGTCGCATGCGCCGTACAGTGAGGTCGCCCGACCAGGCTCGTTCGGGTCAGGTCGGGCTGTTTCGTTCGAGGGTGCCCATATCAGTTTTGCTAAGTTGTGACTGCCCAAGCGCCTTGTGCATGTTCAAGCGGCCCTTTTGCCATTTTCTCCCTTGTGGCATCGTTCGGTTGGGTGCACTGTGTCTAGCCGTGTGAGGTTGCCCGATCGGGCGCGTTCGAGTTGAGCCATTTCGTTCAAGGGTGCCCGTATCATTTTTGCTAAGTTGTGACTGCCCGGGTCCCTTATGCATGTTTGGGTGGGGCTCGTTTGCCATTTTCTCCCTTGTGGCATCGTTCTGTCGGGCGCGCCGTGTTGCATCGTGCGAGGTCACCCGACCAGGCGCGTTCAGGTCATGTCGGGCCATTTTATTCGAGGGCACCCGTATTAATTTTGCTAAGTTGTGACCTCCCGGGTGCCTTGTGCATGTTCGGGTGGCTCGTTTGCTATTTTATCCCTTGTAGCATCGACGTTCATTTGGGCGCGTCGTGTCCCGCCGTGTGAGGTCGGCGCCCGACCGGCCGGCGCGTTTTGGTCGGGCTGTTTTGTTCGAGGGTGCACGTTCAGGCGGGGCCCGTTTGCCGTTTTCTCCCTTGTGGCATCGTTCGGTCGGGCGCATTGTGTCGTGTCGTGCGAGGTCGCCTAACCAGGCGTGTTCAGGTCGTGTCGGGCCGTTTTGTTCGAGGGCGCCTGTATCAGTTTTGCTAAGTTGTGACCACTCGGTTGCTTTGTGCACGTTCGGGTGGCTCATTTGCTATTTGATCCCTTGTGGCATCGACGTTCATTCGAGTGCGTCATGTCTGGCCGTGTGAGGTCAGCGCTCGACCTGGCACGTTCCAGTCGGGAGGTTTCGTTCAAGGGTGCTCATATCAGTTTTTCTAAGTTGTGACCGCCCGGGTGCCTTGTGCACCTTCGGGCGGCCCATTTTCCATTTTCTCCCTTGTGGCATTGTTCGGTCGGGCACATCGTGTCGCGCCATGTGAGGTCGCCGAACCGGGCGCGTTCGGGTCGGGTCAATTCGTTTGAGGGCGCCCGTATCAATTTTTCTAAGTTGTGACCGCCTGGGTGCCTTGTGCGCGTTCGGGTGGCCTATTTTCCATTTTCTTCCTTGTGGCATCGTTCGTTCGGGCGCACCATCTCACATCGTGTGAGGTTGCCCGACCGGGCGCGTTCGGGTCGGATCGGGCCATTTCGTTCGAGGGCGCCCGTATCAGTTTTGATAAGTTGTGACCACCCGGGTGCCTTGTGCACGTTCGAGCAGCCCGTTTGTCATTTTTTCTCTTGTGGCCTCCTTCGGTAGGGCACGCCGTGTCGCGCCGTGTGAGGTCGCCTGACCGAGTGCGTTCGGGTCAGGTCGGGCCATTTCGTTCAAGGGCACCCGTATCAGTTTTGCTAAGTTGTGACCGCTCGGGTGCCTTGTGCACGTTCGGGCGGCCCGTTTTCCATTTTCTCCCTTGTGGCATCATTTGGTCGGGCACATTGTGTCGCGTTGTGTGAGGTTGCCCGACTAGGCACATTCAGGTTGGGTCGTTTCGTTCGAGGGCGCCCGTATCAGTTTTGCTAAGTTGTGACCGCCCAGGTGCCTGGTGCATGTTTCGGTGGCCCGTTTTTCTGTTTGCTCCCTTATGGCATTGTTTGGTCGGGTGCGTTGTGTCGTGCCATACTGTGAGGTCGCCTGACTGGGCTTGTTTGGGTCGGGTCGGGCTGTTTCGTTCGAGGGCGCCCGTATCAGTTTTGCTAAGTTGTGACTGCCTAGGTGCCTTGTGGACGTTCGGGTGGCCCATTTTCCATTTGCTCCCTTGTGGCATCGTTTGGTTGGGTGCGCCGTGTCGCGTCGTGTGAGGTCGCCCGACCGAGCACGTTCGTGTTGAGCCGTTTAGTTCGAGGGTGCCCGTATCAGTTTTTCTAAGTTGTGACCACCCGGGTCCCTTGTGCACGTCCAGGTGGCCCGTTTTCCATTTTCTCCCTTGTGGCATCGTTCGGTCGGGCGCGTCATATCACGCCATGCAAGGTCGCCCGACCGGGCATGTTCGGTTTGGGTTGTTTCGTTCGAGGGCACCCGTATCAGTTTTGCTAAGTTGTGACTGCCCGAGTGCCTTGTGCACGTTCGGGCGGCCCATTTGCTGTTTTCTCCCTTGTGGAATCATTTGGTCGGGTGCATGCATGAATTAACCCTAACCCATGATTTAACCCCCTAAACCCCTTAACCACTTGATCTGCTAGGGGCCGGTTACCTTGATATTAACGATGGTGTATTCATACTCCTTCTGAATAACCAATAAAGGGTCAAGGAAATTGACCCATATGTTGTCAAGTTTTATCTTATCCATCTCTGGGGTTATAAGCTTCTTATGTTGTCACTATCTCCCTCTTTTAGCCTTCTCTACCTCTCTCACTCCTCTCCCTCTCTCTCTCTTAGATGATCCATTCCTTCTCTCCCCTCTCCTTCACTTTATCTCCATCTCTCCCTTGTGACTCCCCTTGTCTTGCCACCTCCATTAATCTATGTCTTTATAATTATTCCTTCTCATATACATCTAGAGTTAATATATATCATGACATATTGGGACCTACGATTGGGTTAATTCCGCCTTGCGGCAAGGTTAAAATGGTTAATCTTCAATAGACAAAATGTAAATCAAATATTTCATCAAAAAGAGGGAACCATACCCTATATTCTTCCAGGCTATGCCTATCAGTCGCTTGGCCTCTTCTTGCTCTGACATGAATGTAGTCTTGCTTGACTGGTACAAAATAAGGTTTCGCATTATCGACTATTTGTTTGGGACAACTTTTAGTTGTTTCAACACTACTACATTCTATTTCAAGCTTATCCTTTAAACCATCTTAGTCTTTTGTACTCTCTTCAACTTTGTAGTGCTTTCCATTCCTCTCAGTCACATATGTTTCCTTGGTCTGTTAAGGGACAAGGTCGACAACATTAGGATGTTTTTGCAATAAACAAAGGTATTTCCAGGACACAGTGATCAGGTGGAGCAAGAGTATAAGAGCCAAATTTCTCATGATTGTGGGACAATCGAACTTAAGATTTTTTGGAGTAGTCATGAGGTGCAGTCTGGTTATTAAGACTTCATTAGATGGCCATTCTCTAGACTTAAATTGTGTGACAACATTGTGGCTGAGTTTGAAACTGGAGATTGAACATACAATTGGTTTGATTGCAATAGACATTTTCATCATTAATAAATGTAAAGCAATATCTAACAAATACTATAAATTAATAAATAAAGAAGACATGGCAACAAGCAACATTAATACTTACAAAATTGTTACATTAAACCCCTAACCCCTTAAACCCTAAACCATTAAACCCTTAAGGTAGCCTAACCCCTTAAACCCTAAACCTATAAACCCTTAACTTTCCATTTCTTTGTTTTCTGTTAGGCTTTCCATTTCATTATTAAATTGTTGCACAATTTCCATTAACACGCCATTCGTATCACAGGATTCATTCCCTAGTTAGATCTACAATAATGGATGCACCACTTCCTTTCCTCATAATGCTTTCTTTGTGAATGATACAATAAAATTTATTATTTGTCATTCTACAGAGTCTATCATCTATTTATACTTTATTATTTCCTTTCCAGTTCTAATACACATTTAAAAAGGTTTGGGATGCTAATTCACTCTCTGACTGACTTTCGACATATGTAAAAAATGATTTGATATTATTTGAATTAATTATAGTTCCTCCCTAGGTTCCACCTTAGCTATAAAACATTTCACATGCCAATATTGAAGAATACATAACTTAGGTGTCATTGTCTTCCATCTAGTGGCTCATGACCTAGAGATTGCATAAGGATCTATGGTGCTTATCACTTAGCCATTTCAGATTAGCAATGTAGGGAGGTTGGAGTAAGTTAGAGGGTAGCTACCCCTCCTCTCCCCAACATTTTTCCAAGATAATTTTCCTTTGTCACTAATTTGTAAGACCATTGTGAAATTGATTATGGTTTTTAGTCGCAGGAACGGATTGAAGCTCTTGATAGTCATGACCTCCCGGGCTTCAAGTTGGGATTCATTATTTTTGTTTTGGGGATAAGATTTTATAGAATTATTGCTCGACTTCAATGGTGAGGATTCAAAGACTCCTCCTTTTCCCATTTATCTGTACATATATATATTTTCCCTATAAATAAAAGGCTATTTACATTTGTTAATTTTTGTAGGGGTCTTTGGCATCATTCCATCACAATCCCTCAAGATTAGGATTGATCACTTCCATAGGTGAGCTATTACACTATTTTATTAACCCCCCTTCATGTTATAAACTAAATTTCCTTATTCTAGTTGGCTTAGTAGAAAATTAGGGTTTTATTTTCTTGCTTCTTTTCGTTATGGTGTCCTAGAGCTTGTTCGACCACTAATAAACTTGTTCAGGTAAATGTTTCTAATTCTCTCTATGGAAATTACTCCCGTCTAAGTTCCAACTGATCTCTCTTAAGTCCTATCTCTTGTCCTTCTTCTCTCTCCCTTTCTCACCTTATACCTCCCTCTCTCTTCCCCAATCTCCCTCTCTCTCTCTCTCTCTCTCTACTCTCCAATCCTCTCACTATATCCTTGTTACATTGAGACGCAAAGAATAAGAAACTAATGTACACAAACAGAGACTAATGAAAATATCATCTTAACCCCTAACCCCTTAAACACTAATTCCCAATCCCTAACCCATTTAACCCCCTAAACTTCTAAACCCCTAACCCATTTAACCCCCTAAACCCCTATTAAACCCCTAACCCATTTAACCCCCTAAACCTATAAACCCGATTCGTTCGAGGGCGCCCGTATTAGTTTTTCTAAGTTGTGACCGCCTGGGTGCCTTGTGCACGTTCGGGTGGCCCGTTTGTTGTTTTCTCCCTTGTGGAATCGTTCGTTCGGGCGTGTCGTGTCGTGTCGCATGAGGTTGCTCAACTGGGCACGTTCGGGTCGAACCGTTTCATTTGAGGGCGCCCATATCAGTTTTTCTAAGTTGTGACCACCCGGGTGCCTTGTGCACGTTCTGGTGGCCCGTTTTCTGTTTTGTCCCTTGTGGAATCGTTCAGTGGGGCGTGCCGTGTCGCACTGTGTGAGGTCACCCAACTGGGTGCGTTTAGGTTAGGTCGGTTAGTTCGAGGGCGCTCATATCAGTTTTGCTAAGTTGTGACCACCGGGGTGCCTTGTGCACGTTCGAGTGGCCTGTTTTCTGTTTGTTGTTTGCTTCCTTGTGGCATCATTCGTTCGAGTGCGTCGTGTTGTGCCGTGTGAGGACGCTTGACTAGGCGCGTTCGGGTTGGGTCGTTTCGTTCGAGGGCACCCGTATCAGTTTTGCTAAGTTGTGACCGCCCGGGTGCCTTATGCATGTTCGGGCGACCCGTTTGCTATTTTCTCCCTTGTAGCATCATTCGGTCGGGCGCGCCGTGTGAGGTCGCCCGACCGGGCACGTTTGGGTCGGGCCATTTTGTTCGAGGGCGCCCGTATCAGTTTTGCTAAGTTGTGACCACCCGGGTGCCTTGTGCACGTTCGGGCAGCCCGTTTTCCATTTTCTCCCTTGTGGCATCGTTCAGTCGGGCCCACCGTGTCACACCATGTGAGGTCGCCCGACCGGGCGCATTCAGGTCGGGCCATTTCGTTCCAGGGCGCCCGTATCAGTTTTGCTAAGTTGTGAATTCCCGGGTGCCTTGTGCATGTTCGGGTGGCCCGTTTTCCATTTACTCCCTTGTGTCATCGTTTGGTCGGGCGTGCCATGTGAGGTGGCCCGACCGGGCACGTTCGGGTCGGGCCGTTTCATTCGAGGGCGCCCGTATTAGTTTTGCTATGTTGTGACTGCCCGGGTGCCTTGTGCATGTTCGGGTGGCCCATTTTCCGTTTTCTGCCTTGTGGCATCGTAATTCGTTGGGCACGCCATCATGTCACGCCGTGTGAGGTCGCCTGACCGGGCACGTTCGGGTTGGGTCGTTTCATTCGAGGGTGCCCGTATCAGTTTTTCTAAGTTGTGACTGCCTAGGTGCAAGCTTGTACACGTTCGGGAGGCCTGTTTGCCAGATGCCCCTCTTTTGGAATCGTTCGGTCGGGCGCGCCGTGTCGCACCGTGTGAGGGCGCTTGACCAAGCGCGTTCAGGTCAGGCTGATTCGTTCGAGGGCGCCCGTATCATTTTTGCTAAGTTGTGACCACCTGGGTGCCTTGTGCACGTTCGAGTGGCCCATTTTCTATTTTCACCCTTATGGCATCGTTCGTTTGTGCGCGTCGTGTCACGTAGTGTGAGGTCGCTCGACTGGGTGCGTTCGGGTCGGGTCGTCTTTGCTCAATGGCTCCAACAGCGAGTGCAAATCATCCTTTGAGAGTTGCAGAGTGGCACCATTGGCTTCCTCATCTAGCTTTCTCGTCTTACCATCACCCTTGATCCTCCATGATTTTTTCTCTGGTTTGAGAAGAGGGGGGTTCATACTAGCTTCAATTCCCCAAATTGACTCATGCCAAGTCTTTTAAAGATTGAATGATTACAAAAGCTTCCCTATTAGACATGTAGTTTGGTTAGTCACGTATAGGAGGATAGTTTAAATTTTAAACCGCATTTTGATATCTATATTCTAAAGCTTAGGTATAAGCCTGAACTGTAGCAAGGGTTAATTCCAATGTTCATGGGGTACATAGCCTGTGACATACAAGCTGCCATAATTTCCATTATGTGAACTGTAAAAGGAGGCAATTTTAGAATCATATCAGTCTTTAAATCCCAAGAATTTTAGTGTAACTACCAAACAGGCTTGTAGCTCTGTTACCAATAGGGATGCCCCTCTTTTGGAGTGTATGGAGCAGATTCAATTTGAATTTTGTCCTTCAATTTTAAGGAGCGTAACTAGGCTCCTCATAGACCAAAATAAAAGGAATTGGCATTACTAAGGACTGTGCGTAGAATCCATATAATGGCCCTATTAAGTGATCCCTATCTGTCATTGCAATTTCCTAACCTAATCTGGAGTCTTGAAACATGATAAAAAAATTAAAATAGTATTGATAATTACAATGGAAGCTACCAAATCTAAATGACTATTTGCATTCAATTACAGGTAAAGACCCAAGGAAAAAATAATACATAAATTATAAAGAAAAAATATATAAAAAAAGAGATTAAAACTCCAAATATTTAAAATACAACATAATTTAATAGTGTAAAGTTTAAAACTCCTTTTAATAAAGCATGATGATTTAATAGGGTAGAAGGATTACTATATGCAAAAATCAGTCCATTATTTACTCATATAATTTCAATTGCTCTTCAAAAAAATATGTTTTATTTTTTTGATTGTAAATATTTTTAAACAATCAAAATAAACAAACATTTAATTATTTAGAAAATATTTTAGTTATTTAAAAATTATTATAATTATTAAAAATATATATATTTTTAAATTAATTTGAGTGGCATTAAAAA
The DNA here is from genome assembly GCA_034641835.2 of Pinus albicaulis. Classification (NCBI taxonomy): domain Eukaryota; kingdom Viridiplantae; phylum Streptophyta; class Pinopsida; order Pinales; family Pinaceae; genus Pinus; species Pinus albicaulis. The sequence goes on from CM076575.1 coordinate 393,501,214, forward strand.
AACACACGTGTTTCATTTGAAAATGTCAAAAATTTTCAAATATCAAAAGTTTTACTTTCCCTTGTTCATTTCCCTCTGGTTGCATGGTTTGTCCAGGGAAGGAGGGAGGATGTGGCCATATAGTCGCCGGTTTTGAGGAAGGATGCAGCCATACTATTGCAGGTTTGGAGGAAGGATGTGGGAGATTTGTGTCCCGAGCCGTGCTCATGGATCTAGCACCATGGACAGTGTGAGGATCTCTGCATTGCTCTCAACTCCACAACTCCAAAAACAGGTACTCTTATTCTTCAATACAACAAGAATTTTGGTTGGCGTTTTAGCCTTTATTTTAGGATCTCGTCTCATGGGTCTACTTGTAATTTTTTCTATTGGGACTGCAACCCATTACCAACCCGATCTAATGAAACAAATGCGCAGTGGCCTCTGTGGGAGCTTATAAGCCTGATCAGACCTTACCACAGAAGTTGCATTACTATCACTTGTTGCAGGTGTTACACTGGCTAAGCTTCACTTTGCTTCATCGCCTTTTCCCCCTTGTTGGAACCCTACTATATGGCACATCTTATTGTCTAGACGAATACTATTATTTGTGTGTGCGCGAAGGCACTAATCTGCCTAAATTAGGGGTCTGGGTTTTGATCCCTTGCTGGAACTTGTATTACCTGCACTATTTGATCATTGTTATGTTACATAAGTTAAGTGTCCAGCTACTGGGAGCAATGGATTACTGTGCACCTCAACAGCTATCACAATGTCTTCCAAAAATTGTTCCTAAACTGACTGAGGTTTGGGTCAATGAAGAAATATTGAAGTAAACTTTGAGATTGCTCAGGGTTCTAAACTATCACAATCTTTGTTTTACATAATTATCTTATTCTTTTGGTTCAATAATCTAATTCTTTGTCATGGACATTACAAGTTTTAACAGACACACACCCAAAGGTTCAATCCGCTGCTCAAATGGATTTACAGCAGGTAACATGCCTTGTATTCGAGTGTCAATTCCAATCGTCTCTATTTTGTTCAACATTTATTGCTTATTATTCTATTCAAATAATTGTTATTTGACTGGTGCTAACTGCATCAATAGGTTGGCAGTGTAATCAAGAACCCTGAAATATCTACACTAGTTTCAACATTACTCTTGAGTATCTCAGATCCCAATGAATACAAAAATAATTCCCTTGAAATTCTTCTGCAGGTATTTTTTAAAGTTTCGTGTCAGGCCTTCTATACCATTTTTTGCGAGATTTGATGTTGTTTATTTATTACCAACATCTTGTATTCCTTTATCTCTTACCATCATTGTAGACAACGTTTGTCAATACTATTGATGCTCCATCACTAGCATTGTTGGTGCCTATAGTCCACGACGGTCTTAGGGAAAGAAGTGAAGATACTAAAAAGAAAGCAACCCAGATTGTTGGAAACATGTGTTCTTTGGTAACAAAGCCAAAGGATATGCTATCATATATAAGCTTGATGCTTCCTGAAGTGAAGAAGGTATTGGCAGAATCTTTTTCCCTATATGTGTCTCCGCCTCCTGCGTACATCCTGACCTCTGAAAATAGCCCAGAAGACTTTGAATGATTTTGTGTAGGCCGATAAATGTTTGAAAGGCTTGCTTGTAGTGTTAATATTTTAATTTTTCCTAGGCTCTATGGTAGAAAGAATGTATTTGCTTTAGTAGTACAAAATTCTAGAATCTTAAGTGACTGCTTGAACACTAAAAGATGTCATTATATTTTTTCCCTTCGAATGAGAATACAAATTGTTAGCCTTAAAGGAGATTGGATTCCAACCACTTCTGTATTTTAGAAGATTATATACATTTTTTTAAATACAGATATATTGCAGGATTTTTCCTTTAATAATATTGGAACTATGGCATCTGGATAACAAGTTGAGCAAGTACATTTGATAAAAACGAATTTTTTTAGTCCAACTCCTTCAAAAAGCAATACCATTGGGAAATGGAATAAACATGTTAGGGTGTTCTCATCAATGCCAAGCCATCACAGCTTATTACATTTCGATATAACATTCTAGTGATTATTGGGTTACCCTTGTACAAGACGAGCATTCTTGCTTGCTATGTTGCATTGTGTGGGTTATGTTTTGAGATGTGTGGCTTGCGCTGCTGTTTGCCATGAAATTGCATTGCCTTGACAGGTCTATGTGAGATGGCCTGTCAACGTGCCTTTATTTCTCATCTTGTAGATCCAAGCCAGGCATTGAGTCCAGTTTTTCTTCCTTTATTTCTCATCTATTCGTTTTTACTACTGTTTATATGTACCAAAAGTGCCATTGCCAATGAAGGTAGGTGTTACCGAGAATTTTAGGTGCAATTTATTTAAATTTCTCAAGTTTTTTCCCTGAAAATTGAACTCTTAAGCATGAATTTCATCCTTGCCTCAGCCCTGTCTGGTAGAGCAGACTAAAAATGTAATGGCAGACATGTTTGTTCAAAAGCCTGGCCATATAGAACTACCACCTTTATGGACTCTACAAGAGGATTTCCTTTTTTTTGGTTGCAATTGAAGTTGCATTTTTTTCATCAGGCAATACAAACTCTTATCAAATTGCAAGGTGTAATTCCAATCTAGCTAAGATGGGGTGGACAACATGCCATGAACATCCAATTCAAAAGTGCTTGTTAGGGTTTAAGTAGCTTACAATTCTTGTTCCTGACATTAGTTTTTGAAATATCAATTTGCTAAACTGTTTTAACCCAATTTTCTCTTGATTTTATGGAAATTGGGTGTTTGGATCTAGAAAATTTAATCTCTATTATTTTGGCTTCTCTTAGTATGAATACAATTTTAATATGTAAAACCCATTATAGTAAGTAATCAAGTGTTCACTGGAGAAGCAATACCTAGTTTCAATACTCATGCTCTCCTCCTTAGTATGGTAGTTCACTCAAGTCCTCCACCTCCTGCATACATCTTAACGTCTGAAAACAACCCAGAAGACTTTGAATGATTTTATGTAGGCCAAGAAATGTTTGAAAGGCTTGCTTGTAGTGTTAATATTTTAATTTTTCCTAGGCTCTATGGCAGAAATAATGTATTTGCTTTAGTAGTACAAACTTCTAGAATCTTAAATGACTGCTTGAACACCAAAATTTGTCATTATATTTTTTCCCTTCGAATGAGAATACAAATTGTTAGCCTTAAAGGAGATTGGATTCCAACCACTTCTATATTTTAGAAGCTTATATACATTTTTTTAATACAGATACATTGCAGGATTTTTCCTTTACTAATATTGGAACTATGGCATTTGGATAACAAGTTGAGCAAGCACATTTGATAAAAACGAATTTTGTTAGTCCAACTACTTCAAAAAGCAATACCCTTGGGAAATGGAATAAACGTGTTAGGGTGTTCTGATTCACACCTCTTGGAAACTGTCTTGTATCATAACTTGGAAAGTGTGAGGTCATGGCACTTGGTTCCAATAAGGTTACACAGGGAAAATTGAAAACTCCAGGAGCTCAAGCAATATTGTGTTGCCTTCTGCTTCTTTAAAGATAAACCCATGCATTCAGTGTTTGTGATTTCCATTGCACTAATTTAGTTTAGTCAAGGAAAATCTCTTTGGAAATTATCACTGTACATCTATTCCAGTACCCAAAGAATGGAAATTTTATTACCAATTGCTTCCAGTATCCAAAGAATGGAAATTTTATTACCAATTGCTTCCTATATATGCACAACTTGAGTGGGCCTATTGTTAAGAATGTGTTTCCTCCTTGGAGGCCTCAGGTCTACACATGTTTGAATGATTAATATTGGTTTGTTGTGATATGAGGCTTGAAATTTGGGCACACCCCATGGAGTGGAACCACTGTATGTGAGTGTCTGGATATCTTAGCCCTTGCCAAGTCAGAAGTTCCTGCTAGTACTGGCTTGCAGGTTGTTGGTACTAGATACACAATTTTTTGTTATTATAATGTTTCTTTTATAGGTACAGCTTGTAGTGTTTTTTTTATTGGGTGGTTTTAGTGTATCATTATTGCCTCTTGCTGTCAAAATTGTTCGTACTAGATGCACAATTTTTTTTTATTATAATGTTTCTTTTATAGGTACAACTTGTAGTGTTTTTTTTATTGGGTGGTTTTAGTGTATCATCGTTGACTCTTGCTGTCAAAACTATATCGTGTATTTTCATCATACTCTATGGCCATTAAGTTATCCATCCCTCCTTTCCATATTCCTATCTTTATTTTATTATTTTTAACGTCTTTCCCATTTTTCTCATCAATGCCAAGCCATCACAACTTATTACATATCGATATAAAATTCTAGTGATTATTGGGTTACCCTTGTACAAGATGAGCATTCTTGCTTGCTATATTGCATTGTGTGGGTTCTGTTTTGAGATGTGTGGCTTGCGTTGCTGTTTGCCATAAAATTGCATTGTCCTGACAAGTCTATGTGAGATGGCCTGTCAACGTGCCTTTATTTCTCATCTTGCAGGTCCAAGCCAGGCATTGAGTCCAGTTTTTCTTCCTTTATTTCTCATCTATTCGTTTTTACTACTGTTCATATGTACCAAAAGTGCCATTGCCAATGAAGGTAGGTGTTACTAAGAATTTTAGGTGCAATTTCTTTAAATTTATCAAGTTTTTGCCTTGAAAGTTGAACTCCTGAGCATGCATTTCATTCTTGCCCCAGCTCTGTCTAGCAGAGCAGACTAAAAATGTAATGGCAGACATGTTTGTTCAAGTGAAGCCTGGCCATATAGAATTACCACCTTTATGGACTCTGCAAGAGGATTGCCTTTTTTTTTGGTTGCAATTAAAGTTGCATTTTTTTCATTAGGTAATACAAACTCTTATCAAATTGCAAGGTGTAATTCCAATCTAACTAAGATCAGTAACTCCACTACTACTAGGACTGGATCAGATACTAAGACTTGATCAGATCAAGGTACTTGTATATGAGAGCTCCGCCTCCTGCATACATCCAAACAAACAATAAAGCTGTCTTTAGCCAATTTAATCTCTGAACAATGGATGTTTTCATAATGCTTGGACTTATAAACTAAACCATAAAAAACAATAACCCAAAAATTTATAGCCTTAAACCCTGTAATATTTCGGATTGCAGATAACTTGGATTGCAGACACCGTTTTCATTGTTGAAAAAATATGAGAATCTAAAATGAGGGCTGCAGAAAGGGTCGAAGCTACTAACCCGATTGTAGAAGCTACAACTGTTGTTGCTCTATACATCCATTTTCATTGTTAAACATTTGGAGAAATTAAATTGGGTGTGAAAATAAATATACCTATAGCCTAAAGGCATTGTTTGGTAAATATTTTATGATTTGGACTAAATGTGTTGGCTCGTAAATCCTGTTGCGATTTTTCCTGAAGGAATTGGCTCATAATCTCTATTATGGTTGTATATTTGCTTGAAGATGTAAGATCTAGTATAGTTTTCCGAGCTCTGTTATGAATTGGATCATAATTTCTATTATGATTTGGGTCAAAGGCGTTGGCTTTAGTATGGTTGTGCATTGGATCAAAGGCTTTGAATTGGAAGCTCTGGTAATGTACTGGCATGAAATCGTTTGCCTATAAGCTCGGGTCATGTATTGGCCCAAAGGCATTGGCTCTATTATGGTGGTGTATTGTCCTGAATTCATTGGATTAAGCTGAAGTCATTGGATTAAGCCCCACTCACATTACCAACTAACCACACTCACAAGACATAGGTTGGTAACAGAAGCAAATGTAACACCAGCTTCAATAACGATATTTCGAACACATAGATACTCGATCGATACATATAAAATATACAGTAGTTTCTCAAATTCGTGTTTGAAGAAGTTTTTCAGATCGACACCATCCCACAATACTAGCTGTTGCACGGGTCATTATATTTACCGTAGGTTTTTACCTACTGTGATTTTTTTAAAAAAATTTGTAATGTGCCTTCGGAAGACCAACGCCTCGATCGTCGGAAGAGCGAAGTTTTTTTTTTTTTTTAATATTTTGACATTTTCGTCAGAAGACCGACGCCTCGATCATCACAAGAGCGACGTTATTTTTTTTAATATTTTTACTTTTTTGTCGGAAGACCGATGCCTCGATCGTCGGAAGAGCGATGTTTTTTTTTTAAATATTTTTAACTTTTTCGTTGGTAAAGTGAAGTTACATAAGCGTCGAACAAACGATGTTCTAAACGTCGGATGATATTTCGTCGGAATTGCGACGGTTTGTAAAATGTCAGAATTAAACGTTGGAAGCCATAACGTCGAAATTGCGACGTTTTTTTGAAAACATGAAAAGTGTCAAAAGACCGACAGTTGGTGATCTTCGGAAGACCGATGCTTATAAAGCGTTAGAATAATGACACTTTGCAAAACGTTGGAAAAGGTGTCGGTATTGCGACACTTTGGAAAAGCGTCAGAATTGCGAGGTAATTGCTAAGCACATTTTGTCCGGCCTCAAACTGTCGCTCTTCCGACGACTATGTGTCGGAATAATGACGAAGTGGCCGTCGGAAATTGGGCCAAATTTTCTAGTGTCCACCTTCAGAAGATATGTCTACAACAACACGTAATAAGTTATTACGCACGAACCATGCAAGCGGTATATGCATTAGGGGAATTTTGAGGTCTAAAATGGGCCTCCTAAGGAAATTTTAAAATAATAGTGGAAAAAATCAAATAAGATTTGATGACATCATCAAATTTTAGAGGGAAAAATGGAAAAACTACTTTTTCAACTCATATTTTCAACTTATCTCCCAAATTTTTTACTCAAATTTCGAGCGGGAGTACTCGTTGGATGCGAAATTAATTCCCCATCCAAGGAGTACCCATGTTGCATACTTTCGATGGGTCCTACTACACGAAAAATGAGAAATACATAAAAAAATGTGATTACAATCACGTTTTTTATGTATTTCTCATTTTTCGTGTAGTAGAGTTCATCGAAAGTATGCAACATGGGTATTCCTTGGATGAGGAATTAAATTTCGCATCCAACGAGTACTCTCGCTTGAAATTTGAGTAAAAATTTTGGGAGATAAGTTGAAAATACGAGTTGAAAAAGTAGTTTTATTATTTTATTATTTTTTAATATTTTTACCCTTTTATTTAAAAAACAGTAAATCATCCCCCATGGTTGACATCATCATCTTGAATCCTATTGGTTGTTATAAAGTTTATTTTTGTTGTACATTTTTCTTAGGAGGCCCATTTTAGACCTCAAAATTCCCCTAATGGCGTACAAGACGAATGTTACACACATCACTATCCCTAAATCCCTTGTTATTGAGATTCATTTGGAGCTCTCACTCAAGCCAATGTTGTGACACCATCACTTCCCACCACACCAATTGTGGATGATAGGTCCAAAAAAAATTATTATGCCTTCGAGGAAGAAGTTTTGTGCCCAGTTTATCATTGCGCCAATATTCATTCTATCTCTCACCCATGGCCAATATCCAGTAGGATGGAAAATCTTCCTATGACATCATTGACAAAACCTTCCCACTCTTGCACCCTATGTGAAAAACCAAGCCACTTGATTAACCAATGCCGAGAATTGAGAAAAATCAGAGATGTTTTTCTCTTATTGGTCCACCTCCCTCAACTTGCATGCTTAAACCAATGTAGATGAATGCACAACCACTATCACATTTGTTCCCAAGTTCATCATGCATGAAAATTTCTATACCTCTTGCAATTTCAAGAAAAAATATCAACCTTGCATCAAAATGACATCGGGATCACAAATCCTCCTCCCATCGTTGATGCTAAGATCAATATGTGGTTGCACCTTTACATGTCATGCCTCATGACACCAACCACCCGTCGTCATCACAAACCATGAAAAATGATGGTAAACACACCATTTATTACATTGGCACAAAACCTGCATCATGTGCAGTACCCGCATGTGACATTTGTACAAACATATTTAATAGTTTAGAGACATGTCCTATTTTGCAAATATTTGGAAAACTTAATATGTGACACCACCTGGTTTAGGTAATCCCTGAACACCATCCTCTCATAGAGGAAGATGCCTTGGATCCTAGGACACAAACATTATCTCAGGAACCTTCTCCCACTCATCATCACACCACCATAACAAACATTATCCCACCACCTGGTGCCAACAACACACAACACCATATACGATTAATTTCCTCGATTGTGGGAAAACTAATTCATGCCATCTACTCATGATTTTTTGGTGTTGTGACCTCTTCACCTACCTTAAATGTGGTACCACCAACGACTGTGCAGACCCATGAAATATGCACATTTTCCACATCAATTGGTTCTACAACAAAAACCATTGAGTTTCTCTCTTGTTTTTCAACCATCATCGCTAGGTCCCAATCACATCCTCACGATCTCCCACAACCTCTATCACCATTAGAAAATATTTTTCACTCAAATGAATATATTCTCGAGGCCATGATGGAAACAAAGTTTCATTGGGATGCCATGCATCACCATTCTTTTGTTTTACCTGAGAAAGTATTCTCACTTGTTGATGCACCAAGCCACAATATTTTCACAATATAATCAAAGGACTTCCTACCACCAGGACATGTAGATTTGTTCAAAAATCGCATTTATACAATGGATGCATTTGATGAAGGGAACATGTCCAATATCTCACATATAGTAAAGGTATATATTTCCATCAAGCCTGAAGTAATTGAAGTAATCTCGCTGGGGGTAACATTATCCCTAGACGAATTGGCCTCATACAAAGTCCTCTTTCAAGAATACATGGACATATTTGCATGGTCTTATTTTGAAATGCTAGGAATTATTCCTACAATCATGGAGCATCACATCGACACATGTCCTAATGCCTACCTTTTTAGGAAAAAGCAATGTCAACTCCACCCCTCTAAGGAAAAATTGATTAAACAAGAAATAAACATGCTTCATAAGGCTAGTTTCATCTACGATATGATTACATATGTTTACAACACTCAAACAACTCCGAAACATGTTCCATAAGCTCTAGAATGCCCAAAAATTCCTGTGTAGCCTCTTTCTGCTTCGAATTTGGCAAAAAAATGAATAAGCTATGGATTCCCCAAATTTTGGCATTAACCGCTCCAAAACTTTCTCCAAATCTGGCACCATCCTACATTTTCTCCCCTAATTCCGCTACCGAGCTCCAAATTGCCCAAATTTTGAGCGAATTTGTCACTGTATTAATTTTTCTAGTAAGTCCCAAATTTTAGATTTTAAACTATATCTATTGGAGTGTTAATATATTTTTTTATATAAAAAAATGTCGTGTGGTTTTTTAAACCGTCGGTGTTAACAGAAAGGGTGGTCACATGGTTCGTCAAAATTAAATGTCATGGTTTACGATTAGTTGGGGGGGAACAGAACTAGCTTCCCGCCCATGGTCCCACCCCCAGGCGGTGCCCAGGGCTGGGCTAGACACTGACCCCCTCCCCCCATGGCAGAAACAATATGTAAACAAAACCATATGGGATCCATAGTAGGTTAAGACTCATGGTGATGGCGCAGTGGTAAAGGCTGTTGCTTGTTGGTTGGAGGTCGCGAGTTCGACCCCTGTGTTTTCCTCTGAGATAATTATAGGCTAATTAATTATGCGAGAGCATCTAAAATATTTTTTTGTTTTAAAATGAGTTTTTGGATGACCAATGTGTTGAGCAAAAACAAGCATATGTTTTGAACTTTGATAGTATTGAGTAAGAAGAAAAGGGTTGTTTTTTACTTCAAAATAGTGATTTGATTTTGCATATGTTAAGGCAAAAACTGTAAGAAAATATGATCTACTAAATATTTATATTGAATCCTTAGTTTATCATAAGTAAGAAAGGCTGACAAAGAATGTTTACAAATTAACAAAATATACATAGCCTTATGAATATTACTGACAATTAATTGATGTAGAGGAACTTATATAGACCAATAGTCTAATAAATTAATCTCTAAAATAGATAATAACTTCAAAGGTTTTAAGATAGACTGAAACTCAGTTTTATCTTACATACTTATCTCCATTAAACTTAAATATATGCAGAAAACATAATGAAATGTATACTGGAAAAACTTACAAGGAGACAAACTGTTTGAAACAAATCCAAAATCCTTTTATTAATCATCAGTGATCTTCGCTCATACAATTATGCTTTACAAGTTCTCATCCAAAGGTGCAACCCTCAATAACTCGAATGGATAGTTATTTATACTAAATTCTATCTATTATAAGCATCTAAATAGATTACAAAAACATTATCAAAATATAGGAATACAAAAACTGCTGAGTTGAGTTGTCACTGTCTTCAAGGAAGTGGTTGATAATGTGGCCCCAAAATGTGTTGCTTTGCTGGCATGTCGTTGGAGACAAAATTTACTCGATAGTTTCACATAAGTGATCCCATATTTCTTGAATTGGTAAATCTAGATTAATAAATCTTCTAAAAACTACATCTACTTCAATATATCTTTCAAAATTAGGCTTATTAATAAAAATATGTTTGATTTCATGTCTAATTATTAAATCAAACTCTAAATCCTCCATAAAATCATTTCCTGTCATATGACCTTTTATCCTTGCAAAGTTGGCTTTATCAATTGCAATTCTACAAATATTCTTGCAATACTCCTCCAAGCTTCTTAACTTGTAATTTGGTGCTACTAATCCTGGAAATCCTCTTTGATTTAGCTAGTTGAACTTGATGTGAAATCTTTGGACAACAGTGTCCAAATCTTGACACTTAGTTTCCAAATGATTTAACAAATTCTTCTTCTGCAGAACTATCTTGATTTCCAAAATGGATTGTGTTCTATCTATGACATGAATTTGTTCTAATTCAAATATGCTCTTTGAATTCAGAACCTAATCATATATGAAGCTTCGGCTGGTTTTTGTTTAAGTGTTTCCTTTTCGTTCTCAATGACTGTTTTTCACTTAGTGATTAGTTCATCTTGTTTAAAAATAATTTGTATGGAGGGCCATACTTTAATCATAGCCTGACTTATTTCTATCCAAATGCTTTCCTTGGCTTGGGCCAAGGTTTCTGCCATCAATAACTCACTCTCTAACTTCTGAACTTTATGTGTTAATATGTGGGATTTTTGCATTTCTTCCATGTAGAAAGTATCATTCTTTATTTTCTGTGCTTCTAAATTCCTGAATTTCTTAGGAAGCTTTTCGTTTTCCTGCTTTTGTAGAGACAAATCCTGCATAAGCTTGTTTATGTCACCTTTTGTTGATGTAGACTGTTGTTGTTGACGAAGAACTCAGCTTTGTGCCTGCCACTGCAATAGGTGCAACTGAAATTGGAATCATAGCCAATTGAGTAGATTGTTCCTTCTCCTTGAGTAGGCCTTCAATATGTTCCTCCATCTTCTTGATTTGAGTGTTCTACTCAATGATAAGTTTGAGAATTTCCTCTTTGTTCTGTTCACTTTCCTATATCTCCTTGGTTTGGGGATATTTTGTAGAATGCAATTTGAGTTGCTTTCGAAGAGCTGCAATGGCTGCATTCTTTTTCATAAGAATTTCTTCTACAACTTTGACATCCTTAGAATCATACCCAATCTTGATCACTATATCTTCTAATGATTTAGCTTATTATCTTTGGAAAAAGAGGAAATTTTCTCAGTCTTCAACTGTGACTGTACATTTGGAAGATTTGTTCTTAATTTGAACAATGCCATGGTAGTGTTAGTCATGCTAGAGAAAAGCATTTCTCTTGACTGTCTGTGCATGTCCATTTGGTCAATGGGATGAATCTGATTGGCGTCCAAAGAAAATATTATTTTCTTGTGATAAGAAGGGGCTTTTGGAAAAGGGACTTGGGCCTGTAGGAAAGCCATCTACATCCTTCCCTTTTCACTATCAAATGTTGCCAACAACCTGTCCTATGAAGTGGAGGTCTGTTTCAAAAAATGACTGTATACATTTTATTTAAAAGCTTCATTCTTCTGTTTAATTTCTAAGAATTTAGAGAAAATATTTTGATCACCCTGTTCACTTTTTCCTGCTTCCATGGTGTTATTCATTAGTAATTTTTACCTGTTTATATGACTAAATGCTTTTTCCTAGATTTCTAGAAATAAAATTCAAGAATCGTGTGAGTTCTAGAAATCTCCTCATAGAGAAACCTTTCACTATCCCACTTCCCTGTCGAAGCATGGCCAATATATCACCCAGACAAGACCAAATCATGGACTGATGTCCCACACACTCACTGTGTTTTCCACCTCTGCCTATAACACTATGTCTTTGTTTGCCTAAGCCCTCTATTTTCATACCTTATTTTTCCAAGTAAACCAAACTTTGTCCCTTACCCACCAAGTGCCTCAAGCAATGATGGTTTCAAAACTCCCTTTCTAAAAGCCCTTTGAAGTAAAACAAGGTTTTCTAGTTGTCTAGGATGATAGTGCATAATAGAGTGTCAAAAACCCTGTCTCCTCATCCAAACCCTGATTCAAGTATTCCAAGGACATAACAATAAGTCAAATAGGGTCACCTAGGTTATGCACTATCATTGTTCTAAATTCACTATTTCCACAGGTATTTAAAGAGTGAAGTCAAGAGAACACAAGGATGAGGCTTATCATTGTCCAAAGAACATCAAATACCTCCAAAGGTGTCCTCTTGATCAAGCAGTAAGACTGCAAAGGAACAATTTACCATGTCCGAGAATTTGTGCAGAAATTCTTTGTAAATGGTCAAAAACAGAACAGAGGCAAAGAAGGAGACCTAAAAAGCTCATGAAGGCATCCACAGCTGGTAGCAAGATAAAAAGAGGCTTAATTTTACAAGGAAGATCATGATCTCATGAGAGAGTGTTATGAAGTGCTGCCCATCAAAAGGTCCATGCAGGTCCTAAAAGACAGTGGCAAATAAGCAACACTATACATCAATCAAAAATATCATTAAGAATTTTTTTGGTTTCAAGCATGAATCTTGTAGAGGGACAACTACCCTTTGCTTACATTCCTATAAAGAAGACGAAAAAGCCATCAGATTAGCCATGAGGTAATGTAAAAGAGAAGGATCATCACAATAAAACCACTCATAACCAAGAAGAAAGCAACAAGGTATGTGTTTGTTGGGAATCAAGATTCATGACTGTTTTGACCAAGAAATAGAGCAATGCTAAGGTTACAAAGCCAAATAACACCTAAAACCCTTCGAATGATCATTGAAGGCTTTTAGACATAAATAGTGAGTTTGATATGTGCCTCTGTGACAACTCAGAAGATAACACTATTTGTTTTTCTAAAGTAGCCCTAAAAACTCAGAATCTTGGGAAGATAGACAAATAGGGTCAAAATAGTGACAAAGAAACCTCCTTCATCACAACATATGGTTTCAAGGGTTTTGAAGCTACCTTATAGGGTTTGGCAGACAAGCACTAATTCCACCTCAAAAAAAGGAAAAATCAGAGGTTTTTAAAGAAGAGCAAGAAGGGCAGACATGAAGATCAAATACTCCACTACACCAAAGGCAGAAATAATGACAAGGTCAAAGGAAAGAATGTTTCAAATACAGAAATATCAGTCAAAAGGAGAAATAGAAAAATGATCAGTTTTCTATGTATAAGTGTTAAAGTCAAAAACAGGTTCTTTTTCCAAAAAAGGGCTAAGAGCCATAGGCTTGGTGTCTTCAGGAAGGTTGTCAAAATTAAAAAGAGCCTTAAGAGGCCCCCAACAGTGAAAAAAGGAAAATGTTTTAATCAAATTTCCCACCTACAGGACCAGGCAGACAAAGGCACAGTGAGAAAAAGTGAAAAGAAATGAACATTATTAAAGTGGGTTGTATTTCTAATTTTCCAAAAAAGTATAAAACCCCTACAAAGAAACATCTCCCCACTCCTTTAGTCATTTACACACACAGTGAGGGTTTTTAAAATTTTTTGCTCAAGTCCTCGGGCAAAATTTTCTGGGCACTCTTGTAGAGTCGCGCTGCGTGCTTGTAGCGTCTCCCTGTGTTAATTTACACTACGCGCTGCACACCTGAAGATTGGTGCTGTGCTATTGTGGTTGTGCCCGACATTTGGACCCTGGATGACACCACGTTTAGGGTGATCTGAGCTGCCCGATCACCATGTTGTGCTCCTGCCACTGCTCCAAACTCTACACAACACCACATTCAAGGGTGGCCCGAGCCGCCAGACCATTGTGCTGTGTTGCTACCACTGCTCCAAACTCTACACGATGTTCAGGGTGAGCCGAGCTGCCCGACCACTGTGTTGTGCTCTTGCCACTGCTTCAAATGTTGAATGAAGGTACATTCAGGAGTGACCCGAGCCGCTCAACCATTGTGCTATGCTTCTGCCACTGCTTCAGATGCTAAACGAAGTGTGCTACACTCCTACCACTGTTTTGCAACTTCTGCACGAATTCACATTCAGGAGTGACCCGACTCTGCCCACAAGGTTTTTTTGAGCTTTTTCTTTTGCTGTGGAGGCGCTTCAAGAGGTATTTTAAACTTTTCTTGCATATGCATGGCTTTCTATAGATAAGGCCACTAAGAAACTTGAGAATTGGTGTTAGAGAAGGCAGTGAAATCCTAAAAGACAACACTTGACCTACACACTACTATGCCTTGACCTAGTTAGAGAACTCATCATCTCCTTTATTCCCTTTCCACATCATTTCACTAGCAGTACAATTTCTCTTTAAGGATCTTGAGGCAGGGGTAAAGAAAGACAAAATGTCTGAAGAAGAGAATGTTGACATAGATGAGGCTACTCAAAGGCCTAAAAAGCAGCAAAGGAAGGGAGGGATGCCAAATAGATTTGAACCTATAAACACTGAAGAGATGATAATCTCCCCTACTATTTTTGCCTGTTTTCAAGAGTTGGGATGCTATGAATTCTGTAAAAAGGTAGAAAAGCTCCAAAGTCACCCTCATTTGACCAAGCTCTTTTTCCTAAACCTTCATAAACATCAAGTACACCTATCTGGAGTAAAATTTGAGTTGACCGCCTATGCCATCTCTAGGGCCACTGGAATGCCTTGCATAGGAGAAAGGTGGTTCAAACAAAAGTATCAGGACCTAAGCCACTATCGCCCATTCTTGAAACCGAGTTGTCAAGCTAACTATAAAACTATGTTCCCCTTCTCTCATCTATTGGATAGATATGCTCTCCTAATGAAGATCATCATGAAATACTTCACCTGTGACGGTATGTTCTTTAGAGTCTATTCATACCACATAAGGCTCCTCATGCACTTCACCAAAACCAAGCTGCTACACATGCCCTACTATCTTTGCAAAAGTATTGAGAAAATGTCTTCCATCATGAAGAAAAGGCCTCCATCCCAACAAATGTCAAGCCTTTTTCATCATTCCCTCATCAAAGTGATTGTCTCACACCAACTAGAACAACAAGGCATCCCCTGGGAGGTTTTCATCGCCCATGATGATTTCACAACTCCACAACCCACTCCTCAGCAAAGTCTGCCATCATCATCTCAAAATCCACCTCACACACCTCCATCACCTACCACTGTGTTGGGCCACTAATATGTCATTATTATTATCACTTTTTAACACCTATTTCATCCATTTCTACTCTTCTTTATCATGTCATTTATCATAATTTATCATATAATTCCATTTTATAATCATTTATGCTCTTATGGATAAATATTATTTCTTCTCCTTTATTTTAATAAATTGATGATTATGCATGATTTTACTAATTATGGTTTATTAATAAATTTTTTGTAACATCAATCACCATTTTAGCCTCCAAGATATTTTCCAGATTGCAGAGTTGATCTCCAGCTCATCATTAAATATGCCAACTCAGAAATTCGCTGGAATAAGAAGTGACATTTTTGCATTGGATGTATTGGGAAAATGGAGAAGAATCTGGAAAATCTGAAACATGGGTTTTGTCCAAAATGGACCGAGTTAACTTTTTAAAAGAACAGTTTGCCCAAATTCGGCATGTATTGAGAGAAACAGAAGGTTCTCTTAGGACAATTTTCCTAGATTCGCTGTTGTGGCCGTTTTCCAAATTCTTCCAGTTGCAATACCAAATTCGACCTGTTCCTGTTAAATGATTGATGGAAGGATATTTCAGATATGATCTTGCTGATCAATTGTTTGTGAGAAATCCAATTTTGTAATAGGAATCATTTTTAATCATATCGGTTGTAACTTCTCTTTTCTCTATGTGTATTTAAATAAAAACAGAGATCAAAGAAGGGGGGTTATTATGGGGATTCATGATGGATGATTAGAGAGAGAATTAGATGGATTATTAGATTAGAGATAAATAGGATAGGATACGAGGAATGAGAGAATTACGATTGAAATTGTAACTTTTATCATCGACTCTCGCTATTGAAGCAGAGCACGAACTTGCTGTAATGATTATGAAATAATGAATATATAAAAACAGTTTCAATTCCTTCACATCTCCTGAAGTAATCTGACAGTATTCACCGGCGGCTAAGGGCCCAGCTCCTAGTGGATCTACTTGCCGTTCCTGTACCATACAGTGTGGTTTGCCTTATTTCTGATTTCTGTAAGTGTGGTTTGTTCAATGATTACTTTCTGCAATTGAATTGCGTTTCTGTTCTTTTCCCTCATAACAAGATCATTGCTTTCTGCAAGTATATTGTTGTGTTGCTCATTCTAATTACAGAGCTTCGCTGTTCATTTCAGTAACTTAGTTTTTCTGTTCATTGCAGTCACATAAGCGTTGCTGTCTATTTCTATTATATAGTGCTGCTGCTCATTTACTTTTTGCAATCATTTAGTTTTTCCTTTTAACATTCTTACAGTTAGCATAATTATCTTATTTCCATCAGTTGCAATAGCATTATTGATTTAATTCATTGCCATTTCCAATTGGTTATTTAGTGTGTTGTGTGTGAGATCAACAACTGTAAAGAACATTGGCTATTGCTGTCAAAGCTCTCAGATTGAGGATATTATTTATGCTTGATTAGTTTACATCAGTTAAAAGAGGAATGAGTTATTGCTAATGTATCCTCGACTGATAATTGTTGTTACTTTGCTGAATGAATGATTTAGTTTTAGAGCATTGAGTTTCCTTTAGTTGCAAGTGGGATTCATTAAAAGCATCTGTTTATTCTTGTATTTGAAAGATCTATACTACATTTTAAGAAACATTACTCTCTGGGATTATAGTGTGCACATATTGTGTACACTCTTGAAATAAGAGGACTTGCCCGAGTTGATAATTAATGTGGGATAAATAAGAGTTTTAAAAGGAACCTTTTATACCCCAACATTTTGGCGTCTTTGCCGGGGAGAGTGTTGCCATTTCACAGAGAGTGATGTATGTTTGATGTTTGTCTGCTGTGAAAGAATTGGGTATTAAAAATGGAAGGTAAGAACCTGTGTAACGAGCAAGTAAAATTCTTGCTCCTCCGCCCGCTTTTCAGCAGAATTGCGTAGGAATTGAAGTAGGAATTTTAGAGGTAGAATTTTTGAGAAAATCTTGTAATTCCACTTGAGTGGTGATGTAAGCACCACCCATTTCACTAACCAATTGATAGGAACATTGGAAGGAGGATCCTTAAAGAAACATATGAATAAAATCTTCTATTATGGTAAGAAATGGCTCACATTTCAACTTTTGAATTCCCTATCAATGATCTAAGAGGAGTGACACAAATGCACATAATTCCCACATCGTCTCTACCAAATTTTCATGGTTTGACAAATGAAGATCCATATACATTCTTATTTGAGTTTGAAATACTTTGTAGAGGATATGATTATTGTACTAATGATCAAAGGTTGAAAGTGTTGCCTCTTACTCTAAAAGGAGCAGCTCTCCGATGGTTCATGAACCTTGGTGGGAATTGCATCCAAACTTGGAAGGACATGAAGAACATATTCTTGAAGAAGTACCAAGAATATTGCAAGGTCGATGAAGATATTTTCAATATGATACAAGGGGAATATGAAATCTTGGAGGACTATGTGGAGCGATTTCGATACAACCTTCAAAAATCAAAGCATAAGCATTTGGAAAAAGAGATCTTGAAAACACTCATTCTTAAAGGAATCAAAGATGAATTTTTAGAACTCTTAAATCTGATAGGAAAAGGCAATGTTTTTCAGTTATCATATGATGATGTTTGTGAATTGTGCATAAGGTATTCAAGAGGAATTTCCAAGGCTGGTAAGAATTCTAGAGAAGTTTCTTCTTTCTTTTCCAAATTTACTACAAGAACAAGAGACATAAGAGTTGAAATCAATGTTTTATTTGAAAATTTTAAATATGATTTTATTAGCTCTCTAAATTCACAATTGAATGTTTTTCAGGTTCAGAAAAACAAAAAAATTGATGAAATGTTTTTCCCTCATTACCGAAAGGAGCATCCCATAGATAGTTGTTCTTCCTTATCTAGGATGGAAGTAGCATATCAAAAAGATGGGGAAGCTGCAACAAGGTCAAAACCATGGAAATCGTGGCTTATAGGTATGGTTCAAAACAATTCCTCTCCATTCTCTTACTTGCATAATTTATTATGGAATACACATATGTTAGGGCAGCCATGGCAATCTCAATATAACACTAGAAAATTTGGCCCAATTTCCGACGGCAACTTCGTCGCTATTCCGACACATAGTCGTCGCAAGAGCAACAGTTCGAGGATGGAAAAAACGTGGTTCCCCATAACGTCACAATTCCGATGCCTTGACAAAGTGTCGCAATACTGACACCTTTTCCGTCGCTTCCAATTCTGACGTTTGTAAAGTGTCGCAATTCTGACGAAATGTGGTCCGACGTTTTGAACGTCGCTCTTCCGACGTCGTTATACTGTCGCTCTTCCGACGTTTCTAAACTGTCGCAATTCCGACGAAATGTGGTCCGAAGTTTTGAATGTCGCTCTTCCGACGTCTTTATACTGTCGCTCTTCTGACGTTTCTAAACTGTCGCAATTCCGACGCCGTACAAAAGTGTCACAAGACCGACGCATTGCAAAAGTGTCGCAAGACCTACACTTTCCAGAAGCGTCGCAATACCGATGCTTTCCAAAAGTGTCACAATACCGAAACCAAGAAGAAATATCACAATATCAACGAATGTCACAAGACCGAAAAAAATGGAAATCGTTCAAAACGTCGGAAGAGCGATGCTTACAAAGAATTGGTATACCGATGGAGGGTTCAATTTAAAAAAAAAAACATGAAACTTTAAAACAGGACAGTAAATCTCCAATATTTGTTATGAATTGTGGGCGTTCCAATTGTTATGAACATAATTTGACTGTGAAATATTAATACCTCCATTGAACCTTAGTTAGGACAACAATAGTCGATGTATATATGCATGGGGCCTAGCGCTAGCGCCCTTTCCACATCCAACGGTGGATAATACATCACTCTGGCCTTGACGATCCAATGATCCAACTGGATATCACGCGAGTTAGTTGCACGATCATTAACTCGCGATGAGAGTGGGTTTTCAAAACTGCTCAAGGCCACAAGTCGGCCTATGACATTGATCGCGTCTAAATGGGGAATACCGCTTACTGTACAAAGGCGGTGCGATATGCCGGAAACCCGTCTTTACTGTGCAGTCCTCAAGGTTCCGACTACTCTTACTCCAGGTTCCGTCCGCTTACCAACGCGTTACTGCCATTGAACTCTGCCTCGTTGTTCATCCTTCACACGACCATACCAAACAAACTCAGGCACGACCATTTTGAGGAGACACGATGCATTACATATGACACGGTTTATGTCTTATGGTTCTGACAAGGTTAGTATTGACTCTGCAAAGAAATACACCGGTCCTTGGTTCATTCAATCACCTACACATTCACAACACTCATTACGAGGTTTTACCTAGCTCACGGAGGTTCGAGCACAACATCTCCTTGCTCTACCACAGGCGCACGGGAATGTCATTAACCTAATTCACCCTCTGTTCACACAACTGATTATAGAGAAATTCCCCAACTGTTTGACACAGTTATCTGTGGAATTCACCAATTCTCATAAGTCTTGAGTAATTAGCTCATGTTCCACAGAGAACTCAACTAGTCTATATGCACATAACCTCATCATAGGGTTTCTTAATTACCACGGGATTTCAATTATCTTTCACCAGGATGCGTACATATATTCACACACAGAAAAGTTACTCAATCAACACACATATAATACCAACAGATTCCTTATATAAATGAAATTTCTTACAGTCTCCTGGTCCTCGGCCAGATCTTCGATACAATGGCCTCCTCTTCCCTATGCAGCTCTATGCAGTTCTCTTTGCAGGTCTTCTATGCAGGTCTATCGACTCTGTCACAGAGGTTTATTTTTATATCAATTACAATGAATCAATTCGAATTTCTCGATGACTCACAAACTCTTCAAATTTCTAACTCTGAGACTAACACTCTGACAGACAGAGACGGACTCCTAGAATTAGCTTAACTTCTGAAACTGACTATCTCTTCAGGTGCCCATTAATCATTCGGGCAGTTACATTTTCTCTACAAAATTAACTAAATTAGCTCAACTATGGATAATTTCATAGGGAAATAAAACATGAGACCACCCTTTACATTTATTTATGTACAAAAGTTGTCTTGGGCCTAATGCCCCTACATCAGATAACGTAGTGAGGGGCTAAATTTCCAGAGCTTCCATGCACCTGTAACATCTTCAGAGCATTTTCATGTGGTTTAGCTACCCTTTTCACTCAAATTGATAGTAGATTAAAGATGACAGATGTTTTCAGTGTAACAAGAGCCATTTCAGGTTTCATTGGAAACATTATTTAGAAAACACAGTTTGTGCAATCAATCTTCATATCGAAGTAGCATATATTCAGTTTCACAATGACCTAATGTCATCATGTACTCAACAAGTCAATTGTTGCAGTGTCATACAACCTCAAGCCTCAAACATCTTTACAAGTGAACATTTCAGGTCCGATTTAGAACAAACCTGTTAGAGATTTTACTGAAATCAAGTTACATTCTAATGCTCATTTAATATAGAGATTAAGATTCTGAATCTATGATGTTACTATTGTTGCCAGTATTTTTATTGTACTTGTGCCATACCCAACTCCACTAATAGTAGCAGCAATGTTGAATCCTGATCAGTCTCCATCCATGGGATTTTAATGGCCCTTAGATGTGAGATTCACATGCCAAATTGAATCATTTCATAGAATGACTCCACTGCATATTATTGCCTTTCAACTATGGCTGAGTATCAATTTTACCAATTTGGCTAGCACTTGAATATAATCCTAATTACATCAAATTTCAAAAATTTGAGTCTAACCCTAAGTACATAAAATTCTGCAAAACCCACTTATGCAACACAGTCTAGGAGGGGTTAACATGCCTATGAAGTATTTAAACATTGTTGAGGGCTAAGAATAGTTGGACTTTTCCAACTAACCAAACTCACTTTTGACCACTTCTAGTAACTTTAGCCTGTATATGCTCTCATAAAAAGAAAGCAGGTGGTCCAATAAAAGGAAGGGGACTGGTTGCGTGTTTCATTCCCTTTTTTTTGTCAGCTGAAAGCTTTCCAAGAAGAATAAATCTACTGAAGCATGAAACTGATTGTGTTGCTGCCCCAACTACCATTGATATACATCACAATGTGTCATAGTTTACTGCAAGCCTCTATTGAGAGTGGGCAGCACTAAATCCAAGTAATTCCCCTCATCCCTTAAAAGACACCTCTAAATATAACTAGAAATTTCAAATAGTTAGTAAAGGAAAAGTACAAAGATATAACAGATCTGTGTTGAGCCAAAAACCTGTGCATTCACAACAAAACTGGGATGGATAAAACTTAAAGACAATTATGGACTTCGACAAAAAATCGTCTTATACATAAAAAATTAAAGAAGAATTGGCATGCTACTATGTTTACAAATTTAAGGATAGGTAGAGTGAGTCTCTGGGCAACACAGTTTCATGTGGAGACCCTAGATCCTTGTACCCACAATATCTAGTGACTTATAAAATGATTGCCAAAACAATGCCTTTGCTATGCATGTAAGAACACCAACTGTATAATGAGGGAGATGTAATATTTTCTGAGAAGAAGATTTATACAGAGTGGTCCAATATTGTGTATTTATGGAAGATACAACTGATTTTGGCATGAAACATGTATCCAAGATTTCAATGTGCCTTATTTCAGAGCCCATTGATGATTTACTATGAAACCTAAAATTTCAAAACAAACACATTGAAATCACAGGATCTCCATCACGAATATCATAAATATTAATTGTCTTTTGGGCACTGGCAGTAGATACCATAAGAGGCCCACATGGCCTGTACCACCAATGTTTATTCTCTCGCACAACATTTGCAAAGCCAAAATTTCTCCCCGAGACATCCCTCTCTGCCAAAACTGGAGAGATGGTACTGGACGTTGAAGTGAAGGCCTCTGATTCAGTATGGAATGCCATAATTTCTTTATTATAAAAGTCCCATGAATAGAAACCTGACTCCAATGTACAACCTGCAGATGCTGCCACAACATATTTACCAGAGCGACCATCTGAACCAGCTGCTCTGATCAACCAGAAATCACCCCACATGTTTGGGGTAAGCCCATATGGAGCTTTATATTCAGCCTTCCCCTGGAGATTGGAAAAAAACAATACTGAGTATTACTCATAAATCAACTACCCTTTATGTTAAGGGAAAATTTAAAGAGTGCATAAATATTCTTGAAATCCCAATCATAGTTTCTAGAAAATTTCAACAGTTTTTGAAATGAACTACATCCTATTTAAACTACATCAAATATTTAGGCAAATCATTTTTTAAATAGAAATTGGTGAATTTTATTTCAAATATAGAAATTTAAACCATGAGAATAATCTAACCCCTAGGATTTTCCCTATTTCTAATAGAAAATCCCAAAATGTATAATTTATAACACCCATAAACCCCAAAATTAAGTACAATAATTAAAACCTCCACACCTCTGAATTTTCTATATCGTGAAAAGAGCAGCATCCATCATCATGGGAAAGCAAAACCGATTCTCCTTCTGATACAAACGAGCCTGCAGTAGATGTCTTATGGCTGAGTTGATTCAATCGATCACAGGAAACCTCTTCAGTTTCTTCAATATTGCCAAAATGCTCTGGCTTGTTTTCCTGGTCATCATCAAAGTCCATATTTTCATCACATTGAATTAGTTGGGGTTCATTACGATCAGGTCTAGTGCCTATTGCAAAGCTCCGGACATCCAATCCAATATTGGAACTACAATTTCCGTTCCCATTAGAGATTGTAAATCCTGCTTCTAGCTTTAATTCGGTAAGTTCAAGAGCACTAGAACTGGATTCAGTTGATTTAGACTTGGTATAGTTGTCCTCTGATTTGTATTTCGATACAACACTATACTTGTGCTTCAACGTAGACAGAAATTCTGCAGCAATGGGATCTTCATCTATGGGGCTTATGGATCTGCCCTCAAAAACATCCCGAATATCTGATTCATTTTCATTCAAATGATCATGCAAATCCACCCTCATCTTCAGCACAACAAGCTGAACTTAAGGCCAGTTTTTCAGCAATTTCTAGTGGGGGTAAATCCTATCTTCCAAATCTTGACTATTTAAGCATTTAATTGGTTTTTTCAAAGACTTGACCATAGAGTCAAATGAATCCTGCGAATCATGCGAAATAATAAACAATAGTAAGGCCATTATTTATTGGTTTGAAATAATAAACAACATGCAACAAACCCACATAATTAGTAAATTATTTAAAGACAATAATTACTACATATTAAAATATAAAGTTATAACATACCAGCTCATACTCAAACATAACATCTATACCAATATTCTTCTTCTGTATCTTCTTGATCTTCATCCAACTGATCGACAACTATATCAACATCTGATTCAAAAACAGTGTTGAAATGATTGACCATGTCATCATCATCATCAATTATGTCATTTTCAATAATATCCTCATCGACATCATCATCAATAATTGTTGCCTCATCTCCTATGCCCGGTTCATCTTCTAAGATATCTTCTTCATCTGTCAATGCATCTTCCTACTCATCTGCCACTGGATCATCTTCTTCTTGATAAATATCATCTTATTCCTCTAAAATATACTCTACTGGCCTTCCTCTTGGATCATATCTAATAGAAAATGACCATTTGTTCTCACCTGGAACCTCTGAGTAAAAGACTTGTTCGCATTGGCTTGGAAAAACATAGCGATCTTTTCCTGCTTCAAACTGCGATGTTTTAACCATTGGAAATCCATTGTCATGTTGAATAAGTGTTCTATCATCATCACATACATTCATTCGTAGCCTATACCATTTGACTTCGAACAAAACTATTTTGAAGGAATTAAAGTCACACTCAACTATATCATCTAAGAACCCATAATATCTATTTTCAGATTCTCGAGGATGTCTGTCACTCCTGGAGGAAACATTAGTGACCTAGAATACTGCAGTTATCCCACTACCATAATTTTTCCTATTATCATTCAACTGTTTAACGCAAAATTTACGACCATTGCACCACATAGCCTTCTGGTGTTTCAACTGAAATATGCCAAACATGAAAAAGATGCATTCTCAATTAATAATTAATCATATAATTTACACAACATGAAAATTAACTGAAAAATCAAACTTGTTGTCACATTATAAATATAGTATAAAATAAGTAATGAATAAAATAGGTGAATTAATTGCTTACCTTTCTATCTTTCAAACCATATGCTAAATTGATTTCCCTGTCCATAACATTTCCATCTCCACTACGATACGCTTCTCTAATCAATTTAGACAGTAGTTGCCATGATAACCTACCGTCGTTACGTGCTTTACATGTTTCAATCCATTCACTCATCCACTCAAGATTTTTTGCAATGTATAAAAGTAGCGCCTCATAATCTTGAGCACCTGAATAAAAAAACAATAATTCACCAATATTAATAAATATTACTTATAACCATGGTAAATTATATTAATTAATAAACTATGAAAGAATAAGACCTAAATGAATATAATGATCATATACATGATGTAAAAAAGTGAAACATTATATGTATTATACATAATAAATCTTTTACCTCTCACTTTCTTCATTCTACCTTTTCCCAACAGGTGCTCCACTTCAAATTTTTTGATGGAGTTTAGATCCCAAATGTAATCCACCGCCTTCATGGTGGCACAGCTAATATAGGAAGATAATCACTAATATACACCACGGATTGATATACCACATATCCCTTCACCATAGAACCCTCAGGTCGTGCTCTTTGTCTAACCAAAGCCTTCAAGGATTTTAGGTGCCTCTCGACCATCCACATTGACCTTGTGTGTACTGGTCCACACATTTCAATCTCCTCAACTTGGTGTATCAAGTAGTGTTCTTGTGCATTGAAAAATGTTGGAGGTAGATACTTTTGCATTTCACACATTTGCCGAGGAATTTCTCTCTTCCAATACTTTATTTCATCTTGATGGATTTCTTTCAATGAAACATAATATATATTTCATTACAAGTAAATTAATACATCATTTCATCAAGTATGAAAAGAAATTGTAGCAATTAGATTTTGCGTATAAATCAAAACTACTTACCTCATGTATTTGCTAAGACCATATATAACTTGTATGACATTGTTGTCGAAGTCGTTTGGGAGAGATACAGGCAGAACATACTATAACAATAAAAAATGAATCGTTATTGGTTTCCAAATTAAACAGAAAAAAGGAAAATTTAAAATATGTATTCAAGCAATAACATACAAAAACTTATACCAAAAAAATTACCTTAACAAAGGTATGCCAATCATGTGTTTTCACCCCACTAAAGTCACCTTTCTTCATTAAGATATTATTTACGTTTGAAGCAAAACCTGTTGGAAATTTAATTCTTCTAATGACCTCTTTTACATCATTGCTTTGTTGTTCTGTTAATAACCATGGAATATTATTATAATTTCGAACTCCATTGTTATTTGATCTGTCGATCACACTTTTCATTGCATGATTCGATTTCTCAATGTCAGCACAAATTTTGTCAATTTTATCTCTATCATGTGCACCATCTATGGTTCACCATAACGTTTCTGTCACATTCTTCCCGACATGCATTGTATCAAAAAAATGAGATATTTTTAGGTCCTCATAGTAGGGCATGTTATCACTCAGGTTTTCCTAGAAGTTGTGTAAGAGGAAAGTATACCCGAGGTAACCACAAACCAACCTTCAGATGCAGAATCTAGCCAATCTGCATCCAGAGAGGGCTCTCTCTTTATGATTTATCTTTGTTCTTAGAAGTTTTTAGGCTAGTTATAGATCCAAGAGTTTGTTTTGAAAAATGGTGGAATCCACAAAAACTAAGGGCAAGGTTGAAATTTTTCAGTCCATTGGGCTATGGAGTCAAAGGATGGCTTTACTGGATTTCTATTCTACACACAAGATGGTTTTACAGGGCAAGGTAGCTAGACAGAGAACAATCCTTAAAATTTAAAGTGGATGGGATGATTTTGGAAGGGATGAAAGGCAGCTAAGAATCTTTCACCATGTTCAAAAGAAAGAGATGAGATGACTACAAACAAAGAGCAATGAAGAATTCTTTATTATAGTAATCAACGATGTTTAAATTAGCAAAGCAAGAGCATTTAAGAATTCATGCTTATAACTAATTCTGAGGAAAACATTAAGAACAATCACATCTGAAATCAGAGTACAATTAAGTAAATTCTGATTCAATCCTTTATGTAAATTATTCAGAAATGGACATAATGATATTATAACCTGATATAAAACTTAAGACAAAGGGTAGAAAGACTTATTGAACTGCAGTCCAACACATGAATCCTGCAAAAAGTCCTGAGCTTCAAATCGTCATCCAGTAAGCCACGAATAAATTTCTCCAAAATGCTTTTATTCCGAAAATCTCAATGTTACAACAGAGTAATAGAATCCACCCTCAATACTCTCTTTGAGGGTTTATTTATACACAAAATAATTGAAAATATCTCACACTATCCTAGCCCATACTTTGGGGTGACTAAGGAGTAATTTACAAGTAAACAGGAGACAAATGGTCTCGTAGATAGAATAATAAGTAACTGCTGATGTGCTGTTTCCTTTCTTTATGGATGTGCTGGAGGTAAGTGCTGAAAAAGGGCTTGTTGCTGTCTTCTGGAGTAACTTCTTTGCTTGTTTGATACTCTTTGTCTTTACGGATACTCTTTAACCTGTGTAACTGATACTCTTTCATCTGTACTCATTTTTATCATTTACCTGATAGTAAAGATAAAATTCTCATCCTGAAGATAACTTTTATAGAATTTCCAATAATTCTTTCCACCATTGATTATCTGGTATCATAGTCCTTTTGAGTTTTCTCAATGTCTCATCTGCTTCTGTGAGTTTGTAAAAGGTGGGTTCATTAGGAAACAGATACCTTATTTCATGTTCCAGATGAAATAAATTCCTCACTCTATCATAGATACTTCTCCCTGTTGGTAATGTCGATTCTGGAAAACTGGTAGAACAAGCAGCTGTATTTTGAGCATGAGTATTTATTTTCTTTACATAGGTTTCTAAGTCCATTATTTGATCCTCTGAGAGCATAGGACTTGGTAATCCATTGTCCAACAAAGCTTGAAATTTCTCCCTGAACATATTGATATCAATCAAAATGTCTGAGCACTTCCATTCTAAATTCTGCATGAAAGTCCTTTTGATGAAAACTCTCTTTATTTCCAAAACTGTGCCGGTCCTGTCCTCAATCCCTAATACTGCAAGTTGTTGCTTTGTCCGGGTGTTCAAAAATTGAATGAGCTGATTAGCCTGCTCAGGCCTGCCTCTTAATTCATTTCTGGTTCTGTTTATTTCTTCTTGAGCTATTTTAACCAAATCATTTTGTTCAAAAATTGCTTGAACAGAGGGCCAAATACCCTTTATTAACTCAATGATACTACCCCAAAGAATTTCATTTATTTCCTTTAAAGGCTTTTCTAATGAAAGATCCTTCTCTAAAGCCTGAACCAATTTTTCTAACCTTTTTATTTCCCTGGTGTTATCAGCAACTGTCTTCTTAGATGTATCATATTTCTCCTCCAATTTTACTAATTGCAATTTTGTGGTTTGAAGTTCTGTGACCCTTAGTTGTAAACTTTCCATTTGTTTTATTAGTTCATCAGAACTCAAACCAGAAGTGTTTACTTGGGATGGCTGTGTTTGCTGACCTGCTGTTGAAGTACCTGTGGTTGTAGCAGCTTCTGTGGCGGATGTCTGCTTGATAGCTTCCTTTTCCTGTAAGGCTTGTTCCAATTCCTTCTCAGTTTCACTTAGTCGCTCAGTCATATTCAGGAGCAACTCCATTACCTCTTCTTGTGAATTCCCCTTTAAAACTTCTTGGGTCTGAGGGTGCCTTGAGGTTGGCAAATTTAGCTGCTTTCTCAGTGCAACTATGTCATCATCTTTCTTCTTTATTAATTCCTCAATACTTTTAATGTCTTTGGGGTTGTGACCCAAGCCAATGATTATGTCTTCTAGAGACTTTATTCTATTATCTTTGGCCTGTGAAGAGGCCCTCTCAATTTGAAATTGTGCAGTTGTGTTATTCAAAGAATCTTGCAGTGTTAGAGCTGCCATGGCTTTATTGGTAAGAGTGGAATACACCATTTCCCCAGTTTGTCTGTGCAGTTCTATCTGGTCCAAACGATGGATGTCCTTTGCCAGGACCTCAAAATTTGTTCTAATGTAATCAGCTACTGACACGGGCTTTGGCACTTTTGACTTGAAGTGGCTCATCAGCATTTTACCTTGTGAAAGGTCAAATGCTGACATTAGCCTTTCTTGATTATGGGGAGCCATTTTCATATATTGATCATATACCTTCATTTTTAATGGATCATTCTTTGCTTTGATGTTGATGAAAGTTCTTTTAATATCCCCTGTATCTGTTTTAGGTGGTCTGAAAGAGGATACTTCAGTACTCAATTGCTTTTGTAAAGCTTTCCCTTTCTGGCTTGTGTTTGTTTCACTTGCTGTGCCAGTTTGTTGATTGTCTTCCCTTCCATCATCAAACACCTCATCTATGATTTCCACATCTGGAAGTGGATTTGGTTTCTGTTTCTTGCCCTGATGTACCTGTAAGGTTTCTTTTGGAGGAGTGGTGTCTGGAACCTGCCTTTTCTTTCCTATTTCCACATTTGATGGAGTTTGTAACTCTGGAACTTGTGGATGCTTCACCTGAGTGGGAGAAACCTGTGATTGTTCAGGTGCTTTGGAAGTTTGTGGTTTCTCTGCCATGACCAAAGTTTCAATGACCTGGATTTCAGGTTCCTTACCTTTGCCCTTTGGTTCTGCTACAACTGATGAACTGATTTCCTGTAATGTCTGTTGTAGAGTTGCTGCTGAAGAAGTGCCAATGTAGGGTACCTGCACTTGACCACAAGATTCTAGGTCATACTTCTTCTCGATATCTTTCATAATTTTGTTCATTTTGTCAGCTTCAATTTCTTCCTCAACAAGTGTTCCTTCAACCCATTCATCTTGATTGGCATATTGTTCTAGTTCAGGAATCTTGTGGTGTATATAAGGGGATGATTTATTTTTTAATCTCTTTTCACAAATAAAACCAAATGGGTCATAAGGAACCCAACGAAAAGTTCTTTGGAACTTGCTTTGTAACATATTTTCTGCCTCTCTCTCGGCCTCCCTAGAGTTGCAGATGAAAGGACCTAATTGACTTTTGATCCTTAATTGAGCTTTCTTCTTCACACTACAAAAATGGATCACATCTGAATTATTCATCTGCCTGAAATATTCCAAGGCAAAAATCCTCATGGGCACATATCTTGGTAACTTGAATGGATGTAATTCACATCCATAAATTCTGATGACTGTATGGTTTTGATACAAATACCAATCTCCAACTTTATAAGTCCTTGAAAGTTGCAAGGTCTTTCTAATTTCATTACTGAGCCTTGGGGGAGGGATTCCTGTTAACAAAGTTGTTGCAGGATATACAAACTGATCAATGAATTCAGTGTAGGAATAGGGAGAATCAGAGGAAGAATGAATTATGGGGGACCAAAATATGACTGATCTGGGGTTTCCCTTGGCATCAAGCTTTTTAAC
Organism: Pinus albicaulis; assembly: GCA_034641835.2. Classification (NCBI taxonomy): domain Eukaryota; kingdom Viridiplantae; phylum Streptophyta; class Pinopsida; order Pinales; family Pinaceae; genus Pinus; species Pinus albicaulis. The sequence goes on from CM076575.1 coordinate 393,531,341, forward strand.
AGGGAAAGGGAACTTTTCTGACTGATAGAAGATAATGAGATGATAAATAACTGAGGAATATTTGAAAACTTTCTCATCATCTAGCCTCATGAACTGATCATGGATTTTATTGGCTATGAAAGAGGCAAAGTCATATTTAACTTCAGGAGGCTGCCTAGGAGTAAAGATAGATAGTAAAACCAGTGTTATTTCATCCACATATTCACCGGTATTGAATCCCAAGACAAAAGATATCATATTTATGATGAGCCTTCCCAATTTATTGAAATAATAAAAACCATAGGGAGGAGACCCCTTAGGTTGATGTTCAGGCAACATGAAATTCTGGCACATGGATTTTAGCTTTTCTGGGGTTAATTGCCTAGTCTTCTCAATCAATTCTTCCATAGACAACTATTCTAGTTCTTGGTTTGGTTCAAAGTGTAGCATTGCATTGATAGCCTGGGGAGTAATGGGAAACAGAACACTCTGATCAGGAGCTATTACAGCCCTTTGAGTGGGATCATAGTTTGAATGGCAATAGTGGATGATTTCTGGGAAAAAAATGACTGAAGGGATGAGATACCTTGGGAGATTGGATTCCCACAACCCTATAAGATCTTGCCCCTTTGAGTATTCGTCTCTGCAGCGACAATAACTCAAAAGGGGACTTTCATCATAATGCAAGTCTTTAATTTGGAAATCTTTATCTACCAAAGGTAAATATTCCAATTCACGGTGAGGGGCATTCAGTGGAGTTATATTCAAAGCTGCCGGGGCCTCCATTTTGGTTCTTGTGGATTCAAAACAGAGGTTTCTGGTTTTCTTCACACGTCGGGCGTGATTTCTAAAATGAAGGAAATTAACACAAATGCAGTTTCAGGGAGCAATTGCACAGTTTTAAAACCTCTGGGGAAGATCTCAGTGATGAGTTTTAATCACTAATTCAGCGAAAAACAAAGAAAACAGAGTTTTTCTTGCACTTCGGGGCGGAGTAGGATAAATACCTGTTCTTGGAAGAAAACTGGTTCTTAACAGGTAACAGGCGGTAGCAGGAGGACGCTTGAACGCAGGTCTGGCGGATTTATGGAGCGAAATTGAATGGAACAGTGGATTTCAATGAAAATTCGAAAACCGTAGCAGAGAGCACAGTCGCGTTTAATAACGAAAATAACGGAAAAAACACGAAAATGGGCTTTATTTACAAGTTAAAGGGTTTTTTAGTTTTTTGAGGAGTGACGTCATCAATGTACGGGCTGACGTATGCAAGGTCGGGCGGTAAGCAGTAAGCGGTAAGTGGTAATCCCCGCACCGCTTATGAGCAAAGGCGATATTAACTGCGAGGGCAGCGATTCCACAAAGTTATGGACACGTGGACGGGTGACTAGTCAAATACCACCCATCCCCCGCTGGTTAAAACTCTGACAAGGGATGGCTAGCGGAATGAATGCTAGCCGTAGATCTGTGAAGGAGCGATCCGATGGTGGAAAGGACGGATAGATGGTGGAGGTTTAATGCGCGGGCCCGACGGGGTTTTAAACGCGATTTATATTATTTAAACATCCCGGGACGTTTCTAATTGGTGAATGAGGTTGGTTATTAACTAACTCAGATAATTAGTTAATCCCACTATATAATGGAAATAGGGGTTGCGGTGGGTTTTAATCATTGGGGAAATGCCACGTGGATGGGCCACGTTGGCATAGGACTTTTCCGTAGCTTAAATTAAAATCTTGGCTTTATTCTTCTTTTTGCGTTAAACATATATATTATATGTTTAAAGTTTTTCATATATATGTTTTTTATTTTATTATATGGTAAATTAACAAATGTAATTAATTTACCATAGGGGCGGGTTTATAGTATAATGATAAATTTAACCAAAGGGCGTATAATGGGTTTTTATTTTGAATGTGCGGGGAAATAAACACTTTGGTTAAACTTTATAATAGAGGGGTTTTTCGGGTTATTTATAAAAAAGGAGTTATATACTTAGGATAGGGCATTTTACTAGGGATTTAGTAAATAGAGTTAAAGGTTAATATGAAAAAAGGACAAGGAAACTCAAAATATTTTGCACATCTAAGAAAGTGACAACTTTTGAAGTAAATTGCAATATCTTATCTTCAACACTTAAACTTAGAATAGCAAGTTATCATGAGGGTTTTTTATGGAATTTTGCATGATTTCCCTAAGTAAAATAGGATTTTACTTAGGACAAGGTTAAAGGTGAATGATTATAATGATGAATTATCTCTAGTACTTAGGTCTTTTTGATCATTAGGCCGAGGGTCCGGTCCCTCCAAAAGTCAAGGAAATGCCTTGAGCCCTTTTGATCTCCAAATACCTTAGTACTTTTGGGGGAAATTAGTAAAACTTTTGAGGGGAAAGTGATGAGGGAAGTTAATGAGTTTGACTTTGCTTGCTGTGATTTTCCAGTGTATTTCCTGCTTTAGTACTTGTGATGAAAATAAAGGATCAAAAACATGTAGCAGCATCATTCATCAGATAACACTTTGCAGCACCATCTACCTACCCTATCTACTTGACACTACCATTTTCTCTTCTTTATTAGGGTGCATTTAGACTTGCAAACCCTTATCAATCTTTTTCTTTTTACATGATAAATCTATCTATTTCTACCCTTATTACATCCAAGGGCTCAGATTAAACTGTTGAGCACCTTTTCTTATCTCTACCTATCTACTCATCTGCCAAGATTAAACTGTTTGGCTAGATATTTATTCTCTAATCTACAACATGAAATTGAAATATGAGTAAGCCAAGTTTAAACAGTTTGACTTATTCATGAATTGTGGCAAAGGTTTGACAAGCTGCACACAATTGCTTTATTACCAAAATGAAATAGTAGTGGCATTTGGATTTGCACACTTTCCTTGGTCTATTTTTTGCTTGGGGTTCATTTCTTTCACTTTTTTGACCAATTTATTTTTCTTACCCTTTGATTTTTCTTTTAGGGTATACCCTCTTTACATTTTTTCAATTTTTTTTTGATTTTTTGGTTTTCAAGAATATGGAACACCTTTGCTCTCTGAAAAAGGTTTGAACATATTTCATAGTTCAATCAAGACAATCATGAAAAATGAAACCTATTGATATAGGAGACTAACAGGGCAACCTTGCGAATTAAGAAGGATAACATATCATTCCAGGTGGAAGTACAATATCAGTACCTTCACTGCGACGATGACCTTGATATCAAAGAATAAAATAAATCAGAACAATATTAATGATAAAATACAATAAAATAAATTCATTAGTTAAAACAAATATTCCAAACATTACATAAACAAATAATATATATATATATATATATATATATATATATATATATATATATATATATATATATACACACACAAATTACGTACTAATTTATCGACGATTATTAATTCTGTTATATTCCAACATCCACAGCTGAGGTGTCATTCTTCGTGGTTTTAATCCAGTTTCTTCTTTATCATTGAAAAGATGTTTTTTCAGTAGTACGATACTTATGGTTCCTAGGGAGGAAGTGCCTAAACTCATCAAACACCATCTTTTGTAAGTCTGCCGAATGACGATACTTCATCTTAGGGCCACAAACTGGACATGCAAATCTACCCTTTGTTTGAAGACCTGCAATAGATGGATCAATAACAATTAATATACTATGAGATCATTTTTAAGACATGCAATATGGTATATCTAATTTAGATAATTATGTATTATATTAAAGTGCAATGAAATATTACATACCACAAACATGTGTTAGTCCTGGGGCATCATGAATTGTCCATACAAGCATTCCACGACATTGAAATCTCTTCTGCTTGATTGGTTTAGTGATTTCATACATAGTGATGCCATGCCATAACTGTATTAGCTCATCAATAAGAGGCTCAATATATACATTCATATCTTTGACCTGGTACTTACCTAATTGTTCAAAATTACGGTACATAATAATTACTACCATGATATATCTATATATAAGTAAGTAAATAAATAAAATATATATTTATGAAAACAATGAGAGAAATGAAAATGTTACCTTCAAAGAAATAATGTATCAAATACCTGGAATAATCATAGTAAACATTATGTGCTCCCTCTTTATTGACATCCAAGGAGGAATTTTATTGTTGATAATGAAAATAGGCCACACTAAGTAAGTAGATCTAAGCTCTCCGAATGGATTAACACCATCAGCTGCCAATGAAAGCCTGGCATTACAAGGTTCATTTTTAAAATCTACATATTTTTCCTCGATTTCTCTAAATGCAGAACCATCTGCAGGCATCCGAAGAACACCATCTCCACTTCTATTATTTGAATGGTAATCCATAAATTGTGCTATGCTGTTACACCTGAACATTCGCTGCAAACGTGGAATTATGGGAATATGACGAAGAACCTTTTGAGGCACCTTTTTGGTTAGTGTTGGCGAGGAAACAGGTCGGCGAGACCCAAGTTCAAGGGCTGAGGCCAACAAAGGAATCTGCTGTAGTCTAGAACCACGCCGACATTATCACCCTACTCCGGGGAGCAAAGAGTCTCACCCGAGGCATGCCGCAACCACATGCAGAGGGGGAATAGATCGATAGCAGAGGAAGGATCCGCAACTTATGATTATTATTGAATTAATTGCATAAACATAGGTAGATACGCAAAAGCATTCATAGAGCGAGTAGGTATTAAGCAAATAAAATTTTAAATCACCATAACCAACATGCATGCATATGAATTACACAATAGGACAACAACCTGCAATTGTATTGATATCTTCATCCACAACCATCGTTACATAGCTTCCGCAAGGAGAGATTACAGTCTGATACAGATGCCTTACATAACAGAAAGGTATATGAGAGAACCCTAGGAACTACAGAGATATCCTGGCCGATTTCCTTCAGTCGCTTTGCGTTTCGTCTCCTGTTTTTCATTGCTTTCTTTCGGCCGGGTGACTGCTATTTATTCACCCCCTTCTGTAGCTGTTAGTTCCTCTTTTTGTTCTTCTTCAGCTGCTTCCAGCTTCTCTCCTGTTATATGTGTGTTCCACTTTCTATCTTCTGCCATCTATCCTCATGCATCTGCTGTCTTCAGCTATCTCTTGCTTCTGCGCCACCTCGATAGCTCCGTGGCTTGCTGTAGTTGCAACTTGGTCGCAATTGCCATGTGTCATCTTGCCGCAACCCAAAAAGCCCTCCTATATTCAAAATTCAAAATATTCAAAATGGGTTTCCAAAACAAGGGCCCCAACAGGCCCTGACCACAGTTTCTTGACTTGTCCCTGAGTCAATCACAAATAACAGTCTCTATCTCCATTGCCCCGCTTGATCCCGTGCCCTGTTCACCCTGTGTGCCTTCATCTTATGCCTGTTCTCGTTGTGCAGCATCAACTTGTTCCTGTTCTCACTGTGCGCCTTCTGCCAGCTGTTCAAACAAGAGCCCCAACTCTAGGACTCTGCGAAACGCGGTAGCTCGAAGCTTGGTGAAGGCTGACACAGCTTGCTACCACCCTTGCATTAGGGAATCCGTTTCTTCAGCGATATTAGTGGCAGCAGCCTCCTCTATGTGTGCCGGGACAGCCTCGAACACCGTGTTAAGCTGGTTCTCGGCCTCGGCGGCTAGCTGTTGCATTGATCTGGCACTGGATTGAATGGGCTAACGGAGTTCACGAATTACCTGCTTGGCCATCGCTGAGTTGGCCTTGGTTTATTGAATCTGGACCTTAAGCTCATCTGCCTCGGCATATAGTTGGTCTAACCGCGCGGGGTCCGCGGTCTCCTGAATTTCCCTTGAAATCTGCTGCAGCTGCGCGGAAATGGGTTGCGTTTTGACTGTCAGGGCTAGTGAACACTCTTGCAGAATTTTCAAGAGGTTGTAAGCCTCGCGCGCTGTAGAGTTAAGGGTCGCCTGCATTTAAGCGGCCTAGCCCTACTTAGCTGCAACCTGTGCGGAATATACAATCTCGGGGTCGGGTAGCGCTTGCCGTGTGGCTAACGCTGCGTGAAGCTTCTGATTCTCCCTGTGTAGGCTGTTGTATGCAAGCCGGAGATGGAGAGCCTGGGCGACGAGGTTGGTCGTCGTGACATCGGGAGGCAGCTGAGGGTAATGGGCCCTGACATTCGGCCATAGTTCGAAAAACACCTGAGTGACATTGCTGATCTGTCCTTCCAGCTGCTCCTGTGCTGTTCTAAGTTGGTCGCGCTGTTCAGTAAGCGCGAAAATTTGTTGTTGCTGCTCGTCGCATTGCTGCTGGAGGTTCGAATGAAGTCTTTCGGCCTGTTGGGATGCCCTCTAAATAAATAAGTACAGCTGAGCTGTACCCTAGGTCTCTAAGTTGGCGGCCCCTGAAGCTCCCTGCTCCGGCATTATTTCCTGCAAGGGTTTCCCACTGGCAACTGATCGATTAGAATGCTCGGGAGGGGATGGTGGCGTGGCCTCTGGGTGTGCAGAGTCAACCATATTCAGATCCGGCCGTCCTTGCTGATCAATGTGGCCCGGTTGTGGAGGGACTGTTGGCTCAGGCTGAGCCTCAGCAGAGTCGGACATAAGGTGTGTCTGCTGTGTGAATATATCAGTAAGAGAAATGTGGGGTTCTCCCACTGGGTCGACTAGTAGGATGACTATGGCAGTACTAGAGTCAACATCGGCCCCGCGGTCTCCACCCAGGAGTTCTCGAATGATGGGTTCGAACACGGCAGTAGATGAATTAGATGGGGCAGATGAAGTGGCGGGCGGATGAATGGTGGATGGAGCGGTGGACGGTGCAGCGGAGGGATGTGGAAGGTGAACATTGATAAAATCAGATGGGTCAATAAGGGGTTCTTCTTGAATCAGCACCCCTGTGCTTGGGGGCAGTGGTGGATCATCAGCAGTGAGGTCCACCACTGGATTTGCCTCGGTGGTGTGGGCCCTCTTGGCTTGAGGGGAGTCTGGTTGATCCGTAAGCTTGCTTTTCTCGCCCATCGGAGTCATGATTGGACTAGCAAAGGTAAACAGGACAGTGGGGATGGGGGAGGTGAGAGGAGCATTACGGGAGTGCGAAGTGGAGTGAGTAAGCTGAAACTCAGAAAATAAAGGGAATGGAGCAGCACTGCTATAAATAACCTGGGCCACCACATTGAAATTGCGTACCTGTGTGTTGAAGTGGTGGACGATGGGGACGAGCGGTTCGGGGAGTTCTTGTGGTGGTGCTGCCGCATCCGTCTCGGCAGGCTGTTGCAATGGCAACATCCACTCAAAGTTGTACCTGGGGATGCCGTCACGGGTGTGCTTCGTGACCCCCGGCCACGAACAGACTTCATGGTGGAAGGTGGCATCGTCCAGCTGGAACTTCAACGGCGTCATGCAGAAGGTGTCTTCCGGCACGCAAGTGGGTCGGAGGTAAGTATGTCTGTTACTTACCCCGAACCACACTTGCTCGCTATACTCATCCAACAGGTTCCTGGGCACTCGTTGCTGACTGGCCACCACGTCCGTCATTAACCCATACCAGGACCAGAATGCCTCTGCATTCACCTGTTTAGTGTTGGGGTTGGGTGACACCTTCCACGGAGTAAACTTCATCGTGAGGGCTGGCCCTCGGGAATCTCCGTTGGGACCCGAACGAGGGGAGTGTGCCATTTCCACATGGAAAAGGCAACGATCAAGTATCCATAAATACAAATAGTAGCATGCTTATAGTTGTCCTCACACGCGTCGAATAGTTCTTTTAACATGAAGGAGCACCAATTCAGCTTGGTGCCCTGGACACAGTGCTCCGCAATGGAGATAGTATCCAGGGTGCATTCACCCTTGGTGTAGTGCCTCATTGTCTTGCTGGAAATGAGGTAGCAAGAAAATTGAATCTCAGGCTTATTGATGAGGTCTATCTTGGTTCCTTTCCCCCCTCGGCGAGTGCCATATTTGACATAGAGGTCCGCATCTCCCGTATTTCGTGTGCGCTTGGGGGAGGTATGACAGGCAGTCGAGATGTCTGTGCCATTCAGCGAAATCCCTGTGAGGTGATGAATATCCTCAGCATGAATGGGAATCTCCTTTTTCAGCCACAAGGACCCATTCTGAATGCGGCTGAGGAGGAAGTGTGTGCACTGGAGAGCCGGTCCTGTGGTCCCAAAGACCGGAAGATTTCTTAAGTTCATCAGGGATGACTGCTGAAGGCCCCTGAACTCTGGTAACATTCGGTTGGCTGAGTTGCCAGCTGGGGTGTAGTAGTGCTCCATATACACCTGCCAATGGAGGGACAGGAATTCGGCAGCATCTGAAAGGTTGGCATCGATCAATGCTGCATTATCATATTTCCCGACCAGGGACTCGGTCTTGTGAATTTTACTGTCGAGCTCTGGTTCAGTGACAGCTGGGATGGCCTTCGGCATTTTGGCTCGACACTGATAGACCTGTAGAATTTGCCTTGGTCTTCTCTCTTGGTTCTATGCGTTTTGAGACTTCAACTACTCTGGTGCTGCTGCACTTGCTAATTCGAACTGGTCCGACATTCTCGTGCTTTTGGTTTTCATGCAAGTTATGTCATCGCCTGGCATGAGTGGAGTTGATGAGACCCCTTAACGAGTTAATTCCTGCTGGAATTCTTTTCTGTGATAATCGTGTGATCAGTCGCATGCCAATGGGTATTCTGATAGTTGCTGACGGTGGCATGGGGAAATGGGAAGATGCGACGGCTGAGGTAACTGCAGATGATAGCAAAATGATTATGGTAAGGTTACTTCCAGTTATGGTAATTTATGATGCAAATATAGATGATCCTACGGACTGACACAAGTACTGACTGACATGACCTGGACTGACATTGACACGTTTATGAAGCCTACGGGGACGACACACTGGATGCGCCCCTCCCCGACCACAGTCGGTTGCGGTGCGGTCTCACAACAGAGGGACTGTTGACGAATAATGCAGGAACAAAAAACACTACCTATGCTCATCTCGGTTGCAGGAGAGTTATTCGGCTACGCTACTCTACGAGTGCTCTCTATTGTGAGAGTTATTGATGAATGTTGGAGGAAACTTACTCCTGGTAGGGTTTCAGGCGTGCGCCATTCACCCATCTCGGTAAAACAGTACCGTCCAGCTGAGCCAAACGAACGACGTCGGACTCTCTAATCTCAATGACAAAGTAAGGTCCTAACCAGTGCATCTGCAGCTTTCCTGGGAACTTCTGGAACTTGCTGTCATATAAAAGGACTTTTCTTCCAACCTAGAATGCTTTGTTCTTGATGTGGCGATCATGCCACGCTTTCTGCCTATCCTTTTGAACCTTCTGGTGAAATTCGGCCAGGAACCGGGCTTCGTCCAGTTCCTGTAATTCATGTAGGCACTCCTGGAGCGATGCTTCTTCTGAGAACTTGAGAGTCGTGGCAATTAAAAGGCTTGGTACTGTGAACTCGACGGGGATCACAGCTTCCCGGCCATACACCAACTGGAACAGTGTCTGATTGGTCAAGCGCTTCACCGTAGTCCGGTAGGCCCAGAGCGCAGCTGGTAACCGTTCATCCCAATCATCCTGCTGGGCGTTACAAATCTTTTTTAACCCATTTTTCAAGAATTTTATAAAACGCTTCAACAGTGCCATTGGCCTGCGAGTGGTACGAGCTGATTTTATGATGCTGAATCATAAATGTGTCCAACAACGACTTGACCGTGTCATTAATGAAATGCGTACCTTGATCACTGGTTAAACTTCGTGGGCAGCCAAACCTGCTGATGATGTTTTCAAAGATAAATTGTGCTACCGTATCCACTGTGCAGTCTTGTACCGCCGCCGCCTCAGCCCACCAGGTGAGGTAATCGGTTGTGGTAATGATGTATCTGGCCTTGGAGTGTCTGGCGACCGGGGCTATGGGACCTACGAAGTCGATGACCCATTTCTCAAATGGCCGCAACACATGCACTGGGTGTAACAGAAGCTCGTCCCTGTGAGAGGGCCTCCCCGTTCACTGACAGACATCACATCGCTGAAAAAATGTCTTACAGCTTGCATGGACCGTCGGCCACCAAAGGCCAGCCTGGAGTACCTTCCTCACGGTGGGTTTGGCCCCAACATGCCCTCCCGCAACACCGCTGTGGCATTCCCACATCACAGCATCGTGCTCGTGGTCAAGTACGCACCTGCGTAGGACCTCATCGAGGCCCAGTTTGTATAGCTGCCCCGCAATCAATTGGTATTCGACAGCTCAGACGACTAATTGGCATTTCTGGAGTGGGGTATAGTGCTGAGGGCACTACCCTGTGGTTAGGTAAGCAGCAATGTCAGCCAAGTAATCCGAGATAGCTTCGACTCGGAAGAGGTCAGCATCCGACAGCTGATCATCTAGAGAGCCTTCATTCTCTCCTGTCTCCAACCTGGATAAATGATCGGGCCCAAAATTCAACCTCCTAGGCTTGAAAATTACCTCAAACATGAATTCTTGGAAAAGTAGAAGCCAGCGACAGATCCATCCTTCCAAAACAGGCTTGTTCACTAAGTATTTCAATGCAGAGTGGTCCACGAAGAACTTGAATTTACGTCCTAGAAGGTAGTGGCGGAATTTTTGGAGCGAATACACCATCACCAGTGCCTCCCGCTCGGTCGTGGTGTAGTTCTTCTCTGCATTAGACAGCTTGCGGCTGGCGAAGTAGACTGGGTGGTCAACTGTCGTCTCCCCGGGTTGCGCCAAAACAGCCCCAAGTGCAATACTGGACGCATCGATATGCACATGGAACTGCTTATCCCAGTCGGGGTGAACCAGAATAGGTGTCGTCGCCAACTTTTCCTTCAAGGTGTTGAGGGCCACCTGACACTCCTCCATCCACTGGAATACTTCAGACTTCCGCAGCGGCTTTTCTAAAGGGGCAGTGATCTTTGCGTAATTCCAGATGAACCGCCTATAATATCCTGTGTGCCCAAGCAGTGCTCGCAATTGCTTCACTGTTTTGGGGGCTTCCATGTGGACTATCACTGCGAACTTAGTGGGGTCAACGCAGACCCCTTGCTTGCATACCACGTGTCCCAACATCGTGCCGAAAGGAACTGCAAAAATACATTTCTTCAAGTTCAAGGAAATCTGCAACTAGCGGCACCGATCAAACATAATACAAAATAGGGTGGCGTGTTTCTTTAGCAGACTGTAGACTGTCCAATCATACATGTAGACTTCCAGGAACTTGTGGATATACTCTCGAAAAGCAGCGATGACAATCCGGGAAAACACGGCCGGAGCGTTTTTCAAGCCAAACGGCATTACGTGGTATGCGAACGGTCCCCATTCGGTGGTGAATGTCATTTTCGGCTTGTCTTCTTCCGAAATACGCACCTGATTTTAACCCGAAAAACCATCCGTGAAGGAATAAGCTTCATTTCCCGCAACATGATCCAAGACTTCATCGCTAAAAGGAGTGGGAAACAGATCATGGATGCAGGCATTGTTCAGGCTTCGGTAATCGACACAGACACGTATCTCCGCCTTTTCCTTCTTATTTTGAATGATGATAGGACTCGCCCACTCTGCTTCTTCCACTGGAAAGATGAGACCTGCAGCTAGCATCTTTTCAAACTCTATCTTGACCTTCTCTTTGACCCATGGGTTCAGCCGATAGGGTCGATGCTTTACGGGCCTGGCATCCGGTTTCAGCACAATGCACATTTTGCCGAGGTCACCCTTGATGCCATTTAGATCTGCCACCGACGAAGGGAACAAGTCTTCGTATTCCTGGAGGAGACTAAAAATTTCCTTTGTGGTTTGCTCGTCCCAGTAATCGCACACTGTAGCTAACTTAGGCTTCTCCTCCGTACCAATGTTTAATTTCTTGGTCTTTAGTGGCTAAAAATGGATGCCTTCAGTGGTCAGTTCTTCGTTGATGTTCCGCTCACCTTCCTTCTCTTCAAAATATAGGTTCCTGAGGTCCTCTAGACTGTCATCGTCCGGGTCGCCATCAATCTGTTGGCAAGCCAGCTCGTGCCTAGCCTCAGGCCATGATGCGACCGTGGCCCCAATGGGCTCTGGGTCGTGGAAAAATAGTACCTCCTTGATAGCCTGTAGTGCTCGGGACACCAGCTCTGTCTCCCCCTCGAATGAAAAGCACCGAAAAAACTTGGCCGCTACTTCCTGCCAGGAGCTGGTCCCTCGTTTCCGCTCTTCTTCTAAGTACCAGGCCTGGGGAATGGTATCCAGGGAGTGGATGAACCGATGGACCCACAGATCTTGTGGGTATCCTAGGCCTTGCCACTGTTCCTCACAGCTCTTCAGGTGGTCCCACGGATCGGAAGTCCCTTCGTACTTGTGCATGCTTTGAGGGCCTTCGTCTTATTTGAACCGTGCCCACAATGCCGTCGCCACACAACTCCATCGCGACAGGGTGTTGTGGTGGTTCCTCCACCACCTTGCTGACGTGGACTGTAGTGCAATGTCCAAAAGTGGTATTCTGTGGCCTTTTGGAACCATGTATTCCACCTTTGTAATAAAGGTATTGACAACTTGCATGTTCGACAGGGTTGGATATGCTCAGAACTCAACGTCGATCCAACATACTCGAGCAATGGCGGCACATCTCCACGTACTGGTCTCGTACCCACCCTGCTGCTAGTCTTCCCAGGCGAGCTCTGAGCCCAGCTCCGAGCTCTGGACACTGCGCCAACTGACAGAGCCTATTGTGGTCGGGTTAATATAGTCCTCCCGCTTCCCTACAGTCATCTGGTAAAGGTGGTCCATCATCTGCGTGTCCGCCCGGTTGTCCACGGTTTCTGTATATCGCGGACCTTGATACGGGTCGAGGGGCTGAGTGACCCAGACCTCTCCATCCTCGAAGATCATCAACTCCTTTTTGAGGTCGATGATGGCATAGTTCTCAAAAGCCCAATCAATACCTAACAGGGCGGGGTAAGGATCCTTGTCCCCCATTATATCAATAACCTCAAAGCCCGTGTAAGTCTTCACCACCGCAATGTTGAATTCGACGCCTTCGAGTCATCCAATCGGTACAATACAGTACTGGTTTTCCATTCTGAGTTGGATTGGCAAATAGGTCAGCCGTGGCCATCCAAGAGCCTCCCACATTTTCCGCGGCAGGATATTGAAGTCAGACCCCAAATCAAGCATGGTGTCGCTGATTTGGAATCCTGCAACCTGCGTGTTCAGCCGGAACTCTTTTTCCATTCGTCGCTTGTTCCGTTTGACGCACTGCACATACTGAGGTGTTGTGTTCCCCGAGTCTCTCAGCCCTGTACTCCCCTGTAGTGCATCTTGCAGGGTACGCTTGAGCTGGTCCGGCATCGGAGCATCATCAACAATCTTGAGGAACAGCTGAAGCCATTCCTCAATCAAGGTCCCCGGAACAGTCTATTCTCTGGAGCCAGTCATTGGGGGTACTTCAAGGCCCCCACCTTCCTTCAGCTGAGCAAAAGCCTCCACAGCCTCCTGGAAGTACCGCTTCTACGCGTCTGACTGAATCAAGTGTTTTGGGGAGGCGGGCTAAATAGCCCAGTCCGGCTCCTTGCCATGAGCGTCCTCTCCTGTCTTCTTGCTACCCCGCGTTACGATTGCCACATTCTGCATGGCCGGAATTGCAGTTCCACGCGGCTCGGAATTTACCAAATTCGTGGCCCTCTGCCGTGCCCGTTCTTCCCACTTCTTGATGAGTTCTGGACAATCCTCTGTGGCATGGGCATTCACACGACACTGGGAACACCAGGGACGTCGGGGAAGGGGAAATTCCCGAGCCACGTGACCCTCCTGGTCACAGTTGTAACATTTCACCAGACCGCGTCCCCCGGTGCGGCCTCCGCACATACCGCCGCCTCTTCCCCTGGAAGCCTCGTTCACACTGTAGGAGGGATGGTCCAATCTATCCGCAAGTGCATCGAGAGCCCTGCACTGCTCAGTGTTATGAGTTGTGGAGACAAAAAACTCACAATATACATTGTTTGGGACGGTGGAGTACTTCTGTAGTATCGGGCACATCCAAGGTGGATGTCCCATCGTCCGGAAAATCTTGCAGTATTCCGTGGCGGTTGCGTTTGATTAAGGTGGGAACCCTGCATAGGGTTGTTGCGGCAGGTATACCCCCTGCTGACTCATTGCTGCACCACCCACTGTGGGTGGACCCCCCTGAATTGCCACAACAGAGGGTCCCACACCCGTGCCACGCAGCCTAGGGCATTCAATTGCGATGTGGCCTTCGACCAGGCAGTGAGTGCACCAAACGTTCGACCTGGCTGGTCTTAGAGGCTGCATTTCCTTGAGCTTCTCTGTCAGACTAGCGATCTGATGCTGTAGTCCCATTAGGGAAGGATCCTGCGGAGCCGGCCCCCTGTGATATTCCTGAGGGTAGCCCACCATGGCCTCTATCTTCATGGCCTGTTCTAAAGCATCCTACAAATTGTGAATCTTCTGTTGTGTGAGGGGGGTTCGCGTCAAGGGAAGCAGAGCCTTGATGAACCAGTCCCTCTGGTGGTTTGGATCGATCGGGTAGCTGAGCTTCTCGATCGCATCCTTGAATTGCTGTATCAGTTCCCATGCGGTCTCTCCTTCTTTCCACTTAATCTCCCAGAGCCTGGATAGACCTTGCTGGTCCCTCTGGGGTAGTTTGAATTCGCGGACAAAGTCCCGCTTTACATCTGCAAGTACTGGATTAGGATGGGCCTCGGACCACTTGATAAACCACCACAGAGCTCTCTCTCTGAGCGTGGTTTGGAACTCTATTAGCTTCCCTGCGTTTGGCGTATGGTGAGCCCTCCAAATGGTTTCGCAGAGATACCAGTGTTTCTCTACATCATCATTGCCCCGACCAGAGAATTCTGGATACCGGGTGAATGACCCGGCCATATTTACTTGCGGAGGGCTGACTAGGATAAATCCTCTGGGTCCCGGTTTCATAATTGTCCCACTGGGAAATGCAATACTACTAGTGATGCTGCTAGTCACGTGGGTCGCCGTCAACAATGAACTACTATGCAACTGACTTAATTCTTGTAACTTAACGAAAATATTACTTAAAGGTTGATAAAGCACCAGGGGAAGGTAGGGATCCTTGCCATGCAAATTGTTGGAAGTAGGGCTACTTGGAGAGATGAATGCCGTTCGCTCGTGAAACAACCGCTGCATTGTGACATACCATTTGCCATTGGAACCTTCTTCGGGCTACCCTTTTGCATCGTCTTCGTCAGTCGTCGTCTCTCCTTTTCTCCTAGCTAGGCTCCCATGCACCGGCCATACTCCCATAATGGTCCCTTCTCTTTCTAGGGTATCCGCTGGAGTGTCCATAATCCTTATTCGCTGAGGCGCCTCCTCTTGATTCTTCTAGTCGTTTTCCCGTCATCTTAACTCCCGCATCACCCTTTCTCGCCACCTGTCGGTGATCTGCGCCCGCCGATGTGCTCGTCGCTCCCTTAACCTTCTCGCAGCTTCAACATCCATCCCCACTCCCTTCTTGACACTTTATGTAGCTTCGGTCCCTTCAGCCCTTCCCCCAGCACTAGGGGCTTACACTTCCATGCTCAACTTTTGAAATTCCACCAGCCCTTCGTCCACTATCAGGGCCTTGATCCATAGTGGAATCTCCTTGAGTAGTTTCCCTCTTAACCCGGAACGGAAGATAGCCTCAGCCTTCGAGAAGGATTGGTAGCACTCTATGACAAACTCTACAATATACCCGTTCAAAGTGGTCTCTACCCAAAAATCCACCGCGCGGGTCAATTCATTGTCCAACCGATGCAGAGCCACCAGATCCCCATGCACCCACTTGCGGTTTATCTTCCGCGAGCTGTCCCTAGGCACCTTCGTCTGTAACCTCCGCAACCAATTATAGAGGCCACTTGGGAACTTTCCCCAGAGGATCTCGTAAGTATCACTGGCGGAATCTGAGAAAAGGACGAGATCCTTGAGCACGCTTTCCTTTTGATTCGTCAAATCCGCTTGCTGAGCAACGAACTGGTCCAGATGGTTATCCCACCATCTCCGTATTTCGCCTTCATAGATCCTCGATACCATGATCTAGTTCCCCTCATACCATGTAGGTCCTGGCAACGGAACCATTTGTTAGCGAGGAAACAGGTCGGCGAGACCCAGGTTCAAGAGATGAGGCCAACAAAGAAATCCACTGTAGTCTAGAACCACACCGGCATTATCACCCTGCTCCGGGGAGCAGAGAGTCTCACCCGAGGCATGCCACAACCACATGTAGAGGGGGAATAGATCGATAGTAGAGGAAGGATCCGCAACTCATGATTATTATTGAATTAATTGCATAAACATAGGTAGATACACAAAATCATTCATAGAGCGAGTAGGTATTAAGAAAATAAAATTTTAAATCACCATAACCAACATGCATGCATATGAATTACAAAATAGGACATCAACCTACAATTGTATTGATATCTTCATCCACAACCATCGTTACATAGCTTCCGAAAGGAGAGCTTACAGTCTGATACAGATGCCTTACATAACAGAAAGGTAAATGAGAGAACCCTAGGAACTACAGAGATATCCTGGCCGATCTCCTTCAGTCGCTCTGCGTTCCGTCTCCTGTTTTTCATTGCTTTCTTCAGCCGGGTGACTGCTATTTATTCACCCCCTTCCGTAGCTGTTAGTTCCTCTCTTTTTTCTTCTTCAACTGCTTCCAGCTTCTCTCCTATTATCTGTGTGTTCCACTTTCTATCTTCTGCCGTCTATCCTCATGCATCTGCTGTCTTCAGCTATCTCTTGCTTCTGGGCCACCTCGATAGCTCCGCGGCTTGCTGTAGTTGCAACTTGGTCACGATTTCCATGTGTCATTTAGGTGCAACCCAAAAAGCCCTCCTATATTCAAAATTCAAAATATTCAAAATGGGTTTCCAAAACAAGGGCCCCAACAGTTAGTTGATCTGTTCGATATCTACTGGTACCACATTTTGGACATTCTGTTTTCAATGCATGTTCTCCGTAATATATAATATGATCTTTAGGAAATGCATGTATAGTGTTATATTCCATTCCAAAGTGTTTCATAATAGCACGTAGATCTCTATATGTTCAAGGTAAAGTATTTGGCGATGGTAACAAATATTCACCCAACAATCTACAACATAAACAAAAACTAGTGTCTTGTAAAGATTATTAATCATATATATATATATATCATAGTTATTATAATCGGAACCGGTGACCGGACCGGTGGAGCTAATGAACCGGGTTTCGAATCGGAACCGGTCTAGCCAGTAGCGGTCAGATCTCAATGAACCGGTTTTAAAAAAAATACATTAAATAATTATTTTTTAATTAAAAAAAAAAACTATTTTTAAGATTTGCAACCATGATTCCAAGCCAATAGAGACAAAATATGAAAATTTTGCTCATTTATATACCATGCAAAGGTGAATATATCAAAATGGCACCAAATGCAATATATATCATCAAAAAATACATAAGCAAACTTGTTGAAGTAATGTATCAGGTTTCTCTTATATTATTCACTGTGTTTTATTGCTGAGTTAATATTATAATATACAATCTGTCTTTGCTCAGATCTGTTGTCAATTCATTGTATCAGCCTTAAAGACAATTCTGGGTTTAGTATATATATATCAGACCAACATTTTGAAGATCCTGTATTCTTCATTATCTATGTTTGCTTGGCAATAAATTTCTAGAAAAACATCTACAACACTTAGAGGTATTGAATTGGTTTATGAAACCCACTATTAGTGCTATTTGTAACAATTTGAGAGAGCATTACAACTTTAGCAGTCTGCTCACAATGTGTTTGACAAAATTTATCTCTGAAAAGATTCATTTAAACCCAGAAAACTTAGTAGCCAATTTAGTGCATTTCCAAGCGGGAATTTTCTAGTGGTCAATTTATTATTTCCAGTCACATTTTCATTAGGTTGTATGTTGTTGTCCCTTGAGTGGTGTCAGACCATTTGCATCAGTCTTGATGCCATGATCAAATTGCTTGTATGTTGTGTGAAAGGTTTTGTATTTATGCTGCTGCTATGTGTGAGTAGAGAGAGAGGGTCTGACAGTTCCTAGCTGAGTGTGAAATAAGGTTGCTGCTGATTTTTTTGAGAACAAAAATTGTCATCAAGTACACTTGATGAGTTGCATGCTGCCAGGGATTTTATGCTAGCCAGCCTTGTATTTATCAGTCATCATGTGTATTGTTGCTGCTATAAGGTGTTGAGTATGAGTTATTAGAAAAGTTTTTTGCTAGTATAATAGAGGAATTTGCAGCTCATGGAGGAGACACTGAGGAATTTGCAACTCATGGAGGAGCACCTAACCGGCCGGTTAAGTACGGAACTGACCGATTTATGCATAAACTGGCCGGTTCCTTACTTAACCGGCCGGTTAGGTCTGGTTAACTGGCCAAAATAGGTGAGTATAGGCTATTGACCAGGTTGCAAGGCCGGTTCCAACCGGCCGCTGTCCTGACTGGCCGGTTTTGATAACTATGATATATATATATATATATATATATATAAGTTATTATTTTACACATTTATTACAATTAAAAAAAAGGGAAAATAATCAACATTTACATATATGTGATCATATATACATATTGCATACCTTAGGAGTTGTGTCATACATCTGTTCGACAAATTATTCATAACCTTTAAGTTCACCAACAACAATGTAGTAGAGAGAAGAGTTGCATTTGAGTGTTCAAAAAGTTGCTCACTTGACCTTTCAATCAGAGGTACATCCTAAATACCGTCACTGCTATCTCCACCATCATCATCTGAATCACCATACAAGTCTTGGAGCATTTGATTTGTCCCATCATTAATGTGAACTGTCTCATTACTGTCATCATGATCTACCTCCATGGGATCATTAAAATTACCTTCATCATTCGCTTCATGTTCTTCACCTTATACAACATCATTTCCAATACTAATATTTGCTGCAATATTCTCTTGTACTGGTGCAACATCATCTAATCTACTACTATTTAGCTGTGGAAGTTGGTTGATCATATACAAAAAGTTGGGGGGGCAACTGTGCCTTTATGAAAATTACAAACATTAATAATTAAACATTGTTGTGCATATAAAAAATATTAAAATAATATAAAATTTTACAACATAATCAAAATGAAGATAGATAATGAAGATATATAATTAATTACCACGGGACGATAGCCATTCGATCCACCATCAATGTGCCCATATTTCCTACAATGAATTGTTGTTGTTGCTATTAAAACTCTAACATTATTTCTCATACAACATTTTTTACAAGGGCAATAAACTCTACCATCACCCCTTTCACCCTTTTGAATTTTTTTCCACCTCCAATGTTTTCTTCCATTGATGCAAATTATCCTATAAAGAAAATAATAAATCTCTCTCAATGGTGTAGAAAACCCAAGACTTGTTGAACTCAATGGGAGCTCAATATATAAGCAAAAAGAAAATAAAAGTGGGCATTTTACAAATTGTGGGCTTTTTACAAAATGTGGGCTTTTTACAAAATTGTGGGCTTTTTACAAATTGTGGGCTTTTTACAAAATTGTGGGCTTTTTACAAAATTGTGGGCTTTTTACAAAATTGTGGGCTTTTTACAAATTGTGGGCTTTTTACAAAATTGTGAGATTTTTACAAAATTGTGGGCTTTTTACAAATTGTGCACTTTTTTTATTCTTAATGCATTTTCTATAGAATACTAAACAGATTTGTCCAAAATTTGAGATGCAAACTGTAGTCTCTACTACGTTTTGAAAATTGCAGGTTTATAAAAGATAAACTGCGAACAAAATTGTACCACTATGATAAGAAGTTGTCAGAAGCATTCCTTCTGCTTCACAAACGTGGAACTACCTTAAGAATTCTTATGGTTGATATAAATATTAGAGCATGGAAGTTAAATGTAGTATTTATGCTAAAATACTGAATAACAGCTTGAGAGTGCTCTTCAGATACTGTACGAATGCACCAAATTAAAGGTGTACCATTACTAAAGATAAATGGCCAAAAATAGTCAATTTTGATATCGTGAAGTTATGTCTTTCTCGGTAGAAAACTGGGGATAGGATGGCAAATATGAGAGAACTAAGTTCCAAGGACTAAAAAACCAAAGGCCAACATAGTTCTGCCTTGAATCAGAGACAAAACAAAGTTGCCCAAAAAAGTGTTTGAGAGCACCCATTGAAGCTCCTATATATAGCAGAGTCAACATTTTCCTATTGAACAAGTTTGTATAGTCAAAGCCACAACAAGATCAAATAGCCACGATCCTAAATGAGAACCAGAGCCAAAGCTAAGACAGATCCACATTTAGCAGAACAAGACAACCATAGCAAAGGATTTGACCACAGAACCAGATCATGAGAGATAGCAAGATTCTTGCTTCCACTGTGGAAATGTAGAAACTGTACAAGGGCTTTGCTTCCAGCAGATTTCATTGTGACAGTAATTGCTATGGTGTTGTAAGCGCTCATTAGTAGAATCTTAAAGCCATTCCGGAATTCTTTTAACTTGGAGAGGGTTTTCTGTGGTTATAAATCCTCATGTTCAAATTCCATTGTCGATTGGTTGTGTTTGATATTATGTTTTTACTGTCCGCAGTTGAATTTTCGCACAGAAAATTATCAGTCTAAAGCGGAGCAATTTTGCGATGTTTCTTTTGCTTCCTATTGTGAAGTATTTCGCTCAGAACTATACTCGTTGTAACAGAGGTCTTGGGCATAGAACAGGGGACTTGGGTTTTTTGGAATCAAACTTCATGTTAATATTCTCATCTGAAGAATGGCACAGTGAGCCTTAGCATGTAGTTGGGAATACCAATTTGAAGTGCAGGTAGGGCATTTTACAATAGACTAGTTAGATTTCTTGACCCTAATACAAACGTTTCTTCTTCTTTCAAAAAGTGTTTCTCATTTTCTGTAATCAATGTGGGTCATGTTCTTGTTTCAATTAGGGTTGGATTAGCATTTGTTATTGATCCAGATGATCACATTCTGGGTAGCCCTGGAGGCTATTTGGGGGTGATGAGTCCAATAGGTCTCAATGAACTGTTGCCCTCGCCAGGGAATACTATTGCAGTGGAATTTGATACTATTTTGGATGTTGAATTCCACAATCCTAATGGAAACCAGTACCTTCAGCTCCAGGACCTGTTCACAAAAGAGGGTCCATAGTCATTCATGCGTGCAGAGAGGGTGAATTGCAGGCATTGCAACAGGAGGTGTTGTTGTTGTTGCATTGGCCACTAGATTGTTTGTCTGGTTCTGTTACAAGCGCAGAGTATTGAAAAGGACAGACAATTTAGTTCAGATATTGTGAAATTGCCTCAGAAATTCACCTACAAAGAGCTGAGCAATGCTACGAAATACTTTTTTTGAATGTGATTGATAATCAATAATTGCAAGCAAGGGTAATCCCCTTGTGAAACCCAAATTTTTGAGCATTTTCTAAAACTTGATGATGGAGTCATTGTAATGAACAAGCGCCTAGGTCCATATTACATCCAAATATACCAAGCACCAAGATCTATAAAAAAAATCCACAGTATCTGCGAGCTAAGAAGAAGAGGCAGAAAATGTATTCTTCTTACCTGTTCGAATAGTGGTTGGGGTTTACCACGACAAAAATTTGACAGAGCCCATGTAGCATTTCTTATCATTGAAATTCTGGCAGTATCATTCAACTAGGCAAGCACCTGCCTCAGAGCTCCATGACTGAGGGAAAGATCCCTAAATGTTGCAGAGTCTCCAGCAATATTTCCCAAAGCCCAAATAGCCTTACATGAACACCAGTTGAACTCAAATTTGGGTACTAGTTTTTTAAATCAAATTCCAAAATTACAGACATATAAAGATAGTTGGGAGAATAATTTTATGCCTCTAAAATAAACGTGCTACCTATTCTCAAACATTATCATTCCCAGAGGTAAGAAGTTCCACAAATATAGGTAGTGCCCCGTAATCAATCACAACCTTTGTATTCTCAGAGGCTCCAAAAAAACCCAAATAGGGTCAACCCTACTATAGGAGGAAGGGCCTACAGTAAGAACTTACCATTTTGCAAGAGCTGAGGGAAAATGTTGTTCTGCAAGAGCTGAGGGTGAATGCTAAGGGCGAATGATGTTCTGCAAGAGCTGAGGGCGAATGCATGCGTGATATCAGACGTTAATGTAGTTTTAAAAAAAATCATTTTTATGTAGTGCGCATTTGATTTTTGCATTTCAAATTATTTTTATTTACATTTTATTTTTGCATTTCTAATACAAGTGACAAACAAATTTCTACAAGAGGTTGAAATTTTTACTAGAATAGCCATGAAAGACTAATTAAAATGGCTTAAAATGCAAGTGGAACTTCAAAATAAATGTAATTTAAGGTTCTCTCCACTAAATTTTTGCAAAAGTGCTTACATTATTTAAGTTATCTAGGATATTTTTTTGTATTACATAATCAAAATTAAATAATGAAATAGTTGGGTAGTCTTATTGTTTCAAATTAGGACACAATTTTCAAATGGTGATGAAGTTTCATGTGATGATTAACTGACAATATTCTCCTTTCCTATCCTTCAAAAACTATACAAGGTTCCATGTTGCCACATGAAACCCTAACTCATGTAGCAGCATAGGACTAGTCCTCCATTTTTCCCGTCATAAGGCATTTTGCACGTATTTGACGACTAGAATTTGCGGATTCCCGTTTTCCGTGAGGTGCTAGGAAGGATAGAAGACTTAATTTTGATGTTTGAAATTTTTTCAAAAGCTTTCTTACGCCCTTTAATTTCCACTTACCAATAATTTTGCAACACTAGTCCTCTTCGCAATTGCAAGGCTGTACTCAAAAAGTAAGGAAAGTTACTTTTTTGGCTCACTCAAAATTAAAAATTTAATAAAGGAATTACCACTTATAATTATTGATATTTTAAAATTAGAATCAATTTAGTTTTCCCCTTCCTATTACAGAAATTTCACAAATCCTTTATTTTACATAAAACCCCAAAGAAAGAATAAAGCCCATTGCATTGTAAACTTCCAAGGTTGTGATTAGTGAAGCAGTGAAAAAGTACGACTATAGCACTAAAAAATTAGAAGTCCAATCTGCCCCAACATGAAGTAGTGTTAATATAGCTGGTGGCTTGGCTTGATGGTCAAACAGTGAACTACACAAGCACAAAATAAAATCTTTAGGCGTCTAGTTCCTTACACTCGCACTCTCAAGGCATTCAGACTTAGGCTGAGCTCAATATTGGCTACGAGGAAACTAGATTGGCTCATTAACCTGCCATATTTTAATTTCAAAAGGTATGTTCGAAGTTTGAACTGCTAGGGTAATTTATTATTGTGAAATCATAGTTCTAAATTATCTCTTATTCTGTGAGCAATGTAATCTATTAATTGTAAGTAGATTCACTAAAAAAATTCAAACTAATTTTAGCATGAATGATGACAATTTATATATTAATTGGTTTTTAAGAGTATTTGTATTATGTAGGAGCACTAGAAAGAAAAATCAAGACTTCATTTTATGTTTTCCTTATTTTATTGGGCTGAACTTGAGAAAATTGAATATGAATAGTGAGTTAATTGTAAGATCAATGGGCCAAGGCCATACATCAACATTGACCACAATGGGGAAGTATAAAAGCATGGATATTCATGCAAGTATAGTTATTAATGTAAGATCAAAGTTAACTCTTAGCTTCACTAAAGAAATAGATGGAAAAGATCTAGCATCAACTGAAACTCACGTGAAAAAGTAGATGAAAAATGTACAATCATCCAATGGAGAGGTAATCTATAATTATCCAGTAAGACTCTTGGCTATGCCTTGAGACTAAAATAATTCTCAATATTTTTGAATAATCATCCATTGGAATTTAGTAGGAAAACCATAGGAAATCATTGTCCAATGGCCATGCAAAAATATATAAAAAATAATATTTGTTGGTTGTTTTTCAATAGGTGGACCATGATGGGACCACTGAGAAGGTGGGGGTGTTTTTTTAATCATGGAAGTGAGTTTTAGTAGATTGATAGTCAACTTACCTTTCCCTATAAATTTTCTCGATCAAGTTATTCATTCATTGAACTTTGATTCATTCCTACTGTTTTGATACACAATACAATCCAGTTGATTCTTGAGTCTTCATTGAGAATGGCATTCATAGGTTGTCAAGAAAGAGGTTATCATGCACATGCACTCTTATTTTCTTGGTATCTTTGTAACTATGTTCAGACTGAGTTCTATATTTTTAAATTATCATAATATTTCATGATTATTAGGCTTTTATTTTGTCTTTTAAGAATTTTAATTTAATTATTATTAACCATTAAATTTAATATATATATATATATATATATATATATTATAGTTATTAAACTTTCAATAGAATTATTAAACTTTCAATGGTACATCAACTTTCATACATGAGAAAATAGATACTGAAAAATGGTACATCATGGCCTGATTAATTTCGCTCAGCAATTTCAAATGGTATAACATTTAGTCAATAGTAATCATTAATTTCTGCACACAGAGACTAGTTTCTCTGGAAGCCTGAGATTTCTTTGGCTTGTTATTCTTATAACTACATAGACATAATTAATAGAGAGATTGAGGACAAAGAAAAATCTAGCGCTTAGTCTCCACTACTCAACATGATTTTGTGAGAAATAATACATAGATTGATTTCTCTGAGTGCCTTAGTGTTCTTTGGCTCATTATTTTAATCATAGAAATAATAAAAAATGCACTGAGGATCTGTTCTTAGTTCGATTATGCAATATTAATAATAAACATAAATTTATTGCAATTTAGGGAAAGCTCGTTCATGTTTTTTTCTTTATATTGGAAGGTTACTTTCTTTTTGAAGTAATTTTTAGTAGATCATAGCATATATTGAGGAAATATTAGTTTAACAAGAATCAGTTATTTCTCTTGAAACTTTAGGTATTAAAAGTCCATGACACAGATATATCACACTCCAAAATCCAAAGAAAATGGAAGAGCGTTCAATTTTTTTAATCAAACTTTTATTGATGAAGGGTTAATTTATTACGAGAACGTCATTAATGAAGTGAAAAATTTTAAACGTAAAATTTATTGACTAGAAAAATAATGACCAAAACATCAAAAAAATTGTGTGACAGGTAAAGAGAAATCCAAATTCCAACCCTTCCTGCCACCTGTTGGTGAGTGGAGGTTATTCACTTTTCATTTACAACTTACCAGGTTACTCATGTTACCAATATTTTGACATGGCTCACTTTTAGGTGACTACTTATTGTACTTCTTCTTTATAAAGAACAATTGGTAGATAATTGTATTATTTGAAATCTATAACAAATCCAGGCAACAAAATTACAACAAATAGAAAATTATGCAAAAAATTCACAAGGGCACTAATGTGTGGATACCCTATCATTTCTTAGATCCTCATAACTTAACAACACCTACTATATTGGTATACACATAATATGGCATTTACCTGAAGTATTTCATATGTATTTAGAAGTAAACAAGTTGTATGACAATTGTTATGGCAGATATAAGATGTGTATTATAGTTTATATTTCAATTTTTCTTAAGTATCATGCATGTGTGATTCATATAGTGACTACAATTACCAAATATATTTCAGCGAAGATGTGAAGATGATCTCTCATTAGGTCCTAATTACTTAAAGCATCATTAATTAGCTTTCCAAATGAATAAAATATGTTAACAAATTAGTAAAAACTAGGAAAACAAATCATGCTTTAAAAAAATATGGCACAATGAGTCACACTCCGAGATTTATTTAATTACTCATCAAGTGTCGCTACAACATATATATGATCACCATTACCATAGAAATGGGACATGTGACCATCATTTTGGTTTCGCCAATGACATTCCACATCATGAGCATCGTTTAGGGTTGATTGTGTTGATTTTTTTTAAACAAATCATTTATACATTTTATGGAAATTATAGACACAATTTATAATCACATTACAAGATCATGATGTATGGATATTCCTTATCATTTCTTAGATACTCACAACTTACCAACACCTAATATATTGATATACACATCATATGGAATTTACCCCTAGAATGCCACATGTATCCTAAAACAAATTAGTTGTATGGTAATTGTTGATGCAGGGGAATTAGGCTCAAAACAACCTTTGTCCATAAATAAATGTAAAGGGGGGTCTCATGTTTTATTTCCCCATGTATTTATTCATAGTTGAGTTATTTTTAGTTAATTAGAGAAGAAAATGTGACTGCCCGAATGATTAATGGGCACCTGAAGAGATAGTCAGTTTCAGAAGTTAAGCTAATTTTAGGAGTCCGTCTCTGTCTGTCAAAGGGTTAGTCTCAGAGTTAGAGATATGAAGAGTTTTGAGCGTTAGAGGAGTTGAGTTGATTCGGGGTTTGTATAAAAATAAGCCTTATAGGCATAATAAGGTAGACCTGCATAGAGAACCGCATAGGCTACGTAGCACTGTCATAGAGACAGAGTAGAGGAGAAGGGCCAAGTAATTCGAAGATCTGGTCGAGCCAAAGTTATAAGTACTTCACTGCATAAATGTAGAATTATTTCAATGGTATTGTGCATTTTTTGAGTTAATTATGGCTTGAATGGTTTCTTTGTCCCGATAATCAACTATATAGTAGTCTGGAATACATACTCGATAATTTTGGTTTAATGGGGTCCTGTATGTTGAAAGAGGAACTGAGTCCTTTCCTGAATTACTAGCCTCTGTGCGAGAGGTTCTAGCATTTCCCGAACCCATTGGATATTATTTTAACTTGGTATAAGAATTTCCGGACAAATAAAGTTGTGTGATAACCCGTGTTAAGCACCATGACAGTGGATGGTGTTGCTGTTAGTATGAATCCTTTGTCGAAGTGTACGAAAAAGGACCACTTTAGCTACGCATAACTAATAGCCCTAACAACAAAAGTGGCTGCCAATATCTTCAGATCAGCAGTTAGTTGATTAAGAAAAGAGCTGCAAAAAACCAGATCTATGCATGGAAAGACATTAAGCAGTAAAAATAATGGTTTGCTCCATATACCAATAGATAAGACAAGAACAATTTTTGAAAGAATTTTTTGTATTAAGGGCACCTGGGAGGAAAACAAGAAGGTGTATCCAATTCTCCTCAATGGGATGGGTTCTTGGAAGTCCTCAGCACTTTAGATCTAGAATCTCTCTCTCTTGTTGGTGTAGAAAACTCACACAAAGAATAGAACTCAAAGGGAGCTCACACAGCAAATAGTGAAAAAATGTGACCAAGTGTATAGATCCAGAGTGATCTAATAGGCAAAAAAAGGTGAAGAATGGTAGGAAAAACCCTCCTATTTATAACAACATATTGGGTCATTCTAGATCGTGGTGCATGATTAAAATAATGTTAACCAAATCTAGATCCACCTTTTATGGAATATTTTATTATATTTGTTGGAGGGAAAAAGTATTTGACTTGGGTCAAATCCCTTTATTTGTTAATAATAAATAAATAAATGATTTATTTATCTTTTTAAGGGAGTGGTTGAAGGATAATTAAATAAATAATGATTTATTTAATTATTTGTTGGTGATTTGGTCATATTTAACATGGAATATTATCTAAATATGATTTAAATAATTATTCCTAGAAAATAATAAGATAAATAAAGGTTTATCTAATTAATTTCTTTGTTTTTGGGTTAAAGATGACTAGGAATAATAATTAAATTATGGTTTAATTAATTATTCCATGAGAAAATCAAACAAAATAGGTTTGTTTAATATTTCCTTTTGGGGTTTCCTGTTTAGACCATAAACAACCTAATAAATGTGGTTTATTAAGTTATTTTACATAGTGAAAGCAATTTTACTTAGGGTAAAATTGGTCTTACATGGTGTACTTGGGCCCATCTAATGATAATAGGTTGGATGACCAAAAAATGGTGTAACAATTATGTTCTCCAAACATAAGCTAATATTGCAGAGCAATCAATAGTTGGTTGGAAGGAGGAATTTCAGTTTCAGCAGCTCGAATATAGTGATCAACCGATGCATATCAGCTATGGAAGTGAAAAGGAAAGTGTAGAAAATTTGTAAGTAAGTGAAGGTTCTTTGCCTCTTTGTTTTACTTCATTTTAGTTCATCAGAGATAACTTTCATGAAATCATAAATCATAACTCATTGAGTTTTGATCTTGACAATCAAGAGGAGAATCAAATTTTTTATCAGAGCTCCTTACCATTGTGTTTCTCCTCATTTGCACAAATAAGAGAAAACTATAAACAAGAAGATAATTTAAAACAAAGTTTATTGTACTCTCTAATTATAAATAAATATATGTGTGGTCCAACACAATAACGACCTAATCTTATCTATGCTTCTCTTCACATTAAATTAAAGGGGGAAGACTAATGGGCCAACCTTTCGTACTTTTAACATACTCACCAGCCTGTTCTATGAAGAAATGTGTTGTCAGCTATGCCGCTGTCCAAAGTGTGAAATTTATCAAATATTGTTTAAAAGGGAAATTAAAATATACAATAATTTTCCCAAATTGAATAATGAAAACAACACCACATATTTGGTATTTAAGATATTCCAAAATAAGTATAAGAAATAATGTCGGCCACATATCTGTAAATTAAAAGAAAAAAAAAGAATCGAGTTATGTGACATAAATTTCGATCACAAAATAGTGTCCGACCGTCTGATCTATCCTTCATCTCCCAAGATCAATGGCCCAAAGTGAACCCGATAACTTACCTTTTCCCTGCACCTTTCCTTTTGATTGTGGCTATTCGCTCATTGAATCCAGATCCGACGGCCCTAATAAATTTTCGCGCTCATAAAGTAATCGTTTTATGTTTTGGCAAAGCCATGCGAAATGGGTGGTTTTTCCAAACCACCCCGTGTCGCCACCACGTTGTATCGCGTTCAAAAAGCTAATTTCCGCTTACCACCATTTACCCGCGTGAATACCACTGGTGGTATTCCCTAAACATCACCCATTTAACCTGAGTTTAATGTCATTTAACTATGGTTATACCATCGTTTAATACATTAAAATTATATTTTTCATTCAAATTTTCACCTTTTCGCTTTAAACTTGTAAAAACATTGCAGAACTGTTTTTCCTCAAAATCACGCCGTTTGAACCCTGAGAAATTTTGCAGAGCCATTTTCAACCTACCAGTACCATTTTTCGACGCCCATTGCCCTTAATTTCCATTACAAAGTACTACATTGTCCTCTGCGAAGCCATTTTAAAAAAATTGACGACTGAGCACCTCTGCAATGTCTTCAACCAAATTCCACTGGTTCTCTAAGTACTTTTCTTCGAAATTGCCCTCTGAGATTTCAAAATTCCTTTCGATTTCAAATAATTACCAAAGTTACCGCAAAAAAGTGTCCATTTTTCAGGGGAAACTCTGTCAAAATTTCCCTGGAATCCCTAATTGCCCTTTCTCACAGATTTTTCCATACCATGGTCCATTTTTCTATTGAAATCGATTTTAAATACACGTTCTGAGCTTTAAATTCCTTGCATTTCCTAAAAACCTTGCTCAGAAACCCCATTTTCAGTAGAAATTTGCCAAGAAACCCCTGTTTCTCGTAAAGGAACTTAGCAAACCATTTAAGCTTGCTTCGTTCATATTAAAAATGACCAAGAAATAGGTAACCACCAAGAATGGAGGCCCAAAATCTCAAAAGAAGTCTTCTGCAAAGATTCCTCAGCCTATTTCCTTCAAAATCGACAAACCAACTCCTGCACTCACGGCTAATTCTACAGAAGTGGTTAGACCAGTCCAGCCTCTAGTCATTTCTCTAGAGAACAACCCTTTAGTTGATCTGGACTATAGAATACTAGACCCTAATGTAGAATTTAACCTGCTTGATATCTATAATTGGTGCTATGGCAAATCAGTGGAAAAGGGTGACAAAGATAGTCCAATTTGGGAATCCAATCTGGCTAGATATATTGTCCCTCTCACTCATTCTGTTCCTGACTTTATCAGATTATGCCAAGCCTATTATATGCCAGAAAAAAGATGTATTGTAAACAAAGAAAAAGAGATCATGTTTTACATCACTGAAGAGTCGATAAATTCCATGCTGCAAATGAATCATGACCCCAATTCTGCTTCCCTATCAATAAAAGATTTAACCAAACTATATCTTGACTTGGATTTCAATACTAGATTCAAAATATACTAGAATTTTTGTCCAAATCAAGTTGATATTCCTAAGTTAAATCCTCCTTTCGACACCTTTGATTTCCCAGATGAGACTAGACAGATTGTCTCAATGCTCTCCTTCATACTAGGATACACCAGTGTTGAATTCAATGATGTGGCTATCCTAGGTTTTCTGTCAACTCTAAGCCCTGTTCAATCACCATCCATTCAGTTCAATTTTGCTAGATTTATTGCTGAAAGTATGCATTATCAGTTATCTAGATTATCAGAAGAAGGAGTTTTCAGATACTCCTCTTATCTACTCCACCTCTTCCTATATTATCAAACAGATAAGTTTCCAATTGAATGTCAGAAAGTGGATGTAGAAGGAAAAGTTCTATGAGTAGTATTTTGGTCATCTATTCTAAGGAAATGGAACAGAGAGTATAGTTTTACAGATTTCAACGACTCATTTATAGCCCCTGCTATGTATCTCTTAGAAAAAGAGGAGATCCCTAGGATCAATGATGAGACAAGAAGAATTTTGCGGTTGTCAGAGAGCTACAAAACTAGATATTGGTATTTATATAAAAATCATACAGAAATCAAAGTGTATGGCTCATCCCTAGCCCCATATAAGTTACCCAGATTTGTTACTACAAGAATATTTGATTTAGAATATCTGAGACAACTATTGAATGTAGATGAAATCAACTTCGTAGCTTCCAAGAAAAAGACCCAATTGAAGCTGAAAAATCAAATTGGGCCATTCATTGTGAATAACAGAGAAGTTGCCAATGAGATAAATGTAAAACTTAAAGAGTATAAGTTCCCATGTAGTTTTACATGGAATTATGACCCACAAGGTATTTTGAGTACAATAAGGGTAAAATGTAAGTTGCCTGTTTACTTGCATGATCCTAAGCCCCATATTGAAAGATATGTAAATAAAATTGAATGGGAGCCAAACACCCTATCTGATGATGATTCACAGGCAGTACAGGTAATACAGGTAGACAGTGGCAAAGGCAAACAGATTGAACAGAAACAAGTGGCTTCTACAAGCAAAGATACTGATTATGTATATAAAAGAGATAGAGAAGGAGATAGTTTCATAGTTGAGACTATTGAGGACAAAAAATTCAGAATTCCTTATAGTAAAAGAAGCAAGTTAACATAAGAAGAAAAGGATAAGGCTGTAAATATTGAAACAGATGATGAAGGAATAAGAATAGTCACTGAAACATTAAAAGAGCTTCAAAATGTAAAAATTGGAACACAACAAAAAGATACAGTCATGAAGGAAAACCAGGCTACTGTCGATTTGCCTCCTTCTTCTCAGGAAACTGAAAATACAGAGTCAGAGATTCAGATCAGATTCAGACAGATTAAAGAGAAGAATGAAGAGATTAAGAATCAAGCTTATTCTATATTTCTTGAGGAAAAGCCTGGAAACAAAGACAGGCTTCTTTCAGCATTTGATTATTCATCCAATAAATTGGTAATGTAATTCTTGAAGCCTACAGTGGCCGAGCCAAAATCAGTTGCAGATTATTCCAAAACAGATTTTGAAGTTGATGTAGATGCCATTCATGAATTAGATCAAATTGAATTTCATAGGAGCAATACTGAAATGATATATTCCAAAATTGTCAGTAAAACTATGAAATCAATTAGGCTTGAGAAAACAGTGCTCAATCTCCAAAATCAAATGAAGTTGGACAAAGCCTCACTGTATGCTAATAATTTAAGAATAAAAGCACTAGAAGATATAGTGATTGAAGCAGGGGGTGACCCAGCCAACATTGAAGGGGTGAAAGTCTTAATTAAACAAAAAAATGAGGATATAGCTGCTCTTAGAAAACAGTTGAAGTTGCCTCAGAGTGAAAACTCTCAAGCAAAAGAAATTCTACATAAAAAAACAGAGAATGATGAATTAAAGCAACTTGTACATCAAATGATAGATCAGATAAAAAGAATGGAAAGTCAAACAGAAGCTCTAATGAAAGAGAATGAAGAACTAAGAAAAGCACAACCAATGGTCATTCCTAAAGTGATCCCCATTGTAAACACTGCTATACCATCTACTTTGGTAGAACACTTAGCACCGAAAGGAGTACCGACAACTGCAATGCCAATTACTTCTTAGGAAATATCTGCCTCTTCTTCTTCATCCTCACAGAGGAGCACACTACAAGACCAAGCAGCTGTGATTAAAGCCATGGAGGACATATCTATTAAAGATAAAGAGATTCTTAGTTTGAAAGGCATTATTAAAAATTTATAAAATTCCAAAAATGATTCCTTGATTACTTCTAAAGGCCATGAGCAAAGGGCCGATTGACTACAAGAACAGGTAAAGATTCTGCAAGCACAAGTAAATCTTACAGATCAAGTGGCCTATATAAAAAATCATTTATGGACCAAAATTATTGAAGGCATTCATTCTCAATGGCCTTCAATTCGGATAATTTATGAACAGAGGGAGTTAATTCAAGTTGCTAGTGCAGATATTGACAAGACTAAGAGGGAAATTGAAAATAAACCAGCCCAAGAAATCCAACTCATAGCTTTTTTAAACAGTAAAAACAAGGAAGAGTTGGAAGACTTGAAAATTGTTGATAGAATAGAAACCATTCTTCAAATCAAAAAGGTCCTGAACAAAAGAAACATAATGAGTAATCTAGAGGACTGGTGTAAAGACATGAATGTATCCATCTCAAGATTTTTAGCCAAATACAAAACATTGTTAGAAGCAGGTTTGTCTGATATTCACGCTTTGAATGAAAATTTAATGCCTCAAAAACATTATGATATAAAAATCAGAAATCATGCAAAAGAGCAAGCCAGACAACCACTGCCTCAAGGATCACCAACAGGAAAAATAATTCTTCAGTATTTTGAAAACCTGTTCTTTTTAGATAATGAGATGAGGCATATGTTCAGTATCAAGCCTAACTTTGCCAAGTATACAGAGGCAGATGAAAGTTACAGAAAATTAAAGACTATGAAGATCCCCTCTGCAGAAAAGTGGCAAGAATTCACAGATCTGCTATGAATTTAATGGATAAAAAACAGGAAAATCACTTGGAAATTCATTTTTTACTGTTACCTCAAATGGTAAAAATACAGGGTTAAAGTGTATCAGTAGGTGAAAGAGTGTCAGTGAAAATAAAGTTACTGTTGGTTATTTTTTAATTACCACAGCAAAATAGCTCAAATCATATGAATAAAGAGTATCAGCGTTGAAAGTTAGAGGAAAGGAAAGTTCTTCAACCACTTTCCATGATAAGATGCACCTAATGCTAGCAGTACACACAACACAACAACAATCAGTTCAAATTAGAATAATCAGTTCTATTTTTGCTTGTAAAAAGGTAACAGCTTGCAATCTGTTTTGCAGCTGTCCCTCTTTTTAAGTTTTCTTTCCCATTTTTTATTAAAACATTATCTCAATTCCTGAGATACTTTGTAAACAGTTTTTTGTATAAATACTTCACAATTCAAAGTATTCAGTGTGAATAAAATTTCTCAAGACAACTATAGTCTTATTTGCTGGTTATATTGAAGTTGGTGAGTCAATTAGCGAAAGTAGTAGACTGGAAAGAGATCAGAGACATCATAGCTAAGGATTCTTGTGGTGACAAGATAAGTCTCATTTCTTTCCTTGTTTTCAGTGTATTTCTTTAAAGTTTACATTCATTCATATTATGTTTTTCTAGTCTATAATGATCAACTAAGGAAAAATTAAACAGGATTAGTGATAATAAGCTCCCTGTTTTGAAACTTGTTGGCATTTTAATGTTTTCTACTTGATAACTGGACCATAGAATTCTTAATTTCTCTAGGTCCCAGTTAGATCCCCTTCTTCAATCTTCTTATCTGTAGCTTAAGGATTCTTAAGTGCCCTTTTGATCAGATTCCATCCACTCCATCAAATCAAGCCTATACATAGCCTTATAAGGTCACCTATCTTGCCCTTAGCACATTTGCATCTCTGAGCCTTATTTCTTAGTTCTGCTTGCTTAAAGAGTTGACTGCATTGCCCAATATTCTGGTAGATCCTTCTGGTTTACCTTGAAATCTCTTTATTCTCACCAATCTTTTAAAATAAAACCCAAATACACAATCATAGCTAGACTAATATCTGTTACTAAAACAAAGCTAAATCATACGGAGAGATCCCTCTCTGGAGTTCAAGAAGGCTAGATCTTGAATTCCCAAAGTGGTTCTTGGTTACCCCTGGTGTTCTTAACTACAAAAATCCCCATCCCACAACCTGAGAATTACTAGGGTGAAAACTCCCACAGCTAGAAGAGTTGACAAAGAAAATTGGATTGAGTACAAAGGTGTGGCAGGTGGGTTTTACCCTGCACCAATTGTTATGGTGCATATATGATGTGTATTACAGTTTATCTTATAATTTTGTTGAAGTAGCATACAACAATTTACATAGTGATATGAGAACCACTCTCTAGAGTATACATTGATTTTGTACACATGGCTTTTCAGTTTCTTTTTAAGATATATCATTGGTGATGATCACATGATTATATAATGAACCATTAATTTGAACTATGAAATTATTCCTCACAACACACACACACACACATATTGATGAATTAATAATTTTTCTCATATAATTTTTTTAATCTATTTTGAAAAAAAATAAAAAATTATATATAATTATTTCTAAGAAGAACAAGAGAGAATTCCTTACCATATCTTCATAAAACATATACATTTCCAAACATATACATGGAGTAAAATGAAGATTAAAAGGAGATATTCATGGATTTACCTATAACATCACCTCATAATTAATAATGTAAATGTACAATATTGATGATACATAGGTTAGGAGAAAATTAATCTATTGAAATTTCATTTCCAAAGACTTCATTGTTTCACTCAGAAACACACTCTATTTCTATTCAAAAAAATGAAACGCACTGCTGTGCTATTCAAAAAACTTTTACAACACTCTGCTGTGCAATCAAAACTTTTAAACTGTCTAATGTATATGTTTTAAAATAACATAATACGCCCTTTTTCCTTTTACATTAGCCTTCGGGCTATTTTAAAACACATGCTATTACATATAATAACAAAACAAAAAACTATTAAACCAAACCTATTTAAAGTATTCGGGGCCCACATTACAAATGCCCAAAGTGAAATATTTGCGCATATATGAGCCAATGGTTTAAATAACTATCGGGCGGTGAAACAAAACTTATAACAAAATATTAATAAAACTATATCATACGTCTGGACTTCAAAAAAAAAAACCTGATTTCAATCACAAATTCGCGTTCCAAAATAGCCTGCTGATGTCACCCTAATTTGTGATGCGAAAAATTCATAGAATACGCCATATAAAAATTCAGGTTCGTTTTTTGGCTTTGCATACGGAGGAAAACTGTGACGCGAAAATCAAATTAATTCCACCCTATAATGTTTCGGGTCCGGAATTCCACAATGCAGACAGGGAAAAAAATAATGCGATCGAATCACCTGCTTCCACGTGGATGGCTAATTTGGTCTGTGCTCTGTGGGACCACGTTCTTCTAAATTAAAATCTTCCGCGTTTAGCATTAAATTGCTCTGTTTCCAAAAAAATATAACGCTCTATTTTTAAGTGTGCAAGGACTGTGATTTCAAAACCAAAATTGACTGTTCATTAGTTTTATAAAGCGGCTATTTGACAGAGCCATTCAAACAGATTTAGAAAGCGGCCAGAGGACCCTCATTCACTGAGAATACCCTCCTTGGTGCCTTCTTCGCCGGACAATGATGTGTTCATCAACAGTCGTGAACCCGATGTCCGTTTCTTCGCCAGGCATCTTCACAACAATCTTGTTTCCAGAGGATTGCGAGTCTTTCTCGACAACATAGAATTGCAGGCTGGACAATCCATACCTTCACAAATCAAAGACGCAATTAAATGAGCCTCTCTCATTATTACTATTTTCTCTCCAAATTATGCACAATCGCAAAGGTGCCTCCATGAACTACTCCTCGCGCTGCTCTGTAAGCCGACCATTTTTGCAAAGGCATATAAGTGTCGTTATACCAACGGCGGAAAAAGTGTTGCTATTGCGACGAATGCCTCCAAACGTCGCAATTGCGACACTTAGACATTGTGTCGCAATTGCGATGTTTGGAAGCAGCTGTCGCAAAAGTGTCGCTATTGCGATGGATGCCTCCAAACGTCGCAATTGCGACACTTAGACATTGTGTCGCAATTGCGACGTTTGGAAGTAGGCGTCGCAATAGCGACGCTTTGGGGCATAGTGTCGCAATTGCGAGGTCTTCCTCCAAACGTCGCAATTGCGACACTTGGTATAAGTGTCGCAATTGTGGCACTTTTCTCTAAATGTCGGTATAGCGATGGTTTCGGGCGGGATTGAAAAAATTTGGGGAAATTTCCGACATTTGGTCAAAAGTGTCGGAACCAAGTGTCAGAATTTCCCCCAAATGTACTAGTGTAACCACCACCATTCTTGTCTACAAGTTTGGCATGGTTCATCTTATGATTGCATGACTACTCTCCCTCATCTTGTAGCACAAACACATCTTACAACTCTTCCACAACATCTTGCTTGCCTATCAAAATCATCTATTCAACTCAATCAACTACATCATCAAAATGCTCCATTCCCTACACAATTTCCTGCTCAACTCATTCCACACCCTCACCATAATAAAATAGTACAACATGCTTACAGTGTTGAAATGAAAAATTTACCTACCCTTCCCACCCAGTCTATCTCACATGCACCATTGGAGAAAACTTATACTGAGATTCAGAATGTATCAAATCCAAAAATTGTAGAGGTTATGAAAGAAAACGAGATTTCTTCTAGCCTGCATCAACAAGTTGTTTTAAACACTCAAGAACTTCATGATATGATGGCCATGGGAAATCAAGAAAGTAAGGGATACATTGAAGACTGGTTTCACTCCATTTGTTTGCAGCATCACTCCATACTTCAACAATTTTTGGCACCATATTTTCAAGGAAAGTTGGCTTCTCATACCCTACTATTTATTAACATGCATTATTCAAATTTGGGTATGTACATACTAGAGGTCTTATTTAGAAAATGGCTCTACTAGAAGTACTCTTATACGTAAGCATATTCAATTTTCAAATAAAAGTAGGTTAGTGGAGAAAATAAATAAATAAGGACATAAATAAATATATTTTTATTATTATGTAAAAAAAAACAAATTGTTTTTGTTACAACACGCTGTGGAAATCAAAATCGGTGATAAATATTTTAATTTATTTGTGTATGTAGATGCATTATATTGAAAATAAAATTATACAAACACTTATATTCATTTTTATCACAAATATGGAAAAATTGCTTGAATATCATATTTTTTGGCTTGCGGGCTTGATGAAATTTCTGAAAACAGAGTTGGGACAGTCATGTTTTTAGGGACCAAATGTGAATATTTTTAAAAATTGTTTCTATCATAAGTATCTCTTGATGTTTTATTTCCAAATCAATTTGAATCACTCCATTTGGATTTGAAACGAAAAACTTATAACCAAAACATTGACAGGGTGTCTAGTAGGCAGCTCAGGAATAGAGTTGGGACAGTCCGTTTTTGGAGGCCTAAATGACTATATTCTTAAAACTTGTTTCCATGGTATATTCCTATATGAATCTAGTTTACAAAACAATTTTAATCACTCGATTTTGATATCGTATGAGGAATTTATGACCAAAATACTGACTGCTTATCATAAATCAACACTCTTGAAACTTTGTTTTCTCGGCTGTTCACTAGCGTATTTGACCCATCAATTCTTCTTTTCTTCAAAAAATGTTTCTCTTTGAGATAAATAAATGAATCTAATTTCATTTCCAATTTTAATCAGCTTAATCCATCATCAAATGAAAAATGTATGCTTGAAATATCAACTGTTGGTCTGAGCTGGAAAATTGAAAATGAATCTATTATGTAGGTCGTTCTAAGTAAAATTGACATATCATAGAATTGAATTTTTAAAACCTGTTTCTATTGGAGATAAAAATTTGAATTAGCTCTCATCTGGCTTTAGAATCACTCAATTTGGAAGAAAAAAGAAGAAGTTGTGATTAAAACACTGCAGGTTAGCATGATTGGCCACTGCTCTCCCGCACGTGACAAAAAAATAAATAAAAAATATTTTATCCGTAGATTTGTTATACAGAGTAACTACTTGTTTTTTTTTTGCATAATTCTTGGATTAGGGGAGCCCAATCACCTCTCTTTCTCCATGATTTAATGTTTTATTGTAGGTAGACACTCGTTTTTTTGCAGGTACTAGGAGAAAAAAGAAGGTCAATTTATGGATGAGCGATTCTTGAAAGAAATTTTAATGAAACAAGGGAATTTCATCCAATTCATTACCCAACGGATTCATAACAGAAGCAATGAAAAATTGATTTCCATTTGAAGATTCATATCTTGTCACTGCTGCCAAAACATTTTTCAAAGAGATCATTTTTTTTCCTTGCTTTAGGAAATAACATCATAGCTTTTGTAACTTAATAAAGTGTTGTTTCATTTCTGATTTCTTTTATGTTTTTGTGTTTCAGGTGTTTCTCCCTTCAAATTGTAGTTTCCACTCCATTGGCAATTGAACAATGAGGACCCTACAATACGAATTCTTGTTGCAGAAGGAAACTCTTCGACAACACCGGTCCACTAAACAATTTATTCTCTTGAAATTTGTACATAAGTTTACCTTTTTCTTCCTTTTTTCTCTTTTTATTTGATTGGATTTGTTTAGATAATAGATTGTACATTAGTTTTTTTCTATTTTTCCCTTGCTGTTCCCTATAGGGACCACCAATTTTCGCGTGTTTGTCTTTTTGTTGTTCCTCTTAAGGAACAGTTGCCGTTCCTCTTAAGGAACAACAATTTCGCATGTTTGTCTTTTTGCTGTTCCATTTAAGGAACAACTGTTGTTCCTCTTAAGGAACAACAACCATTCCATTTAAGGAAAAACAGTTTCGCGTGTTTGTCTTTTTGCTGTTCCATTTAAAGAACAACTGTTGTTCCTCTTAAGGAACAACAACTATTCCATTTAAGGAACAGCAGTTTTGTGTGTTGATTTTTTTGCTGTTCATTTTAAGGAACAGCACTTTTTTCTGTATTTTTTTGTTGTTCCTTTTAAGGAACAACACTTTTTCGCATGCATTTTTTGTTGTTCCTTAAAAGGAACAATAATTTTTTGGGTGTATTTTTTGTTGTTCCTTTTAAGGAATAGCACTTTTTTGGGTGTATTTTTTGTTGTTACTTTTAAGGAACAACAAGTTTTTAGTGTGTATTTTTTTGCTGTTCCTTTTAAGGAACATCACTTTTTTTGGGTGTATTTTTTTGCTGTTCCTTTTAATGAACAACACTTTTTTTGGGTGTATTTTTGTTGTTCCTTAAAAGAAACAACATTTTTTTGAATGTTTTTGTTGTTCCTTCAATGGAACAACACTTTGGGAATATTTTCGAGAACAACCCTTTCTCCCTCTTGTGCGATTATTCCTAATTCATCTCAACCACATTTTATTGATTCCCTTGTATTGCATGAAGTACAATACTTTTATGATGACAAAAATTATGGAGTCTATTGAAGCAGATGAATATCCTTGACGTTATGATCTTTAACAAGACAACTTCTTGATGATAATTTTTTTTTTTTTTTTAAACAAAAGTGACACAATTATTTATATATTACTTTACTGTATTGATTTCTGCTGTATATGATACTGATTGATCATCTTTACCATGCTGGTTCCACTTCTCCTGGCTACAATTATCTCTATCTATTATAAGTAATATTATGGGTATATTTTCTTTTTATTGACATGTTCAAACTTCTTCCACCATCCCCACTCTTAAGGAGTACTGAGCCTCCCTCTATTTATCATAAAAGTTGTAAAAACAACAAAATCTTGTCTACAGATAGAGGATAGGGGGTCTCATTAAAGAGCCAACCTACCATGTTCATAAGGTTGTAGCGAAGTGACATTCCCACTATGGCCACCACACCAGGGTTATGATCCATTGGATAGCCACAATATCCTTGGAACAGAAGGTCTCATCACGAGCCGACCTGATCACTTTTGCTACTTCCCAGTGAATGGCAGTGTGGTTATCTAGTTACCACGCCAGCACACTGATCTCTTCTGTAGAACAACAATGGAATTCTCCAACTATAAATTGAGGATCCTGGCTCATATGGGTTAAAAAGCAACCCTGCTGAGGCTATGGACGCCTGCTGGTAGTAGAGGCTCTACTTATGGTATTGAAGTTCTATTTTCAACATCAATAATTATTATAATACCCTCTTCCTACTTTTCTTTTTATCAGAGAGATTATTTCCCTAATTTCTCCCTACTATGAACCTTTACGCATGAGTTAATGTTTTTTAATCAATCATATCATTTACAGATGGAATATCGTCAGCAAGGTATCTTTTCTTGCATATTGTTGTCCTTTTTACTTACCACATTACCTATCATCAACCCAAGCATCTTATCTCTTATTCATAACTATATTTATACACTTTTCCCTCATTATAACCATACCTCTTGCTGTCCTATCATTTGATATGTGTACTCTGCTTCATTTACTGCTGTATTGTTTGTTCCCTTACTTTGTCGTCAGCACAACACTTTTTCTATGCTTTATGGTCATGGAATCCCTTTTTCAATTGGAAGGGGGAATGTATGCATTATGGATAGCACGTGATATAATTACAGAATTCTGCCATAATTTGTTGATTTGTCACAATATTCATACTGCATTTCTACAGAAGTTTTTCTGATTGAACTTTTGGCATACATCTTATCTGTTGCTCTTCAAAATTAACAATGTGGATTCAAGAAAACTGCATGCAGAATCGTGATTTGTTTACAGGAGAACAAAAAGTATGGGGGGGAAATTCTATTTGC
Source organism: Pinus albicaulis (assembly GCA_034641835.2). Lineage (NCBI taxonomy): Eukaryota > Viridiplantae > Streptophyta > Pinopsida > Pinales > Pinaceae > Pinus > Pinus albicaulis. The sequence continues at coordinate 393,572,404 of CM076575.1, forward strand.
AGCACGACCACACTATTGCAACTAACAGCAAAGGCTCGCACAACTCGCGAACGCACACAATTCTTCAGACATGATGTGCTTGCATGGCTTCCACCTTTTGCATCACTTTCAGTATCCGCTCAGCCTACATCAGCTTCAAAAAATGCCAGTCCCTACATGTCATTCCACAATTTTTTTTTTCGGAGGTAACACTTGAGGTAAAATAGCATAATTTTCTGATTTATTACGAATTTAGGAGAATTTCATGAAAATCCATTGAGCATTATTTATCATGATTCATTCCACATCTTTACCACTTCCCATTTTTCATAGACATATCATCTTTCAATTTGGGGGAGTGTTTCTTTCGTTCATTTCTTTCTTATGACCATGTCAGTGATATTATTTATCATCCATTGATATTCTTATTCATTCTCAACATCTCCCTTATTCCATGTTGTTTTACACCAAGCATAGATTTCAACAGATTGTAGCAACCACCTCTCTTTGTTTTCTAGCATTGCATGAGGACATGCTAATTCTTTAGTTTGGGGGAGGAATTGCTACACATGATGGATGTTTTCTACTTTCTTTCTCGTTTAAGGCATACAATTCCATTTTTATATAGTGCAGAAATTGATTTGCATATATCTTTAAAACTATGAACTGAATTATTGTGATTTTTGGATAACAAAGAGGTATCATTAAAATACACAAACCCAGATAATTTCACGCTAAATTAGTTCATAAAATTTCGAAAACTATGCACTATCACCTATAACCATTTTGTTTATATCTCATGATCCGTGCATCAAAACGATCTGATTTTTGAGAAAATGGTTAATAAAGTTTGTTGTTACTTATATCACATTTTTCTACAACTTCGTATACATATAGTTGAACGTTAACTGTAAAAATTATTAAGCCTTCATCAAGATTGCTAAAATTGAATATTCACTATTTAAGGAAAAATACATTTGTTCCATCCATTTCATGAGTTGAGGTGAACAATTTTTTTTGCTTGGTTAACACATGGGTTTTGTCTTTGGGTTGCATGAGGACATGCAATATATTCAGTTTTGGGTTGCATGAGGACATGCAATATATTCAGTTTGGGGGTATGTTGGGCCGCTAATATGTCATTATTATTATAATTTTTTAACACCTATTTCATCCATTTCTACTCTTCTTTATCATGTCCTTTATCATAATTTATCATATAATTCCATTTTATAATTATTTATGCTCTTATGGATAAATATTATTTCTTCTCCTTTATTTTTAATAAATTGATGATTATGCATGATTTTACCAATTATGGTTTATTAATAAATTTTTTGTAACATCACTCACCATTTTAGCCTCTAAGATATTTTCCAGATTGCAGAGTTGATCTCCAGCTCATCATTAAATATGCCAACTTAGAAATTCGCTGGAATAAGAAGTGACAATTTTGCATTGGACGTATTGGGCAAATGGAGAAGAATCTGGAAAATCCGAAACATGGGTTTTGTCCAGAATGAACCAAATTAACTTTTGAAAGAATATTTTGTCCAAATTCGGCCTATATTGAGAGAAACAGAAGGTTCTTTGAGGACGATTTTCTTATATTTGCTGTTGTGGCCGTTTTCCAAATTCTTCCAGTTGCAATACCAAATTCGACCTGTTCCTGTTAAATTATTGATGGAAGGATATTTTAGATATGATCTTGCTGATCAATTGGTTGTGAGAAATCAAATTTTGTAATAGGAATCATTTTTAATCATATCGGTTGTAACTTCTCTTTTCTCTATGTGTATTTAAATCATAACAGAGATCAGAGAAGGGGGGTTATTATGGGGATTCATGATGGATGATTAGAGAGAGAATTATATAAATTATTAGATTAGAGATAGATATGATAGGATATGAGGAATGGGATAATTACTATTGAAATTGTAACTTTGATCATCGATTCTCGTTGTTGAAGCAGAGCACGAACTTACTGTAATGATTATGCAATAATGAATATATAAAAATAGTTGCAGTTCCTTCACATCTCCTGAAGTAATCCGGTGGTATTCACCGGTGCCTAAGGGCCTGGCTCCTGGTGGATCTATTTGTCGTTCCTATACCATACAGTGTGGTTTTCCTTATTTATGATTTCTGCAAGTGTGGTTTGTTTAATGATTACTTTATGCAATTGAATTGCGTTGCCGTTCTTTTCCCTCATAACAATATCATTGATTTCTGCAAGTATATTGTTGTGTTGCTCATTCTAATTACAGAGCTTCGCTGTTCATTTCAGTAACTTAGTTTTGTTGTTCATTGCAGTCACATAAGCGTTGCTGTCTATTTCTATTATATAGCGTTGCTGCTCATTTACTTTCTGCAATCATTTAGTTTTTCCTTTTAGCATTCTTACAGTTAGCATAATTATCTCATTTCGATCAGTTGTAGTAGTATTATTGATTTAATTCATTGGAATTTCCAATTGGTTATTTAGTGTGTTGTGTGTGAGATCAACAACTATAAATAACATTGGCTATTGCTGTCAAAGCTCTCAGATTGAGGATCTTATTTATGCTTGATTAGTTTACATCAGTTAAAATAGGAATGAGTTATTGCTACTGTATCCTCGACTGATAATTGTTGTTACTTTGCTAAATGAATGATTTAGTTTTAGAGCATTGATTTTCCTTTAGTTGCAAGTGTGATTTATTAAAAGAATCCATTTATTCTCATATTTGAAAGATCTATACTACATTTTAAGAAACATTACTCTCTGGGATTATAACTTGCACATATTGTGTACACTCTTGAAATAAGAGGACTTGCCCGGGTTGGTAATTAATGTGGGATAAATAAGAGTTTTAAAAGGCACCTTTTATACCCCAACACACTGACCTTGGTTCATCTTCTTCACATGAATCATCTCCTCAAATAAACCTTCCTCATTCAACTTCCCCTAAGAAATCAGAAAATGAAGAAAGCAGTGATGGCCAAGAAGAAAGAAGTGATGGCAAAAAATAAATCAGTGATGAAAAAGAAGAAAACAGTGATGGAAAGGATGATGAAAATGAAGAAAAAAGTGAAGAAGAGGAAGGTGGCAGAGAGGGAGATAGCCAAGAAGAAATTAACAAAGGTAGTGACAAAGTTAAGTTTGTTGATGAAGAAGAAAATAGAGTTGAAGCTAATGAGCCTCATAATGAGCAAGATATCCAAAAAATTGAGTCTTATGATGAAGAAAATAACACTGAGAATACCTATGAAGATAGTGGGGAGGAGGCATATGAAAGCAATGAAGAAAAAAAAATGACAGTGACAAGAATGGAAAAGACAACTAAGAAACAAAGTTTGATGTTGTTTTCTGTAGGCAAGAAAATGATGACAAAGGGCCAAGTAATGAAGATAATGAGCAGGGCAATGAAGGAGAGATCAACGAAAGGAACTCTCCTAGTGAAGAAAGAAATGACCCTCACAGTGATGGGAAGACTAATGAAGGTACCCAAGACAGTGACCCTACAAAGAATGCAAACAATGATACAAAGGATCAATGAATACAGTGGGTCAAAAGATGAGGAAGAGGACAGTCATGGAAATGAAGATGTGCCCAAAAAAGATCAAGGCGCTTCTAACATTGTAAAAATATAGGAGGATGGTCCTAAGGATCTTGACAATGATGGCATAAAGGATAGTGAAGATGCTGATCAAAAGGGCAGCCAAGAGCAAGATAAGGAAGATTCACTCATAGAGATCATCCATGAAGAGGAAAACAGTCCTAAGGTCACTAGTGATCAAGCTTTGCAAGTAAAACTTGTTTCACCTTTCACCTTTACCTATCAAAGAGGAGATAGGCATGTGTTTTCTGCCTCCAAAGGGCAAGGGGCCATTCACTCCTCCTCAAATCCAATGAAAGACAAAGGTAAACAACAAGTGAAAGAGGAAGAGGACAATCATGAAGAAGAAAGATAATTTGAGCTCATTCACATAGACAATGATGAGGAAAACGAGACAAGAATAGTAAAATCTCTTCTACAAGACCAAAATGCGCAGATCAAAGACTTGGAATTTAAGTTAGAAAAGTCCAAGGATCTCATTCACTTTTTACAGATGCAGAACAAACAAATGAGTGGCCAACTGGGCATCTATGAAGCAAGGGCACTCAAATATCAGAAAGAAGCTCAAAGGTCACAAGTGTAGTTGGAGGAATACATGGGTGTTTTTTATGAGGATAGTGGTGAAGAAGGCCAGACTAGAAAGAGACCTAAGAATATGGGTCTTAGAAAAGCATTGGCAAAACAGAGAGAGGAAGAATCAGCCCAAGTACAACAATTTCCCCTCACCGAACTTCTTGCCATGGAAATTGAGCATAACAGGGAATCATGGCTTGAGAGAGCCAACATACATCTAGAGGCCAAATTGGAGAAGGCCAACAAAGACTTGAGCTTGCAAAGGAGAATGACTGAGAGCTATAAACAGAGAGATCACTTTGCAAGGAAAAATCTCAAAACTGCCCAAAATGAGGGCCTGGCACCAAATGATGAAAAGGACCAAGCTAGGCTTGGAATTTTGGCCCAAGTTTCTCTACAAATCTCCAAGGAACCATGAGGCACCTACCTACCAATTTTGAGAGAAATTGAACAAATTTTTGTTTTTTGCAAGTTTTGAGGCTAGGAGCATAGCACACTCTGTGCTGCACTTTTTTTCACGGCATATTTAGGAGGAGCAGCATGCTCACCAATTTTCAGCTCAATTGGTGTTGTTTTGACCTCGCTCAAAAGGGTCAAAAACACTCATTTTTTCACCTTTTTGCCCACTTTTCTGAGCATGTGCTGCACTTATGGAAGTCTTGGACTTTTCCACTTTTTGGGAAACTTGTAGAGGTCAGATTAAAAAAATAAAGGTATATCTAGAAAGTAGACTTCAAGGGCCTTCCAATGAGCCATATCGGAGCCTTTTCTGACATCAGGAAGGCCTCCAAAACACTTCTGAAAAAAAATGCCTATTTCTGTGCTGCGTCCCTGGTAAGTTTTCAAATTTTTGACACACTGTGCTGCGCTCCTATGTGTGACTGGGAAAAATGTGGGTTTGGCAAGTTTTCTTAGGCACGTCAGGCCTAAAGGTCAATTTTATTTCCATTTATAGTCGGAAAATATATTTATTAGATATTTTTGTGCCTTGGGCTTTGCAAAGCCTCAAGGACAAATTAGGATATTTATTTTGGGCCAATAGGCTTCTAGATACTCTCTTTGGCTCTCCTCTTCCTTGTTTGTTATATAAGGTATGAGGATTCATTGTAAATAGTTGGGACTTGATGTGTTTAAGAGCAATACATGGTATTATGAGCTTGGGGAAGAAATTGGTTTTATGAAGTGGATGAATGGCTTGTTTGGCTTGATGATGGAGAAACATGTTTGCAGGATTCCATAGCTTGGTGAATGGTGATGTTTTATTAACTTGTTAATGTTTTCTTGTCCTCATTTCTATGTCATTCTTCTTAGTTTCTATAGATCAGAAAAGTATAGGTTGAGACATGCTCATGTAAGCACCTCAAACCTCCTGTTTGTTATAGCCTTTATGTTTTCCTCTTTTAGTCATCTTAAGGAATTATTGACTGCTCCTTAGGCCCACTAAAACTTATTTTTGTTTCATGAATGGTTAGTATGCTAGCTTATAAATATGATTCATGGTATGCCCTGCTTATTTAAAGTTTTCAAAACCCTATTTTGAAGCTTTTCTATGGAATATTGATTGATTAGGTTAAGACAAAGAGGTCTCGTTTTGATCTTGCCCTTTTCCCATGCTTACCAAATTATTTCAGAGTTCCCAATAAATTGATATATGTTGTTTAGGAGTTCCCTCTCCATAAATTGAGTTGTTTGTTTATCTTATGTGTTTTCCCAAAAGCTGAAGGTGAATTTCTAAAGTCAGGAGTTCTAATGCTTCTATGTTTCACTGTAATGTTCATCTTACATGTTTATCAGTTTGAGTATTGTTCATAGAGATTAATGGCTTTTCCTACCTCATGAGTTATTGCTTCAGACTATATATGTTTAAGACCTTTTAGTTTTTTCCCAAACTTAATGTTCATTACACCTCATACATCACCTAAAGGATTCATTAACCTTGCTAAATCATTTAGACACCCTTGACTTCATCTGACCCCATAGCCCTATTTATTTGATAACCTCTCATTTCCACCTATCCTACTTGATCATCTTACCCCAACCCAAAACAAACAAACAAATTACACTTAACAACTAGCTTAAAATCAAACATCCAAAGCGAACAAGTTCACATCCTTCGCATAATAGAGAGAGCCCTCTCTGAGTCCAGGAAGGCTAGGTCCTAGGACTCCAAAGACTGGTTTGATTTTGCCCTATCATTTGGTCTACCAATCTGCCAAATCACGGGACCACAACATATTGGCGATCACAGTGGGACTGAGTACATAGTAGCCTAAAAAACTCTTGTAGACTATTTTAACCCCCAGTTAAACTTTGAAATCCTGTGATTTGTAAATCACCTCATCACTTTTACCAACACAATGGTGATAATGATGCAACCTTTGATGTTAGTGACAATCTAAGTATCCCTTAGGACTTCAGAAAACTTCGTCAAATCATTGAGAACTTAACTGATAGCTTAAGAGTAAAATCTAGCTTTTTCACCATCTTAGCAAATTGATGACTCAAATATAGGACACTCTTACATACCTTAAGGGCTTCATATAGAAACTCATAAAACCCCAAAAAATTTCTAGATTGGCTTTTTTTCAATATTGGTGGTGGACCATAGACAACATATCTTCAAAACTACTAAAAATATCCCCCTGGCGACTCCACTAGCCTCCACTAGGCCTTCTAAATTTTGCTAAGTATCTATAGACTCATGTAGGAATGCACCAAACCAGCCCTGAGAAGTCTAGAAACCTAGTCACACACTGTGTGAGTTTAATAGCACCTAGAGAGGTCAACCTTCTAAAAGCAGTCATAAACTTTCAGCCTATCAAAATTTTGAGTTTGAAATTTGGCTCCACAAAGAATCAATACCAGATCTCATCCACATTCGAACCCTCCTATTATAGTTGATGACCCAGAAAATATTTTGTGGAAAAATTCTAAAACTGGAAACTTAGCTACTAATAGGACCATTCATAAAGCAAGCTCTGTACCTGAACAACTTACAGCCTTGCAAGATCCCCAGTTTGACTTGCACCATACCAAAAACCTTATTAGAACCAAGTCACAAAGTAGAATCGACCATATCGATCTTGAGCCCATAGACTTGAAGTAGAGTCTTAGAAGAGAAGCTTCTCATTCCACACCACCTGATTTCCAACTTCTCCACCACTTTGGCTCTTTTCACCCCAAGTCTTCTCAGAATCAGTTTACTGGTCCAAGTACTTCTGCACACCCATTCACACCACCACTGTGCAAACCAATCCATCTCATAGCACAAATCCTCCACTTGTAAATCCACCATTAGCTCCCACCATGGCAGCATGGTATGCACCCCTTGTGTTACCATAACCATTAGTACCTTTTCCAAATGATTACCAATCCAGAATCCCACACTTCACTGGGGCTGAATCCACTACTGCCCAACAGCATGTAGATAGAATGAATGATGCTTTTGACTACATGGAATTAGAAGAGGAAGCCATGAAGATGAGGATGTTTTCCCAAAGCCTAGGAGGAGAAGCTAAGAAATGGTTCAAAATCCTAACTCCCAACAGCATGCATGATCTCCCTTCCCTTTACCAAACTTTCCTAAACAAATGGGAAATCAAGAAAAACCCTCTTCAAATCCTTTCGAAAAATAGCAATCTCAAAAGAAACATGGGAGAAAGTGTCCAAGACTATTGCACTAGGTTCAATAGTGTTTACAACGCACTACCTCCAAACATGAAATCACCATTAGGCCTAGCCTTAGCTAAATTCCCAGAGGGTTTTGACCTCAACATGGCTTATCAACTAAGAGAAAGAGAGCCCCTAACTTTAGAAGACATGCAAAAAGGAGCTGTTAGAAATTTACCGCAGAAATAAAACATTTACCGAGAGGAATACACATAATTAAAAAACCTAGCAACAAAGCACATAAACATAAACACATATTTTTATCTGGGAAAACCCCAAATCCGGGGAAAAACCCATCCTAATGAAATTTCATTAACCATTGGCCAAAACCCTGGCCAATCCTGCCAAGTGAGCCTTCACCGCTCACCTCTAGGCCTACATTACAATGAAGTATTCCCAGCCTCTTATAGGCTCCATTACATGCAATACCATGGGCCAAAACCATGGGTTCACAAAACCATGTGCCCCAAAACCACTACTATGTACCCTAGTCAACATTGACTCTACCCCGAGTCATGTTTACCTAACAATTCCCCCCTTCAACTTGACTTGGGGATTATTGACTAAATCCAGCCAAACCTGGTAAGTGAGACAACCCCGCTCACTCTAGCTCTTCACCCCTCAAATTTTTACCCAGGGTAATTGTAAACTTGACATCCCCCCTATCACCTAGGTCTAACCCAGACTTTACCAGTGATTACCCAGGGGTACGCATGCCATAACAGGTCTTACAACAATATGCCCATTTACATGTAATAAAATTAACTCCATTATAATAATATATATATTATTTTGTTTCATTGTTGCTGTCTTTATACATATGAAATCAATATCCATATAAAAAGAACCCATCTACCGGATTACATGGGTCACTAGCCTCTATAACCGCCAGTCCTCTAGGAATTCTCTTCAGATACATGGTTCATTAATTAACTAATCCACGAGCACATATCCTCTCTCATTTTGACAAACTTTGCTCTCTTACCGTAGCAAAATTTGAGGGTCCAATGCTGTGATACAAAGTAAACAATATAATCAGGCTCCACACCCAACAATATCTGTAAGTGTAGAGGCCAACTTAATTGAAAAGAGAGCTAGGCTAATATTAGAAAAGAGGGTAACATACAAAGATGACACCATGCCCTCCACCTCCTCATCTGATTCCAAGATGGACAACCTTCTTAGGACCATGGAAAGAATGATGGAGAGAATAAGCATAAATGAAAGAGCACCCCCTAGGGACAACCAAAAAAATCCCCAAAACAGAAACTGGAATCAAAATTTTAGAAGAGACCCGCCCCAAAACAGACCAAGGGAAAATGATCAACAAATCATGCCACCCTTCCAAGATAACTACATTGACGAAGGGGAAAGAGATATTGAACAACCAGATGAAAATTATCTAAACTTAATAGGCTCTGATAGTGAGGGTGAGGTTTTTCTCATAGAAGAAGAACAAGGTTTTTTCTCCTCAAACCAAGATGAAACGAGCTATCAAGATTCCAAAGACCACGAATTGGGATTAGAAAATGCCATAATGGAATTCCATAGGCAATATGATCTTAAGAGTAAGAAAAGCCGAGACAACTCTAGGAAAAACAACTCGGACACTACTGTTAAGAAAGCTCCCGAAAACATTCTTAAAAGAACAACAGATAATAACAATACTGTGGCTAAGAAATTTGATCCTAACAAGGATAAAACGAGCCAACTGGGTGTTGACACAAGCTGTACTAGCACCTCTGCTAGTGGCCCTGAGAAAACTCTACTGACCAAAGCCCCAAATCAAAATCAACAAATTAAAAATGTGGAAAAATTTATGGTTGATAAAACTAATGTAAATATGTCCAAAGCTCAAGTACCTTTCAGTTTGGAAGGAAAGATCGCTAAAATCAAAATAAACATCCCTCTCATTGCACTGGTAGCTCAGGATATGTACCGCTCCCAAGTTTTGAAAGTTTTGAACATAGGAAATGATACCAATACTTTGAATTTGACAGATGATAAACCAGAACTGTTGTTTGGACCTGAAGTAGATGGAAAATACCAAGAACGAGCCATTCCCCCATTCTATGTTAGCCTAAACATACAGGAAAAATCCTACATAATATCATGCTAGACTCTGGTGCCTCTCACAACCTCATGCCGAAGGTAGTGGTGGAAAGATTGGGCCTAGAAATAACCAGGCCCTACAAAGATATGTATTCCTTCAATTCAAGCAGGATCAAATGCTTGGGCCTGATCAAAGACTTATGTGTCAATCTAACACAAATCCCTGCTAAGAGCCTGGTCATGGATATAATCGTGGCTGACATGATTTTTTCCTGATATTGGGGAGCTAAAATTCTAGGAAACCTCCAACTTGACATGTCTTATGCCACCATCCCAATTTTTAACCAAACTAGGAGACTCTACCGGGAATCTCATATGAAGTATATGGTGAGCATCCTAGATAGACCCAACAACACCCCTATCTATTCCATTCATTCAGACTTGGACTCATTCATCTTGTATAATGAAAATGACCTTGATGAGAAAGTAAATGAAAATTGTGAAGATCTAGGCACATTACAACAATCAGATCACTTCCTCTATGATGAGTTTGACAGTCAAAACTATCACAATCCTGAAACACCACAGGATAACAAAACCAAACTTGATTTTTTGCAAATTGAAAATGAAATGTCAGAAACAAAAACCAGTCTAGGACAGGAAACAGGTTGCTCAAAGGAAGGACAAACCACAAAAAACACAACTTCCTTTTTTTTCTAATCCAAACAAAATGAAGTACCCTCACAAAGAAAAAATATTTGGGAATCTGGAACAAGACAGTCTAATGTTTTTACCTTACCTAGATACTTCATCATCCAAGAAATTTTCCTTTTCAGAAAAATGATCAATTTTCACAAATATTGCTATAGATCCCAAAGAAATTTTTGCTAAAGCTGATATAGAGGAAGATAACATGGGTAAACTTAAGAAGCTTGAAATAATTAAGTTGTCTAAAATTTTATCACTACACACAAAACAAAGGAATACAAGATTGTGCAAAAAAATTCAGAATGCTTATGTGTGTAGGCAGGCTAGTCTAAAACTTTGTAACACAACCATTGTTCTAAAAAGCCTTCCTTTCAAAAATAATCAGAATTTTTTTGAGCAATTGAGTTCACTTAGAAAGAAGGCAAAGGGACATAGGCTTTGTATAGACTTTAGGTATCAGGAGCAACCCTTCCAAAAGAACAAATACCTTTTTACCAGAAAATATCATTCTTTACAAAGGGTAGGGTTTTCTAACCAAATCTCATTGAATGATAGTTTTTCAGGTTACCATCAGATGATACCACTTCAAATCAATCAGCTCAAATATTTTTTCAAATTTCCTTGGGACAGTTGCATGCTTAGACAAATACCTCCTAGGCTAGAAAGTGCTGGAGATACTTTCCGAAAAACTATGCCTTCAGTTTTAAATTTCTCTACTATGGTGTACATGGATGACTTCATCATTTTTTTTAAAGATGATAAAGAATACCTTTCCTACTTGAAGAGGATCTTTGACTCAAACAGATTTGAAGAGAAAAGGTCAAATAAGAAGCACCAAGGGGATCATGGATTTTCTGAAAACTCTTGGAATAACCCTTATACCATGTTGTCAAATAGAGGTAACTATGTTTTCTATTTTCAAGAGTTGAATGGACAAAATATGTTAGGATATCCTTTGGAAGAGAGGATGCTCAAACACTACTTTTTTCAAGATCCTTAGCTTCAAAATTTTCACTCATTGTACATACCATTGTGTGAAGAAAAAGTTAAAAAGAGAGAAAAATAACAAAAACATAGAAAAAATAGAAATGAGGGCTGATTCTAAAGAAAATGTATAGCCCCATACCCAAAAAATAGTAACACTGAAAGTGTGCAAGCCTAAATGCCATTACTGGTGTAAAAAGAATGTCTTGTTAAGCTATATAGCCTAATCATGGCAGAACATGTTTTAAATTTATTTTTGATAAGTTAGTGAAAAGAATGCCGGTCAAATCATTGAAGCTTGACGTGTTGAAGAAAATAGATTAGGAAAGAAAGCTACTAGTTCCATATGCCCAAAACAGAACCAAGGAGAAAAACAGGGATGAATAGCAAACTATGTATCTTAGCCATGATTTTTCTAGTCTTTTTTTGTACAAAAATAACATTTGTGTGCAGCTTGTTTTTATGCCACAAACCCCTGATAAATCAGATTGTCTAATCCTGATTTATTCATGTTTTCAATTTCATGTTCTTAGCTTAGTGAGTGAATCCTGCCAAACATTTTAACCTTGACGGTTAAATAGAATTGGTAGAGAATCAAAGGAGTTCATTAGCCTAATCTGAACTCTCGGAAGAGATAAATGTAGAAATAGATAGTTTGTTTTTTCTTTCAAAATAAAAATTTCAATGGGTTTTCCAGTTCAAGTGCATCCAAGGAAGAAAAAATTTTAGGCGAGTAGGTTGGGTAGGTAAAAGTGCAGTTGAGCTAATCATGCTTTCAGATTTTCAAAATCACCATTTCAGGGAAAGCAGCGGCAAAAGAAAAGAAGAAAATCCATCCAATGGATGAGACACTGGTCTTCATAAGCCAGAAATATGAAATTCTGGACACCTCCTGAAAAGGAGCTGCCCTCCCGAAGTGGAGCCACTGTTAATCATCAATAATTTTTACCTGTTTAGATGACTAAATGCTTTGTCCTGGATTTCTAGAAACAAAATTCAAGAATCATGTGAGTTCTAGAAATCTCCTCAAAGAGAAATTTTTCACTATCCCACTTCCCTGTCGAAGCATGGCCAATCTATCACCCAGACAAGACCAAATCCTGGACTGATGTCCCACACTCTCACTATGTTTGCCACCTCTGCCTATAACACTATGTCTCTGTTTGCCTAAGCCCTCTATTTTCATACCTTATTTCACCAAGTAAACCAAACTTTTTCCCTTACCCATCAAGTGCCTCAAACAATGATGGTTTCAAAACTCCCTTTATAAAATCCCTTTGAAGTAAAACAAGGTTTTCTAGTTGTCTAGGATGATAGTGCATAACAGAGTGTCAAAAACCCTGTCTCCTCATCCAAACTCTGATTCAAGTTTTCAGTCAAAAAACATATTCCAAGGACATTACAATAAGTCATATAGGGTCACCAAGGTTATGCACTATCATGGTTCTAAATTCACTATTTCCATAGGAATTTAAAGAGTGAAGTCAAGAGAACACAAGGATGAGGCTTATCATTGTCCAAATAACATCAAAAACCTCCAAAGGTGTCCTCTTGATAAAGTGGTAAGCCTGCAAAGGAAAAATTTACCATGTCCAACCATTTCTGCATAAATGCTTTGTAAATGGTCAACAACGGAATAGAGGGGAAGAAGGAGACCTAGAAAGCTCATGAAGGCATCCACAGCTGGTAGCAAGATAAAAACAGGCTTAAGTTTACAACGAAGATCATGATCTCATGAGAGAGTGTTATGAAGTGTTGCCCATCAAAAGGTCCATGCAGGTCCTAAAATACAGTGGCACATAAGCAACACTGTACATTAATCAAAAAGATCATTAAAAATTTGTTTGGCTTCAAGCATGAATATTGTAGAGGGACAGCTGCCCTTTGCTTACATTCCTGCAAAGAAGACGAAAAAGTCATCAGATTAGCCATGAGGTAAGGTAAAAGAGAAGGATCATCACATGAAAACCACTCACAACCAAGAAGAAAGCAACAAGTTATGTGTTTGTTGGGAATCAAGATTCATGACTGTTTTGACCAAGAAATAGAGCAATGCTAAGGTTACAAAGGAAAATAACACCTAAAACCCTTCGAATGATCATTGAAGGATTTTAGACATAAATAGTGACTTTGATAAGTGTCTCTGTGACAACTCAGAAGATAACACTGTTTGTTTTTCTAAGGTATCCCTAAAAACTCAGAAGCTTGGGAAGATAGACAAAGAGGGTCAAAATAGTGACAAAGAAACCTCCTTCATCACAGCAGATGGTTTCAAGGGTTTTCAAGCTACCTTATAGGGTTTGGCAGACAAGCACTAATTCCACCTCAGCAAAAGGAAAAATCAGAGTTTTTAAAGAAGAGCAAGAAGGGCAGACATGAAGATCAAATACTCCACTACACCAAAGGTAGAAATAATGACAAGGTCAAAGGAAATAATGTTTCAAATACAGAAATATCAATCAAAAGGAGAAATAGCAAAATGATCAGTTTTCTGTGTATAAGTGTTAAAGTCAAAAACAGGTTCTTTTTCCAAAAAAGGGCTAAGAGCCATAGGCTTGGTGTCTTCAGGAAGGTTGTCAAAATTAAAAAGAGCCTTAAGAGACCCCAGCAGTGAAAAAAGGAAAATTTTTTAATCAAATTGCCCACCTATAGGACCAGAAGCAGACAAAGGCACAATGAGAAAAAGTGAAAAGAAACATTAGGGGAATTTTGAGGTCTAAAATGGGTCTCCTAAGAAAAATGTACAACAAAAATAAACTTTATAACAACCAATAGGATTCAGGATGATGATGTCAACCATGGGGGATGATTCACCATTTTTTAAATAAAAAGGTAAAAATATTAAAAAATAATAAAACTACTTTTTCAACTCGTATTTTCAACTTATCTCCCAAAATTTTTACTCAAATTTCGAGTGGGAGTACTCGTTGGATGCAAAATTTAATTCCTCATCCAAGGAGTACCCATGTTGCATACTTTCAATGAACTCTACTACACAAAAAATGAGAAATACATAAAAAAACGTGATTGTAATCACGTTTTTTTTTTTTTTTTTTAAATTTTATTTATGTATTTCTCATTTTTCGTGTAGTAGGACTCATCGAAAGTATGGAACATGGGTACTCCTTGGATGGGGAATTAAATTTCGCATCCAACGAGTACTCCCACTTGAAATTTGAGTAAAAAATTTGGGAGATAAGTTTAAAATATGAGTTGAAAAAGTAGTTTTTTCATTTTTCCCTCTAAAATTTGATGATGTCATCAAATCTTATTTGATTTTTTCCACTATTATTTTATAATTTCCTTAGGAGGCCCATTTTAGACCTCAAAATTCCCCTAATGTGAACATTATTAAAGTGGGTTGTATTTCTAATTTTCCAAAAAAGTATAAAACCCCTAAAAAGCAACATCTCCCCACTCCTTTGGTCATTTACACACATAGTGAGGGTTTTTAAAAATTTTTGCCAAAGTCCTCAGGAAAAAATTTCTAGGTGCTGCGCTCCTATAGTGTTGCGTTGCGCGCATGTAGCGTCTCCCTGTGTTAATTTACACTGCGCACTGCGTGCCTGAAGATTGGTGCTGCGCTCCTGCAGTTGTTCCCGACGTTCGGAAACTGCATGACACCACGTTCATGGTGACCCAAGCCGCCCGACCACCATGCTGCACTCCTGCCACTACTCCAAACTCTGCACGACACCACTTTTAGGGGTGGCCCGAGCCTCCCAACCACTGTGCTACACTCCTGCCATTGCTCCAAGCTCTACACGACACCACATTTAGGGTGATCCGAGCTGCCCGACCACCATGCTACGCTCCTGCCATTGCTCAGACGCTGAATGAAGGCACGTTCAGGAGTGACCCGAGCCGCCCGACCATTGTGCTGCACTCTTGCCACTGCTTCCGACGTTGAACGAAGTGTGCTGCGCTCTTACCACTGTTTTGCAGCTTTTGCACGAATTCACGTTTAGGAGTGACCCGACTCTGCCCACAAGGTTTTTTTGAGCTTTTTCTTCTGTTGTGGAGGTTCTTCAAGAGGTATTTTAAGCTTTTCTTGCATATGCATGGCTTTCTATATATAAGGCCACTAAGAAACTTGAGAATTGGTGTTAGAGAAGGCAGTGAAATCCTTAAAGACAACACTTGACCTACACACTGCTATGCCTTGACCTAGTCAGACAACTCATCATCTCCTTTATTCCCTTTCCACATCATTTCACTAGTAGTACCATTTCTCTTTAAGGATCTTGAGACACGGGTAAAGAAATACAAAATGTCTGAAGAAGATAATGTTGACATAGATGAGGCGACTCAAAGGCCTAAAAAGCAGCAAAGGAAGGGAGGGATGCCAAATAGGTTTGAACCTATAAACAATAAAGAGATGATAACCTCCCCTACTATTTTGGCCTATTTTCAAGAGTTGGGCTACTATGAATTCTGTAAAAAGGTACAAAAGCTCCAGAGTCACCCTCATTTGACCAAGCTTTTTGCCCTAAATCTTCATAAACATCAAGTACACCTAGCTGGGGTAAAATTTTAGTTGACTGCCTATGCCATCTCTAGGGCCACTGGAATGCCTTGCATAGGAGAAAGGTGGTTCAAACAAAAGTATCTGGATGTAAGCCACTATCGCCCATTCTTGAAACTGAGTTGTTAAGCTAACTGTAAAACTATGTTCCCCTTCTCTCATCTATTGGATAGATATGCTCTCCTAATGAAGATCATCATGAAATACTTCACCTGTGAGGGTAGGTTCTCTAGAGTCTATTCATACCACATAAGGCTCCTCATGCACTTCACCAAAACCACGCTGCTACACATGCCCTACTATATTTGCAAATGTATTGAGAAAATGTCTTCCATCATGCAGAAAAGGCCTCCATCCCAACAAATTTCAAGCCATTTTCATCATTCCCTCATCAAAGTGATTGTCTTACACCAACTAGAACAACAAGGCATCCCCTGGGTGGTTTTCATAGCCCACAATGATTTCACAACTCCACAACCCATTCCTCTGCAAAGTCTGCCATCATCATCTCAAAATACTCCTCACACACCTCCATCACCTTCCACTGACCTTGGTTCATCTTCTTCACATGAATCATCTCCTCAAATAAACCTTCCTCATTCACCTTCCCCTAAGAAATCAGAAAATGAAAAAAGAAGTGATGGCCAAGAATAAAATAGTGATGGCCATGAAGAAAGCAGTGATGAAAAAGAAGAAAACAGTGAGGGAAAGGATGATGAAAATGAAGAAAAAAGTGAAGAAGAGGAAGGTGGTAGGGAGGGAGATAGCCAAGAAGAAATTAACAAAGGAAGTGACAAAGTTGAGTGTGTTGATGAAGAAGAAAATAGAGTTGAAGCTAATGAGAAAGAGAGCCAAAAAAGTGAGTCTTATGATGAAGAAAATAACATTGATAATACCTATGAAGACAGTGGGGAGGAGGCATATGAAAAAAATGAAGAAAACAAAAATGACAGTGACAAGAATGGCAAAGACAGCCAAGAAACAAAGTTTGAAGTTTTTTTTTTGTAGGCAAGAAAATGATGACAAAGGGCCAAGTAATGAAGATAATGAGCAGGACAGTGAACGAGCGATCAGCCAAAGGAACTCACCTAGTAAAGAAATAAATGACCCTCACAGTGATGGGAAGACTAATGAAGGTACCCAAGACAGTGACCCTACAAAGAATGCAAACAGTGATACAAAGGATCAATGAATACAGTGGGTCAAAAGATGAGGAAGAGGACAGTCATGGAAGTGAAGATGTGCCTAACAAAGATCAAGGCACCTCTAACATTGAAAAAACAGAGGAGGACATTCCTAAGGATCTTGACAGTGATAATGGCATAAAGGATAGTGAAGATGCTGATCAAAAGGGTAGCCAAGAGCAAGATAAGGAAGATGCACTCACAGAGATAATCCATGAAGAGGAAAATAGTCCTAAGGTCACTAGTGATCAAGCTTTGCAAGTAAAACTTGTTACACCTTTCACCTTTACCTATAAAAGAGGAGAGAGGCATGTGTTTGTTGCCTCCAAAGGGAAAGGGGCCATGCACTCCTCCTCAACTTTAATGAAAGACAAAGGTAAACAACAAGTGAAAGAGGAAGAGGATAATCATGAAGAAGAAAGAGAATTTGAGCTCATTCACATAGACAATGATGAGGAAAATGAGACAAGAATAACTCTTTTCTACAAGACCGAAATGCACAGATCAAAGACTTGGAATTTGAGTTAGAAAGGTCTAAGTATCTCATTCACTTGTTGCAGATGCAGAACAAACAAATGAGTGGCCAGCTGGCCATCTATGAAGCAAGGGTGCTCAAATATCAGAAAGAAGCTCAAAGGTCACAAGTGTAGTTGGAGGAATACATGGGTGCTTATGAGGAGGATAGTGGTGAAGAATGCTAGACTAGAAAGAGACCTAAGACTATGGGTCTTAGAAAAGCATTGGAAAAACAGAGAGAGGAAGAATCAGCCCAAGCACAACAATTTCCCCTCACCGAACTCTTTGCCATGGAAATTGAGCATAACAGGGAATCATGGCTTGAGAGAGCCAACATACATCTAGGGGCCAAACTGGAGAAGGCTAACAAAGACTTGAGCTTGTAAAGGAGAATGACTGAGCACTATAAACGGAGAGATCACTTTGCAAGGAAAAAGCTCAAAACTACCCAAAATGAGGGCCCAACACCAAATGATGAAAAGGACCAAGCGAGGCTTGGAATTTTGGCTCAAGTTTCTCTACAGATCTCCAAGGACCCATGAGGCATCTACCTACCAATTTTGAGAGCAATTGGACAAATTTTTGTTTTTTGCAAATTTTGAGGCTAGGAGCGTAGCACACCCTGTGCTGTGCTTTTTCCCAGGGCATCTTCAGGAGGATAATCTTACATTTTTTTATTCCCCATCAATATAGGAGCATTATCACCAATTTTCAGCTCAATTGGAGTTGTTTTGACCCCTCAAAAGGGTCAAAAACACTCATTTTTTCACCTTTCTGCCCACTTTTCTGAGCATGTGCTGCGCTCCCAGAAGGCTTGGATTTTTCAACTTTTTGGGAAAATTTCAAGGGTCATATTGAAAAAATAAATTTAGATATGGAAATTAGACTTCACAGGCTTTCCAACGAGCCATCTCGGAGCCTTTTCTGACATCAGGAAGGCCTCTAAAACGCTGCTACAAAAAGGCCTATTTCTGCACTGCGCTCCTGGCAAGTTTTCAAAATTTTGACACAGTGTGCTGCGCTCCTGTGTGTGACTAGGCAGAATGTGCATTTTGAAAGTTGTCTTAGGCATGTCAGGCCTAAAATCCAATTTTATTTCCATTTATAGTCGGAAAATATATTTATTAGATATTTTCATGCCTTGGGCTTTGCAAAGCCTCAAGGACAACTTAGGATATTTCTTTTGGGCCAATAGGCTTCTAGATACTCTCTTTGGCTCTCCTCTTCCTTGTTTGTTATATAAGGCATGAGGATTCATTGTAAATAGTTGGGACTTGATGTGTTTAAGAGCAATACATGGTTTTATGAGCTTGCAGAAGAAATTGGTTTTATGAAGTGGATGAATGGCTTGTTTGGCTTGATGATGGAGAAGCATGTTTGCAGGATTCCATAGCTTGGTGAATGGTGATGTTTTCTTAACTTGTTAATGTTTTCTTGTCCTCATTTCTATTTCATTCTTCTTGGTTGCTATAGATCAGAAAAGTATAGGTTGAGACATGTTCATGGAAGCACCTCAAACCTCCTGTTTGTTATAGCCTTTATGTTTTCCTCTTTTAGTCATCTTAAGGAATTCTTGACTGCTCCTTAGGCCCACTAAAACTTGTTTTTGTTTCATGAATGGTTATTATGTTAGCTTATAAATATGATTCATGGTATGCCCTGCTTATTTAAAGTTTTCAAAACCCTATTTTGAAGCTTTTCTATGGAATATTGATTGATTAGGTTAAGACAAAGAGGTCTCGTTTCGATCTTGCCCTTTGCCCATGCTTACCAACTTATTTCAGAGTTCCCAATAACTTGATATATGTTGTTTAGGAGTTCCCTCTCCATAAATTGAGTTGTTTTTTTATCTTATGTGTTTTCCCAAAAGCTAAAGGTGAATTTCTAAAGTTAGGAGTTCTAATGCTTCTATGTTTCACTGGAATGTTCATCTTACATGTTTATCAGTTTGAGTATTGTTCATAGAGATTAATGGTTTTCCCTACCTCATGAGTTATTGCTTCAGACTATATATATTTAAGACCTCTTAGTTTTTTCCCAAAATTAATGTTCATTACACCTTATACATCACCTAAAGGATCCATTAACCTTGATAAATCAACCCTGCAATACACTATGTTTCATCATTTAGACACCCTTGACTTCATTTGACACCATAGCCCTATTGATTTGATAACCTCTCATTTCCACCTATCCTACTTGATCATCTTACCCCAACCCAAAACAAACAAACAAATTACACTTAACAACTAGCCTAAAATCAACCATCCAAAGCGAACAAGTACACATCCTTCGCATAATAGAAAGAGCCCTCTCTGAGTCCAGGAAGGCTGGGTCCTAGGACTCTAAAGACTGGTCTGATGTTGCCCTGTCGTTTGGTCTACCAATTTTCCAAATCACGAGACCAAAACACATGGGCTCCTATGAAGCTGAAGAGGAGGAGTGAGTATTAGGAACATTTCCTTCTGATGCTGTAGAAACTTCTGCATCACCCAAATCAATGATCTTTGGCTCTTTCTGACTTTGCTCATTTGAAATGCTGAAATATTTCTTCTGCTTCTACTGTTGGATGATTAATTCCTTGGCAATGCTTGTAGAAGATGATGGTTCTTTGTAAATAGTTGGGACTTGATGTGTTTAAGAGCAATACATGGTTTTATGAGCTTGCAGAAGAAATTGGTTTTATGAAGTGGATGAATGGCTTGTTTGGCTTGATGATGGAGAAGCATGTTTGCAAGATTCCATAGCTTGGTGAATGGTGATGTTTTCTTAACTTGTTAATGTTTTCTTGTCCTCATTTCTGTTTCATTTCTTCTCTAGGCCTCTTCTCAAGATTTCTTTAAGAAATGGGAGTTTGCAGAGTGGAGGTATAAATAATCTTCTCCTCTACTCCTTGCAGTTTGTTTTCTGCCCACTGATCTTGGTTCATGAATTTCTCAATTTATGGCCAAGGAGTAAGATTGTAAGGTGTTGTATTTAGCTCCACCCTCAAGTTAGAAATAATGTTGAATGGATCGTATGAGTAAGTGAAACTTGGCTTAATATTCATCCTCTTGATAACTGTATCTGCTTCAATTCTTGATGTCCTAGTGTTGCATTTGAAAGAGCCCACCTTAGTCTTGATCTTAAACTGAGATTTTATTTTACCTGAAACAAAATGTAGCTCATCCATGTTAATAATTTTCCTAATATATTCCAGAGAGAAAAGTCTCATTGGAACATATTTGGGCAGCTTGTAAGGTGCCAATTCACAGCCATATACCCTGATCTCTGTATAATTTTGGTAAAGATACTAGTCCCTTGTTTTAAATTGATCACTTAAATGAAGTATCATTTTGATTTATGAGCCAATTCTAGGCTCATTCTGACTGCTTAAAATTTGAGCAACTGGATGAATGAAGGATTCAATGAAATATGCAAATGAAAATTCAGTTGAAATGGACCTAACCAATTGAGTCCAATGAATGACTGATTGATTGACACCTTGATCATCTTGTTTGTGCAATGTAATTGGTAACAAATCCCCCTGCTGAAAAAAGAAACATATGAACTAGTACATAAGTGTACTTGAACATGCCTTGAGTAGTTAAATTCATAATCTGTTCATGCATATTATCAGCCAGGAACTGACTATAATTATACATGAATGTTGGTTGAATTTCTTTGGATAAAATGGAAAAGTAACCCAAAATTGATTCATCTACTGTTATGTCATTTTGATAGCCTAACAAATAGGAAATTAAAGAAATAATGTTCCTGGTTTCTTCAAGGAACATAGTGGATGGATAAGGAGGATTATTTTTCAGAAGTTCAACATCATCTGGAGGAAAGGTTTCAAAAATTTGCGCTCTTTGAGGAAAGGTAAGTTTATGGTATAATTCCATGAGGGAAGCTTGGGAAAAATGGCTGAGAGAATCACTTTGTGGGATTAGCAGCATCTGGTTTATGGTTTTAGTTGTGATAGAAATTAGAATGTCTCCATTCTGAGCTACTAGAGTTCTTTTAAGGGGATCATATCTAGCTTGACAGCAGGTGACCAGATCAAGGAACTCATGGGTTTGAGGAAAGGTGAATAGGGGAAATAAGGTCTCCGAGAGCTTGACTTCATCTTGTTTATCTAAATACTTCTGTTTTAACTAGAGATATAATTCATAGAGCTTGAATTCACATTCTGTGTCTGTAATCTTGAAAAAATGGTCAACTAATGGGACATGGTCAAGATCTATGGTTGCAGACACATTTGGAGTTTCTTCTGCCACTGGTTTTTGGCCCTTGCCTTTCGGTGAAATTTATTTCAACCAGAGGGAAAAAAACGAGGCTTCTATGCTAAAATGATATCGGAAGAAGGCGGTCTCTTCAAGTAACTGATAGACCTGTGAATGAATTTCTAATAGGGTCGATAGATAGCAGAGTGAAAACTGAAATTGTATCTCTGAAACCTGCAATTTTGACTAAACAACAGAGTAACTGAAAGAATGGTGCAAGGAAGGAAAATGTTTATTTATAGCATGTTTTGGGTTATTGTTATGTGGAATAACTTTTGGGGAACAAGACATGGAGGTTTAATGGATAAATGGTAATGGAGTGGATGAGAGTAATAGCAATGGACAACGGTTAAGGAGCAATTGTAACGGCATGGTGGAATGCAACGGTAAGGGAGCAGACGTAACGAAACAGTTACAGGTGGCATGAGGCGCCTGGGCATCAGGATATGGTTGTTGCTGGGAAGTAAAATAAACGTTGGCAGGAAGAGAAACGATCGTTGGGAGGATAGGAGGATTTCAGAGGGGGTAGGCGACGATAAGTGGTATAGAGTGGGTGGGGGTGCGAAGTGATGAGGGAGTGACACATTGCAAGGGGCATGCTGAAAAGGAAACCACTTTTCGGACCCCTCCCCCCCCCTTGTCGTTAACAAAAAACATAGAAAGGGGGTGCAAAATTCCTTCCCCGCCATTGATCTTGGCGGGGAAGAGATCAACCGTTGATATTTTCTCTGAAGATAGGCGCAAAATAAAAAAAGAACTTTGTCACATTGTGACTTTAGAATAAAATAGTTACATGATCTTTATTGCGAAAATAATTAACCACTTAATGAAACTATTAATCCTACTTAAACATAATTTAATCTTAATGCTTTGTGGCACATTTAGTCTAGCTGCCATTTATTTTCCTAAGTCTAATATTGAACCAAGATTTAAACAAATTTGGTGAACTTTAATTTCCTAATCTAAATACATAAATTGAAATGGTTAGATCATGTTTGAACAATATGATCTAAACCAAATTATTTTTGGATTGTGGCATTCTAACAAGCTACAGACAAATTATTTCTTTTTTCTTACTTGAAACTAAGCAATTTTATTTCTTTTATTGCTTTTATCTATGCCTATCATTTTCAAATATTTTTTCCTTTATTATTTAAAGCATCTAATCCTATCATTTTTTTTTATGTGATTATTTTCTTTTGACATTGAGTCATAACATTTTTTGGATTTTCATCTATTCATATCCAAACCTAACATTTTTTATTTTTTTATTTTTCTTCTAAAATCTTTAACTTATCAAAACAAGAAATGTTACAACATCGGCTCCAGCTGGGGATTGCTTCATCCTATAGGATGTAGAGAAATATAAGATATAAGTGCCTTCTCCTCGGGCTAATGGAGTCTTTGTTGAGAAAACAAACATACTTTGAAAATCAAAACAAGCCAGTAAATATACAATGATGAATGTGTGAATCACAAACATGCTTTGAAAATGAAACAAGCCAGTAAATATACAATGATGAATGTGTGAATCACTCTTCTACTCTTTAGTGCTTTAGATATCTTCCATTGACTGGAAATGAAGAAAATTTTCCTTCTAAGTTCTACAGGATAAAAGTGTTATTACCCTTGACTTCTACAATACTAAAAGGTCCAAACCAGAGGTTGTCAAACTTCCCATGGTTTCCTCTATCTTCCCTCCTAGCATCCCATCTTAACACCAAATCTCCTTCCCTGAAATATCTTTCTTGTTGGAAATGTTTTCATTGATGGCAAAGGAGATGGCAAAGGAGGAGCACCTAAAACATCAAAAAGGCAAAGAGAGAAGCAAAATAGCAAAGAGGCAGCAAAGAAGTAGCAGGGAGGCAGCAGTAAGAAAGCATAGAAGGAGCATAAAGGAGAAGATAGGCAGAGAGGTAGCAGAGAGGGAACATCTGTGCATTGATGATTTAAAGTCTATGTGGTAGACCTTGAGGTTCAATAAGAAATTGTATGAATTCGCATTCAGGGTTTTACAGTAACAAGGATTTTAGATGATGTTTTGCTTCTAAATGAGAAATCAATATAAGAGTTGTAGATAGATCTGAATGGAATTGAATAAATATATATATACACTTGGAGAGATTGAGTAATTGTGCAAGTGACTAAGTTCAATCAACCTTGGATCAAAGAAAGCCATTTAATTTGAAGATCTGGCCGAAGGAAGAAGCTTTGTAAGTGAAACCATCTATATTGTACTCTCGGGTCATAGGATTGCTTTATTATGTGCGACTGTGGTTTTAAATTGAGATTACAGGACTGTGTGAATGGTATAATTCCAATTATAACCCTGTGTTAAGGATTCGATATATACGGTATGTGTGAGACTGTTTTGGACCTCTGAAGTTAACTGTATGAATGGTTTTATACTTTATAGACAACTGCGCAAAAGATAGTGTGATAAATACTCTGTAATTAGGGTGTTGGATGATGCTCAGTTCTAATGGTAAGCTGAAGTCAATGGTCATGAATTCTGACTGAATACACGAAGAGTTGGTTATGAGATTTAGGATTATATAGATATTGTTGGTTCAAACCTGCGTAGAGAGTAATTTGAACCTCAATAAGAAATTGACTTGGATGATTGACAGTACATTAACTGGAAGGATTCAAATAGTGAGTGGCTGTGTAGATGATTGAGGCTACGTAGGAGTGGATTGGTGGGCAATCAGTGAGACCCAATTTCAAAGGGATGGCATAGTCAACTGTGGAACCAGTAAGGGCGGAGGACCTAGAGAGGAACCGTGAATACACAGCAAAAACCTGATGGAGCTGGGCGTTAAACATATGGAAGCGTCGTGTTAAAATATGAATGAAACAGAGGTTAACAAATGAAAAGGCGGAACCATGTACTAAACGGAATTATAAGAAGCGGAACTATGAGCTAAGATAAGGCGGAACCGTGACCTTGAATGAATAGTAATGGTAGTTTTTCTCCATCCAAACTGGTTGTATCATGTTGTACGAAGAGTGGTAAGTTGTTTTGAAAAAAATAAAGTGATATAAGTATTTGTGCGACACGTGGCAAAAGATGGTAATGTAAAACCACTTTCATCGCGTTTTATTTTCGAGTTAACTTCCAGACATTGAAAAAACGTGATATTGATTGTGGTCATTCGATCTGGATTGGAAGAGATCCAAGGGCACTCACATTGCGAGTTGCGGGGGTGTTAACGATGGACGAGGAACGTTAAAGGGCGCATGAGTTGATCGCGCAATTATCGTTGGATGAACATGAAATGGGAGTTCAGAACGTGATAATAGATCGACCATCGGATGGTAACAAAGTTGCATAGTCGATGAAACAAGGTACATGGGCCCGAACAATATTATATGATTGGCGGTTGGGTTTTGTTGTCAAAGTCTGCGGTTCCACATATATGAATATTACATAAGGTAGTCAATATAAAATGCATTGTATTATAAAGGTTCGTTGAGATGTGAATAACCATTGAATTAATGAAATGATCGCATGATTGATACCTTGGGTTTTAATAAAAGACGAGGTATTAAAAGCCATATTATATAATGATTATTGGTGTTGATGCGACGAGGCGTCAATAGTTGGATGCAAAGTTAAGTGTTAAATGAGCAGTGGGACTCAGACTTTAATATAATATGCCGATGGGTGATTATTAAACCAAAGTCAAAGTTCATTTTAACGAATTATCATATGAACGCCTATTCGAAGGTTGTTAAAGGTAGGTTTCCAGTGTCAGTGCAGATAACTGAAGTTAAATGGGTATCAAACATAGGTGGGCCCGACTATATGGGTGTGTGGAAAGGTTGGCGAAGATTATTGAAGGTGTAATATATGTCAAGGTATATATATGTATATATATAATGTTATAGCCGAACCTTACATATGAGTTATATTGTAGATGCGAAAGGTAAATTTTGAGCATAGAATATATTGGGTTATGAAGCAGAGTATTGGAGTTGCATATGAATGTTTATTTAAAACAGGTTTGACATGTGGGGCCCGAATAGACTTTTATGTGTATCAGATTATATGGTTACCGAGGGTTTCATAACCATGGAAAAATGAAGCTTCTGCATTAATTCAATTTTCCCAGTTCAGAAAATAAGAAATGCTTCCACATGTAAAAAATTGCCATCACAGGGAAAATGAATGGAGAGGCATTTTAATATGCACAAGACTTTGAGATTTATTTGGGACTAATATGGTAAAACAGTTATATATACAGCAGATACACAATTGCAGTGAACAGGTGAATATGCACAGAAATGAAAATGTGGGTTTGACAACTGTACATGCACAGGTGCTCATAGTTGCAGTAAACATAGGTATGCAGGACAGTTACATGATAGTAGTAGAAAAGACAAAACCAGAAAGCCAAATGGCTGAGTGAAATTTATATATGTAACTGAAAATGTGAATGTAAATGTATAATTGATTTTGTATTGTTTGTGATGCATTGGCAAGTCTCCGATAGGAAAAAAAAACTCCACTGTAAAGCTAAAATTTGTATAAATTGTTATATTCCTTTGAATGAGCTGGAAAAAGAAATGAGAAGGCAGAAGGCAAAGAGTCAGGGCTATTCACTTGGAATTCCCTGTGAAATGCAAACAGTCATGAGGTGAACTCTACAAATAATATCCCATTGATATGCATAGAGAGGTTTTTGAGAATGCAGAAATGAAGCAGTGAGTTAGAGAAGAAGAAGGAGCTGATAGAGAATCTGAGAATATGCAGAGATGATACAGGGTAGATATGAGGACTGATGGACATCAGAATAGAAGGAACAGAACAGAGTTGATATCCAGGTAAATCAGCAAGTGTTTTTGAAAGAGTGAGGAAGTTGGAGCTTCCCTATCAAGTTGTAGCTTGATAGATGTCATTTGTAGCTGACTGAGGTAGGAGCCTCCTTTAGGTTGTAGACTGCAGAAAATAGATGGGAGTTGGTGCTTCCACATCAAGTTGTAGCTTGATAAATGTCAGTTGTAGCTGACTGAGGTTGGAGCCTCCTGTAGGTTGGTGCCTGCAGAAAATTGATGGGAGTTGGAGCTTCCTTGCAAGTTGTAGCTTGCAGAATTGAGGTAGGAGCCTCCTGTAGGTTGGTGCCTACATAAAATCAGTGGTGAGAGGGAGTTAGAGCTTGCCTTTGCATCACAACAATAATAAGATGTGGTTTTCTCCCTTTATGGGTTTCCACTTATATCTGGTGTCTTTGTTCATGATGTTTATGTGTTGATATGGTTTATCTAATCTGCTTAATACTCGTTGCTCTCATATTAAGTCTGCTATTACATTATCTTAATACTTATTGAACATGAAATGAAGGTGTAAATAAGTTTTAATGAAAAGTTTTAAAAGTCCATGAATGTGTTAAACTGATTCACCCCCCCCCTCTCAGTTTAACTAAGGGTTCAATAATTGGTATCAGAGCCAATTTCCTTTGGTGTAAGCCTAATAGCTTGAAGGAGATCTGGTTGAGTCATGGACTATCAAAATGTACCTGTGTTAAGTACAACAAACTTTCCTGAATGGAGAGATAAGTTTAAAACAGGTTTAATGGCTTATGAACCTGAGGTATGGAATCATGTATGTGATGGTTACTGCACAGACTCTCCTTCGGTGCAAGAACAATAGAGGAATGCCAAGGAAAAATGTGTGATATACTAACAAGGATCTTGAGTTAATAATGGATTTATCCTCTGCAAAAGAAATCTGGGATAGATTGCATTTCATGCATGGAGTAGACACTAAGGACTGCATTGTCAAGAAGGAGAAGAGAATTAAGAAGAAGGAAAATTCATGTCAAAATGAAAATGATCAATCAAATGAGGTACCTGCTAGTGTGAATGGAGATAAGAACCATGAAGAAATTACAACTGAATAAAAGGCAAAACTTGACATTGCCTTGACTGAAATAGAAAGATTGAAGAATGAAAACAAAGACCTAAAGACATTGGTCCAA
The DNA here is from genome assembly GCA_034641835.2 of Pinus albicaulis. Lineage (NCBI taxonomy): Eukaryota > Viridiplantae > Streptophyta > Pinopsida > Pinales > Pinaceae > Pinus > Pinus albicaulis. The sequence continues at coordinate 393,600,439 of CM076575.1, forward strand.
ATGTGTGATGAGAGAGAATATGAAGATAAGAAAGAAATTGTTTACCTAAAGACACAAATTGAAGAAGCAACAAAAGTAGAAGACACTTTGTTGCAACAAATGACAGAGAAAAGTCTGGAATGTGAGAAATTGGAATAAGAAGTAGTGAGCCTGAGAAAAAAATTAGAAAAGGCCCAAAGAGAATTATTAATGAATACTCCTCAAATGAAAAGCTTTGGACAGTTGGACCAAATGCTAAAGGCTCAAAGGTCACCTCTCATAAAGGTTGGGATAGGATATGAAGGAGAAACTAGTAAGTCCAAGGTTGAAGATAACAGGAATGTCATTTTTGTAAAAGTTGTAAAGGACAGTGAAGCAGCTCAGCAAATTCCTACAGAAGCAGAAGCCAGCAAGAACAAGATTTGTGAAGAAATAAACAATAACAAGCAGCAACATGAAAGGACAAAAAATGAAAGGATGAAACAGTCAACTGAAAAAGGCTCATACACTCTTGGGTATGAAGTGAATAAATTTGGAAGATGTCAAAGGAGGTTCTTTCCTCCTATGAAAAATATCACATGTTTTTCTTGTCATAAACCAGGACATATTGCAGCACAATGTAAGACAAGGCCTATCAACTTCAACCAGTAAAATATGTAGCAAATGAGAAGACTACCTCAAGCTAGCAAATGGAAAAGACAATCTTTCACCAGGTACACAAATCATTTCCATGGCTACTATTATGCATGCAATAATTTTGGACATAAATCTGTTGATTGTAAATTATGTTCAAAAAGGGGAATAAAATATTATACATCAGCTCAAACATACCTTGGCAAAGTAAGATGTTATGTATGCCTCAAGCTTGGTCACAAAGCAAAGGACTGTAAACTGCCATATACATTAAAGAACTCCAGACAGATGATGAATTCAATTCCAATCAAACAAAACTATGAATCAAAAAGGAGTGTAGACATTATGAAGAACCCCAATAAAGTATGGAAGGAAAAGAGAAAGGGGGAGCCTATTACCTCAATAACATAATGAATCTATCACAGTCTCAGGGGGAGCTGCTCTAGGAAGCAAAGAAAAAATCCATCCAGTAATAAATATGAAGCAACATCCCAAGGGGAGAGCAGTTCATAAATAGTCCCCATGAAAGTAGTCTGAGAAGAGCTCCTTAGTATGAGAACAGCTATAAGATCAGGAAGGGAAAAGAAAATTCCTCTAACAGAGAACTATAGTGGAAGAAGATTATTTGAAGTATTCAATAGCTGACAGATTGATGGAAGAAGAGAAGGCAGCAAGCAACCATGGTAGTAGAGAGAACTTCTGCCATGAACATGTAAGCTAAGAAGACATCAGCACATTAAGTGATGATCACATTGTGCTTCATACTACTAGAATTAACACTGAATCACATTAAGAAGGATTATTAAGAAAAGTGCCTAACATCATTATATCATTACACCATTCATCTATGAATAGGCCCCTTGAAGGAGTACAGTTAAGTAAGTGACAAATCTCTAAGTGATCTGCCCATGAATATTACTAGTAAAGAAATTGAAGATGTCTTGCCTAAGATCATTATGTTAGAACAATTGAATTGAATATAAAGCAACAATGATTCTGGAGCAGTCCTAGAAAGGAACATGCAATGGCTTTCCTTTGAACAGAATGATAGAAAAAGAAGAATGGTTAATGATGCCAAGATCAAATTTAGGATATTGATGATTGTTGGTGTGAACAGTGGAAAGCTCAATAGTATAATTTATGAAGGATGTCTTAATTATGGGTTAATGTACAAACTGAAGTGAAAGTAGTATTAATTGGTATTTAGGTACAAGCAGCATGCCTATAAACAGAATACCAGGTGTTATCAGTAGAGCAACAGTATGGTACAGGTCCTCAGGGTTAAAGGATTATGGCAAAAGTACATCAAGGTAAAATTCCCAGCGTTATCTGCATTCAGCATGAAAAGGTTAGTAGCAGTACTAAAGGATCAGTATTTTTTTTACACTTGAAGCATTATATTGAGCTTTGAAGCACTATCTTTTTCTATATATAATTGCATGCCTTCCAGAAGTCAGTACATATATATCTTCAAGGCCTCTTGCTTAAGATCATTCATAAAATTGTGTGAAGTTTGTTTGCTGAGATTTCAATTAAACATCTTGAATATGTGTGTGTGGAAGATCATCATGATAGAACAGTTAAAGTATCTGAAGCATGAAGGACTAGTTGTGATTACCATTTGAAGCTCAAAATTCTTTTATTAATTCATCCAAATCCTACTTCATCATAAAGGATTTTGCTGATAATTCACCTTTAAAAGAGAGATTGATCATTGACATACATACCTCCTTATGTCATAAAGGAAATTTCATGATTGATAAGTGAGACTGACTAATACACTGAATGTATCTAGCCTCAAGGGTTTGTTTTGAAAGTACATTATGCAAGCAGTAAAGGCATTTGATCTCTTAGATAAAATTCTGGTTGATTCATTGTTCACATCAGTAACAAGGACCTTTCAGACATAGAGTGTAATATCCTTGTTAGCATCCTAGCTCATATCATCACCAACAGGTAGGAAAGATGAACCACAAATATAAAATATATATTGGCATCATCATCAAAATTGAACAGGTGTTGTACTGCAGATGTGTATTGCAGAAGAAGACTTATTCCATCTACAATCTTCCTCAACAGATATGGATTTCTGATGAAGATCATTCTAGAGACTGAAGTATATTTGAAGCATTCTCAGTATTTTAGTTTTGATCCAATCATGCATATCTGATTAGATAAGGCTGGTACAATATGTTCTATGAAAGGTCATTATCCTCACTTTCAGCTTTATACAAGTGAAAGGAGACTGTGCTTTGGGATTGTATCAACTTATAGTGTTTTTTCAAGTTCAATAATCCTCAAAAGTGTTCTCTCAACCCTTTGCCATTGATGTCAAAGGGGGAGGAAAAGCAAGAAAAACAAGGAGTAGAGAATGTGTTGCCATCAATGCCAAAGGGGGAGAATGTTGGAAATGTTTTCATTGATGGCAAAGGAGGAGCACCTGAAACAAAAAAAATGCAAAGAGAGAAGCAAAATAGCAGAGAGGCAGCAAAGAAGTAGTAGGGAGGCAACAGTAAGAAAGTATAGAAGGAGTATAAAGGAGAAGATAGGTAGAGAGGTAGCAGAGAGGCAGCATCTGTGCATTGATGATTTAAAGTCTATGTGGTAGACCTTGAGGTTCAATAAGAAATTGTATGAATTCGCATTCAGGGTTTTATAGTAACAAGGATTTTAGATGATGTTCTGCTTCTAAATGAGAAATCAATATAAGTGTTGTAGACAGATCAGAATGGAATTGAATAAATATATATATACACCTGGAGAGATTGAGTAACTGTGCAAGTGACTAAGTTCAATCAACCTTGGATCAAAGAAGGCCATTTAATTTGAAGATCTGGTCGAAGGAAGAAGCTTTGTAAGTGAAGCCATCTATATTGTACTTTGGGGTCATAGGATTGCTTTATTATGTGCGACTGTGGTTTTAAATTGAGATTACAGGAATGTGTGAATGGTAGAATTCCAATTAGAACCCTGTGTTAAGGATTTGATATATATGGTATGTGTGAGACTGTTTTGGACCTCTGAAGTTAACTATATGAATGGTTTTATACTTTATAGACAACTACGCAGAATACAGTGTGATAAATACTCTATAATTAGGGTGTTGGATGATGCTCAGTTCTAATGGGAAGCCGAAGTCAATGGTCATGAATTCTGACTAAATGCGCGAAAGGTTGGTTATGAGATTTAGGATTATATAGATATTGTTGGTTCAAACCTGCGTAGAGAGTAATTTGAACCTCAATAAGAAATTGACTTGGATGATTTACAGTATATTAACTAGAAGGGTTCGATTCGTGAGTGGTTGTGTAGATGATTGAGGCTATGTAGGAGTGGATTGGTGGGCAATCAACGAGACCCCATTTCAAAGGGATGGCATAGTTGACTGTGGAACCAATAAGGGCACAGGACCTAGAGAGGAACCGTGAATGTGCAGTGAAATCTTGATGGAGCTGGGTGTTAAACATATGGAAGCACTGTGTTAAAATATGAATGAAACAGAGGTTAACAAATGAAAAGGCAGAACCATGTACTAAACGGAATTATAAGAAGTGGAACTATGAGCTAAGATAAGGCAGAACCGTGACCTTGAATGAACAATAATGGCAGTTTTTCTCCATCCAAACCGACTGTATCGCGTTGTAAGAAGAGTGGTAATTTGTTTTGTGAAAAATAACATGATATAAGTTTTTTTCCGACACATGGCAAAATATGGTAATGCAAAACCACTTTCATCGCGTTTTATTTGGGAGTTAACTTCCAGATGTTGAAAAAATGCGATATTGATCATGGTCATTCGATCTGGATCGGAGGAGATCCAAGGGAAATCGCATTGCGAGTTGCGGTGGTGTTAACGATGGACGAGGAACGTTAAAGGGCGCACGAGTTGATCGCGCGATTATCATCAGATGAACGTGAAATGGGAGTTTGGAACGCGATAATAAATCGACCGTCGGATGGTAACAAAGTTGCATAGTCGATTAAACAAGGTACGTGGGCCCGAACAATATTATATGATTGGCGGTTGGGTTTTGTTGTCAAAGTCTGTGGTTCCACATATATGAATATTACATAAGGTAGTCAATATAAAATGCAATGTATTATAAAGGTTCATTGAGATGTGAATAACCCAAAGTTATTTGAATAGCCATTGAATTAATGAAATTCTCACATTATTGATACATTGGGTTTTAATAAAAGACGAGGTATTAAAAGCCATATTATATAATGATTATTGGTGTTGATGCGATGAGGCGTCAATAGTTGGATGCAAAGGTAAGTGTTAAACAAGCAGTGGGACCCAGACTTTAATATAATATGCCAGTGGGTGATTATTAAACCAAAGTCAAAGTTCATTTTAACGAATTATCATATGAACGCCTATTCGAAGGTTGTTAAAGGTAGGTTTCCAATGTCAGTGAAGATAACTGAAGTTAAATGGGTATCAAACATAGGTGGGCCCGACTATATGGGTGCGTGGAAAGGTTGGCGAAGATTATTGAAGGTGTAATATATGTCGAGGTATATATATATATATATAATGTTCTAGTTGAACCTTACATATGAGTTATATAGTAGATGCGAAAGGTAAACTTTGAGCATAGAATATATTGGGTTATGAAGCAGAGTATTGGAGTTGCATATGAATGTTTATTTAAAATAGGTTTGACATGTGGGGCCCAAACAAAATTTTATGTGTATCGGATTATATGGTTACCGGGGGTTTCATAACCATGGAAAAATGAAGCTTCCGCATTAATTCAATTTTCCTAGTTCAAAAAATAAGAAATGCTTCCACATGTAAAAAATTGCCAGCGCAGGGAAAATGAATGGAGAGGAATTTTAATATGCACAAGACTTTGAGATTTATTTGGGAATAACCTGGTAAAATAGTTATATATACAACAGATACACAATTGCATTGAACAGGTGAATATGCACAGGAATGAAAATGTGGGTTTGACAGGTGTACATGCATAGGTGCTCATAATTGCAGTAAATAGAGGTATGTAGGACAGTTACATGATAGAAGCAGAAAAGACAAAACCAGCAAGCCAAATGGCTGAGTGAAATTTATATATGTAACTGAAAATGTGAATGTAAATGTATAATTGATTTTATATTGTTTGTGATGCATTGGCAAGTCTCAGGTAGGAAAACGAAACTCCACTGTAAAACTGAAGTTTGTATAAATTGCTATATTCCTTTGAATGAGCTAGAAAAAGAAATGAGAAGGCAGAAGGCAAAGAGTTAGGGATATTCACTTGCAATTCCCTGTGAAATGAAAACAGTCATGAGGTGAACTCTACAAATAATATCCCATTGATATGCATAGAGAGGTTTTTGAGAATGCAAAAATGAAGCAGTGAGTCAGAGAAGATGAAGGATATGATAGAGAATCTGAGAAGATGCAGAGATGATACAGGGCAGATATGAGTACTGATGGACAACATAATAGAAGGAACATAACAGAGCTGATATCCAGGTAAATCAACAAGTGTTTTTGAAAGAGTGAGGAAGTTGGAGCTTCCCTAACAAGTTGTAGCTTGATAGATGTCAGTTGTCGCTGACTGAGGTAGGAGCCTCCTGTAGGTTGTAGCCTGCAGAAAACAGATGGGAGTTGGTGCTTCCACATAAAGTTGTATCTTGATCAATGTCAGTTGTAGCTGAATGAGGTTGGAGCCTCCTGTAGGTTGTTGCCTGCAGAAAATTGATGGGAGTTGGAGCTTCCTTGCAAGTTGTAGCTTGCAGAATTGAGGTAGGAGCCTCCTGTAGGTTGATGCCTACAGAAAATCAATGGTGAGAGGGAGTTGGAGCTTGCTTTTGCATCACAAAAATAATAAAATGTGGTTTTCTCCCTTTATGGGTTTCCACTTATATCTAGTGTCTCTGTGCATGATGTTTATGTGTTGATATGGTTTATCTAATCTACTTAATACTTGTTGCTCTCATATTAAGTCTGCTGTTACATAATTTTAATACCTTTTGAACATGGAATGAAGGTGTAAATAAGTTTTAATGAAAAGTTTTAAAATTCCATGAATGTGTTAAACTGATTCACCCCCCCCCCCCCCCCTCTCTGTTTAACTAAGGGTTCAACATTTCTTTATCTTTTCTATCAAAGATATTTTTCATTTTGTTCTGGTATTTCCTAATTTTGTACTGGATTTCATCCCTATTTTTATACTTCAATGATCTGATTGATCCTCCTAGAAAAATCATCAGGTTCTTCATTAACTTCTTGCAAATATTCCAAAACAGGGAAAGCTAGATTTGTAGGAAAAGTTTCTTCTTTAAAATAAACCAACTAAAATGGAGATTTGCGTGTAGATATTTTTGGAGATATCCTGTTAGCCCAAACTGCATAAATGAAGTGATTATCCCAATTCGTTTTATGGTTTTCTAATGTCTTCTTGATAACTTCGACCAAACTCTTGTTTGATGGCTATGCTAGTCCATTTCGTTGTGGATACTAAGGAGTAGAATGATGCAACATAATTTGATATTTTTGACAAAATTCAATCGGTTTCACACTGCTAAATGTTATTTCATTATCTGTTACTATCTGTTTGGGGCATCTAAACTGGAGAGAATACTTTCTTCAATAAACTTGATGACTACAGTGTATGTGGCATTTCTAACTGAAATGGCCTCTACCCATTTGGTAAAGTAATATGTTGCAGTTAGTATCCATCTATGTTGGTTGCTTGATGTTGGATGAATTTCCCCTATGAAATCCAATCCCCATTGTAAGAAAGGTTATGAAACCAATATTGGAACCAAAGGAAGTGCTGCTAGTTTTTTCTTTTCAGCAAACATTTGACATTGAATAAAACTTTTAACCTTTGCTCCTACTTGTGCAAACATAGCGGGCGAATAGAATCCTGCTCTCAATATTTTATATTTTTTATCTCTCCAAGCATAGTGTCCTCCACATATACCTACATGAAACTGTTCAATAATCCCTTTTGTTTCACTTCTGTCAAGAACAGCAAAAGGATATTGAGTGGATCCTTCCAGCATAAATTTGCATTGATGATACAATACTTTATGGCCTTTAACTTTAGTGTCTTACAATGATTCTTTGATAATTGAGAAGGACACTCAGATTTTATAAGAAAATGTATGATATCAGAGTACCATTCAGACATCAAGAATTTCTCATCAATATAAATAGGAACTGATTGAATTGAAGATGAAGGTTCTTGTGTATTCTTCCCTTCTGAATCTTGGGAAGGTTCTTGTGGGTTATCCCCTTCTGCATTTAGAGAAGGTTCTTTTGGATTCTCCCCTTGTGAGTTTAGAGAAGGTTCTTGTGGATTTTTCTCTGCTAAAATTTCAAAAACAAAATTTATCCCCAAAACTTTACAATTGGATTCAGTTAAAAGTTTAGCCAAACCTTTAACTTTTACCAATTTTGTAGTTTTGATACTAAGATCAAATTCAAGTATTTGGGTAATCCATATTCCTCTTCTCCCATCAGTGTCAGGTTGGGTTAAAACAATTTTCATAGCACTGTTGGGAAGATAAGTAGTAATCGTTGAGTGAAGGACATAAATTTTGAAATACTTTAAAGCTTGGACTAAGGAATAAGCCTGTTTTTTCAATGATGTGATAATTAAGCTCCGAGTATCTCATGAATTTACTGAAAAAGGAAATAGGTTGGTCATCTTCATATTCATTCTTTTTCAAAATGAAAGCAGCTAAAGTGGTTTCAGAGGCAAAGGAAAATATGTTTAAGGGCTCAGAATAATTAGGGCTGGCTAAAGTTGGGGATTCAAAAATGGCCTTTTTAATCTGGTCAAAATCATATTTGGTTGGTACTGTCCATTTTACTTCATGGTTCTTCTTCAATATATCAGTGATATCCTTAACTATTTCATCATATTTAGGAATGAATCTCCTCAGGAAGTTAATCTTTTCAAGAAAAGCTTGGATCTCATTTTTGTTCCTTGGCAATGAAATTTCTTGGATAACTGAAACTCTTTTGGGATAAATTACCACTCCTTCCTTAGAAATGTTGTGGCCGAGAAATTTTCCTTCTCTGATGGAAAACAAATAATTCTTGGGATTGAGTGATATCCCAAATTTTCTACACCTGTCAAAAAATTTCATCAATTGTTTTAAATGTTTCTTATCTGAGTTAGAAAACACAGTAAGGTCATCAAGATATATAACAACAAATTTGTTTGTCTTACCCACAAAATCTAAATCCATAGCTCTCTAAAATGTTTCTCTAGCATTTGTTAATCCAAAGGTCATTCTGGCATACATAAATGTACCCCAAGGAGTGGTGAAGACAATTTCCTCACTATCCTCTGGGCTCACCATTATCTGGTTGTACCCAGAGAAACCATCTAGCATTGAAAGTCTATTCTCACCTGAAATTTTTTTAAGCCAATGATCCATTTTGGGTAATGGGTAGTTTTCTTTTAAGGATGACTTGTTTAAGTTCCTGAAATCTACACAGAGTCTAATTTCCCCATTCTTATTTATAATGTGAACTAAATTAGCTACCCAATATGAATATCTTAATGGAACTATGATTTGAGTATCAATCAACTTCTTAAGATATTTCTCTATGGTAGGGAGAAAGACTGGATTGATTCTCCTTAATTTTTGCTTATAGGGTTTTGCTTCAGGTTTTAAAAATTTTTTATGCTCAATGAGGGTTGTATCGTAGGTTTTTAATTCAACATAAGACCAAGAAAAAACATTTTTTTAAGCTTTAATAATATTCAAATATTCTTTTTACTTCCTGAGGTAGAGATGTAGAGATTTTAATGTTCTCGATTTCTTCATGTGTTCCAATATTAGATTCTTCAATATCCTCTTCAGGTGAATTTGATAGTGAATTCTTGGGAACATAATTTTGGTCAAATAATTTATCTAGAGGGACTAGAAATTTGGGAATAAAGTTGTTAGACAACTGAATTATATTTTGGTCAACCATTTTTTAATTTAATTCAAAAGTTTGATTTTCCATATTGATTTCATTTATATATGACTGATCTTCTTAAATTTGCAAGACAAAAAACTCATCAATAACTTGTAGAAAAGATTTTAACTATTCGTCATCCTCAAATATTTTCCAGTATTTAAGATTTTTAGGAATATAAGGCCTATATTTGACTTGAATTTGATATTGAAATTACATTTGATCTGGAATTTTGAATGAACTAGCTGAAAAAGCTAGGGAGTCTGCATGAATATTCTCATTTCTAGGGATAATTGTGATGTTAAATGCATGAAATAAGTTTTCCATTGAATCCCAGACCTCATTTCTGTAAGATCTAAGTCTAGGTTGCTTTGTTTGACAAAGATTCATAACTTATTTTACTATGAGTTCAGTGTCACTGAATACACTTAGATTCTACACTCTAAGACTTCTAGCTAACTCCAAACCTAGAAGAAAGGCTTCATATTTTGCTACATTATTAATAACATCGAATTCAAGTTTGCAGGATTGAGTTATGTTTTCTTTCTCTAGTGAAATAAGAAAAACACCAACTCCAACTCCTTCTTTTGAACAAGATTTATCAAAGTACAATTTCCAAATATTAGTTTTGACAATTTTTGGGATTTCTACAACATCTTCAATTTTAAGTTGAGAATAAGGTAAATTATTTGAAGATAGTTGAAAACAACCAAAGTCTTGGTCAATTGCATAAATAGGATGGTTTCTAGCTTGATCTGCTTTGCAAATAATATGAATGAATCTAACCTCCCTATATAACCTAAGGTTTCCAACCCCACATACAGGAATCGTGGAAAAAAACATTTCCATTTGAAGGCTTCCTCCTAGCTTGGCACAACAAGACCTTGATAACAACATTCCAAAATTAGGAGGGATATCAATGACCACAATATCCAAAACTACACTTTTTACAGGTATTTGGGCTAAAGTTACCACTAAGTCTTTTACGAGTCCTAGAAATGGTACCCTTTTGGAATCAAAGGTATATAGGTAATGGTAAGATCAAGTAATTTCCAAATTAAGTTGATCCATAACAACCTTCAGCATAAGATTATGAGAGGCTCTAAAATCTAACATGCAGTTATATAATAAGGAATCATGTGCTTTCACAGTAACATAGAAAGGTGGCACTGTTTCATCAATCATGTCTAAGCTTGGACCAAATACCACTGAGGGTTTTTCATCTTGTAAGCTAATTACATCTCCTTCAGCATCTACACTTGAATTTTGAATCCATTTTGTAACTTGATTTTTATATCCAGGGTTTTTTTAAATTTCTAATAATGGGATGGGAATTTTGACTCTCTCTAATTCCCTTTCAACATTGAAAGTAGTTAAAACAGTTTTATCATTTGAAGTAGTATCCATTGGCTGATTTAATGGTTGAATTGTAGTTGTTTGGGTTTCAAAAGATTTTTTATGAGGTTCAATTGTAATAGGATTTTTGGGAGGCCTTCCAAGCCCTTCTCTTGGTCTTAAATCATACCTCCTATTTAGTTCTACAATTAATAATTCAGAGAAGGCTTGATATTTAGACACTTGTGAATTTTCTTGATCCTCTTGAGAAGATTGATTTTGAGGAAGAGGGATAATAGAATTTTGAACAGATATATTTCCAAGGTTATTGATGTCTTCAATGATCATAAGAGTAATTTCATCAGGATGTTGATTATCAATCAATAGATGAAGTGGAATTTGTTGATCATTATTGGGACTTTGAATAATTTTAAGTTGAAGGGCTTTCTTAAATTGAGCTTGAGTTTGTAGTCTAGCAACAGTTTGTTGAACTACTCTTGGTTGAGTTTCAATTTTAGAAATCCTATTATAAAGGTTCCTAAGTAATGAATTTATCTCATCTATCTTTTGATCTTCATTTTTAGACTTGGAAGAAGAATAAGCCTCTTGGTTAAATTTCATTTTCCTTTAAGCCTTTTTAGCTTTAGCTAAATAATTTTAGCTAAAGCAGATCTATTAGCTTCAAATTCAATGGCATTGGTTTTCATATCTTCTAAAGTATTATATGTTCTCTCTCTAAGCATGACTGCAAAGTCATCCTCAAAATATTTAGAAAACCTAACCTTTGTTGTTGTTACTAGTGGTTTACAATCAACAGGAATTTTTGATCGAGTTTATTAAACCTTTTAATGAAATCAGCCACTGGTTCACCATAGTTTCTTTTAGGTTCTCTAAATTATATTAGAAAATATACATGATCCTTTTTAACACCCCATTGGTTCTTAAATATGGTGGTTAATTCATCCCAAATTCGAATAGAGTGTGCCCTGAATTGCCTAAACTGGATCCTAACATTTCCTTCTAAGGATTGAACAAAAAATCTCATATATAAATTCTCATATTTGATATTCATATTGTCAACAAAGTCTAAATATGCTGCTAAATGATATTCAACAGATAAACCAGTTTCCCCATTAAACCTTGGAAGGCGTTTCAAGTATCCATCAGGAAAATTGTTTAGTATGTTTGGAAGTTGTAAAGCAACATATCTTGCTTGAGCAATAGGTTGAAAAGAAACCATAGATTGTGATGAATATGAATAGGAATTAGTAGTGGCTATTGTAGAATATGATGAGGTAGAAGTTGAAGATGAAGGTGAATATAGAGGGGTAAAAGAAGGTGGATGAATAAATAAAGTTGAATATTTCTTAAATATTTCAAAGGTGAACGAATGATCAATTTCTGGACCTCTGTTTCTCCTTCTTTAGGTTCAAATAAAGGATTTGAATATAAGGAGAAAAGAGCTTATAGTTGAGCAGAAGTAGATGGAAAATAATAAGATGTTGGAGAAATAAAATAAGTAGGTTTGAATTCAGGTAAGTGAAAATCCAAATCCTGTTCTAATTTGGGAGATTTAGAAGGCACTTCAAGTATTTGATATGATTATAATGAATGAATCAAAAGAGTTGACTAAAAATTAACTCCCTTAAAGATCAGTTCATGTACCCTAGGTGGTAGACCTTCTGAATTTAAAGGAATTGGTCCAGATATAAAAGGATCAGGGACTGAAGTATCCTCTAATTGAGGAGGTGTAGAAGAAGAATGAGTTTGAAGTCTTATTCTTAAATAGGCTTGTCTTACCAGTCTCTCTTGATCTGAAAAAGGTAAAAAAATCTCATAATCAGAGTGAGACTTGGTATGTCTTGAAGGAGCCTTTTTTTTTCCCCAGGTGAAATATTTTAACCTTACTAGTCCTTTATTTACCCTTAATGGAATATATATATCATTGTCCCAGGGAAAATGGATCAATTTTCGTATCCCTGGCAGCAGCGCCAATCTAATGTTGTCCTTTGAGATAATATAGGTTAATTAATTACGACAGAGTATCTAAAATATTTTGTTTTTTTAAAAGGAGCTTTTGGATGACCAATGTATTGAGAAAAAACGGGCAGATGTTTTAAACTTTGATAGTATTGAGTATTAATAAAAGTGTTTTTCTTTTCTTCAAAACAATGATTTGATTTTGGATATGTGAAGGCAAAAACTGTAAGAAAATATGATCTACTAAATATTCAGATTGAATCCTTAGTTTATCATATGTAAGAAAGGCCGTCAAACAATGTTTACTACTTAACAAAATATATATAACCTTATGAATATTACTGAAAATTAATTGATGTAGAGGGACTTATACAGACATATAGTCTATTAAATCAATCTCTAAAATATATTATAACTTTAGAGGATTTAAGATAGAATGGAACTCAATTTTATCTTACCTACTTATCTCCATAAAACTTAAATATATGCAGAAAACAAAATGAATTGTATACTAGAAAACTTTACAAGGATACAAATTGTTTGAAACAAATCCAGAATCCTTTTATTAATCATCAAAGATCTAAGCTCATAAAATTATGCCTTACAAATGCTCATCTAAGGGTGCAACCCCCAATAGTTTGAATGGAGTGTTATTTATACTAAATTCTATTTATTAGAAGCATCTAAACAGATTACAAAAATTGTATCAAAATATAGGAATACAAAAACTACTGAGTTGAGTTGTCACTGTCTTCAAGGAAGTGGTTGATGATGTGGCCCCAAAATTTGTTTCTTTCCTGGCATGCTGTTGGAGATAAAATTTACTCAATAGTTTCACATAAGTGATCCCATATTTCTTGACTTAGTATATCTAGATTATTCAATCTTCTGAAAACTTCATCTACTTCAGTATAATTTCAAAAGTAGGCTTGTTAATAAAAAGATGTTTGATTTCATGTCGAATTATTAAATCAAACTCTAAAGCCTCCATAAAATCCTTTCCTATCATATGACCTTTTATCCTTGCAAATTTGGCTTTATCAATTGAAATTGTATAAAGATTCTTGAAATACTCCTCCAAGTTGATTAACTTGTCATTTGGTGCTACTAATCTCGACAATCATCTTTTATTTAGTAGGTTGAACTTGATGCAAAATATTTTGACATCAATGTCCAAAGCTTGACACTTAGTTTCAAACTGATTTAACAAATTCTTCTTTTGCAGAACTTTCTTGATTTCCAAAATGGTTTATGTTCTATCTGTGATATGAATCTGACCTAATTCAACTCTACTCTTTGAATTCAACACCTTAATCATATCTTAAGCTTCAAATGGTTTTTGTTTAAGTGCTGCCTTTTCCTACTCAATGACTGTTTTTCACTTAGTGATTAGTTATTCATGTTCAAAAATAATCTTTATGGAGGGTCGTACTTCAGTCATAGCCTGACTTATTTCCATCCAAATGCTTTCCTTGGCTTGGGCCAAGGTGTATTCCATCAATAACTCACTCTCTAACTTTTGAACTTTTTGTGTTAATCTGTGGGATTTATGTATTTCTTCCATGAAGAGAGTATCATTTTTTATTTTATGTGCTTTTAAATTCCTAAATTTCTCCATAAGATTTTCATTTTCCTACTTTTGTAGAGACAAATCCTGCATAAGCTTGTTTGTGTCACCTGCTGTTGATGTAGAATATGCTGTTGTTGATGAAGAACTCAGCTCCATGCATGCCACTGCAATAGGTACAACTGAAATTAGAATCGTAACCAATTGAGTAGATTGTTCCTTCTCCTTGAGTAGGCCTTCAATTTGTTCCTCCATCTTATTTATTTGAATGATATTCTCAATGATAAGTTTGAGAATTTCCTCTATGTTATGTACACTTTCCTCTATATCCTTGGTTTGGGGATCTTCTGTAGAAGGAAATTTGAGTTTCTTTCGAAGACCTGCAATGTCTGCATTCTTTTTCTTAAGAATTTCTTCTACAGCTTTGACATCCTTAGGATCATACCCAATCTTGATCATTATATCTTCTAATGATTTTAGCTTATTATCTTTGGCCAAAGAGGAAAGTTTCTCAATCTTCAACTATGACTGTACATTTGAAATAGTTGTTCTTAATTTGGACAATTCCATGGTAGTGTTAGTCATGGTAGAGAAAATCATTTCTCCTAAATGTCTGTGCATGTCCATTTGGTCAATGGGATGAATCTAATTGGCATCAAAAGAAAATATAGTTTTCTTGTAATGAGAAGGTGCTTTTGGAAAAGGGATTTGGGATTGTAGGAAAGCCATTTGCATCCTTCCCTTTTCACTGTCAAATGTTGTCAGCAACCTATACTATGAAGTGGAGGTATGTTTCCAAAACTGACTGTATACATTTGTTTTCAAAGCTTCATTCTTATGTTTAATTTCTAAGAATTTAGAGAAAACATTTTGGTCACCCTGTTCACTTGTTCCTCCTGACTAAATAATCTCCATGGGATCTTGTGAAGCTGAAGACGAGGATGGAGTATTAGGAACATTTCCTTATGATGCTGTAGAAACTTCTACATCACCCAAATCAATGATCTCTGGCTCTTTCTGACTTTTCTTAGTTGAAATGGTGAAACATGTCTTTTTCTTATTCTCTAGGCCTCTTCTCAAGCTTGCTTTGAGAAGTGGGAGTTTGTAGAGTGGAGGTAGAAAGAATATGCTCCTCTGCTTCTTTCAGTGTGTTTTCTGCCCACTAATATTGGTTCATGAATTTCTCAATTTCTGTCCTAGAGTATGATTGTAAGATGTTGTCTTTAGCTCCACCCACAAGTTAGAAATAATGTTGAATAGATCATATGACCAAGTGAAACTTGTCTAAAAGTTCAGTCACTTAAGGATCACATCTACTTCAATTCCTATTGTCGTAGTGTTGCATATGAAAGAACCCAACTAAGTCTTGATATTAAACTGAGATTTTCTTTTACCTGAAACAAAATGCAGCTCTTCCATGCTAATCATTTGCCTAATATATTCGAGAGAGAAAAGTATCATTGGAACATATTTCGGCAGCTTGTAAGGTACCAATTCACAGCCATATACCCTGATCTCTATATAATTATAGCAAATATACTAGTCACCTATTTTAACATGATCACTTAAATGAAGTATCCTTTTGATTTCTGAGCCAATTCTAGGCTCATTCTGATTTCTTAAAAGCTGAGCAACTAGATGAATGAAAGAGTTAATGAAACCTGCAAATGAAAATTTAGTTGAAATGGACCTAACCAATTATTGAGTCCAATGAATGACTGATTGATTTAAACCTCGATCATCTTGTTTGTGCAATGCAATTGGTAACAAATCCCATTGCTGAAAAAGAAACATATGAACCAGTACGAAAGTGTACTTGAAAATACCTTGAGTAGTTAAATTCATCATCTGTTCATGCATACATTCATCCAGGAACTGACTGTAATTATACATGAATGTTGGTTGATTGTCTTTGGAGAAAATGGGAAAGTAACCTAGAATTGATTCATCTATTGTTCTGTCATTTTGATAGCCTAAAAAAAAGGAAATTAAAGAAACAATGTGATCCAGGGTCATTTCGCTACCCTTGAAACCAAGACCTTTTACTTCGGCTGATGTGTTAGAAGTGCATTTTATGAAAGCATTAATGAACATAAATGAACATATCTACATGTTGTAAAGAAGAGGAACATAATAACCGTTAGCAACATAAGATATTGATAACAGAGTTCATCCAAGAGGGACTACGTCTCCGGGCCTTGGTGTCAAGATGGTGTAGGCCACTGCATTAAGTGCTGGAAATAGTGATGATGTACATGGATGGTATTTTCTCTATCATACAAGGAAAATGCCCTCATGTAGGAGTGGCTGGACCTCTCCACGAGATGTTGCGCTACAGGAAATCTCATTCACAAAAAGGAATCCTATCAACATGACAACCTCACTCAATGGTGACTAGGATTATCATGCCAAACATGGCAAAAAATGATCTCAAACAACATAAAACAAATGCACGATAGAAATTGCATCTCACATCAAGAACAAAATAGGATCCCACTCAAACATTAAAAAAGGATTTATACAACACAATGCATCTCATAGAAAAGAGACAAAGAAGTACATGATCATACTGCATATACCTCACATCCTGGAGCTATCTGAATAAAAGGATGATAAACTGTTGGATCTGGTTGTACCATCAATCTTGTGGCATAGAATATCCTAAAAACGACTGCTCACACATCGAATGCTAACACCTGCAACTCCACTTTGAAAAATGTAAAAGTGTAGAAATTATATACAAGATGCATGCATATATCTAGATTCTCCTGATCTAACAATATTTAACTTCTTGCTAAATACAAAAACCTTCCACTGTTAGTCTTTTGCGGAAATTAAAATCAATTGCAAACACATGAAGCAATAAAAAAAATCGCACATAACACAATTGTTTAACGGGAAAGGCTGAAGCTGAAAACCCCAACTATCATATATTATGTATCATGGAGATCATGTAACAATCTCATACAAATATTAATACATCAAGCTCTCAGTACAATCAATCGTCACACACTAATCAGAAGAAATCTTCAAATCCATGCACCGATTTCTTGCCACCTACTAGCCTGCCTCCACTGCGCAATCCCTGTTGAAGAATAGCTCTGAATGAATTCGAATTACCCTTGCCTTGAATGAAAAATCCTCATTGGAAACTCTAATGTGTGTGTGGTGAAATCAATGCATCACCATAGTCACAACAGATAGTCCATCTTTCCCTTTCACCTATCTCTCCACTGGGTCTCCACTGGAACTGCCATGCACTGTAGTTAACTGCTGTATTGTTCAGTTGATTAATGAGTTATTATTTGTGAATTAATTAAATAATTAATTCACTCCATTCTCACTAGTGTATCATTTAGTTAGACTAGATACAACTAGCTCAACTAAGTTTAACTCCAATAATTGAGTTAAACTAAATAACAACTCCATGAACTACTCTTCCAACTCTGTCATAACTTTGCCACTTCAGTTCTAACTGAGTCCTCCATGCATGAACCACCAGTAAACCCTAGGAATTATGTAATTCCTTTAGCCCACTGATTTGAAAAATCTGTGCACTGAAATTAAGTGCTCCAAGAGAATAAGTTGTTGTTTATTGTCAGATTATTATTAAGAGCTAATAATAATCGACACTTCTATTTTTAGGTCGACACAAATAGTTCACCTTCCCACTGCCATATTTCCAATCCAAGGGAATAATGAAGGAGGCCCAAATCCTTCATCTCAAACTCCTTTGCAAGATCTGCCTTGCATGAGTGTATCAACTGCTCATCACTGGTTATTATTAAATCATAAACATAAATAAAAATGATTAAAAGCTTACCCTCCACCACAATTTGGTACAAGTTTGCATCCACCTCACTCTTGGTGAAGCCAAGTCCAGTGAAATAGTTTTCGATCCATGTGTACCAAGCATGTGGTGCTTTCTTCAGCCCATACAACGCTCTTTTGAGTCTGCACACATGCGACTCACTGCTGAAGATCTCAAATCCTTCAGGCTGCTCAATGTACACCTCTTCCTCAATTGTCCCATTAAGGAACGCAATCTTCACATCCATCTAATGAATGTGTCAACCCATCTGTGCTGAGAGAGCAAGGATGGTCCTTATGTAAGAATACCATGTGACAGGTGCAAATGTTTCTTCATAATCAATCCCCTCTATTTGTGAGAAGCCTCAGGCAACAAATCTTGCCTTATAATTCTCGACGCTCCCATCAGCAGCTTGCCTTACCTTGTAAATCCATCTTGATCCACCAATGATTTAAACTCACAGAACTTTGAGAATGTTTCGCTCTTCTTCTGCATGAAGAAGATCCAACATCTACAAGAATAGTCATCAACAAATATAACATAATACCTATGTTTTTCTATTGAAGCAACCGAGAAAGGTCCACAAACATCTGTGTGAATTCTCTCCAGGATCACCGAAGCATGGTTCTCCTTCTCATGAAAGGTGGTCTTCAAAAACTTACCCATAGTACATCCCTTGCACTGATCTGACTGTGCAAGAGTACCCTTTGGAATTCCAGTAGAAATTTGTTGCAAAATCTTCAAGGCACCATGGTGAAGATGGCCCAATCCCCTGTGCCATAATTCGCCCTCATCTCAGCTCACCACTTCTTCTGCTTTGCCCACCATTACAACGCAGCCATCTACCTCCAGCTTGTAGATATTCTTAACTTGAATCCCTATCTTCTTGGTTCTACCTGTTGATTTATGTCGAAGGAAGGATTTTCCGTTACCGAAAACAACATCATAACCTTTGTCTTCCAAAATTTCGACCGAGACCAAGTTCTTCTTCAGACCTGGAACATGCATAAAATATTTCAAAAAAAATGGATTACCTAACTCCCTCTCAAAGGTAATGGTCCCAATGCCGGTCTCATTATGTCGACCATCATTTCCCATCTCTATATGCATTTGAAGTTCCTTCTCCTCCAAGTCACTAAACAACTCCTTGTCTCCCGTCATATGGAAAGACACACCACTATTAAGATACCACACCGATCCCATATAGCTTGAAACCAACCATGCGATCAAAGAGAAATCAAGTTCAAATTTCGAGGCTAAGGCCTCTCCAGCTGTAGCTCCAGTAGCCTTATTGTTCTTCTTCTTCTGTGGGCAGTTAGTAGCGAAATTCCCATGTTCGTGATAGTGAAAACACTTCACCTTGGACAAATCCCGCGTCTTGCCTTTAGCTTTGGATTTTGAAGGAAATTTATTCCCCTTCCATTTCCTTGCTTTGGAAGCCAAAGCGAAATTCTCTTTATCTTCATTCTTCGATGAAGAGCCATCCCTGGTACCTTGCCTTATCTCCTCCTGCATAAGATCCGACCAAAGTCGCTCCCATCTCGGTAGTTTCTCCCGTCCATTGACAGAGTATTTGTAGCTATGCCAGCTCTTCGGAAGGCCAAGGAGAGCCAAGCTCACCAAGTCTTCATCATAAACAGTAATCCCCACACTTCCGAGTTCATCCCTACAGTGGAAAAACTTTGTGAGATATTTTGGAATATTGTCGCCCTTCTCCATTTTTATTTTTCTAAGCTTATCTTTCAGCTCCAACTTCCTCTGGTCACTTCTGCTTTGGAAAAAATCTGTCAAATCCTTCCACATTAAGAATGGAGTGGATTTCCCATGAAAGCTGGACACAATATGATCCTTCAAACCTTCCAATATAATTCTTCTTGCCTTTGCTATCTTCTTTTGCCATGCGTTAAGTGATGCAACATCGCTAGATCCCGGCTTAGGAACATCGCTATCGATGACCTCCTTCAGTCCATTATCCTCTAGAACTGCCTCCATCCTATCCTTCTAGGCGATGTAATTCGAGCTCCCATAAAGGGCATAATCCAATCACAACCCATTGAAAGACATTTCAATGTATACTCAACTGTCGCACCGAAATTTTATGAAGCAAATTCAAATTGTCCACCAGTACAAACTCAACAGTTCTTCACAATTGCAATCTTCAAGATTTAACACTACTCTGATACCATGTAGAAATTATATACAATATGCATGCATATATCTAGATTCTCCTGTTCTAACAATATTTAACTTCTTTCTAAATACAGAATCCTTCCACTGTTAATTTTTTACAGAAATTAAAATCAGTTGCAAACACATGAAGCAATAAAAAAAACTTGCACATAAAACAATTGTTTAATGGGAAATCCTGAAGCTGAAAACCCCAAATCTCATATATTATGTATCATGGAGATCATATAACAATCTCATACAAAGCTTAGTACATCAAGCTCTCAGTACAATCAATCGTCACACACTAATCAGATGAAATCTGCAAATCCATGCATCGATTTATTGCCGCCTACTAGCCTGCCTCCACTGCATAATCCTTGTTGAAGAATAGCTCTGAATGAATTCAAATTACCCTTGCCTTGACTGCACAATCCTGATTGACAACTCCAATGTGTGTGTGGTGCAATCAATGCATCACAATAGTCACAACAGATAGTCCATCTTTCCCTTTCACCCATCTCTCCACTGGGTCTCCACTGGAACTGCCATGCACTGTAGTTAACTGTTGTATTGTTCAGTTGATTAATGAGTTATTATTCGTGAATTAATTAACTAATTAATTCACTCCACTCTCACTAGTGTATCATTCAGTTAGATTAGATACAACTAGCTCAACTGAGTTTAACTCCAATAATTGAGTTAAACTGAATAACAACTCCATGAACTACTATTCCAAATCTGTCATAACTTTTCCACTTCAGTTCTAACTAAGTCCTCCATGCATGAACCACCAGTAAACCCTAGGAATTGAGTAATTCATTTAGCCCACTGATTTGACAAATCTGTGCACTGAAATTAAGTGCTCCAAGAGAATAAGTTGTTGTTTATTGTCAGATTATTATTAAGAGCTAATAATAATCGACACTTCTATTTTTAGATCGACGATATATAAATAGACTTCGCCAAATATTCTAAAAAGAGAATTTCATCTATTTTTCCAACTTTACCAACCATCCACAAATAACATCCTGCAACTTCTAAAATATGATCACCATGTCTAAATATAGACATAGTGTAAAAATAGACTTGCGCCAAAGATAGCCTGCGGGCCCACTTAGTGAAGGTGAATCTTTTCACTAAGCTCATCATCTTGTTGAATCTCAACAAAAAATGGCAGAAAAATGGAACGTTCAAACGGAAAATCTGAATACACCACCAGATTCGTGGCGTCGAATAGTGCAAAATTGACTGTCAAATTTCTAAATTCTGACACCGTCGAAATCTGGGCAGTAAGGAATCTTTTAGATTCCCCTTAGATTCCTCAAATATGTTGCCCCACAGGGAATCTACAAATCTGGAACTCAAGGCAGGAATCTGATCTCACCATTGAGATCCTTGCAAAATTCTGAGAAGCATGAGTATAAAGTTGACCTCATTTTGACATCGACAAATTTTGGCCTCCAAGGAATCTGCAAGATTCCCTCAAGATTCCTAAAGATTCTCCTCCACAGGGAATCTGAAAAATAGCTACTAAAAAGGTGAATCTGATACCACCATTACACTCCCTACGAAAATCAGAGAAAAATGACTGTAAACTTGAGCATATTCTGATAAAAATAATATTACCTCCCAGGGAATCTCTGGGCATTAAAGCAATATTATTCGTCTCAAAATTCATGCCACCATAATACCTCCTCTGCCTCAAAATAAATGCCCATGTCTGGCCTGCCCCGTGTGCACTGTCAGAATGAGTTTTTATAAAAACAATTGGGTGGATTTTTCAAAGCCCAATGGGCTGGCATAGTGGTAAATTTGGTTGTTCGTTGGAGGGAGGTCAGGGGATCAAATCCTGACCCCTCCATAATGGGCGTGGATTTGTTTTTTTTTTTTAACCAATGCAATTTTGATTGGGGCTGGGCCCGCATCAGGCGGTTTTCCCGTTCTCATTCACTGGCACAATAACATATATGGTGTAAAAGTGTTGATGGTTGGGTGGGCGAGGTCCACTCCACGCAGCCCCAACCCAACCCTTATCACAAGGTTTTAACGTGGTTCATATGTCGTGGGTTCAGTGGGGGTTACGACCCGTCGGATCATATTATATATATATATTGTTATAACAGATTCAATTTGTGGTTGGTGGGGGTGGTGGCCCCCCCACCCCCTTTTTTTAATTATTTTTTGTTATTATAACAATAAGGGACATTTTTGAACTTCTTGAATTTGATCGTAGAGTCTTTTTAATGACTCCACAAATTCACCCGGAATCTCACTGGAGCAGGCCAAAATCCAGTGGCTGGATTTCTGTGAAATTTTTTCCTTAACCTATCAAGTGATTGAGTTAACCTTATAACTTTGACCAGCTCTAACTTTCGCATACAAACTCGGTTTGACGAACCGCTCGCACCGTTGCGATAAGGATTATGATATATTCAACCTAAAATTGAGTTTTTGCATTTCTGTCACTTTGATTTTTGAGCTTTCATAAGCCCTCTTTGTCACGTGTGTGTCTCTGGAGCCACCTGGATCATTCCTCCCCACTAAGGATCTTTTGGTCCTCCAAAAGGATCAACAATAATTTTCAACTGCTGTGTACTACGTCATCATCACAAGTGTCTTGAAAAAGGTCACCATTCCATCTCCTTCACCTTTGTTCTTCAGATCCTTAAGCAATGAACCGACACCTGCATCTTCTACAAACCTGTAGTACAATTGCTTGCAAATTACATGGTCAATGGTGTCTGAAGCTTCCATGACATTGATGAAACTGTTGAGGAGAGAGAATGATGGGAACACTTTTCCATCATCCCATGGAAGTGCATGTTTTAGTGAAAGAGATGAGGAAAGTGTAGAAATTATATGCACTAAGCATGCATATGTCCAAGATCTACCTGATCTCACACTATTTAACTTTATGCAAGATACTGAATCTATTCCACTTGTTAATCTTTTGTGGAAAAATTAATTGCACACACATGTTAAGCATAAACAAAAATATTCAATCGCACATAACACAGTTTTTAACTGAGAAAGCCTGAAGCTGAAAACCCCAACTATATATTATGTAACATGGAGATCATATGAAAATCTCGTACAAACATACAAAGCTTATCACAAGCCCTCAGTACAGTACAATCTTCATACACTAATCAGGCCCAATCTTGCAAATCCATGCACCGATCTCTGCCTCCTGCTAGCCTGCCTCCACTGCACAATCTTTGATGAAGAATAGATCTGAATGAATTCAAATTACTCCATCCTTGACTGTGCAATCCTCATTGGCATCTCCACTGAGTGTGTGATGCAATCAATGCATCACTATAGTCACAACAGATAGTCTATCTTGTCACCTATCTCTCCACTGGTCTCCACTAAAACTGCCATGCACTATAGTTAACTGCTGTATTGTTCAGTTGATTAATGAGTTATTATTTGTGAATTAATTAACTAATTAATTCACTCCACTCTCACTAGTGTATCAATCAGTTAGACTAGATACAACTAGCTCAACTGAGTCTAATTGATTCAAACTGAATACAACTCCATAACTACTTCTTCCAACTGTGTCATAACTCTGTCACTTGAGTTATAACTCATTCCTTCATACAATAGCTCCAGTAAACCCTTAGGAATAGCGTAATTCCTTCTTTCATCTATTGTGCCACATCTATGCACTGAACTGAAGTGCTCCAAGAGAATAAGTTGTTGTTTAGAGTCTGATTATTATTAAGAGCTAATAATAATCGACATGCATCTATTTTTAGATTGAAGATCTATAAATAGAATTCGCCCAATATTCTAAAAACACAATTTCATCTATTTTTCCAACTTGATCAACCATCCACAAATAGAATCCTGCAACTTCTGAAATATGATCATCATGTTTAAAAATAGACTTGCGCCAAAAATAGCCTGCGGGCCCACTTAGTGAAGGCGACTCTTTTCGCTAAGCTCATCATCTTGTTGAATCTCAATAGTAAGATCTCATCACCATGATCGCACCAAAGACCACCAGGAGAGGTATAAAAAGTCTCGATATTCGCAAGTTCGTTTTGATTATATGCACGTTGCTAATCATGAACCTAAATTATGGCATAAGAAAACTTGTCATTTTTGTGGTTTACATAACCATGTCATTTCTAAGTGTTAGAAAATAATGGCAGCACAAAGGAGGATGAGGTGTGAAAATCCTTTTCCACAACAGGGAAAGAAATTGGTTAAGCAGGTCTAGAGGAAAAATACCTTTTGCATCCATTGCAACCAAAGTGGCCATCAAAGAGCCACGTGTTCGAGGCTCCATCCAAAGAAGCACCTTAAGGATAAAGTGTCGGCACATGAACCAGTTGAAATAGATGTTCGACAAGAAAACGTGCCGCAGGGAGATGATCCATTCACTTTGATAAGTGAGAGATGGTTTTTCTAGATGTGGTAGTGTGTCATGGCCTTCTTTGTAAATCATGTGTTGCGAGCATTCTCCTTCAGTGTATCCCAAACCTGTAGAGTGAGGTATCTACACAACCTCTAATGGTTGAGTTATGCCTTGGCCATGAATGCCAAGTCCTCCTCCTTTGTACCCCATCCTAGTAAGGAGTCTCATGTTGATTCATGTAATGGGGATCTCCACATTTCCAACAGATGTAATAGCATGTGAAGATGAAACTGAAGAATTATCACAACTATTTACCTCAGATGTCGATTTGGAAATAGGTGAAGAGGGCTTCTCTAAGCCTTTGTTGCACTTCACTTCCTCCAAGGCCTCTATCACAGCTTGCAAGTGAAGCTGCAATCAATGTTTGTCCTACTTCTCCTCTTTTATAAGCGTTTTCAACTCAGCTTTATCTGCTGCATTTTTCTCATAAGCTTCATACAACATGTCCACTTTCTCAGACACCTTTAGCATGGTTTTGTACATGTCTTTGACCTCCTTCATTGTTGCACGTTCAATCGTTCACGCTTACGGTTCACATCAGCAAGAAGACCACTCTAATACCACTTGATTTGGGGGAATTTCACTACCCTTGAAACCAAGACCTTTTACTTTAGCTGATGTGTTATAATTGCATTTTATTAAAGCATTAATGAACATAAATGAACATATCTACATGTTGTAAAGAAGAGGAACATAATAAGAATGAGCAACATAGGATATTGATAAAGGAGTTCGTCTAGGAGAGACTAGGTCTCCGGGCCTCGGTGTCAAGATGGTGTAGACTGCTGCATTAAGTGTTGGAAATAGTGATGATCTACATGGATGGTATTTTCTTTTTCATACAAGGAAAATTCCCTCACGCAGGAGTGGATGGACCTCTCCATGAGATTTTCCATTACAAGAAATCTCATTCACAGAAAGGACTCCTATCAGCATGAAAACCTCACTCAATGGTGACTAAGAGTATCCTGCTGAACATGGAAACAAAGGGATCTCAAACAACATAAAACAAATCCATGATAGAAATTACATCTCACATCAAGAACAAAACAGGATCCCACATCAAACATTAAACAGGGATCTATACAACATAATGCATCTCATAGAAAAGAGACAAAGAAGTACATGATCACACTGCATATACCTCACATCCTAGAGCTATCTAGAGAAAAGGATGATAAATTGTTGGATCTAGTTGTACCATCAATATCCTGGCATCGAATATCCTGAAAAAGACTGCTCACACATTGAATGTTGACACCTGCAACTCCATTTTGAAAAGTGGCCAAAAAATGGAATGGTCAAATGGAAAATCTGAATACACCATCAAATTTGTGGTGTCGAATAGTGCAAATCGACTGTCAAATTTCTGAATTCTGACACTGTCGAAATTTGGGCCGTAAGAAATATTTTAGATTCACCTTAGATTTCTCAAAGATGCTGCTCCACAGGGAATCTACAACTCAAGACAAAAATTCGATCTCACCATTAAGATCC
The DNA here is from genome assembly GCA_034641835.2 of Pinus albicaulis. NCBI lineage: Eukaryota > Viridiplantae > Streptophyta > Pinopsida > Pinales > Pinaceae > Pinus > Pinus albicaulis. Next base: position 393,626,777 of record CM076575.1, read on the forward strand.
TTGCGAAATTCTAAGAAGGATGAGTATAAAGTTGACCTCATTCTGACATCGACGAATTTTTTCCTCTAAGGAATTTGCAAGATTCCCTCAAGATTTCTAAAGATTCTCCTCCACATGGAATCTGCAAAACCGCTATTGAAAAGGTGAATCTGATACCACCATTATGTTCCCTGTGAAAATATGAGAAAAAATACTGTAAACTTGAGCATATTCTGATAAAAATAAATTTTACCTCCCAAGGGAATCTCTACGCATCAAAGGAATATTCTTCGTCTCGAAATTCCTGCCACCATTCTGCCTCCTCTGCCTCGAACTGAAAGCCCGGTCTAGCTTGCTCGGTGCGCACTGTGTGAATGAGTTTTTATAAAAAAAATTGGGTGGATTTGTCAAAGCCCAATGCGCTGGCGTAGTGGTAAATTTGGTTTTTTGTTGGAGGGAGGTTGGGGGGTCAAATCCCAACCCCTACATAATGGGGGCAGATTTTTTTTTTTTTTAAACCAACGCAATTTTTATTGGGGCCAGGCCCACATCGGGTGGCCCGTCCGTTCTCATCTACTGGCGCAATAGCATATATGGTGTGAAAGGGTTTATGATTGGATGGGCGGGGTCCGCTCCACGTGGCCCCGACCCAACCCTTATCATAAGGTTTTAATGTGGTTCATATGTCGTCGGTTCGGCGGGGGTCATGACCCGTCGGATCATATTCTATATATATATATTGTTATAACAAATGCAATTTGTGGGTGGCGGGGGTGGTGGCCTGACAACCCTTTTTTTTAATTACCTTTTGTTATTATAAAAATGAGGGACATTTTTGAACTTCTTGAATTTGACTGTAGGAGTATTTTTAACAACCCCACAAATTTTCTGAGAATTCAGCCAGAGCTAGCCGGAATCTTGTGGTTCGATTTCTGCAAAATTGTGTCCTCCTTAACCTGTCAAGTGATCGAGTCAACCTTAGAAATTTTACCAGCTCTAAATTTCGCATACAAATTCAGTTTAACAAACCATTCACACCATTGTGATCAGGATGACGAGATATTCAACCTAAAACCAAGTTTTCCACGTTTCCATCACTTTGATTTTTGAGCTTTCATAACCCCTCTTTGTCCTGTGTGTGTCTCTAGAGCCACTTGTATCACAATGCGTCTGGTTTCTTCAGGGAACATAGTGGATGGATAAGGAGGATTCTTTTTCGGAAGCTCAATATCATCTGGAAGAAAGGTTTTGAAAATTTGATCTCTCTGAGGAAAGGTAAGTTTATGGTATAATTCCATGAGGGCAGCTTGGGAAAAATTGCTGAGAGAATCACTCTGTGGGATTAGCAACATCTGGTTTATGATTCTAGGTGTGATAGAAATGAGAATGTCTCAATTATGAGCTACTACAATTCTTTTAAGGGGATCATATCTGGCTTGACACCATGTGACTAGTTCAGGGAACTCATGGGTTTGAGGAAAGGTGAATAGGGGAAATAAGGTATCCCAGAGCTTGACTTCATCTTGTTTATCTAAATACTTCTATTTTAACCAGATATGTAATTCTTCAAGCTCGAATTCACATTCTGTGTCTGTAATATTGAAAAACTGGTCAGCTAATGGGACATGGCCAAGATCTAAGGTTGCAGACACATTTGGAGTTTCAGCCTTTGCCTTTTAGTGCCATTTCTTTCAATCAGAGGGAAAGAAACGAGGCTTGTGTGCTATACTAATATTGGAATAAGGCAATCTCTGCAATTAACTGCCAGACTTGTGAACGAATTTTCCGATAGAGTCGATAGAAAGAAGAGTGAAAATTGAAACTGTATCTCTGAAACCTACAATTTTGACAAAAAAATAGATTTAATGAAATAATGGTGCAAGGAAGTAAAATTTTTATTTATAGCATGTTTGGGGTTACATTTATGCGAGATAACTGTTGGGGAACAAACCTTGGAGGTTTAATGGATAAACGGTAATGGAGCGGATGACAGTAATACCAATGGATAATAGTTATGGAGTGGTTGTAACGGCATGGTAGAATGCAACGATAAGGGAGCGGACGTAATGAAACAGTTACAAGTGGAATGAGGTGATTGGGCATCGGAATATGGTTGTTGGAGGGAAGTCAAATAAACGTTGGCGGGAAGAGAAACGACCGTTGGGAGTATAGGTAAATTTCGGAGGGGGTAGGCGACGATAAGTGGTATAGAGTGAAGGGGGTGTGAAGTGATGAGGGAGCAACACGTTGCAAGGGGCCCCACCAAAAAGGAAACCACTTTTCAGACCCCCCTCCACCCCTTGCCGTTAACAAGAAACAAAGAAATGGGGTGTGAAATTCCTTCCCTACCGTTGATCACTAACAATGGATATGGGAAATTCAAAAAGAACGAAAACATGTTGAAAGGATAAGTGAGCTGTTTTTCCAGCTGTGATTTGATTTTTACATGGAATTATATACACATCTTGTTGAACCTATCCACAACTACATACAAATAACCATTACCTATTTTTGACAATGGAAGACCTCCTACAAAATACATAGCAACACTCTCCCATGGACATGATGGTAAGGGAAGTGGTGTGTACAATCCTAACTTCCTATTGTTAGGCTTACTGATTGCACATAATGAACAACCCTTAATGAAACATGAAACACTTTCAAGCATACGAGGCCAATAACAATACCTCTGAAGATGTGGCGTTGTTTTTCTTACACCGAAATGTCCAACAATAAGAGAAGTGTGTTCTTCCCTTATGACATTCACTCTCTCCCCCTGTGGAATACGTAGCTTTCCCAAATGATACAACAAGTTATTATGTACATCGTAATCCAATTCCTCTACTTGGTTGCCTTGACTCAATTTTTCATAAACATCTTGAAAGTCATTATCAAATGCATATAGCTCAACATAACTTTCATGCAAAATAGAATTATGCTTGAGTAAAGTAGCTTCAATAACAATAGGCCAGGGAAGCAGATCAATAACTTTGTTTTATATAAATTTCTTATACTTGATGACCAAGTGGCATTGTTGTAAGAAACCCATCCATCGAAAGTGAATTTACTGTTGCAACTTAGTTTGCGATTGCAATTATTGTAATGGCTGGTGGTCAGTGTATATGATGGTTTCCTTTCCCATCAAGTAGTGTTTCCACTTTTTCACACTTTGAACCACTGTTACACGTTATTTTGTCACCATCACATTTGAATTTCTATATAGGTCCATAACTACCTATATATTGCTCCCTTAGAGGTAAAAAACCCCAAAGTTCCTAAACCAAGTCATGAAATTGAAGAAAATCTCTTTAAAATCCTTAAAATCCTAACTCTGCACTTTTCCTAGCTCTTGCCTGCGGATCTATAGATATTTGTTCTATAGCCTGTGGCACATCCTTCATTTTCTACTTATAAAACCTGTGGAACCCCGTAAAAGGTAAAATAAAAGAAAAAGTAACTTCTAGAAGCCCAGCTGGTCGAATATTCTCCCAACTGGAAGCTTCTAGAAGCGTGATCAGGTCGAGCTTCATCTCTTCACTCATGGAGCTCTATCCCTTCATTAATGGAATTTATCCCTTGGTATTTGGAGCTCAAATCCCTTCATGAGAGTAATTATCCCCTTCTTTATGGAACTGAAACCACCTCCTTTTTCCTATAAATTGAGCTTATGTTTCAGTCTCAAGGGTACTTAGAACTTAGTATTTTTTAGGAGAATTGTTGAAGAAATCATACTCTCTATACTTGGAATTATTGATGTGAGAATGATCACACACTCATATCCATGACTTCATGCAAGTTCAGAGAGGAGAAGGCTTGTCAAACCGAGAGGAACGATTGTTCAAGACCCCGGAAGAACCTGTACAACATCAAGGTGACAAGTTGTAAGGTTACTTCTTATTATGTAAGATAATACAAATGGATTCTATTTTGCCATTGAATTGTTCATGTATCTATTTGAGTAATTTAATTCTCAGATTCCTTGATCACTGAGATAGATTAGTGTTTTATCAATTATTATATCTTGCAGGTGCTTTTAATCCTTTTTCTATCTTTGATTGCAGGCTCTTCATATTGAAGAAGCTTCTTTGGAACGATTGACTGGATTGAAGATTACAACAAGCATTGGACTTTAGGTAGGAGCATGTCCTCGTACTTTGTTATTAATAATTGTTGAATCACAAATTATTTAGAGGAAATGGCTTGCATTTGGTTGTTTGTTTCTAGATATCCTTAGGATACTAGGGAGATCGTTCTTGTCTGCAAGAAGGATTTATCTGTGTAACAAAATGGCGACTCCACTAGGGAAGAAATGAACTTAGTTCTCCTTTTTATTTTTGAGTTTGAATTTTAAAGAGTTTTCTGATTTTGATTAGTCTAAAACTGGGTTGGGCAGCTAATTTATTAGAATCCCTGAAAAGAAGATCTGAATTTTTATTTTTTCTATATGTTTTCTGGTCTCCGCAGTTTTTATTTAAAAATAGTGCGGTGGCCTCCGCAATTTTTAGTTCAGAATAGTGCAATACCACACTTTTCTCTATTATAACTTGCAGACTTGTAATTTTTTTTAAAAAATTAAGAATTTTGTTTTCTGGAAACAGATTACTAGATTCTCTTTATTTTCCCCAACATGTCCTAACTATCAAAGTCTTATGTGTAAATTTCTTTCAGTGATTTTTGTGTTTGAGCGATATTTTCATCTGATTTGCATCTTTATGAGCATTTTTTTGCCCTACTTTCTTACTGCTCCATATCAGAAACTTTCACATACCTTAGCTGACTGGTGTGTTGATGTTTTCTTGTCTGAGCTATTGAACATTGTTGTAAACTTTTCTTTTATGAATTTGATCTTCGTTTTCATTTGCAAAATTAGAAAAGCCTTTAGCTTGATACGGCCTGAATGTCACAATTAAGCCATTACTAGATGTTTTGATTTTTGCTGGGATAAGCAGAAATTCTTCTTGGTTCGATTACAAACTAAGAAAAACATCTTCAAAACTTTCTAGACAAAATTCGAAATTAGATTTTCATTTTGTTTTTGAATTTTATGTTTTTAGAAGTTTTTAGATATAGTTCTCTTTTTGGAAATGGTTTGTTCAAAGACTTGTAGTTTCTGATTTGATTGATAAAGAATTTCATTTCGAATGAGTAATTGATCATTTTTCGTGAAATTGAGTTCTCAAAGAAATTGTCTTCTTTTCAAATAATTTTATTTATGAATGAAAGAATTGATATTTTGAAATTTTTTGAAATCTCTCTCATCTTTCCCTTAGATAAGTTTCATTGAAGAGAAAAGAGTTGCATTGTACATTTAGATGCATATTAGCATATTTTGAGTCAGGTCATTAAACATCATTGAAGTTTCACTTCCATACCTTCTATCTTAAGAAACAACCAAACTAAAATCAGCGATTAATTAAAATCAATCTAGATATTTTACATTTTATAGGGCTCTTTTCCACCAAAATTGCTTAGGCTAGTGTCTTGGAATAGGTTGTAGTTAACATTCCAAGGTAGTTCAAACAAACAAGTAGCAATCTTGCGGTAGGAAAAATCCAATTGTACAATCTATGCTCTGGGAAGCTCTTCTTAAAAGAGTTAAGCATGAGATCATATTTGAACCAGTGAGGTAATGATACCTATCTCATTGGGAAAGATAGCATATGTGCATGTATTAAAAATGATAAACCTTAGATAGACCATTGTCGAGGAGCCTGGGGTCACTTGTCGATAAACCTTGAATTATGTCAAGGAGCCTTCAAGGGGATTGAGCTAGTTACTTTGCCCTTGCATGTATGTCGGATCGTAGATTGTTCCCCCATGAATATTTGTTCCCGTTGGTGACCTTATTGGCTATAAACTTTAGGATTTTTTCCCAAGGTGACAGTGGAGGGAAGGTCCCACTGTACCTGCAGTAGACGTTGGCTAGACTCACTTGGAATCTCTGAAGGGTTCTCTTCACTCGAGATGGTTTAAGTGGAGAAACTTGCACCGGTCTATTTCATTAAGCAGGTTGTTGGGGTAACTGTTCCAACCGCCATTTCTGCATTAAAATTCTATGATGTTGGATTTCATCAACAACTAGTGTTTTTAGTGTGGGAATTTACTGTTTTTGCGTGGATTTCTCTCGTAGATTTTGTAGGCATTTGATCAATTTGATTGTTTCCTTAGAGACTTTAGGAATTTTTATTGAAATTTTATTTGATTTTGTGTGTTAATATTTTTAATCGTAGCTGAATTACCTAGAAAATCATGAAGAATGCAGGGGAAACCCCTGAGTACACACCAAGTCAGTTAGAAAAACTTAAATCTGAGAAAGGAAAAATATCAGGGATTGTATCAACTGAACACGAAGAATCATCAATAATTATTCATCCTGATTATGAAGTAGATCAACCTCAAATAGTAGAGAGTACTCTACAGAAAATTTCAATTTCTGAACTAGCTGAAGTTTCTTCTACAACTAGTGAATTATTAGCTACTGAACCTGAAATTTCTGAACCTAAAACTGAACCTGCTACTTCTGAGCCTGCTTTAGAGTTCATTACTCCAACCCCTGGTCGTCCTGATTCACCTAGATTGAAGTATCGCATCACCAAAAATCTTCCTCCTGGTCTCATTAGTATTGAAGAAGTTACTGATACATAAGAAAAAGTTGTTCTTACTTCAACTCAAGAACCTTTAGATCTTAGATCACGTGACTCGATTTTTTATAGTCCTTTCAGACAAGATCCTTGGTATTCTTCATTGATAGACTTTCTACATAATGCTGGTCTGAATTATTCGCCACCCCGAATTCCTTTTTACACTATACCAAGAGGTCACAGACCTCCGCTAAACATGTCTGGTGAGTCATCCATGTTTTCTGCATCTCCAGAAACATATTTGTATGGCAGTCCATCTATTCTTGCAGGGTATCAGTCACTTTTTGGTATGTTTTCATGAGCAACTCCTTCTCTCGACAAACTTGTATCATCACCTAGTCAAAATGAATCATATACCGAAAATTTGAATGAAGAACAAGTTTACATGATGTCTGGAAACATCCCTAATCCTGGACCTCAAATTAGTAATTTACCACCTGGGGGGCAACCTCAAGGACATTACATACCTTAGGGATAGTACCTACCTCGAGGTTAGTACATGCCTCAAGGACAATATCAACCTTAATGGAAGTACTCAGCTTAGGGTCCGCAACCTCTTCAAGGACAGTACCCTATGTCAGGACACCCATCTTTTCAAGGTCAACAACCTCCTTTAGGGCCACAATTTTACCCAAAACAACCATTGTTTCAAGGAGTTGGGAATTATCCAATCAACTATCAAACGTATGTTCCAAATTATCAACCCAATTATGGTCCATCTTATGTAACACAACCTTCAATGGGACCTCCATATCCTGGAGTAAACACGGTGTGGGATCCATCACAAGTTCAATAGAATTTGCAAACTAACGTGCAAGTACCCTATAATCCATTTGGTCAGCCGATTGGTTACGGTCCAATCCAACAACCTATTCAACCACAGGTATTTGCACCTGGTTTTGTTCAGTAGCTTGGTTCAAGTACACCTAGGACTCTGACCTAAACTATTGCACCAAGTTCTGTTCAAGCTACCACACCTATCCTTGGAGTTTCTGCAGCTCCTATTTCTACCGCCCCTTAAGTATTACAACAAATTCCTATAGTCACTGCACAACAACCTAGACCCATAGTTCAGATCACTACAGGACAACCTGGTACATGTACAATTGTAACAAGCCAGCTTCAGTTTGTTTATAAACCACATCAGGGGCAGTATCAATATGAATCTCTAGCACAAAATCCAGTATACCAGCATCAACGGTATCTTGGGTACACTATCAAATACCACATCAACCCCAGTATGATCTGGTCAATCCTGGTTATCCAGGAGGCATTCCAATCCCAAATGCATAGGCTAGTCTAGGATATCCTGGATATCCTTCTCCTGGTACTAGCATAGTTCCACAAGGTTATCAATTTAATCAGCAAGAGCCTAATCGGCGGTTGCCATTCATAGCAATTTTGGATTTACAGATTTGTCGCACCTAACGAATGATCCCATTTATTATCTTCTGTATTGGCCGCCAATGCCAAACAAGTTGCCCAGTGATATCCCTAAGTTTGAAAGTAAATCAGGAGACAACCCTTCGAACCATGTCATGACTTACCACCTCTAGTGTGAATCCAACTCTTTGATTGATGATTCTATTTGATTACGAATTTTTCAGAGAACACTGATAGGTTTAGTTGCTAAATGGCATATTGAACTACCACGTGGCTCATTCAACAATTTCAATGCATTAGCAACAACTTTATTAACTCATTTTCAGTTGCCAGTCAGATACGACAATGGCACAGAATTATTGACTTCATTAAAACAATCTACATCTACGTACATCTCTGATCACATACATGAATGGAGACGTAGGATACGTTTAGTGAAGGTCTTTATTTCGAATTAGATTTTGGCAAAATAGTTCATCAAATCATTACTGCCAAAAATCACTGAAGATGTAGCTAAGGGAGGTGTTGTTACCGAAGAACAGGTCATTGCTCAAGCTCAGTAATTAGACTTGGTTTATACACAGTCACGTACTTTTTATGAAAAAATTCCTGATTTACCACGTCTTGGTCAAATAACTACCACTCCTTCAGGGTCTCATGCTACTGATGGTGTAATTGGTTTAGTTAGCACAAATAAAAGTAAGAAGAAGTCTTCAAAAACTACTTCTCCTATTATAACTTTACCTAATTCACTAAACGCGAATTCTTTACTTGAAAATTTTGCTGACATTCACGTTGTAGATTCATCTACAAATAAATCTAAAACTGGTAATAAGAAGAAAGAAAAGAATAAAAGTAAGCAAACTTAATCTCCCAAAGAGAAAACCAAAAATAATGAACCATCTGATGATAAAAGAAAACATTGTTATCCTTGTCTTATCTGTGATGAGGATCACTTTACAAAAGAATGCCTGCATAGGTCAGAGGTCTCGAAATTTGTCAAATGTTCACCCACACCCGCTGTCTTGAAGGATCCTTTTCCTACTTAAGATAGCAAAATGATCGGATCTTCTTCAAATTCGTCAACAGACATTCTGATGATGTCTCAGGTAATGGTTGTGATGCAATCGCAAGACTATGGAAGTAAAAATCTTGTTACTGGTAAAGAAGTAGAAAATTCTAACTCAACATCAGCTATATCTCCCTCGGTTTCTAATCCTCTACATATTGAGAAACCTAATCCTAATTTAGTAACTAAACCACCTGCTAAAGGTGTACTTCGTAAATCATCTTTCAATCCACATGCTAGAGTTTCTCAGAACTACAACATTGTTGAAGACTTGGCAATTTCCCCTTCAGGAATGTCGACCTTGGAAGTGCTACAATCATGTCCCGCACAAAGGAAGTTACTTTTATCAGCCATTGGAGCTATAGATCCTCAGGATTATAACCTCATGGTCTTCAATTTGGAAAATTTTACACTAAGGCTCCCTCATTAGATGGCTTTTCAGATTCCAGTCATAGTAAAAAACAAACGTTTCTTTTGTACTATAATTGATGAGGGGGCATCCACGTGCATAATCTCGTTAAAATGTTGGAAATCACTTGGTTCTCTGAAACTCAACCAATCTCTGAAAATCCTCAAAGATTTTTATGGAAGAGGATTCCACCCTTAAGGAATTTTACAAGATCTCCCTATAGAGGTCGAAGGTAAAACTGTTAATCTAGATGTGGAAGTAGTTGATGCCCCTCTGGATTATAACCTTCTTTTAGGTCAAATTTGGTCTTATTCCGTGACTGTGATCGTGTCATCTGTATTCCAGTTAATCATGTTTCCTCATAAAGGGAAGATAGTGAAAATCGTTCATTTGTCTTATTATTCGTCCGACCCAGCTTCTTCAGATAGTATCCAACATGTTGGAAAATCGACTATTCCTTATGAAGATGTTGGGGCAGGTTTACTAAAATAATCTGCTTTAATGGGAACTTTTTCTATCCCTCCACCTAACGTACCGCGTACTATTTATAATATCAATATGATTACGTCAAGCACTATTCCATTTGATGATCCTTGGATAGTGCCTTCAGAGTTAGAAATGGATTCTTTCAATGGTGAAATGCCTTTGAGTCCTTTTGAGATAGCATATCAAGCAGTACAGTCATTTTCTAATACACTTTCAACTAATTCTGATCCAATGAATGTGATCACACAAGAATCTTCTTCACTATCGAGCTCAACCTTGATATCAATTTCTGATCCATTTCAACAAGTGTTTCATACTGATGAAAGTATTCGCGAAATTCTATCTACGGATGAATTACCATGGGAAGATCTACATCATAGATCTTCGTTTTTACCTGACCTTGATAAATTTGAAAATGTTTTTTCGTCAATTTTTACAATTGATTATGTCAAAGAACCACATAATCCTATAACGATTAAAAATTCATATTTTGAGATGAATTTGGAAAACATTTCTACGATTGTTCCTATTGACATATCAGTTAAAACAGGGGTTGTTGAAAACATTCATATAGGCGCTTAGTGTACAATGGATGAGATTAATACATTTAAAGCCCTATTTCAAAAATTTCGTGACATAATTTCCTGGTTCTATGAGGAAATGCCAGGAATTGATCCAAAGATTATCGTTCATGAAATCAAAACATACCCGGATGCCAAGCCTATCAGGCAAAGATTACGTCAGATACATCCACAAAAAGTTGCTGCTATTAAAGCTGAAGTTGAGAAATTACTTCGAGCATGATTTATTTATCCGACCCCTTTAATGGATTGGGTATCTAATATAGTTCCTGTTACCAAAAAACAAGGAACTATATGAGTATGTGTCGATTATAGGGATATTAACAAAGCTTGTTCGAAGGAAAATTATCCAACCCCCTATATTGACCAAATCATTGATGATTGTGCCGGAAATGAAATGTTTTCATTTATGGATGGATTTTCCAGATATAATCAAATAAACATATTCCCTACTGATCAACCCTAAACAACCTTTATATGTCCTTGGGGAACTTTTTCTTATAGAAAACTACCTTTTGGATTAAAAAATGTTGGTGCAACTTTTCAAAGGGAAATGTCTTACGCTTTTCATGACATCAAACACATTGTGCAACCTTATCTCGATGATTTACCTACTCACTCATTACACAAGGATGATCATCCTACTCATTTACGAGCAATTGTTATGAGATGTAGGCATTATAAGATTCATTTGAATCCACACAAATGTGTTTTTTGTGTACAATCTGGACGATTACTTGGATTTGTTGTTTCAAAGGCTGGCATTCATGTTGAACCCTCGAAGGTTGAGGCCATCATACATTTACCTCCTCCTTATACACTTTACAAATTCCAAAGTTTGCAATGGAAAGAAAATTTTCTACGTAGATTTATCTTGAACTACGTTGAGTTAACGAAATATTTTACCCGGTTGTTGAAACAAAATGTTCCTTTTATTTGGGATGAGATTGTTGATCAATCTTTTGATGCTTTAAAACACACGTTATCCCATGCACCGTTATTGTATCCAACTAATTACAACTGAGATTACTTTTTATATCTCGCAGCCTCAGATTCCACCATTGGAATGGTTCTAGTTCAAGAGGATGAATTTCACACAGAACATGTGATTTACTATTTAAGTCGAAATTTGAACCCGACCGAAAACAAGTATTCACATGTGGAGAAATTGGCCTTGGCAGATATTCAAGCTGTCCAAAGATTTCATCATTACATATTGTTACGAAAAACAACTGTGATATCTAATTGTAACCCAATGATGTACATTTTGACCAAACAATTACTCGGGGGAAAATACTCTAAATTAATTTTTATCCCACAAGAGTTTGATTTGGAATTCGAGAAATATAAATCAAAGAAATCATTGGTGTTCGCATAACTTATGTGTGACTTTCCCAATACTGATATAGAAACCATGGTAGAGAATCCAATTGCAGATGAATCTCTATTTCTTATCAGTACTTTAAATCTATGGTATGGATATATCATCATTTATCTTCAAACCCAAACCTTTTAGCCTGAACTTTCACGTTCAAATCGATGCAAAATTCGTTATCAATCTCAACAATATAACATTGTTGGAGACACATTGTATTGTCATGGTGCGGATTCTGTTTTTCGACGTTGTATAATTCATGAAGAGGTTGAAATGGTTTTGAATGACTGTCACTCTGGAGCGTGTGGTGGTCATATGTTTGGGTATGCCACAACCCAAAATATATTGTGCACTGGCTATTTTTGGCCGTCATTATTCAAAGATTGTATCCTCGCAGTCTGCAAATGTCACAACTGTCAATTTTTTTATCGAAAGATGCGTGCACCTCCAGCTCCTCTTCACCCTATAATTATTGTCAGTCCTTTTGCGAAATGGGGCATCAATTTCATTACATGTAACCCTCACTCGGCTGGGGGGCATGTGTATATTATTCTCACCGTAGATTACTTTACCAAATGGGCCGAGGCGATGCCTACATTCGCGGCAGGTGGAAAAACTGCAGCTACATTCATATTCAATCATGTGATTGCTTATTTTGGTGTACCTTAAGCTATTATCATTGACCATGGGAGACATTTTCGAAACATAATGATGACCAAACTTTCCGACCAACTTGGCCTGCGCCATGATAAATCTACTCCATATTACCTGTAGGCTAATGGTCAGGTTGAAGCTGTTAATAAAGTTTTAACCACCATGATTAAACGGATTATCGGCACTCACAAATCGAATTGGCATATCATGCTTTTTTCAGCACTTTGGGCATACCGAACCTTAACAAAAACTGCTACAGGGTTTACTCCTTTTCAAATGGTTTACGATTTAGAAGCATTGTTACCCATTGAATGCGAAATACCGTTACTTCAATTATCCATAGAGTTACTACCAGCTACCTCTGAAGAGGAAAAACGCTTTTTGTACTGAGCACAATTAGATGAGACTCGACGCACTGCTGCATTAGCTACCGAAGCTCATAAGAAATGTGTGAAAGCTTAGAATGATCGTAGTGTTACTCCTCATGTTTTCTCAGAAGGTGACCTAGTCTTGGTATATGATCAAGCTAACAATAAGCTAGGAGCTGGGAAATTTGAACCAATGTGGCATGGTCCTTACATTGTCAAGCGGGTGCTTGTAAAAGGGGCTTATGAATTGACTGATTATGATGGGGTCTGATTAGATAAACCCAGAAATGGCCATTATCTGAAGAGATATTATGCTTGATTCTTGTGTGAATATCTTGCTTGTATATTAGTTATTTTTAATGTACCATAGATCAGATGAGTGTGCATAGTTTAAGTTTGCTTTTACTACTATCATTGTTTATCTTGATTACTCTTGATATTGCAGATGTCGACATCCCTTCAAATATACATTGATTTTGTTGATGGTGCCTGTCGTAGTACATGGAATATCTCTTCCGCAGCCTGGGTTATCTATTCACTCACTGATGAGTTAGTTTCTATGCATGGGGTAAGCCTCGGTCAAACAACGAATAATATTGAAGAATATAGCGCAGTTATTGAGTTATTATCTGACGCCATTTCATTTGGAATTCAAAGTTTGATCGTTAGGTTAGATTTAGAACTCATTGTATTACATTTAAATAGGGTGTACGGAATTAAAAATCCAGTGTTATTACGATTATTTTTTAAGGTTCGCCTCTTGGAATGACAGTTTGATTATATTGAATATTAACACATTTCAAGAAATTTAAACACATTCGCTGATCCATTAGCTAGTAGTGTTATAAATAGACATTTTCAACGTTAAAACAGTAAACCAAAAAAACATTCGATATGTGTTGAACAAGATATCCAGAGAAAGTAGTAATATCATAGATAGAAGTTATATTTTCAAAAAATATTACATCATCTCTTATCATAGGTTTAAAACACCTTATGATTTGAAAAGATACTGATATTAAAAAAAAAATATGTCAATCCACGATGATCATCCACTATCCGTGGTGATGATCATGGTAGTAGACTATCACACGTGCAACCTTGCACAGGGACCTCCTAAACTGGCCTGGAACACCAGTAACATGTATCTGGAGACGTAAAGGAATATCATCTGTCGATGTCTCACGAATATCTATAGTCAACCTTTCTAGGTTGTGCTCCATGTCAGTGATAATTTTTGCTGCTTGGCCTTGTGGCTGTGCTATGGGCTCTATTTGCCGCCTTTCAAAGCAGAGAAGTATGGTTGGCCTTCGTGGACCAACAAATGCATTTAAAATTTTGTTATCAGTATTGGACGATTAAAAAAAAATAAAAATTAGAGTTAAAACACATCAAAAAAATTTTGCTTACCTGAATCGTCCCATTGTGCCCCTAGAGGTAAGGACATCTCAAGATCGCCTATAAAATCAATACCTGCATATGGAAAATATTCAATTGTGAAGATTTCGTTCTGTAGCCACATGAAATATGTAGTATTAAACCGAACCACCGAACTGCCATTGCCACCATGGCGGGCCATTAGTTCAACCCATTGTACCATACGAGGCTCTCTAAGTTCACCATGATCAACAGGGATAAGCTGAGGGGCGAGGAATGGAATCCTCTCCAAAGAAAAAGAAACAAGGATGGCGCCAGATCCAAAGTTTTTCAACTTTTCATTTTTTGCTCTGGTAAGTTGGCCCTTCATGTTGACCAACACCCCTTCACACTAATTGAAAATGGTGCCTCTAAAACATTTAATTGTGGTTTGCATCTGTGACATGGTGGCCACATGTAGAGCCACACTCCCACATAACCTGGTTACAATGAATGCAATTATTTTAAGATCAAGACGAATGATAGTCTTTATATCGATACGGTTATCTTTTGGGTCTGCTTCTTCATTGCAAAACTCTTGTTTATAGCTAGCAATGGGTAGGCCACCCTACCTAGCTCCAAACAAAGAGATAGGTTCTCCTCTTCTGGAGAATCCAGTGAGAAAGTAGATATCTTCGAGCTCAAGCTCAAGTCGATGATCGCCAATAATAAAACATTGATCTTGAACATCCCATTTGTTCACCAACCACGTCAATAGTTCTACTTGTGCCCTCATGCCCTCAATTGCCCAAAACTTGTACAAACCAAAATTTTTGAGTACATGGATTATGGCTAGATCGGTCATAGCTACATTTTCTATCTCTTCATGTTCGTGTTCTCTCCATTCAAGCATTATGGAATACTCTGCAAATGGATACATTTAAAGATTAGAAGCAATCAAAATGGAAATTTTTGGCTATTTTTGAGAGAATTTGTCATTTTTTATTTGTTCACGGAGCCCCCACACTTTTTGTGCTGAGATAGTGAGGACCTCCGCACGCGCTCTACCTAAAAAGTATAGTAGCCCGATAATTTTCCTTTAAGAAAATTATCGGGGTCTGCAGGTAACGCATGTATAACTCGCAGACCCCCGAGAGTGTAATTTTAAACTTATTTTCTCTTCAAAAAATGATTTTAAAAGCCTAAAAAGAGAATTTAATTGGATAGAAATGAGGAGGAGAGTATTGTGGATTACTTGGTTCTGACAAATCTCGATTTGAGCGGTCGGTTCTCTCGTTATCAGCTTCGGAACTTTTTCTGCCAAAAGCTCTCAATTTTCAACTCTGAAAACAAAAGGTGAAAATGACTTTGTTAAATTCCTTTTTATAGTTTTTTGAATGAATAAAATATTTTATTTTATTTATTTTCCACTTTAAAAAGATATTTTTCTACATTTTTACTTCTTGGAAACAGGTATGTTTAATCTTTTGAATTTTTGTGCAGAATATAGGTCTTTTTTAGTGAAAAGAATTATTTTGATGATGAGTACACTTTTATCACCTTTTCAGGCTCTTGAAAATTACGAAAAAGCGAAACCCTGGAGTTCTCTTTTAAGCCCTTTTCAGACTCTAAATATGAAAATATCTCCGAGTACTTGATTATTCAAACTCGTTAAAGTAAATGAACCGTTTTCCTTTCAGTATAAGTTTACCCCTTTTCCGGACTGAAATGGACTATTTATGAAAAGGGTATACGTTGACTAATCATGGTCAATAGAGTTATCTCTTGTATTATTTTATCCTTTTTCAGGCTTGAGAGACTAAATTTACCAAAATGTACACCCACAGAGTTTTCTTATGCTTTTCTTCTGACTCCCTAAAACTGAAAAACACCGAGTTTTACCTATACTGGACTCATTAAAATTTAACAGTAAAGGACCTGTCGATTACAAATAGGAACAAACCACTCCTTCTTAGGGTTCAATTTTAATACTAAGATGGACTCATCTGAAGGATGAGCTTACACAACAAGCAAATATTATCCTCCTCAAGCTTGTCAAAATAAAGAGCTACTTGCTAGTAATGGTGGGGGAAAAAGAGAGAAAATGAATCCAGTTGTCACCCTTGTTTCAAAAGCAGTATACCACTCTTAAACACGAAACTTTTGTCACGCTTGTACCTGGGTTGGGAAAATAATTTATTTAATAGTTAATCAAACCACATTGAAAGTCTTCAACCAGTTTCTAGGTATTAGCTTTAGGTCAATTATCACCAAAACATCTGCAGTGTCGTTATGTGTTCAAGAGATAGTTAAAATAAACCATTCATTGCCAACATTTGTCTCCATTCACGTTGACCATCCCTGAGTCAGTACTTGCAAGCAATTTCTTCAAAACTCAATCTAATGGTTTCGTGTCATAGGATTTCCTGCGATGGATCACTTTCTATCAATCACAACTCATCATCTAGGAAGTTGATCTAGAATCCTATCAGTACCTTGGGATTTGCATACCTTAATGGCGGGTTTCTCACCTTCGATGATAGGTTGCATCATTGACCTTCGATTGAATGATTTCGTGAAGTGCTCGACTGCAAATCATTCATTTACACTTCGTGGATTGTACTGAGTACTTTGAGAACCATTGTCATTATTGGTGGTTTCTCTCACACTTATTAACAGTTTACATCATTGACTGGTAATCAAGTGGTTTCTACCATGTTCGACTTCAACACAATCAATCACATGGATAGAATCGTACTAGTTTGGGAAGCGGAAATCAAGACCTTGGATCTAGTTTCCACCATCCATGTTGTGAGGAGTTTTGATATTCATGATACAGTAGACAACTTATGGCATATGGCTATGACCATGCCGTGTCTACTATTGATGTAATTTTAAAATAATTTCCATTTCAGAACATTTAGTTAGTTTTGATCTGAGTATGGGAATTCCTACCTCAGCGATGATATACATATATATGTTTGCATTGAATGTTTTTACAAGGCTTTCGACCAGAATGTCAACAATCCAATCCTTGGAATGGTAAAGCACTTCACTCTTCATAACTACTTCAGACTTCGCACTTTAGGGGGAAATATGTTACACGTTATTTTTTCACCATGACATTTGACTGTCTATATAGGTCCATCACTACCTATATATTGCTCCATTAGAGGTAAAAAAACCCAAATTTCCTAAACCAAGTCATGAAATTGAAGAAAAACTCATTAAAATCGTAAAAATCCTAACTCCACACTTTTCCTAGCTCTTGCCTGTGGATCCACAGATTTTTGTTCTATAGCCTGCGGCACATCCCGCACGTTCTGCTTATAAAACCTGTGAACCCCCGTAAAAGGTAAAATAAAAGAAAAAGTAACTTCTAGAAGCCCAGCTGGTCGAATATTCTCCCAACTCGAAGCTTCTAGAAACACGATCAGGTCGAGCTTCATCCCTTCACTCATGGAGCTTTATCCCTTCATTAATGGAGTTTATCCCTTGGTATTTGGAGCTCAAATCCCTTCATGAGAGGAATTATTTCCTTCATGGAACTGATCCTCCTCCTTTTTCCTATAAATTGAGCTTATGTTTCAGTCTTAAGGGTACTTAGAACTTAGTATTTTTTAGGATAATTTTTGAAGAAATCATACTCTCTATACTTGGCATTATTGATATGAGAATGATCACACACTCATATCCATGACTTCATGCTAGTTCAAAGTGGAGAAGGCTTGTCAAACTGAGAGGAACGATTGTTCAGGACCCCGGAAGAACCTGTACAACATCAAGGTGACAGGTTGTAAGGTTACTTCTTATTATGCAAGATAATACAAATGGATTCTATTTTATCATTGAATTGTTCATGTATCTATTTGAGTAATTTAATTCTCAGATTCCTTGACCACTGAGATAGATTAGTGTTTTATCAATTATTATATTTTGCAGGTGCTTTTAATCCTTTTTCTGTCTTTTATTGCAGGCTCTTCATATTGAAGAAGCTTCTTTGGAACAATCGAATGGATTGAATATTACAAGAAGCATTGGACTTCAGGTAGGAGCATGTCCTTGTACTTTGTTATTAATATTTTTGAATCACAAATGATTTAGAGAAAATGGCTTGAATTTGGTTGTTTGTTTTTAGATATCCTTAGGATACTAGGGAGATCATTCTTGTTCACAAGACGGATTTATCTGTGCAACAACCAACGCATAAAGCTCCTTGTCATAAGTAGGATAGTTAATCACTACACCATTGGAAGTTTTTGAATGAAATGAAATGGGCTTACCTTGTTGCATAAGGACTGGGCCCATGAAATAGTCGCTTGCATCAATTTGAATCTCAAAGGGCTATCTCAAGTCTCGTAGGGCAAGTACTGGGGATGAACTGATCTTTTCTTTCAAAGAATCGAAATATTTTTTCTACTTGAATCCCCAATGGAAGACCTTTTTCACACTAGTGAATGCATGCAATGGAACTGCGATAGAAGAGAAGTTAGAAATAAACATCCTCCAATATTGGGCTGCTCCTAAAAAATTTCTTACCTCAGTGACCGTCTTGGGTATTGGCCAATTCACAATGACCTCAACCTTAGAGGGGTCTATATTCAACTCAAATCCTCCAACAATATGCCCCAAGTACACCAAAGTTTTTACCAGACTCACATTTTGACATCTTCAAAAACAATTGTTCTTTCCTTAAGACATCAAGTACTTTTCTTACATGCATGACATGTTCATCAAGTGATTTACTGAAAATCAATATATCATCTAAGTAGACTATGAAAAAATCATCAAGAAATTGCCTCAACACATCATTCATCACACGCATGAAGGTAGCGGGAGCATTAGTAAACCAAAAGGCATAATTAGCCATTCAAACAAACCTTGATTTGTTTTGAATGTTGTCTTCCAAATGTTACCTTCAAAAATTGTAATTTGATGGTAACCACTCCTTAAGTCCAACTTAGTAAAATAATTTTCATCTTTCAATTGATCAAGTAAATCATCTATTCTAGGAAGTGGATAACGGTTCTTTACCACAAATTTATTCAGTGCACGGAAACCTACACACATGCGCCATGTTCCATCCTTCTGTGGCACCAACACAATAGGTGAACCACATGGCGAAGTAATAGGTCAGATGATCCCTTTGTCCAACAACTCTTGAATTTTCTTTTTGATTTCAACACTCTCCATCACCGACATCCTATACATGCCAGTGTTAGGAAGAGGACAATCTTGCTGCAACTGTATTTTATGTTGAATTCCCATCTTGGGAGGTAATCCCTTTGGTTCCTGAAACATCTCATTATTTTGATTAACCACTTCAATCAAATGATATTTCAACTTTGGATCAAAACCTTGGAATGATTCATAATCAACATCATTCTTTGATTTAATCATAAGAAGCAAAAAAATCTTGCTTGAATTCACTAGTCCTTTTATTCGTCTTGCATTAACTAATGAAAAATTTAGTTTCTTGCGATGAGCTCTCACAATATACTCCATACCATCTTTAAAAAAGTGTTACTTGTTTTCATGGTGATAGAATATGGATTTTCTATCATAGATACAAGGACTACACAAAAAAATTCCCGAAATATCAAGTGGTACAACATCTAATTCAACTTTGTCAAAGACGTTTGCTGTGATTGCAAACCGAAGAATACACTTTATTTTAACCTGTAAATTTGTGTTCTTGCAAAACCAACCCAATGGATATGGTTTGTGATTTGGAATGGTTTCAAGATTAAGTTTCTTGACTAAGTCTTCAAATATCAAATTGGCTTGAGACCCACTATCAAATAGTGTGTCGATTTTTGTATGTTTTGAAATAACCCTCACATGAAAGAATTCAATCTTTGTTTCTTCATTTGGAGTACTAGAGTGAAAATTTGATGAACTAGTGCTAGCAATGGATTCTTTTCCTTTCATATCCATTGCTGTAATTTTATTTTCATCACCCGAACCGGATCCCAAATCATGTTGATTGGTTGCAACTATTTTTTGTTTCCCCTTGTTGTTGAATTTCTTGGGCCTCATCTCTGGATGAAGCTTCCAACAATGATATTCATCGTGAACCTCTTTGGAACAATGTTTGAATTTATTTTCTCTCCTTCCTTTTTAATATATGCATTTTTATTTCCTTTCCTTTGAAACCCTTTTCTTTCTCTCCACGGTTAAATGGATTCTTTTTACCCTCTTTTGGAATATTTTTCCCTCTTTCCTCAAGGTGAGTGGCTTGCACACAAACATCATCTATACTAGTGGGATTGAACATAAGGATAACATGGCTTAGGTAGCTATGTAAATACCATATATACTTCAGCAATGTGTCTTGTGAATGAAAATCAACACCTAACATAACAACTCTTTTTCTAAATTCTTGGTGTAATCTTACACGCTTTAACCTTTAAGTTGTCTAAAGTTGTGCCAATTCATGATGGCTTTCTAGATATGTGCTAAGGGGTAAAATTTTCTTTTAATTGCAACAATGAAATTATACCATGATATTGAGATCTTACCATGTTTTTTAATCTCCTCTTGTGTCTTGGCTTCCCACCATACTAGTTTTGCACGCTTCAGTCTCAAGGAAGCTAGCTGAATCTTTGTATGGTTTTTAATCCTACAGAAGACCTCCAACTGGCGAACCCAATTTTCAAGCTTCTCTTCATTAAATTCACCATTATACATAGTCCTTTCAAATTTTATATCAATTTTTAACAAGGGTTGTTTACCAATTCATTTTGAGGTATGTTGATGAGTATGAGTAAGGGTTGTAGTAGTGGAAGAGGATGAAGATTAAGGTGAATATGGTGGTGAGGATGATGGTGGCTTATCACCATTTCCACTACCTCCTCCTCCTGGAGTACCCTCTCCTCTTAGAGGCTTGGAGATTTCACCATCCAACCTTATATTCCTCTCTTCATAGAGGACCTTCACCATCTCTGTCATGTCAAGAAAGCCTTCCTAAAATCCTTCTCATCCTTTGTCATATTATCATTTCCTCCTTCATGAGACATGCTTACTGAAGCCTCAATTAAACAAAGAGTTGAATCTTGTGGTGGAAATTGTGGCAACTGTTACCTCCTTTTCCTTGCTCCAACTAGAGAACCTACACCCACAAGATTTCCTTCTCCTTTCTTGAGCTTCAACCTTGTAAGCATTTAAACACTTTCTAAACAATTAAATCTTCCTTGCACAAGTAAACCTAGTGCTCTGATACCAACTTGATCTGAATGGGAAAATTAGGTTTTGATGTGCTAAATTCAAATTCAGAATATAAACAAAGTGCTTGAGGATTATGAGGAAAATTTCTAGTTAACCATGAGTTTTTATCTATTTTTATGTGAATTGATTGAGCAAATTACATAAACAAAACACTGAACAACAACATCTAACATACATTAACATCACCATAAATAGTAACACAACAACACATGATGAAGGAGTTCACCCCTCCTAGGTTACGTCTCCTTGGTCCAGCTTCCAATGGCTTCACCCTCTTCTATTATGCTCAAAAGTGTGATTAAATATTTTTGCAATGCTCAAACAACTATGAAACCTGTTCCATCAACTTGAGAATGCCAAAAAATTCCCGTGTAGCCTCTTTCTGCTTCGAATTTGGACAAAAATTGTAGAAATTTGAATAATAGATCACTTATTCACCGAGATTATCCTGATTACACACTATTTGAGCTTCATGCATAATACATAATCTCTTCTACCATTGATCATCAATTTGCGGAATTGAAAACAATCGCATGCGCACATTAAAACCATAAACAATCACACATATAAACACAGGATTTATGGGAAAGCTTAAAGCTGAAAACCCCCAACTATCTGTATATTATAATGATAGAGAACATGTAAAAATCATAGTAAAAACTCCTCACAAGCTCTCAGCACTATCTCCAATTGTTACACACAAAACAAGCTCAGATCATACATATCACATGCTCCAATCTGCTCCACCTATCTGCCTGCCTCTACTGCGCAATCCAATATGGATAAGCATGAGATCCAAGTTCGAATCCCACCAAGATGTATTGCGCAATCCTCATTGGAAATCTCAATCAATGTGTGTGCAAATCTCATGCACAAGTATAGTCACAACTGATAGTCACACTGCTCTTTCACCTAACCTCTCCACTGGTCTTCACTGAACTGTCCATGTACATGAGTTAACTGATGTATTCTTTAGTTGATTTATGAGTTAATAATTAGTGAATTAATTAATAATTAATTCAAACCACTCATCACTAGTGTATTAATCAGTTAGACTAATCACAACTAGTTCAACTAAGTAAAACTGAACATAACTCCATTAACTCCTCAATCAACTCCACCAAACTCAATCACCTGAGTTCTAACTGAAGTCCATCATGCAATAGCTCAACTAAATGCTAGGAATAGTGTAATTCCTTCTGTCAGCTGCATGTGCCACATCCATAGCTCAAACTAAAGTGCTCCAAGAGGATAAGATAATGTTTATAGTCCAAATATTATTAAGAGCTAATAATATTCGACATATCTATTTTTAGACTGGCAATCTAAAAATAGATTCCACCCAGTATGTATAAAAATAGAAGTCCATCTATTTTTCCCGACTTGAACAAACATCCAAAAATAGCATCCTGCAACTCATAGACCATGATCCATATGTCTAAAAATAGACATAGTCTAAAAATAGACTTTGCGCCAAAAATAGCCTGCGGGCCCACTTAGTGAAGGCGACTTCTTGCCACTAAGCTCCATCATCTTGTTTCATTCTCAACAATCCCTCTCAACAAGATATGGATTATCTGCAACCCCTATCCTACCTCTGCGGTATTCGAATTTTCTCCTGGTGAGTGCCTTCATCAAGATATCAGCATCCTGATCCTCCGTGGGAATGTATGAAAGTAACATGATTCTCCGCTACACACAATATCTGATATGATGATACCGGATGTCAATGTGTTTGGATCTATCATGAAATACTGGATTAGCCTAGAGTTTGATGCAACTCTGGTTATCACAATAAATCATAGTAGGCTCCAAGTGTGAACCGAACAACCCGACCAAGATCTTCCTCATCCATATAGCCTCACATGCAGCCAAAATCGCTGCCATATACTTAGGCTTCGCTGAACTGAGTGCCATGGATCTCTTCTTCCTGCTGTACCAAGAAACTGCTGTCGACCCGATACTGAAAATCCCTCCAGATGTGCTCTTTCTGTCCGTTGGGCTCCCTGCCCAATCTGCATCCGTGAAGCCACACAGTTTCACCTCATCCGACTGTCTGTACCACAATCCATATCCCGATGTGCCTCTGAGATAACGCAATACATTCTTGCCTGCCTTCCATAAGAGCTTGGTAGGCTTAACCATAGCTTGTGAAAGCTGGTTAACTACATAGCATATATCGGGTCGTGTATTGACCAGATACATAAGCGAACCCACCAACTGTCGATAAACAGTGGCATCCACTACCTCCGCCGAAGTAGCATCCTCCTTCCTCCAACCACCAGGAAGAGGAGTATCAACAGGCTTGCAGCCATGCATGTTGAACTTCTCCAGTATCTCCCGGGCATACTTACCCTGAGAAACAAACAGTCCACCACTGCGCTGCCAAATTTCCAATCCCGAGAAATAATGAAGGAGGCCCAAGTCCTTCATCTCAAACTCCTTTGCAAGATCAGCCTTGCATGAGTGTATCAACAGTTCATCACCTGTCAAAATCAAATCATCTACATAAAGTACAATGATCAGCAACTTACCCTCCACCACAATCCGGTATAGGTTAGGATCCGCCTCACTCTTGGAGAATCCAAGTCCGGTGAAATAACTGTCTATCCGTGTGTACCAAGCACGAGGTGCTTGTTTCAACCCATACATCGCTCTCTTGAGCCTGCACACATGCGACTCGCTGCTGAAGATATCGAAACCTTTGGGCTGCTCTATGTACACCTCCTCCTCAATGACTCCATTGAGGAACGCAGTCTTCACATCCATCTGATGAATGTGCCACCCCATCTGCGCTGAGAGAGCTAGGATCGTCCGTATGGAAGAATACTTTGCGACAGGTGCAAAGCTCTCCTCATAATCGATCCCTCTATCGTGAAAAGCCTCGGGCAACAAATCTTGCCTTGTACTTCTCCACACTCTCGTCAGCTGCCTGCTTCTCTTTGTAGATCCATCTCGAACCCACCACTGATTTCCCTTCCGGCCTCGGGACAATCTCCCATACACTGTTTATGACAATCAAATCATACTCTTCCACCATGGCATCTACCCATGCGGGATCCTCCACAGCTTCCTCGAAAGAGGATGGCTCTGTCATGATACACTTGCTCACAAGAGCCATGTATCCAGTATACCGGTCAAGTGACTGTCTCTGTCTGCGCTATGATGTAGGTGCTCCTACAACCTTCTCTACATCTTGAGCCAGTCGCTCAGCTTCTGTAGTGCACTTTCACCCTCTGATGGTTGGCACTGCATGAGTGGTCTCTTCCACTCCATGAACCTCCTCTTGTGGTTGATCCACATCCAGAGACTCATCCTTAGGAACTAATAGCTCCTCATCTGCATGCAAGTGTGGCTCCCTCTCAAGTGAACACTTCATGGCTTTCTCCTCTTGAAATTTGATATCCCGTCACACAACAGTCTTGCGACTGTCTGGAAAATACACCCGATAGTTGTGGGGTGTATCAGTGTACCCCACAAATATCCCAACCTCTGCGGTCGGCTCCAGCTTCTTCCTGGCATCCTTCGTCACATAAATGTAAATAGGTGAACCAAAATTCCTCAAATGGGAAATATCAGGCCTCTTACCAGAAAACGCCTCCTCGGGTGTACTCATGCCAAGTATCCTGTGAGGACAATGGTTCTGCACATATACTGCAGTATTGCATGCCTCCACCCACAAGTGAATGGGTAGGCCCTGATCATGCAACATCGCACGTGTGGCACCCACGATCGTTGTTCTTCTGCTCGGCAACCCCGTTCTGCTTGTGGTTGTTGATATATGAGCTCTCTTTGAATTCTATACACTTGCTGCAAAAAAGTCCTTGAATTCGCCAGAGATGAATTCACCACAATTGTCGCTCCTAAGAGCCTTCACCTGCTTCCCCGATTCTTTCTCAACCAGTGCCTTGAACTCACAGAACTTTGAGTATGTCTCGCTCTTCTTCTGCATGAAGAAGATCCAGCACTTACGAGAAAAATCATCAACAAATATCACATAATACCTGTGCTTTGCTATCGAAGCTGCTGAGAAAGGTCCACACACGTCTGTGTGAATTCTCTCAAGGATCGTCGTGGCGCGACTATCCTTCTCGTGAAAGGTGGCTTTCACAAATTTTCCCAAGTTACATCCCTTGCACTGATCTAACTGCGCAAGAGTACCCTTAGGAAGCCCAGTAGAAATCTGCTGCAATATCTTCAAAGCTCCATGGTGAAGGTGGCCCAATCTCCCTTTTCTTCGCCATCATCTGAAACTCACCACTCATACACTTGCTTACTGTATTCTTTGTAGCGATACATATACCCACAATTGATAAAGGTTCCACACTTCAGACCCCTATCCTCTGCAGGTCTCCACCGGTTACTTCACTGGGGAAAGCCTTTCATCGCTAAAGACAACATCATATCCCTTGTCTTCTAACATCGCCACGAGAGATAAGATTCTTCTTCAATCACGGAACATGCATCACTTCCTTCAATACGAAGGGTTTACCAGACTCCCTCTCAAAGGAAATGGTACTGATACCGATCGCACTGTATCTACCATCATCGCCCATCTCGATGTGCACTCCAAGATATTTCTCATCCAGATCTGAAAACAAATCTTGATCTCCTGTCATGTGAAAAGACGCACCACTGTCCAAGAACCAAACTGAACCCATCACACTTGATACCAAGCATGCGATCAGTGAAAAATCCAGCTCAAACTGCGAGGCTAAGGCCTCTCCAGCTGCAGATCCAGCAGCCTGCTTATTTTTCTTCTTCTGCGGACACTTTGTGGCATAATGTCCATGTTGGTGATAGTGAAAGCACTTCACCTTGGACATGTCCTGCTTCTTGCCTTTCGCACCGGATTGAGAAGATTTCTTGTTCTTCCCCTTCTTTGCTTTGGCGGCCAAAGCACAATTTTCTTCATCAGATGCCTTTGATGAAGATCCGTCCCTGGTACTCCGCCTTATCTCCTCTTGCACAAGATCCGACCAAAGTCGCTCCCCATCACAACCATTCTTAGACCATTGTGGCCGTGTGTGTCAAGGTGCCAATGTGGAAGCCCCTGGGAAGAGCCAAGCTCACCAAGTCCTCATCATCTACAGTCACCCCCACACTTCCCAGCTCATCCCTGCATTGGGTAAACTTCGTGAGGTACTTGGGCATACTGTCGCCTTTCTCCATCTTTATGTTTCTGAGTTTATCCTTGAGCGCCAACTTCCTCTGGTCGCTCTTGCTTTGGAATAAATCTGTCAATGGTTTTCACATCAAGTATGGAGAAAATTTTCCATGTAGGCTGGATACTATGTGATCCTTCACGCCCTCCAACAGAATCCTTCGACACTTTGCTGTCTTCTTTTTCCAAGCCTCAACTAAGGCAGCATCGCTAGAAGTAGGATTTGGGACTTCTGCATCTATGAACTATTTCAACCCATTGTCATCCAGCACCGCCTCCATCCTGTCCTTCCATTCAATATAATTCGAGCTACCCTCAAGGGTATACTCCAATCGCAATCCGTTGAAAGACATCTCAACTTCGACACCAAGAAAACAATGCTGCAAATTCGAATTCCACCAGCACAAAACTCAACCGCTTCAATGTTCTACAATTGCTCCAATGATCAATACTGCTCCGATACCATGTAGAAATTTGAATAATAGATCACTTATTCACCGAGATTATCCTGATTACACACTATTTGAGCTTCATGCATAATACATAATCTCTTCTACCATTGATCATCAATTTGCAGAATTAAAAACAATCGCATGCGCACATTAAAACCATAAACAATCACACATATAAACACAGGATTTATGGGAAAGCTTAAAGCTGAAAACCCCCAACTATCTGTATATTATAATGATAGAGAACATGTAACAATCATATTACAAACTCCTCACAAGTTCTCAGCACTATCTCCAATTGTTACACACAAAACAAGCTCAGATCATACATATCACATGCTCCAATCTGCTCCACCTGTCTGCCTGCCTCTACTGCGCAATCCAACATGAATACGCATGAGATCCAAGTTTGAATCCCACCAAGATGTACTGTGCAATCCTCATTGGCAATCTCAATCAATGTGTGTGCAAATATCATGCACAAGTATAGTCACAACTGATAGTCACACTGCTCTTTCACCTAACCTCTCCACTGGTCTTCACTGAACTGTCCATGCACATGAGTTAACTGATGTATTCTTTAGTTGATTTATGAGTTAATAATTAGTGAACTAATTAATAATTAATTCACACCACTCATCACTAGTGTATTAATCAGTTAGACTAATCACAACTAGTTCAACTAAGTAAAAATGAACACAACTCCATTAACTCCTCAATCAACTCCACCAAACTCAATCACCTGAGTTCTAACTGAAGTCCATCATGCAATAGCTCAACTAAACCCTAGGAATAGCGTAATTCCTTCTGTCAGCTGCATGTGCCACATCCGTAGCTCAAATTGAAGTGCTCCAAGAGGATAAGATAATGTTTATAGTCCAAATATTATTAAGAGCTAATAATATTCG
Source organism: Pinus albicaulis (assembly GCA_034641835.2). Lineage (NCBI taxonomy): Eukaryota > Viridiplantae > Streptophyta > Pinopsida > Pinales > Pinaceae > Pinus > Pinus albicaulis. Next base: position 393,654,829 of record CM076575.1, read on the forward strand.
ACATATCTATTTTTAGACTGGCAATCTAAAAATAGATTCCGTCCAGTATGTCTAAAAATAGAAGTCCATATATTTTTCCCGACTTGACAAACCATCCACAAATAGCATCCTGCAACTCATAGACCATGATCCATATGTCTAAAAATAGACATAGTCTAAAAATAGACTTTGCGCCAAAAATAGCCTGCGGGCCCACTTAGTGAAGGCGAATTCTTTCCACTAAGCTCCATCATCTTGTTCCATTCTCAACAAAAATTGAATAAGTTATGGCTTCCCCAAGTTTTGGCACTAATCACTCCACAATTTCCTCCAAATCCGGCACCATCCTACATTTTCGCCCCCAATTCTGCTAACCCAGTGCCAAATTGCCCAAATTCCGAGCGAATTTTTTGACGCATTAATTTTTCCAATAAGGCCTAAAGTCTAGACTTTAAAATATATTCATTTGCACGTTAATATATTGTTTTATATAAAACAATGTGTCGCGGTTTGTTAAATTTTCAGCGTTAATGGAAAGGGTGGCCATATGGGATGTCGCCCTTAAATGTCATGGTTAACGGTTTTGGGGGGGGGGGGGGGGTGTAGGGCTAGTCTCCCAACCATGGTACTGCACCCAGGCAGTGACCAGGGTTGGGGCTAGACCTCGGCCCCCTCCCCCCATGGAGGAAACAATATGTAAACAAAACCATATGGGATCCATAGTAGGTTAAGAGTCATGGTGATGGCATAGTGGTAAAGGCTCTTGCTAATTGCTTTGAGGTCGTGGGTTTGACCCTCGCCCGCTCTGCTCGAACCTTGACCTAATTTTGGTGGCCCTCAAGCTGCCATGTGGTGGCCCCTAGTTGGGCCATGAGACAACTTGTGATTGGCCACCCAAACAACCAATTAAAACATGTCATCTCGACCCAATAAAAATGTGCCACTTGGCACAATATCATACGATGGAGGAGATCCATTGACCAAGTCAACTTGCCATTGTGCATGCTGAGTCAGCAGTGCAGACTGCTAACTGGGCTGTCCCAACAATTTTTTTTCCAAAAATTTTCTTGTTTGACAAAGTGGACAGAACACATTTCTAGGAGCATACAGTGTCATTTTTCGTGAAACAAGTTGCATCATCTTCAGAATGATGAGATCTACATAGTCATTCAGGTTCTACACCATTCTGACAACTTTCATTTTTTAGCATAATTTTGAGTACCTGATCACTCCTCCCCACTAGAAGCTTTTGGACCCCAAAAGATCACTTTCAGTTGTTCATCAGATGAGGGTACAATTCCCTCACCTTTCCAATCTCGATCCATTTATCCTTAGAAGTATTTATTCCTTTGAGGCCCACACAAAGGTAGTCTACACTTCCTCATTTTGATGCCCTTGTTCTTCTGTCAAGAATGGTGTCTTGTTGAAGCTCATCTAGGTATTATGGAGAAAAGTATTCAATAGAAGGAATCTGAATGCGTTATCCTTAATCTTCAATCAACGGAGGCTCATACAACCTTAATTTCTCAACATTAACAATCGAGTAATTTTTCATATATGAAGGTAAATCTAACTTGAAGGCATTTTCACCAAAATTTTCCAAAATTATGAAAGGACCACAATAGATTGGTTTCAGATTTTTACCATCCTCTTGGAGCCTCTCTTTTCTAATTTGAAGCCAAAATTTTTCACCAAATTGGAACTTGTGATATACACGATGCTTGTCATGCCTTACTTTATACTTTCCTTGGCTCTTTTCAAGATGATCTTGAACTGTTTGATCTATTAATTGGATTTGCTATATGAACTTCTTGGCTTTGTCTATGTTGCTATGGCCATCAATAGCAACACCCTTCCCAAAAATTAAATCCAATGGCGATCTAGGCAAGTATCTAATAAATTCCTTAAATGGCAATGTTTGTGTAGAGGAGTGTTTTGCTTGCTCCAATATCCTTGAAGAAGATGTATGACTGTTTGATTGACCACCTCGGTTTGACCATATGTTTGTGGATGAAAGGATGTACTCTTTTTCAACTTGGAATCCATCAAGTCCCACAAAATTGACCAAAAATTCCCAAAAAATTGAGAATCTTGATCACTAACAATGGATGTGGACAATCTAAAATGAACCCAAACATGCTGAAATAATAAGTGAGGTGTTTTTTCAACTGTGATTTTATTTTTACATGGAATTAATATACACATCTTGTTGAACCTATCCAAAACTACATACAAATAATCATGACCTCTTTTTTACAATGGAAGACCTCCTACAAAATCCATAGAAACACTCTTCCATGGATGTGAAGGTACAGGAAGTGGTGTGTCCAATCCTAACTTCCTATTGCTAGGCTCACTGACTGCACATAATGAGCAACCTTTAATGAAAAGTGACACACTTTCAAGCATACGAGGCCAATTACAATACCTCCAAATATGTGCCACTATTTTTCTTACACCGAAATGTCCATCAATAAGAGAAGTGTGTGCCTCCCTGATGAAATTCACACTCTCCCCTTGTGGAACACAAAGCTTGCCCAAATGATACAACAAGTTTTTTCACAAAGAAAAAATTCGTAATTTTATTTATGAGAAAACAAAATTACATGTTGTATGTGCTGGTATATGTCCAAAGACATTCAAGATGCCGCAAATAAAAAGCAAAGGAGATACAATTAGGCTTTTCTCCCCTTTTTCTTTTCAACCTTACGCCAAGCACCAGGTGTTGGCGCGGTCTCGATAAGGACAAGCTGATTTTCTTCCGTTGGCGCTCCATTATCCTTATCTGAGTCTGATGTGTCTGATGTATGTGTTCTTTTATATCCCCCACTGTATAGTGTTCCAGGTACCATATCCTGCTGAGTCTTTGTGGTGGTGTCGAGGGGATCTTGCATCTCCTGTTCTTGTGTGCCCAAGGAAGTATCTGTTTGTTGATTCTCATGAGGTATTGGTTCCTCCTCTTCTTCCTGTAGTTCTGGCTCTTCAGAGGGAAATTGCCAACCTTTTGCCGCTTTGCCTGTTTTCTTCTTTTTCCTGTTATCCCTTTTGGCTGCCGGGCATGAGTTTTGTAGGTGTCCTGTGCACCTGCATATCCGGCATCTGAAGGCTGTGTTCTCATAATCTAAATGCTGTATCCATCTCTGTTGTTTGTTGTTCAGCATAATGGACTCTGGGAGTCCCTTGCTCAAATCAACCTCCACACAGATTCGTGCGAAGGTGAATATGCGCTCCTCCAAGCGTTGAGTGTTTGTTTTAATGTATCTACCAAGGGTGTTTCCAATGCAGCCAAGAAAATTTTCATTCCAAAAATGTAGCGGGAGATTGTAGAGCCTTACCCAGACCGGCATCTTGGTCACCTCCATGGTGTTGGCATCAAAATTTGGGAACCATGGTGTAATGAAGAGTCCCGTGGAGCCCCAGAACCATGGTCCCTAGCTGATAATGGCATCTCTGGCCTCAGTAGATGAAAATTTGACAATGAAGAACCCCTTCGAACATAGGTGTATTTCACATTCCATGGTCCAGTTTGAAAAAATCCAATGGAACAGCTCCATTGGTTTGGGCCAGAATCAGTTGAATCTGCCAATAATAGCTTGGGATTCGTAGGCAGTTCTATGCATATCAATGTCTAGACTGTCTATATTTATTTATGGCACGTTGTCCTGCATTTCTACAATGTATGGCTTGGGGGAGCTTTCAGCAGGGGCAGCAGGTACTGTGGGGTTGTTTTTGTCCCCCTGTAATATATTCCTGTATGAACCTTTTGAGGGAACTGTTTTGGATGTACCTGCTCCCATGGAGGCACCATTTGCTCTGCTTTGGCCTATCATTCCACCCCTCAGTCTAAGGTTGAGGCAGATGGAAGACCCAGTTACAATGGCATAGTCTCTAAGTGTGCAGTGGTCAGCTAGAGCTTTCCCCCCAAAAATCAGTGACTGTGAATGAACTGGGTACCCCGCCACAGATTGGATTTCTTCCTTCAAATGTAGTATAGAGTCTGTTGTTCTAATCCATAGAATAATGTTGTTTCCTACAGGAAGCTTAATGAAAACTTGATATGGTTTCGAGCCTACCTGAGGGTCACTGTAGTAGATATTTTGGCTGCATTAGTTATTTATAGGCACTTCGTTCATGGCTTGGGCCTGTGCTAGGCTTGTAAGGTCTGGCATGCCATTTGAACCGCCACACCGAAGAGCCGCACCCAGATCCAAAAATCCACATACTAAACCCAATGAGCACAACTCGGCCTCAGAGTAATGGCGCAGCAACAGTGGGCGTGCACAGCGCCTTGCCCCGCAAACAAAAGTCGAGTAAAAACAGCCCTCCTCACCAGATCACCGAGAGAATCTCACACAAATGCAGGTGAAGCACGCACCCTCTCCGTCCGATGGTGTCCATTGCAGGAGAAAAACACATCGAAACAGTCTGCAGGGGGCCTCCGCCAATGATACAGAGTCCAACCCTGCTAGTCTGTTGGCTCGACTGATAGAAATCCGGTCCCTCTGCCGCGCAGAATAGACGCCACGAGGTTCAGCAGGTAAGTCATGGAGCTCCTGGACATGGTGGCGCCTGCAGTAAGTCGCAGACCTGCAGGCGGCGGCAGCAAATTTGGATGCAGAAAACCCTAGGGTAACAAAATCGCCAGAGCACACCATCTTTGTCTGGCTCAATCGTATCTAGTTTACTTGTCAAATGATACAACAAGTTACTATGTACATGGTAATCTAATTCCTCTACTTGGTTTCCTTGACTCAATTTTGCATAAACATCTTGAAAGTCATTATCAAATGCATATTTCTCAACATAATTTTCATGCAAAATTGAATTATGTTTGAGTAAAGTAGTTGCACTAACAATAGGCCTAGAATTCATATCAGCAACCTTGTTGTATATACCTTTCTTATGCCTGATGACCAAGTGGAATTCCTATAAGAGACCCATCCAATGAAAGTGCCTTGACTGCTGCAACTTAGTTTGCGATTGCAAGTATTGCAATGGTTGGTGGTGAGTGTGTATGATGGCTTCCTTTCCCATCAAGTAGTGTTTCCACTTTTTCACACTTTTAACCAACGCATAAAGTTCCTTGTCATAACTAGGATATTTAATCACTACACCATTGAAAGTTTTTTAATGAAATGAAATGGGCTTACCATGTTGCATAAGGACTGTGCCCATGGCATAATCGCTTGCATCAGTTTCAATTTCAAAGGGTTGTCTCAAGTCTAGTAGTGCAAGTATTGGGGTTGAAATGATCTTTTATTTCAAAGCATCAAATGCTTTTTGTTGCTTGCCTCCCCACTTGAAGACCTTTTTGACACTAGTCAATGCATGCAATGGAGCTATGATAGAAGAGAAGTTAGAAATAAACTTCCTCCAATATTGGGCTACTCCCAAAAACATTCTGTTAGAAAATTATATATTACAGAGCAGTGGAACACATAAAATATGTGGAAACACAGACATAGAAAACATATGAAACAAGAGAGACACAGATATATGTGGTTCACTCAACTTGGGCTACGTCCACGGAAACAACCATTCCTTCCTTTATATTATCCAGAAAAATGAAGAGACATAACCTACAACAATTCCATTGTAATATCCTCTTCTCTCTCACACATTCCCCCTTTCTATTTCTCACTCAGAGTATATACATCATACAAAGATGCAATAAAATTCCCTCATACAACATAAGGGTTTCCTTCCATGGAAAAACACTTAAATTAAACATAAGTTCTACCGTTAGATAATCCGCCTAATGAGCAACCCAGATTGACTATGAAATTGCAATATTTTACAAGGAAAATTTACATCTATTTTTAGCTTCAGGGGCGCTGCCCCTAAAACCCCTTGCTAAGGGGGGCTTGAAAATGTCATTGTCCCCCCCCTGACAGAAATGAAATGGTGGGCGGTGTTGCCACCCCATTAAGAAAAAGGGTCCAACGTGGTGATACATCTAAATAAGGAATATAATCAGGCTCCACACCCAAAAATCTCCCACTTGGAGACTGATTGTAGCAACTCCACTACTGCTTCATTTGCTGTAAAATTACTCCACTTTGGACCTGGTTGTTTCTCATATTCATCATCATACTTAAGACCAATTGAAACTGAGCATAATCTCAATTTCTACCTAGTTACAACTTTTGTTAGAATATCTGCAGGATTCTGGCTAATGTGTATCTTTTCCAGCTTCAACTGTCCATCTTCCAACACTGACTGTATGAAATGGTACTTGAGCTGTATGTGTTTAGTCCTGTAATGAAATGATAAGTTCTTTGCAAAATTAATGGCACTCTGGCACTCTAGTTTCATCATCAATAAAAGTAACATAATAATGAGAGCCACCGAGAGATGATACCTGAGCAGGTCCCCATACATCTATATGCACAAGCTCTAATTTTTTGCTCTTTTTTTCTTTCCCAACTCTAAGAAATCTGACTCTCTTCTGTTTTCAATGAATACAATTCTCACAGAAATCAAAATTAATATTCTTCAAACCTGGCAACAAATTTCTTGAGTGAAGAATCTTCATCCCCTTCTCACTCATGTGTTTGAGCCTATGATGCCAGAATGTTGCATCTACTCCTTTGGAATTCAAATCATTAACAGAGTTAGAAATACCATTGCATAAATATAATGTACCAACCTTTTCGCCTTTTGCTATTACGAGGGCTCCTTTAGTGACCTTCCAGGTTTTATCTATGAAATTTGTCACAAAACCTTCATCGCCTAATTGCCCTATTGAAATCATATTTTTCTTTAGATCTGGAACATGCCTTACCTCCTTTAATAACCATTTGTTTCCATTCTACTGTTTTACGAGAAATTTACCCATTCCAATGATTTTATAGGGTTTATCATCATTGAGACGAACCTGTCCAAAATCTCCTTGAACATAGTCATGAAAATATTTCTTATCAGTTGTGGCATGGAATCAGACCCCTGAATCTACCACCAAGAATCAATAACATTTTCTAAAGAAAGGATCAAAGAATCTTATAACACATCACCCGTCACATTTTCTTCATGATTGTCTTCTTGTTGTGCGTCTCCTTTTCACTTTTGATTTTTACAGTCTTTCTTTAGGTGTCCTTTATTTCCACATTTCCAGAACACTATCCCCAATCTGGACTTGGATATGGCTTTCCTTGATTTACTGCGATATCTTGAGCTCTTTCCTCTTTCCATTTTTCTTCCCCTAGTCTCTGCACTCAAAGCATTACATGATGTCTCACCAGAGCTTTTCCATTGCATTTCCTCGCTAAGGATAGCGCCGAAAACATCATAAAACTTTTAAGTACTAGATCCAGAGACAGAGCTACTAATGGCCATAACTAAACCATTCCAACTTTCTAGCAATGAGCATAAAAATAACAAAGCCCTAACCTCATTATCAAAGTTTTCCCCTACAGAACTTAAATGACTCGTAACCATATTAAATTCATTTAAATCGTCAGCAACAGTTCCACCTTTCGATATCTTCATATTAAATAAATGTTTCATAAGAAATACCTTATTTGAGGCCGAGGCTTTTTCATATAGTTTCGCCAATTCCTTAATTAAACCCTCTATTGTTTTTTCCATCGAAATATCGAAGGCTACCGATGTCGCGAGGCACAATCGTATTGTTCCCAGTGCTTTTCTATCAAGATTTTCCCATTCTGCATCTTTCATACTCGATGAATTCTTCTTTTTTCCGCTCAATGGTAAGTACTGATATTTCTGATATAGATTATCTTCCACCTGCATCTTCCACAGTGGGCAGTTTTGGACGTTAAATTTCTCGACCCTAAACCTACCATTTTCTTCCATTTCTCCCACTTGAACTAGGAACCCTTCTTTCCTACGAGTTTATCAGCCAAATAGACCTTCGGCTCTGATACCAATTGTTATAAAATTATATATTACAGAGAAATGGAACACATAAAATATGTGGAAACACAAACACATAAAACATATAAAACAAGAGAGACACAGATATATGTGGTTCACCCAACTTGAGCTATATCCACGGAAACAACCAGTCCTTCCTTTATATTATCCAGCAAAATGAAGGAACACAACCTAGAGAAGATCTGATGTAATATCCTCTCCTCTCTCACACAATCTCCCTTTCTATTTGTTGGAACACCTAATCCTACATGGGTAGGTGTGGAATATGAAAAGTCACAATGGAGTCCAAGTGACCTTGGAATGTGAAACCAAGAGTCACACCATTGTACTATAAATATACATCTTTGTATAATGGAAAATAAGAAAGCCTCACGCTTATCCTTCATTGTGTTGAGTCTCTTGTGTGTGTGTGCTCATCTTCCTCATACACCATGTGTGTGCTTCAACATGGTGTTTAACATGGTATCAGAGCGGGCGATTGCTGGCCCTGCTCCAAATTGACTGAGCCATTTGTGTTTATGGCCTGTGCATATCTGCAAAAATTTTGACATTTTTGCAGCACTCAGAGTTTCTGCAGCAATGTTTTGAAGAGGAGCAGCATTCAGTGATTTTGTAGCATTCAGAAATCGGTAGCCTTGTGCATCTGAAGGTTTTCTCACTGCTTATTTTTTCTGCAATCTCTGCATTTTAAATTCTGCACTTTTGAGCTGCTGAGAAGGTTTTTGAAGATAATTTTGAGTTTTTTCTGCTGCTGGGCTATTAAAAAATTTTCTGGGTTTTATTATCAATTTCTGCAGATTGCTGTTATGTTTCAGTGCTGGAAATTTTCACTGTTCTGCAATTTCTACAAGCTATCTTATCTCTCTGTTGTTTTATTAAAAAAAACAAAAAATAAAAATAAAAAAAAATCCCTGCAACCCTTATCGCTCCAGCCATACTCTGCAAATCAGTCCAAACCCCACGCCATTTCCAAATAAATAAATTTGCTATTCCTCTCATCGCGCCCCTTACTCCTTCACTGCTCCTGCAGACTTTGCCAAACGCAACCTTATCCTACCAAAACCCTTCTATTTCCTACACGACCCTCCGCCCTGCCCTCACCTATTCGCTCCATCGCTCCAAGGCAATGCCGTTCTCAGATTTTTAAATTTTCAAACAAAAAAATTTTTTTTTATTAAATCTGCGTTTCATATCCCACTACCCCATAACGCTACCCCTCCACCCTGCGTTACCTCCTGGCAGCACGCACCATTTTAAACTCTGCACCACGCTTCCGACAGCCCTCCCATCTGCAAACACTCCATCATCGCTTGCGCTCACCCTACGTGCTATTCGCTCACTGAACACGGCCTCTGGCCGACCCTTCCATTGCAACACCCTGCGTTATCTGCTACAGCACTCAAACATGTAATCCGTTCCCTTTACCTCACCGCCTGCGCTCCCTACCCACTACAGCGCTGCCATCCCTCTGCAATACGCAGAACCAACTCCCATTCCCCAACGCTCACACTCCGCTCTCCACGCGGCGTCCCTCTCATCCTCACCGCTTGCAACCAAGTCTACGCCCTCTCGACCAGCTCGGCTCCCACACAATGCAACGTCCCTCTCCCTCGAGCTACCCAAACACCCTCTTATCGCTCTAGCTTCCCACAAAACTAATAACGCCCCCTCTTCCATTCTTCATACCGCTTTTCCATATATATATACCGCTCCATATAAATACCGCTCTTCCATTCTTCATACCGCTCGGAAGTTTGTCTTTCCCCTTCCTTTTTAAATTTGACTTCAAATTTTTTAATCCCTTTTAAAATTCCCTCTCCCTCCATACAATGACTCCCCCCTCCAATAAATATCCCTTTCCCATTTTTAAATTCGATTTTTGATTCCCCTCAATTTTTAATTAATCCCAATTAATAATTTTTTTTAATTAATTTACAAAAAAAAAAAAAAAAACAGCAGAGAGAGAGAGGAAAGAGAGAGAAGATTTGAACAGCAGAAATGAAGAGAAAATGACATGTGAAGCAAATGGATAGATAGAAGAGAAAAGAGAAGTCTTGCATTTAATGATTTGTGGCATTGATTTGAAGGGTGATTTTTTTTTTAAGAAATTGACATTTGAAGACAAGTTTGCCATCATTGAAAACAACTCTTTTGAAGGAAAAATTCAGCTGCTATAAAAAGATTCTTGCACTAGTGTTTCAGCTGCACATATTTTGCAGAAATATCTATTGAGCTAACATTGTATTTTGAGTGGAATTTGCCTCTTCATTCAAGATTTGAAGTGTATTTGAGTTGTTGGATTGTTGATTGCCCTCCATCATTTGAGGAGCACACTTTGTACTTTGAGAGTTCTCTTGAGTCATCTGTATTTGTTGCATCACATTGTAAACGGGTGCATTTTCGGTTGAAGCCGACACCCTTTCATTTTTTGAGCCTAAGTTGTTGAAATGGCCAAAATCAATGAGGTATTAGTGTTTGTGAATGACCTCATTCATTCAAATGTTCATGATATGATAAAAATGAGCAAGGATGCTCTATGTAACATTCAGAGTTGTTTTCTAGATGCACAAGAAAAGATCGAGTTTTTGCAGTTGGAATCTCATCTCTAACAAGACGAACTTCAACAAAAGAGTCACCATTCCGAACTCCGTTTTTCGAAGATTGTGAAGGACTCTCATCGAAAAAAGAAAGTAAAGTTTCGTTGATTCACATTCAGTTCCTTGTACTAGAGCAGATTTACATGCAGATGCAGCAGTTCAACCTGCACTTCCTAAGCCCATCATCAGACCTTGGGAAGAGCTTGTCCACAACAAGCATCGAACTGGTCTTGGATATGACAAGGATGTGTCCTTTCATATTCCGGATTACACCAAGCCCATCACATTTCAGAGTGCCGGATTCCTGTATGACAATTCACCTGCAGCTGTTCCAGATCCACTTCCACAACAACATTAAAAGATTGAAAAATGCCAACACTGTGATCGAGTTGGCCATATGAAAGATCATTTTTTTGATCTTCATCCATGCAAGCACCGTGGTCGGCACACCCATTCTTCACACAGATGCTTCAGAAACAAGCCTCCTGCAAGAACAAAGATTCATCTTGGATGGATCGCTTCTTGGCAGTGGGCATCAGCAGCCAAGAATATGTTTAAGACACATGTTAGAATTTGTTCACAGATATTGAGCAAACTTGCAGTTGAGTTTTTGCCATCATCTCACCTTGTCCCTGACAGGGGGGAAAATGGTGGTGATGTACAAGCTTCCGACGACACGCATCAAGCGAGCCCGAGCCACAATCTCTCATTCCATGTTCAGAGTTGCAGCGCACGCTCAAGCGAGTTCGAGCTATAATTCGTCATTCCGCATTCGTAGATGTAGCTGCAGCCACGGAGCAAGCCCATGAGCATACTGGGTTGGTGGATAACCCAAAACCATCATCTTTGGTTGGTGGATAACCTAAAACCATTATTTTCGGTTGGTGGATAACCTAAAACCATCATCTTTGGTTGGTGGACAACCTAAAACCACCACAGGTCATAGACCTCCCTTCTTTTAGGTCAAAGGTCTCCCTTTTTTATGAGGGACAATTCCTCTAGCAGAAGCCTTCAGCTTCTTGCCAGTTTTGGAAGAGTTCCGGGAACTGCAACATGTATTGCGTTCCAGTGTTTGTGGTCATCCTAAAACCATCTCCTTTTTCCAACATTTCAGAGAGTTGATTCAGCTAAGTGCTGCCATGTATACTTTGCAAATTTGTATTACAACTCTTTTCTTGGACTCACACATACCCCTTCGGAGTAAGGGGGGATGTTGGAACACCTAATCCTACATGGGTAGGTGTGGAATGTGAAAAGTCACAATGGAGTCCAAGTGACCTTGGAATGTGAAACCAAGAGTCACACCATTGTACTCATAAATGTACATCTTTGTATAATGGAAAATAAGAAAGCCCCACGCTTATCTTTCATTGTGTGTTGATTCTCTTGTGTGTGTGTTCTTCTCCTCATACACCATGTGTGTGCTTTAACATGGTGTTTAACACTACTGCCGCAGTATACACACATACAATGCATGCAATACAATTCCCTCATACAACAAAGGGGTTTCCTTGTAGCACAAAAAACACTAAATTAAACACAAATTCTACCATCAGATCATATGCCTAATGAATGACCCATATTGACTACGAAATTACAATATTTTACAAGGACCCCCCGGACCCCCCTTGATGATGATCAAACAATGGGCAGCGTTGCCGCCCAATTAAGAACAAGGGTCCAACATGGCAATACATCTAAATAAGGAAGATAATCAGGCTCCACACCCAACACATTCTTACCTCAGTGACACTCTTGGGTGTTGGCCAATTCACAATGATCTCAACCTTAGAGGGGTCTATCTTCAACTCACTTCCTCCAAAAATATGCCCCAAGTACACCAAAGAATTTTTACCAAACTCACATTTTTACATCTTCAAAAACAATTGTTCTTTCCTTAAGACATCAAGTACTTTTCTTACATGCATGACATGTATCAAGTGATTTACTGAAAATCAAGATATCATCTAAGTAGACTATGACAAACTCATCAAGAAATGGCCTCAACACATCATTCATCACACGCATAAAGGTACCAGGAGCTTTACATAAACAAAAAGGCACAACAAACCATTCAAACAAACCTTGCTTTATTTTTAATGTTGTCTTCCAAATGTCACCTTCAGCAATTCTAATTTGATGGTAGCCACTCCTTAAGTCCAACTTAGTAAAATACTTTGCATCTTTCAATTGATCAAGTAAATCATCTATTCTAGGAAGTGGATAATGGTTTTTACCGTAATTTTTTTCAATGCATGGAAATCCACACACATGCGCCATGTTCCATCCTTCTTTGGCACCAACACAATAGGTCACTCACATGGTGAAGTACTTGGTCGGATGATGACTTTGTTCAACAACTCTTGAATTTGCTTTTTGATTTCAGCACTCTCCATCACCGACATCCTATACATGCCAATGTTAGGAAGAGGACAACCTTGTTGCAACTGTATTTCATGTTGGATTCCCCTCTTGGGAAGTAATCCCTTTGGTTCCTGAAACATCTCATTATTTTGATTAACCACTTCGATCAAATCAGATTTCAACTTTGGATCACAACCTTGAAATGCTTCATAATCAACATCATTCTTTGGTTTAATCATAAGAAGCACAAAATTCTTTCTTGAATTCACTAGTCTTTTCATTTTCCCTGCATTAACTAATGAAAGATTTAGTTTCTTGTGATCAGCTCTCACAATATACTCCACGCCATCTTTGAACATGTGGTACTTGTTTTCATGGCGATAGAAGATTGCTTTTCTATCATAGAGGCAAGGACTACCCAAAACAATTCTTGAAATATCAAGCGTTACAACATCTAATTCAACTTCGTCAATGAAGTTTGTTGTGATTGCAAACCGAAGAATACATTTTCTTGTAACCTGTAAATTTATGTTCTTGCATATCCAATTCAATGGATATGGTTTGGGATGTGGAATGGTTTCAAGATTAAGTTTCTTGACTAAGTCTTCAGATATCAAATTGGCTTGAGACCCACTATCAAATAGTGTGTTGATTTTTGTATGTTTTGAAATAACCCTCACATGAAATAATTCAATCCTTGTTTCTTCATTTGGAGTACTAGAGTGACAATTTGATGAACTAGTGCTAGCAATGGATTCTTTTCCTTTCATACCCATGGATGTAATTTTAGTTTCATCACCCGAATCCGATCCCAAATCCTGTTGAGTGGTTGAAGCTGTTTTTTGTTTCCCCTTGTTGTTGAATTTCTTGGGCCTCATCTCTGGATGAAGCTTCCAAGAATGGTCCTCATCGTGACCCTCTTTGGAACAATGTTTGCATGTCATTTTCTCTCCTTCCTTTTTAACGGATGCATTTTTCTTTCCTTTTCCTTTGAAACCCTTTCCTTTCTCTCCACCCTTAAATGGATTCTTTTTACCCTCTTCTGAAATATTTTTCCCTCTTGCCTCAAGGTGATTGGCTTGCACACAAACCTCATCTAGACTAATGGGATTGAACAAAAGGATAGTATGCCTTAGGTAGCTATGTAAACCCCCTATATACTTCAGCAATGTGTCTTGTGAATGCAAATCAACAGCTAACATAAGAGCTCTTCTTCTAAATTCTCGGGGTGCACCGCACCATGAGTTTTTATGTTTTTATGTACCCCTTGAGAAAATTAACATAAACAAAACATTGAACAAAAAAATCTAGTAGACATGAAAATCATCATAAATAGTAACGCCAACACATGATGAAGGATTTCACCCCACCTGGGCTACGTCTCCTTGGTCCAGCTTCCAATGGCTTGGACCTATTCTATTATGCACAAAAGTGTGATTAAATATGTTTACAATGCTCAAACAGCTCTGAAACCTGTTCCATCAGCTCCAAAATTCTAAAAATTCATGTGTAGCCTCTTTCTTCTTCGAATTTGGTCAAAAATTGAATAAGTCATGGCTTCCCCAAGTTTTGGCACTAACTGCTCCACAATTTCCTCCAAATCTGGCACCATCCTACATATATTTTTCGTCCCCAATTCCACTAACTGAGCGTCAAATTGTCGAAATTCTGGGCGAATTTGTCAGCACATTAATTTTTCCAATAAGGCCTAAAGTTTGGATTTTAAACTATATCCATTGGCACGTTAATATATTTTTTTATATAAAAAATGTCGCACGGTTTGTTAAATCATTGACGTTAATGACAAGGGTGGTCACATGGGCCCTCATCCTTAAATTTCAAGGCTTACAGTTAGTGGGGGAGGGCACGGGGCTAGCTTCCCACCATGGTCCCACCCCTAGGCGGTGACCAGGGTTGGGGGCTAGACCCCAACCCCCTCGTCCCATGGTGGAAACAATATGTAAACAAAACCATGTGGGATCCATAGTAGGTTAAGGCTCATGGTGATGGCGCAGTGGTAAAGGCTTTTGCTCATGTCTTGGAGGTTGCGGGTTTGACTCCCACCTGCTTCGCTCAGACCTTGAACCAATTTTGGTGGCCCTGGGGTTGCCATGTGGCAGCCCCTGGCTGGACCACATGGCAGCCTGTGATTGGCCACCCAAACAACAAATTACAACATGCCATTTAGACCCAATAAAAATGTTCCACTTGGCACAATATCATATGCTAGAGGAGATCAGTTGACCAAGTCAACCTTCCATTGTGCATGTCGATTCTGTAGTAAGGAATATTGATTGGGCTATCCCTGCAATTTTTTTTCCAAAAATTTCCCTGTTTAACAAAGTGGACAGAACACGTTTCTGGGAGCATACAATGTTGGTTTTTCGCGAAATGATTTTCGTTGGATTTAGAACAAAGAGATATACGTGGTCGTTCAGGTTCCACACCATTATGAAAACTTTAATTTTCGAGCATAATTTTAAGCACCTAATCACTATCGCTTACACATATTGGGTTTCTAATCGTGTACCCGTAATGAAGAAACAATGCACCATTGAAGTTTGTATTGACTTTAGAGATCTCAACAAGGCATGTCCTAAAGACAATTATTCTACACCCTTCATCGATCGAGTAATCGATGCATGCGCTGGACATGAAGCCTTATCCTTTATGGAAGGATTCTTAGGGTATAACTAGATTCAAATACAACACACTGATCAATATAAAACAACCTTTACTACTCCATGGGGCATATTATCCTATTGTGTAATGCCTTTTGGCATTAAAAACATTGGTGCCACCTTTCAGTGGGCCATTAAATACATCTTCCATGGATTGGATCTTCTAATACTAGCCTATTTGGATGACCTTATAGTGCGATCCAAAAAGTGCTCAGAGCATTGGGAAGATATCTGCATGTTTTTTCAAAGGTGTCAAGCAATATAACCTATGCTTGAACCCTATCAAGTGTGTATTTTGTGTCAACCTAGGACAACTACTGAGATTCATTGTTTCCCAACAAGGCATTAGAATCGAACTTTTGAAGGTCCAGTCCATTCGAGAAATACCATTTCCGAAAACGTTGAAGCAACTACAAATACTGCAAAGTAAGGCCATATTCTTATGCCGCTTAGTCCCCGATTACACCATTTTGCACACAGTTTCTTGCGCCTTCTTTGTTAGGACATTCCCTTCTAGTGGGATGAAGAAGCCCAAAATTGATTTAAGGCCTTGAAAGATACATTATTATAGGCATCATTTATTAGCTCTTCTGACCATAGAAAGGACTATACCCTCTACTTATTAGCATTATAATTAGCCATTGTGGGGGTATTAGTACAAGAAGGAACAAATAATTTAGAACTCACAATCTATTACATAAGTAAAAACCTCTTTGGGCCTACTTTAAAGTATGAGACAACAAAAAAAAATAGCCCTAACCCTTGTACACTTAGAAAAAAATCTTCGAAACTACATCATCTTACGGACCACCACTGTAATAGAAAACATTAAACCTATGAGATACTTGTTCACTCGTCATATGATGAACCATAAGTATGCTTGCTGGGTATGGGTATTTTTTTTGCAAGAGTTCGACTTACAGTTTTCTTTCCCAAAAATCAATAAATCTCTTATCCTTATGGAATTAATCTCAGATCGCCCCATAGAATCCCAAGGGTCTCCTGTGAAGGGTCTCCTATTAATAGCACGTGTTATCATTTTGACATGCGTGTTTCTATTTTATAATTGATAGAAAGTATTAGTGATATCCCTTTAAAAGCATTAATTCAGAGTACACATAAGCTATATCACGTTACATGAAACTCGTTTTAGTTTTCACACAACAGATGTTATCATTTTGACCTGATTTTTTTCATTTTATAATTGATAGAAAATATTAAAAATATCTCTTTAAAATCATTAATTACACATGAACTATATCACTTTGTAAGAAACTTTTTTTCATTATGACTTTCTTGTTTCCGTTTTATAATTTGGAATGGTTATTACAATTTTTTTACAATGAATATTCGTTGTGGTTGTTAACAATTATTTTATAATTCAAAATACTTATTCATCACTATTGTTGCAAAATTTTGTATTAAAGTGCCAACCATATTTCTTCATTCTTGCGAACTATAGGATGTATAAGAAAGAGTGTAAATATTGATGTTCTCTTACAACATTGTAATATCGATGCATGGGATCTGAAATTGTGAAGCCAGTGAGTAAATGATACAACAACGACAATATATAACATTTGGACGACCTGGATTCCCTATTGTGAAGTAACCATGGTCCAAATTTAAATATGGTATTACGACACTTAATCTAATACAATTCAACTCTGAGACATTCATTAATATTTTAGGCAATGATTTAAGAAACTTGTTAATATAATGTGTTAATATTTTAGACAATTGTTGGTTTAAGAAACTCAGATGTATTGGTTATGAATGAATTCGAAATTTTCCCAAGAATGGGATCATTAAATTTAAGTCTTTTGTTTCATTATTGTAATTTAGTATCACATATCATAAAAAAAAACTATTCCTCCTCAGTGATTAAACTTTATTCGTAAGAGAAATAAACATCTCAGAGGGTTGATCGACAATTGAGTTCACATTATTGCAACAATTGTCACAAGTAGATATTGTAAGAAAACATTTGTGTCGTGCTTTGGATTTTATTCCACCCATCATCGGTGAGAATCTTTGAAATAGTGCAGCACTCAGAGCAGGAAAGGTCACATTATTATCGTATCTTATGAATCATTTGAGATTTTCTCTCAATGAAAGTTGGCGTTGGTATGTTGAAATTGGTTGCCAATTCTCTGGAATAGCGTTATCTATATTGAGCATTTTCCTTGTAGAGATGGTTGTAAGGAGAATGGAGAAGGGAGCACGTAAAGGGCCACTATTCAAAGCCTAGTTTTCACCCCGCGTTTGTTGCATTGGTTTCCATGTATTGGAGTTTTCCTGAAACACGAAGCCATTATGTAAACTTGTAACCCATACACAGAGTATAATTGCATTACTCAATACAATATAACCTATATAATGAGAAATTTAAATTCATTAATCAATATAGTGTGTAAATCATATACAATGGGAAATTTAATTTAAGTGTGTAAAGTACCCACCTACTTTAGATCGACCACTCCTAGGCCACCATCTCCATTTACGTATTCAACAAGGAGCCCGAGCCAATAATAATTGGACATTGAATTGATGTGGAAGGCAATATTTGTTGTCTGACATTCACAAGGCACCCTATATAGCACAAAATGGCCATGTAAATGAAGCATTGTAAAAGAATGCAAACTATTTTTGAAACTGATCTCAGAGAAGATAAATAACTTTGAAATAAAGCAGACATAATTCTAGCATTGAGCAGATTTGTACCTCTACGAGGATCATACACCATATCTTAGAAGGAGGTACCGTTAAGAACAAACTGTGATTTCCCAAATGATTCATTAGCCCCCACAACGGTGACTCCTATTTTCAAACACTGAGGATTGTTGGTGAATTTTACCCCGTCAACTAGATGCATCCTTTGCAATATTTTGGATCTTGCTTAATTTCTCATTGAAAGTACATTGAGTCCAAGTAAGATTATGTTGAACATATGGAACTAGAAATCAATCCAAGAGTGGTTAAGCAGTGCTACCCACAACCCAACCCCCATTAAATAAACCACTCATTACCAACTTGAAAAGATAAAAATTGTCTAGGACTAAGTCATCAGACCTAGAACTCAATAAGCCTATATAGATATCAGTGAAGGAGCCTATGTTATCTACAACTCCTTGCAATGTAATGGAGTATGATACTCTATGGTTTTTTTCATTGTACCTTTCGTTGAAGTAATTAGCTACATTAGCCTTGGAAATAATAATAGGAATATGAGTAGTTTACATGGCCCCAACAACCTTAGGAATCCCATAAATCCTTTCAAACCCTTTCATCAAGCCCTACATCTGATCATTGGAAAGACATTGAATATAATGGCGGTGAAGCACCTAAAAAATGGCAACAGATACTCCCAATACCAACTTATGATAGGTCGATATCCAAAATCCAAATCTCTTGGATATCAAACCAAATGGCTCTCCAGTGGCCAATTTTATTGTTTCACTCATAGGGATCGCTAACCTCAACATTTTGTCCTCCTTGGCCACCACTGAATTCAATTCTTCACAAATATGATTGAAATTTCTCCTACTCATTCGAAAGGATTTATGGAACTCTGAATCAGGTAATCCTAGATGATTGAACTATTGCCATTAGGTCTATGATGAAAGATATATTTTACGGATCCATGGTTATAAAGAAGCCTTGGTCAATCTTATTAATAGTAAAAATATATATTTTTATTCAAATTTAAAGTAAAATAGGTCTACGCTTTCAAACAAGAATTTTGATTTTAGAAAAATAATAATAATTCTTGCATTTATTTATGTTTGGAAGATTCACAATTGGACGATTTTTGTCGAGTTCAGACCACAAATCAATCTTCAAGATGAAAATTGAATGTCATTAAGTTGATATGGTTTTGGACTTTGAAACATGAATTTGAAATCTAAAACAAAAATTCATCTAATTGTGAATCTTTCAAAGGTACATGAAAACCAAGACCACACATATATTAATCATTATTGTTCTTGCAAACAAAAATAAAATATTGACCAAATTCTTAAATTTTCCGTACTTTCTATCTTTTCTTCACCCAAAACCTCCTTTGAATGCTCAAAGCCTTCTTTAAATGCTCTAGTGGGTGGAATTAGTTGCACCAAGTGCAACTACTCCATACCTAGCCCTCTTGATCCTACATCTCTCCATATTCTTTGTTTGGTTATAGTATTCCTACATGCAATTATAACATTCTATAATTATCTCCATCTTCCTCTTGTGATTTTTTTCAAATATTTGCCTCTCAAGCTTGTAATTCTTTCAAATATTTGCCTCTCAAGCTTGTAATTCATGTCCCACTCTTCATGCACTTGTTTTTATTTCTCTTTGAACATCACTAGCAGAAGAAAATTATGGTATACAGAAGCATCCATGTTGTTTAAGTGTGCCAAGTTCCTCCATTTATAGTTGGCCGAGCTATTTTTCTACCATTTTATTGTGGGTGTTGTGATATACAATCTACATGGACTCTGAATGTTGCGCTTCATCCATTATGGTACTCTTTTTTTTGCAAATTGCAAATCTACGGCAATTTGTTGCCGTCCTAGAAGCAAAAAAGGCAACCTAGTTGCTGTCCAAACTTGGTATCTTTCGTTCATCATTTCAATTCAAGTTTCATTGCATATTTCAATTCAACCATATTGTGGTGATATGAAACTTGATGATGATTGGCAAGATTGCGACTTAAAATTATTGGCAGATAAATCTTGAGAAAGAACATGTTTCATAAAGATGAATTTTTGTCAAAATTGTTGGAAGGTGACTCGAAGGATAGGCTAGTAGCTCTCAGTGTTCGCTTGTATCCATAAAGTTTCAAGGAGCACGAATTTCCCCACTGTGGCTATAGCCATAAGATTCTACCTTAACTGCATATTCTGTCTCCGGGGGAAGAGAAATGCATGTAATAGCATCCATATATGTAGAAGTGCAGAACGTGTGCACTTATAAGGAAAACAAAAGTTACGAATAAAGGTCAAAGTCAAGGGTGAGTAATTCTTCTCAAATCATTGGTTTGAAGCAAAGGAAGGCTAATTTGTGGAAAGACCAGTTTTCGAATTTTGGCTCAAACCGTCAGTTTCAATAAGAGTGCGACTAATTATTGAATACTTGTTTTTGCCTTTCTGGACCTACTTAGCTTCCATATTATTCATTTGATGTTGAACTATGTTCATTGGCAAGACAACATTATTCTGGTCATATCAGACTTGTTTTTTGTAACTCTACTATCCAAAGTGGCACGCAAATTTTCACCAATAAAAGTACAAACCATCAGTGTGATTAGTAGCGTATTCTTGGAAAAATACGAGTTGGGTTTGAAGTCATAAGTCAGTGAAATAAATATTATTATCAATGTTTTATTCCTCATTATATTTTCATCATATACAAAAGGCCAAATTTCCTTTGGAAGGCTGAGTCGCTGGCTTCAAGGGACAAATTTTTGGGGATTGGGAAGGCAAGACGATGTCATTTAAAATATCCTTCATTTCGGAGCCGAATATCAAGGTAAACTCCTCTTATTACAAGGGTTGAATAATTACAGCGTAAAATTTCAACTGAAGAAGTCCTGCATTTGGTTTGCCTTGAAGAGGTTTTGGAAAACACCCAAACACTTCTTGATGAATTAGTAAGGATATATAGTCCTGTACGCGAAAATACCTCCTTAGATCAAAATGATGGTAAAAAAATAGACCATTCTCAAAAAGGGTCCATATCATTCTACAACAGAAGCAACAATGGGAGGTGAAGGAAGGACAAGGAAGAGGAGCTAAGATCTTTGCACTTGGCTCTGAATTACAACAAAATAGGTCAGTCATAGACCTTCATAAGTTGGAGGAATTAGACACATGTCTATCCAAGGTGGGTCAGCCAGAATGGAAGAAAATCAGTAGGGCTCTCAAGCCATCCATACTTGCGTTAATACAACCCATACTCTGGGAGCATCCTTGTTAAAAGATCTGGCTCAAAGTTACTTCTTGTATCAATAGGGTCATAGCCTTAACGTCGCCACTACTTCCTGAAAATAATGATATCATGAGAGATATATTGCAGCTAATAGTAGAAGCCCTCTAGGGGTTGAATAATATCATGCTTCCTACCTTTCAGAAGTGGTGTAGAATTTTAAAACTCATGGTAGAGTTCATCTTTGGCACCTTTATGCTGAATTTTGAATGTGACGATTTAATATTTCAGTTACTACAAATATTTTACACCAACATTACATTAGCTCATCTAGATTGTGTCAAAACAAGCATGCAAAATATTGTGTCTCTATTCTTGGAGGGATATGCTGACATCTAAAATATACTAAGATCCAAATTGTTGACCATTTGGAGGAAGGAACCACAGGGATTACCAACTACCTATGATCTAGTCGATAAGTTGGTCAAGAAAAACATAAAATTTCTCAAAAGGGTGCTGACTAGGAAGGAGTTGAGAAGGATTGATGGAGGAAGAAAGAACAAAATATGGAATAAGAATGAACTAAGGAGGAGAGGGCTATACTTTATCTTCAAGGGATCTCAGGCCCTTAACCATTCATGTGCAAGTAATAAGGAGGAAACAAGGGCATAACAGTTAGAGACTTCTTCAGATCATGTGGATTCATCCATAGTTGGGTTCACTGGTTTTCAAAAGAGAGTCTGTGAAGGAGCCAAGAAATAAAGTACAGATGGTGAGCAACAACACCATGTGTTTCAGAGAGACTTACAGGACAAGCTGATGATAATCAATCAACTTGACAAAGTATATGGGGAAAGGAAGGAGGTAATCCCTCCTGACGATATGGTAGTTGAGTCCATCCATAAAGATTATGGGGAATCGGGTATAGATAACAATCCACTAGTACATCTATGTTTGACAACCAAAGAGGGTGGACAACCTATCCTCACATGTGGAGGGGGCCAAGAAGAATACATTCAAGGAGAATCAAATGAGGAGGCAGTGATAATAAACCGACATGATGAGCATGATCATGCTGGGAATCATGACAAAGACACTATGTAGGATGAGCCTTTTCCAGAGGGTCAGTCAAAGGTTCAAGTTGAAGTTGTGGTCATGAGGCATCTGGTGCTGACAGATACAGAGATAGTCAACATGGCACTAAAATTTCTAGAAGATAACTTTTGGGAAAATATCATGCATTTCAAGATAGACCTTATGATGTTAAAGCAGAGAGTCTGGATTGTCTGAGACACTTTCTTACAGGAGAATAGAAAAATTGAGGAGCTCATACGGGTATGTGTCGAATCAATGACAAAGTTGTCTAGTGTTGATGAACGACTCAAATCCCTCACAAGGTAGCAAGAGGAGTGCAGTTGGGAATTCCAGGGAAACTCTCTACAGGAGTACATAGATAAGACTTGCAACACTACCAACCCACCTTTATACATTGGAAAGAGCAGGGTAGAGTTCTCCAAATACATCATGTTGGGTGACTGAGTGGAGCAACATAATCGAGCAACATCAACATAGTAGATTTGCAGATATTCATCCTTCCCAAGGCATGGATTGGTGAGAGATTATGAGTTGGTTCTCTATTAATGGGTTGATTATGAGGAGGATACTCACAACTAAGGGAATATTGCAGTTGGGGCACATATGCACATGTAGTGATGAAATATTGAGATGGTATCATAACCCACAGGTCTGTAATTTTCCATTTTTTTGGATTTAGTCAAAGGGGTAGAAACTACCCATGGTATCTTCCCACAGAATTCTTCTTCGTTTTCAAGTAAAAATAATAAAATAAGGCTTCTATAAAATCCATCAAGTGTATAAATGGGGGTAGGAGATAGACATTAAGGGCATTCAGTTTTATCTATCTTATTATTTTTTGGTTGAGAACTTGGCGTGGCCAGTTCTAGCATTGATCCCGGGACAAAAACCCCATGGTGAATTTGTCTGGTGGATCCATCCAGGGTCCACAATTTAGCTTCAGTTTCTTAAATCAGTCTTTTAATGAGCAAGTGTGCATGCGATTTGTAGGATCTCCAGTCTTATTGTATGGGCATGTATTTTGTTTCTAGTTAATAATATAAATAAAGTGTTACAGTTTTAGATCTTTTTGTGTTCAATGTTTTTATTGCAATTATTTTTAGTTAGAACACTTAGATGTGTTATATCAGTTGATTATTTCATTGTTTGGGATATTACAGTGGTATCGGAGCTGTGCATCCTATTAGCTTAATGGTTTAATTTGCAAATTCTAAATTATTTGCAGGATTATTTAAGAATTTCATGCATGGAACTTCGGTGGAGATTTATTGTCACCCTAGCCTACATTTCCATCTTCGGTGGTATTCGGTATCATCCTAGCTGGTTTATTTTTTTTTTTAATTGAAAGGATAATTTTATACATTGGTTCAAGGGTTATTATTGCAGAAAAAAAAGGTGGAGTTCTATGATGGGCGAAATGATTGTTTGCCATGGTTGGATTGGCATAAAAAGAATTTTTCCATTTTATTATCATTTCATGGTTATTTTTCTTATGAATTTGAGCGGAGTATTAAATTATTGTCCTAATTTTAGGATTGGATGTTAAAAGAGTTGGGGGGATTTTTCTCTATTTTATCTCAAAAATTTTACAGATTTACCATGGTATTTATTTGTATTTCATAAAAAAAAAATTGAGATTTTGTATTTGGGAGATATAAGGGGTTTGATTTTGTATTTGGGAGATATAAGGTTTTGTATATAATAATAATAATAATAATAATAATAATAATAATAATAAAATGAGAGAGAAGAAGAAGAAAAGAGGAAGGATGCTTTAATGAGAATCTTGAGAAGATGGATCATCTTGAAGAAATTTTGGAAAACAACCAAAAATTCCTTGATGAAATAGTGAGGATATATGGTCCTTTAAGCAGCCATACCTCCATAGACCAAAATGATAGTTAAAGCAGGAGACCATTCTCACACAGGGTCCATGTCATTCTGCAACAAAAGCAACCACGGGAGGTGAAGGAAGGACAAAGAAGAGGAGATAATCTCTTCGCACTTGGCTCTGAATCGCAAAAAGCAAAATTGGTCATAGACCTTCATAAATTGGAGGAATTAGACATATATATGTTCAAGGTAGGGCAACTAGAATGGAAGAAACTCAGTTGGGCTCTCAAACCATCCATGCTTATGTTAATAGTGTTGAAAATGCAACAAGATGATGGAGCTTAGTGAAAGAAGTCGCCTTCACTAAGTGGGCCCGCAGGCTATTTTTGGCGTAAAGTCTATTTTTAGACTATGTCTATTTTTAGACATATGGAGCATGGTCTAGGAGTTGCAGTATGCTATTCTTGGATGATTGGTCGAGTTGGTAAAAATAGATGGACCTCTATTTTTAGACATTGGGCGGTTTCTATTTTTAGACTGCCGGGCTAAAAATAGAACAGTTAAATATTATTAACCCTTAATAATATTTAGACTATAAACATTATCTTTTCCTCTTGGAGCACTTCAGTTTGATGCTTGGATGTGGCACATGCAACTGACAGAAGGAAATACGCTTTTCCTAAGGGTTAGTTGAGCTATTGCATGGTTGACTTCAGTTAGAACTCATGTGGCATAGTTTGGTGGAGTTGATGAGACAGTTGGTGGAGTTGTGTTCTGTTTAACTTAGTTGAACTAGCTGTATTTAGTCTAACTGAAAAATACACTAGTGATGAGTGGTGTGAATTAATTATTAATTAATTCACTAATTATTAACTCATAAATCAACTAAATAAACACATCAGCTAACTGCAATGCATGGACAGTTCAGTGGAGACCAGTGTTAGAGGTGGGTGAAAGGGTGAGTCTACTATCAGTTGTGACTATGGATGTGCATGAGATTTGCACACACATTGATTGAGATTGCCAATGAGGATTGCGCAGTACAAGCCAGTGGGATTCGAACTTGGATCTCATCATTATTCATCTTGGATTGCGCAGTAGAGGCAGGCAGACTTGTGGAGGAGATTTGAACCTGTGACTTGTTCATCTTCCGTGCTAGTTTGTGTGTAGCATGTGAGATAGTGTTGAGAGTTGTGAGAGCTTTGTGCTATGTATTGTTACATGTTCTCTATCATTATAATATACAGATAGTTGGGGGTTTTCAGCTGTATGCTTTCCCCATTACATACTGTGTTATATGTGTGCTTGATTATGTTTTAATGTGCGCATGCGACTACTTCTATTTTCGCATATTGATGATCAATTGTAGAAGAGGTTATGTATTATGCATGAAGCTTAAATAGTGTGTAATCAGGATAATCTCGGTGAATAATTCAGCTATTATTCAAATTTCTACAAATAGAACCCAGAATTTGGGAACATCTCTGTGAAGATGTCAAGCTCATAGTTTCTTCTTCTCTCAACAGGATCATGGCTTTAACATCCCCACTATTGCCTTACAATAATGATATCATGGAGGAGATATTTTAGTTGATAGTAGAAGCCCTTCAAGGGTTGAACAACATCATGCTTCCTACTTGTCAGAAGCGGTGCAAAATTTTAGAACTCATGGCAGAGTTCAACTTTGGCACATTCATGTTGAATCTAGAATGTGGCAATCTGATGTTTCAATTTCTCTAAAGATTTTACACCAACATTACATCAGCTCATCCAAAACGTGTGAAAACAAGTATACAAAATATTATGTCTCTATTATTAGAAGTACATGCTGACATATGCAACATACTAAGATCCAAATTGTTGACCATTTGGAGGAAGAAACCAAAGGTATCACCAACTGCCTATCATCTAGTCGAGGATTTGGTCAGATAAAACATCAAATCACTCAGAAGGGTTTTGACTAGGAAGGAGTTGAGAAGGATTGATGGAGGAAGCAAGAACCAACTCTGCAACAAGAATGAACTTAGGAGGAGAGGACTATGTTTAATCTCCAAGGGACCTTGGGTCCTTAACCATTCATGTCTAAGTGATAAGGATGAAACAAGGGCAAAACAATTAAAGACTTCTTCAGATCATGGGGATTCATCCATAGTTGGGTTCACCAGTTTTCAGGAGAGAACCTATGAAGGATCTGAGTAGTCAAGTACAAATGGTGAACAACAATACCATGTTTTTTAAAGAAGCTTGCAGGACAAGTCGATTCCTCTTGATGATTTGGTAGTTCAGCCCATAGATATCCAGGAGAACATCCATAAAAATTAAGGGAAATCAAATGTAAATAGCATTCCACCAATACATCCATGTTTGAAAACCAGAAAGGGTGGACAACTTGTCCCCACATATGGAGAAGGGAAAGAAGAAGACATTCAAGGAGAATCAAATGAGGAGCCAATAGTAATAAATCAACATGATGAGCATGATAATGTGGGCGAGCGTGAGAAATACAGTATGCAGGATGAGCCATTTCTGGAGGGTCAACCAAAGGTTCAAGTTGAAGTTGTGGTCATAAAGCATTTGGTGTATACAGATACAAAAACATTTAATAGGGCACTAGAACTTCCAGTAGAAGACTTTCGAGAAAGGATCATGCATTTCAAGACAGATATTATTTTGTTGAAGTAGAGAGTTTGGAGAGTCTGAGACACTGACTTACAAGAGAATAGAAAATTTGAGAAGTTCATAGGGGTATGTGTTGAATCAATGACCAAATTTTCTAATGTTGAGGAATGACTCAAGTCCCTCACAAGGCAGCAAGAGGAGTACAGTTGGGAGTTATAGAGAAGCCCTCTACAGGAGTACATAGATAAGACTTGAAACACTACCAACCCACCTTTATACATTGGGAAGAGCAAGGAAGAGTTCTCCAAATGCATCATGTTGGGTGACCGAGTGGAGCAGCATCAATTGAGCATCGACCAACATAAAAATAGTAGATTTGTAGATATTCATCCTTCCCCCAAGTATGGATTGGTGAGGGATTATGAGTTGGTATTCTATTGATGGGTTGATTCCTAGGACGATACTCACAGCCAAGGGCATAGTGCAGCTTGGGTCATTTGGCAAGGGTAGTGATGGAGGGTTGAGATGGTACCATAACCCACAGGTCCTAGGATATAGGTGGCATTGGGATCCAAGAGAATCCATTAGGGGTAGGATTGGCCAAAGGATTGTTTCGGATCCAGGTAAATCTATTGAGGGAAGGATTTGTAAAATGATTGTTTGGGATCCAGGTATCAAAGGATCCATTCAGGGCCATTCAACATGGGGGAATGGAATAACACACTGGATTGTATGGGGTCATGGTATCAATGTATAAATTATTTTGTTGTGGATAGCAATGGATTGCTAGAGGGAAAGAAATATTTGGGTGGGAGGATTTGTAATATTCTGCTTTTTTGGATATGGTCAAAGGGGTTGAAACTACCCATGGTATCTTCCCATCGTATTCTCCATTGTTTTCAAGGGAAAATAATAAAATAAGGCTTCTATAAAATCCATCAAGCATATAAATGGAGGTAGGAGCTAGGCATTGAGGGTATTCGGGTTTATCTATCTTATTGTATTTGCATTGAAAACTTGGCATGGTCAGTTCTAGCATTGATCTCGGGACGAAAACCCCATGGTGAATTTGTCTGGTGGATCCATCCAGGGTCCACGATTGAGATTCAGTGTCTTATATCAGTCTTTTAATGCATAGTCGTGCATGCCATTTTCAGGAGATCCAGTCTTATTGTATGGGCATGTATTTTGTTTCCAATTAATAATATAAATAAAGTGTTGCAGTTTCATATCCCGTTGTGTTCATTGTTTTTATTGTAATTATTTTTAGTTAGAACACCTAGATGTGCTAGATCGGTTGATTATTTCACTGTTTGGATATTACAAGGTCCTAGGACTCAAGTGGAATTGGGATCTAGGAGGATCTATTAAGGGAAGGAACGATCGGAGGATTGTTTGGGATCCAGGTATCAAAGGGTCCATTCAGGATCATTTAACATGGAGGCATGAGATAGTCACTGGTTTGTAAGGGATAGCTCATTTGCAGTCATTAAATGCCATTTTGGTCAAACAAGAGTCATAGGTCTAGGGTTTGCAGATAGTTGTTCTTAAAATGCTTCAATAACGCCCGCAGGCCATAAGGAGGTCTTCTATAAGTTTTCGTTCCAAGATTCTCATCATTAAAAATGCTGAAGGAAATTTCTTCTTCAAAACTATGTTTTGAAGAAGAAATAATTAAGTTTGTTTAATACATGATTGATAAAGAATTCTCAAGTTTCACAGTTCTTCAGGCAGCAAATCTGAGTGTAGCATTATATCATGTGCTTGGAAGGCACTGAGGGTGTTGAGTGGATCTTTTGCTAGCACCAACTTTGTCAGCAGATGGTGATGGACTGCACAAAGCTGGGGGAAGAAATAGAAGTCATCAATGTGCTAGATATGTTGCGTGTAGTGATGACATTCCTTTCACAGGAGGAATTTGTAGGCAATATGAGTTCTAGGGAATTTGTTGATACAGTTACGGGTGATCTTCTTGACAGTCATATTTTTTGTATTCACACCAAAAGGAGAGATAAAAAATATTTCAAAGGATGCAACAGTTGAGACTGGCAACAAAATGATAGCCGCAAAAGTTAACGGGAATCCTGTGTCCCCAATACGCTTGCAAATGCTGAAGTTGCGAAGATAGCTAAACAGTTTTCCATCGGCATCAATATGCAAGGACTCGAAATTCCCGTCATAAGATAATGAGAGAAGTCAAGTGTGAAAATTAGAAGAGAAAGCTGTGTTTTTAAAGCCGTGACTATGGGTGTAATTTTCCCGCGACGCATTGGGTAGAGGTGCGGCGCACCCACAGTGCGCGATGCATACAGCTCATAAACGTCGTGTTATTTTCGTCTGGCGCGACGCACCCAAAGGCCTCGGCGCATTGGGTCTGCGCGTGGCGCACAGAGTCAACAGGTGCTTGCAACGGTGAAAATGACAAGGCTTCTGCTTCGATCTTTCTTCTATCCCTAGGCTTTGCCACGGATGAAATTGTAGCTGACATAATTTGCCGGGCTGAGACTGGATTGCAATCTGAATCCAGCATTCCTCAATGAATGGGAAGGTGAGTTTTTTCAAAGATTGAAGGTCCATCGAGTAAGAAACCTCTGCCATATAAGTGATAAAATGCAGACGAAGAGATTCTTGGAAAGAAAATGAAGGATTGGTTGAGATTTAGTGTCGCTTTTTGACACACATTCCGTGGGACCGGTGCTGATCCATTTGGAGCTCCAACCAAGAGCTGACCATGAGAAGATGGCGCAAACTCATTGGCCATGGCTCTACGCAGAATGAGAGAAAATTTTGAGTTTCTCAAGTTAGGAGTTGAGAGGTGTTGCTTTTATAACTGGGATATATCTCCTAATGGAAGAACACTTGTAGAATCAAATGCCAATCTAGATACTGTTGTTGCTCTTGTGAAACAACTTCGGGAAGGAAACTGAAATTTTTCCTCTGTGAGGAAATGCCCATTTGTTTTATGCATCCCTGCTACATGCATGGAGCTGCTACAGGTCCAGCAAGCTTGACAAACATTGCAACGCACAAATCTACTCCATGATTGGACCCTCGCCTTCTCAAATCTCCGCGCTTACATTTTAATTGTTGGAAGTCGCGGTCTTGGACCTGTACAGAGGATATTTGTTGGAACTATGAGTGAGTATATCTCAAAGCATGCTGATTGCCCAGTTCTTGTAATCAAACAAAAAGTGGAAGACACTCCGGAGGATCCTGTTGATGATTAAATGTTTAAGAGTAGTCTTTTGGCCGATCTTGGGTTTTTTGTATGTATCAGTTGTCTTCTAGTTTATATGAAGAAGAAATGAAAGTGCAATTATTGGATAAGTACAATGTGCATCATTGATATACTCATATGAATTATCAACAGATGGCTATACTTGGGATATTTTCTTTTGCACGTGGCTGGTATCACTGCTGTTCTGGATGGCACTATATCCAAAGGAAGTGCAATCGATATTCTGCTATGGGCGCAGTTCCATATTCAATCTTTGGACATTCCAATGCAAACTTTCCGGTAGTAAGATTAATATAGTTCCAAATTTGGGCAGCTGGGCGAAGACAGGCCACCTGGAAATATAAGAAAAGAAAATGTGTCAATTCTCTTGCGTGGACAACGAGATAAGGGATAACAGAGAATGTCAATTGCAAATTTATCGAGTTTAATTGGGCTATTCCTCATGCTCAAATTGCAAAATGAAAACTTTGGATTAATCTTTCATCATTTCAGCTGTCAGACACATGGCTGGAAGCGTACATGGATGGATGAGCTCGTCAACCATTCCAAAGGCACACCATTCAGCCCTTTGGATATAAATAACTTCAAATCTGACAACGAATGTTCCGTGTTTATCATAGATCAGGGCTTTTATTACTATAGTGAAAGAAGATTTGCATCGCCATATTGTTTATGTTGCGGATCAAAGACACCTGGTCCTTCATTTTATCCATCCAAAGCATTTGGCAAAGCGAAATTGTTAAATTTCTACCCTGTAGTAATAAAAAGGGCGCTTAATCATATGCCTTGATGACACGAATCCTGCTAAAAAAGAGTAATGAATTTGTTGAAGAATATGATACACTCTGTATCAAAGGAGCCCACATATACCTCAGATTATTTTCCGTAGTTAATTGAGATGGCTGAGAAACTAATATGTAGATGATATATCCCGAGAGTAGAAGCAGAAAGATAGAAACGAATTTGCCTATTTTTATCCTCAGTCATTATTTCATGGGATCCTTGCTCCAGATTTTGTCCTTTAATGGGTCATCAGAGAAATTCAGATGGAGCGTTGTTCTGTCTTCAGAAAAGATGATTGGTTCTTTGCTTTTGTTTGTTAATAGTGATTAAACAGCGCCCTATTTTTATCAGTTTGTTATTATACCTTTGAAGGTATTTATTGTAGTGTAAATCATTTGTAAAGGGAGAGAGTTCTGGAAAACAGTGAGAGAAGTGTGAAGGAAAACTTCACTGTACAGTTTTTGACAGGGATTTAATGAAAAGATACAGCTCTAACTCCTGAGATTCTCGTGGTGTGAATTTAGCATTTGTCTTTTCTTTTGTTTCATATGTAGCTTGTGATGTTTTACTTTTCATTTCATAATCATTTCCAATTTGAATGTTTCTGAGTGAGAAGGGTCGAATTCAGCTTACTGCTCTGCCCTAGAGAAGCGTTCATGTTTTTGTGTTTCTTCCTCTATCTGAAAATGATTCATACATTAATGCCCTTTTCAGCTTCCTAACAGTCCTTCCATTCCATATAATTTCAATTTGGATGCTTAAGCTCTTGCCTATCTTGCCTCATGAGATAATCTGCGTCTTTCATTTAATTTCCCTGCTCATGCTGTCCTTCATCCCCATATTGCCCAAAAAACTTAGATATTCATTAAAACCCATTTTCCTATCAATTTACTAGCCTAAAATCAGTTCCCATTTTAAGTCATCTCGCACCCTATTGCTCATTTTATCGAGATTGACTGGAGAGAGCCCTCTCCTGTCCTCGTAGGGCTAGCTACGAGGCTAAGCTTGGTTTGATGTGGCCTCGAGTTTTGCCTTCTTCGGCCTGAGGCAGATTCGAGCGCTAACAGGATCCAGGCATCAATGTACAAATGTTTCTGTTGTGGATAGAAGTGGATTGCTTGAGGGCAAGCAACCTTTGGGTGGGAGGATTTGTGATATTCCCTTTCTTGATTTGGTCAAAATGGATGGGATATGTCCATGGTATTTACTGTGGCATTTTCCCATGGTATCAACCCACGATATTTTCCTTTGGTTTGTGAGGGAAAATAATAAAATAAGGTTCTAGAGAATCCATCAAGCCTATAAAAGGGTATAGAAGCTAGGCATTTGGGGCATCAAGAGTTTTTATATCTTATTATGTGTTCGTTGAGAACTTGCCATGGATAGTTATAGCATTGATCCCGGGACGAAAACCCTGTGGTGAATTTGTCTGTTGGATCCATCCAAGGTCCACGATTGAGCTTCAGCTTAGATCAATGTTTTAACGAGCAACTGTGCATGCCATTTGTAGGAGCTCTAATGTTATTGTATGGGCATGTATTTTGTTTTTAGTTAATAACATAAATAAAGTGTTACAGTTCTAGATCCCGTTTGTGTTCTTGTTTCTTACTGAAAGATTTTTATTTAGAACACTGAAATGTGATATATATATTAAAAAAATTATTGATTGGTATATTACATGCTACTTGGAAATAACTACATCAATTTAATGAAATATTTGGTTTTCCTGAGAGTCCTCTTCTTTGTTATTAGATCCATATCAAAAGGATCCTCCAATTTATTTAGATCCAAACTACTTGGAAATAACTACATCAATTTAGTGAAATATTTGAATTAATGAGATCCATAGCTCCCAAACCATCTAGATTCTGGTTCTTAGTTATTCTCTAAAACGTAGGGAAAACAAGTTATGTGATAAAAATCTGTTTTAATCACACCGCCTGCAATTACTACAATCAATCTACTATTATTTCAACTTTTATCAAATCATTCAAATGTTGCAATTTTAATGAAAACAAATGAATGAAGCTCGCCAAGAAGTAATTTCCATTTGAATTTACCAGAGGCTATCCTCCATGTCTTCTCCATGATCAATCACATGGAATCGATGTGGGGTCAACGGTGGAGAGTTTGTAGTCAAGCAAGCACATTGTATGAAAATATATGGAAATTACTCGCGTCTTTCTTGAAAGTTCTTTTTTTCAAACAACGACTCCATGCCCACTGACTTTCCATATGTAGCATTGGAAATATGTGGAAATTACTCATCCTTTTGTTAAAAAATCACTCCATGCCATCTTAGTCCACAATGGGTACATATCTGTGATTAGAAACGTAAGAATATGCCACGAAAAATATCCATTAAAGATGCTACAATTACAGATGAACTTATAGAGAAGTATCACCGAGTGAAAATTTTGGAAGAAGGTTGGAGCTATGGTGAATCCTTGAGTAATGAGATTTGGATTTTCCTCAGAGATATTTATATAGCCTTATGATTAATATTTTCATTATCAAAATTTGTAATTTGCATATATAATCAATATTTGTATATACTAAAGAAAAAAAAATTATGTTTTATGGTGCAAATTAACACGCTTGAAATATTTAGTGCTAGAATGTTTGGTACATTTAATAACTTAGAACATAACAAAATGTGGTAAGCAATAATTGAAAACGAAAAAATCATTGCAATCACTTTTTTCAAATTATATAGTAATATTAAACTATTAAATCTTTATTTGTATATAACTTGATTGATCTTTGTACACAATCATGCCACATAATTTGTTCACATGGTGAAAATAAATAAAAGATACCAATACCTAAAAAACAAGAAAAGGAACACATAAGTGAAACACATGTGAAGTAATGTCCTTGAAAGTGCATGTGCAATATTTTTGATAACTTACAATTGATTTCAAATGGTATACAATTGACATTTTGCATTAACTCACAATTCATGTTACAAAAACATGACACTTACATTTTGTGTTTAACTTGCAATTCATACTTTACTATTATAGATCCATCTTAAGTACACGTATCTAACATGAGCTTAGAGGGATCAAATTTCTTCATGTACAAACTTTTTTAGAGTGCAAAATACAATGTATTATTTTTCATTGTTTAAATGTATTTTTGAATGCTAAATAGAGTATATATAGGACCAAATAAAAATTTTAACCATAAGAACTTAATTTTTTTTCCATATACAGATATATATGAAGTTTATATCGACATAAATTAGTTAACATAGATATTCAAATAGTTTATTTAAATCTCTTGTTAAAAATATTTTTGAAATATTTTTTTACTTCTAATTACAACATATTCATTATTATTTTTAATTATAACTGACTTCATTTTTCTATTTAGAACATAATTTTTTATTTTATTTTTTATTTTAAAGGGGCACAGACAGACAGACAAACTTACACATCCCATCATACTGGGTTGTAGAATGAGCCTCTTGGCTCAAAGAAGAAGAAAAGGATCACATAAATGACAAGTCTAAAAGGAATCAGTAAGGTCCTTATAAGTGGCATACTTATTGTGACCTTAAAAATTATGCAATCACATAATGCACTACTCTACAGGTGAAGCTTTATTATTAATAATTTCTCTCATATTGAGGTAAATTACACCTTATAGGGACATATAAGAAACATCATGCCCTTTAATGTAGAATGTGTATATATGTCAATGCATAACCAAGGCTTAACAATACATTAATCAATTACTAACGCATAAATGAATGGAGATGAAAGTTTAATCCTAACGAAGCTCATAGTTGCATCCTATTTATATATTTTTATATGCTTATACCAATAACTAATATCCCAAAGTTCAATAGCCATATAATTATATATTGACGATGCATATATATAAAATATGGATATATCACATTTAAGAGCATTTGAGTTTGCTTCCATACATTTAAAAATTGGCTTAGCAAGGATAGAGTTGTATGTTTCCATGTGTCACAAGGGGAACACACATGCATTTTTCACATTATGTATTGCAACCTCTTCAACAATAGTCATGAACAAATGCTTATTTTCATAGTCAAGATAAAGATTGAACCAAGATGAAATATTGAAGAACCTATATGTGAACAATTATAGGAGGAAGATCATATTATCGTCATGCATGCGTGTTATTATCTCTTGTGTAATGCAGAGACAACAAAATCAATGCATCAATAGAGCAGAGATGGTGGACAAGATCATGTGGTGTATATTATAATATAAGAGTCATTAGTGTAGTATGAATCACCCATGATAATTGTAATCAAGTCTATGATGTTTTGTAATGGTCCTTGAAAAAATTGTAATAATATGCACATGAGTCAGTGGTGATGTAAGTGCACCCTTGTAAAGTTCGTGGTTATCTTAAAACCACTATGTAAGTGCAGGTTTGTGGTAAGCCAAAAACCACTTTGTAGTGTAGGCTTTTGGTAAGCTAGAAACCACTTATGAGAGGGAAGTGGATAGGGATTCATGTAGTGTGGTTGATGGTGAATCGACAAAACCTTGAGAATGTTTGAGGGTCAACTGAAAAAACCCTGAGAATGGTTTAGGGTAAGTCGATAAAATCAAGAGCATGGTTATGGGTAATCCAAGAAAACCCAAGTTGATAATGATGGACGTGGAATTTCAGGTACATGTACAGGTATGCAGATATAATGATTTCCTAAATCATGTACACGAAGGACATCCTAGTAGACTGGCAGTTGCAGTGGTCGGGTACCCATGAATTCTAGTGGATGGTTTTTTCTTTATATGAACATCAACGTATTTTTTTATCATGTTTGTAAATACCAGGTTAGACCACAAATAGAATTTTTTGATTGATATCGAGAAAAGTAGTCATTAAGGGGGATACTTAGAAAATATAATTCTTTATGTAAAGGTGTTTGTTCATATTCCTTAGGAGTTGTTTAGATCTAGATGTTTCATATACTGGTGTGTGGTTGAGATATTCTCAACCAAGTGATTCTGTGTCCAAGATGATCTCCCTATCTTGAGAAAACACTACATGTATTTATAGGTAACACTATTTGATTAATAGATCGGGTAATCAATTAATTTAAGTTTTAGTTGGCTAATATCACTAGAATAATCTCTCAATATGCTCACAACTTAATTAATCTACAACACAAATAAAAATGCTTGAATAATACTTATTGTATCATGATTTGAAATTAATAAACTAATGGACTAGAGTTATATCATGGGTTAGGAGTGAAGATATACAAATTAAATGCCATTTTTTTTAAAATTAGTTCAAAAGACTCATTCAAATCATAAAATTAAAGGATGTCTGAGTTTGGCATAGCTAAATTCAAGCATGTTGTCAATGGTCGTCAAATATATGACATAGCATACAACAACTTGCCTTAAGAGATGTTTTTCAATTGTAATGGTGAGGTAAGAGCTAAACCATCTAAATATAATTACCTAAATTTTAAAAAGGATCAAGCCTTAAAAAAAATATGGCATGTATGACCTATGTCAAGCAATTAGTTATAAATTCATGAAAAAATAAAATTACGAGAATGTGTGAACTTTTTCTAAACATGACCAAACACTAAAATCATGATGAAACCATCAAGTTCCTTCAAATGTATCATGCGATCAATAATATTTCTATGTTGGATCTCTGAAACATTCAAAGAGAAAACCAACAAAAAAAACTAAGTATCTTATACTATGATGATTTCAGCAATTGTGTGACATAGGGATCGGTAATTACATTAAAACATAGAAGTGAAATTCCATAGATGACATCAATCAAGAATATAAAATCCATAAGATAACACATTTTCAAAGAATTTGGATACAAAAGGGCCATCAAAACCATGAAAGAAGCTTTACATAATAATGTAAGAAGAGGAATCAAAATGTTGTGTTGATGATCAAACAATGTGAGTAAGGTGTTCTAGTAGTAAGAGTTTAACTTCAAGAATGCGAGACATATATTTTTATGTAGATTACAAACTAATAAGAAGGGGTGTGGTTAGATATAAGATCAATGTCTTAAGGGTTATGGAGTTACACATGGTTTATTTCTATATGAGACTAGATTTAAAGATAGGGTGGTATTGACAAATTCTTTGAGGATTATCTACCAAGCAATATCCAAGGAGATATTAGTGATGACCATAAATATTACAGTAAGAATGCTACAACTCCTTAGGGGTCTCGACCACGTCTCGAATTTAATTATTAACCCTGTTAGGGTCTCGTGATTTGGCTGATTGGAAAGCCAAGTGACAGGGTAACATCAAACCAACTTTGGAGCCCAAGGACCTAGCCTTCCTGGACTCAGAGAGGGCTCTCTCTATTTGTGTAAGGGATATCTATGTGTTTTGCTTCTTATGTTTCTGATTTTAGGCTAGTTATGAAGTAGGTTTTTGGTTTTGATTTTAGGTTTTTGAGGGAGGAACTGATCAAAGATTAAAATAGATAAAAATATTGTTAGATCAACTGGGCTATGGGGTCAAAAAGGTCGAGAGAGCTTCAGATGGTGATACAAGGTATATTGAAGGGCCGATTTGATCAAGGTAAAATGGATCTTTAGGTAAAATGAAGTGGGATGGACACTAAGTTTGTGAAGGAAAAAGGCTTTCAAACATAAATAGTTCAATAGCAAACATTTATATGGTAGGGCTAACCATTAATCATGATACATGTAAATTCAAACTAATAGATGCATAGAAATAAACATTCAAGCGATACATAGAGATATATGACTCTCTAACTTTAGGAAAATCGCTATCAAACTTTGGGGAAAAACAATTAAGACAAACAAATAACTCAAACTACTAAGAGGGAAATCCTAGACATAGTATTTTGGGTTATTGGGCACTTTGAACTAAGATTGCAGAGTTTTAGGCAAAGGGCAAGATCGATACAAGACCTCTTTGGTTCAACTAGGACAATCAAACATTCAAAGAAAGGTTTCAGAGGTGGAAGCTTTGACTATCCATGAGTAATCATGGCGTACCGTGAATCATACTTAGCATGCATAACAACCATAAATGAAACAAGCAAACAATTTCTTCAATGATCAAAGAGCAATTAAGAATTCTTTGATATGACTAAGAAGGAAGAAAACATAGAAGCTATAATGAAACAAGAAATCTGAGGTGCCTCCAAGGGCATGTCTCAAATCTATTATCTACTATCTTACAGCAAACAAGAACATGAAATATGTATGAAAACTAAGAAACATAATAGAGAGGGACACTATACCATTTTACCAAGTCAAGGAATCCAACAGCAGTCCTCTTTCATCATCCAAAACATTCAAGAAACTATCCAATGCATGAGACAAGTATTTCTTCCAAGCTTGTATAACCATATATTGCTCTATATCATCAAGTTCATCCTTGTTTACAATGAATTCTCTTGGAATATATAGGCCAAGATGAAGGAGAACCTCCTAGTGCAACTAGCAAGCTCATTGGCCCATCAAAAA
The DNA here is from genome assembly GCA_034641835.2 of Pinus albicaulis. Classification (NCBI taxonomy): domain Eukaryota; kingdom Viridiplantae; phylum Streptophyta; class Pinopsida; order Pinales; family Pinaceae; genus Pinus; species Pinus albicaulis. Next base: position 393,693,312 of record CM076575.1, read on the forward strand.
TATCTGATTTTGTCATTGAGGCTTTGCAAATCCCAAGGCACAAAATATCTATGAAAATATCCTAAAAATTCTAAAAAAGGAAATTAAATTGACTTTTCCCAACTGACATTGGCCAAAAAAGGCTAAACGCACATTTGGAAAAGCCACTTCAGAAAACTGCATTTTTACAAAAATACTTCAGAAATATAGCAGCAGAAAATTCCCTATTTTTCGGGCAACCTTTGGAGGACTTTCCGATGTCAAAACGAGGCCCGTGATAGCTCGTTGGAAAGCCCTAGATGTCTAGTTTCTGAAAAAAAAAAAAAAATTCCCCAAAATGATCACCATAAGCCTATGAAAATCTGACCTGTGTGGAAAAACCCAGAAATTAGCCTTTGCTGATATGCGGGGCAGAGTGTTGAAAAAGTGACTGTTTTTTGCCACTTTGGGGGACCAAAACATCTTCAATTGATCTGAAATTTGTTGAGTAGATGCCCCTGAAATTATGGAATCCAATGATACCATTTTCATCCTTTGAGGATGCTTCAAAAAAAAAATGGCGATGACCATGATTTTTTGCAAAAGGCCCAAAAATGTCAAAAAACAAAAACTTGTCGAATTATGCCAAAATTTGGCGAGCATGACCCTCATGGGTTTTCAGAAGCATGCTGAGAAGCGGAGGCCAAAATTTCAAGCCTTGATATGCCTTTCTTCACTTTTTGTGCTGGGCACCTCTTTCAAGCCTCCTTGAGCTTTTCTTGTGTAGCCTTCAATTTCCTTCGGGCGAATTGTTTAAACTTCTTATAGTACCTGGTCATTTTTATTTGAAGGTTCAAGTCTCTATTGGCCTTTTCCAACTTATTCTCCAAGTGTTCATTCACCCTTTCAGGCCATGCTTCTATATTGTTTTCTATCTCTTGGGTGAATAAAGTAGTAAGAGGGAAATATTGGAAAAGGGCACTCTCTTCCTCTTTTTGCTTCTCCAAAGCTCTTTTCAGTCCCATAGTCGTTGGCCTCTTCCTCCTTGGCTGATCTTCTTCTTCACTATCATTGAATTCGCCCATGAGTTCTTCCACCTTAATTTACACTTTGGAGGCTTATTTTTGATACTTGATAGACCGTGTCCCATAAACTTCCATGTGGACACTCATTTGCTTGTTTTGTGTTTGCAGAAAATGAATGAGGCTTTTAGACCTCTCTAGATCCGCTCTTAGATCATGAATTTGTTCTTCTCTATTTAGCAAGAGAGACTCTAAGATTCTAGCCTCATTGTCACTGTAATCATTGTTTATCTGAATTATGTCAAAGTCCCTCTCTTTCTCATGGCTACTTTCCTCCTTCTCTTTTCCCTTGCTTTGGGTGGCCTTCTTGGTCCTCCTCCTCTTTGGTAATTCAACAATGGATTTCTTGGGTAACTTACCTTTGCTTCGGAGTGCTCTAGTAACATTTGGAGTTACAATTTGAGCCACTTTATTTCTTGATGTTCGGGGCTTTTTTACCTTAGAGAAGAAAGCATGGCCCCTTGCCTAGGAGAGGCAGCTAACACATGCTCTATTTGGTCTTTGCCTTTGCTACTCCCATCATCATCCTTGCTGGCTGGTGGGCTTTCCTTTCTTTCATCAAAAGTGTCCCTTTGAGGACTGTTTTTACCCTCCTCATGAAAGCTTTGACTGTCACCTTGCATGTCTCCTTGAGGGCTGCCTTGTTCACTTTTGTCCCTGCTTCCTTCAGGACTTTTAGGCTTTGTATCCTCAATGTTTTATGCTTCATCCTCATCATGCTTGATGTTGGGTGGGCTACCAATATTTTCCTCTTTGTGACTATTGTGTTCCTCATCAACCAGTTCCATTTCTTCATCATTTCCCTCTTCACTGTTTTTCTCTTCTTAATTGTGATCTTCTTAATTTTGCTTCCTTTGACTTTGATCCTCTTCACTGTTTTGCTCTTTCTCACTATGCTCTTCCTCACTGTGCTGCTCTTCATCACTGTGATTTTCTTCATCACTGTGCTTTTCTAAATGATCAATCATAGGAGATTTTTTCTTCTTAGGAGTGGGTTTACTAGAAGAAGGAGAAAGATGATGAGTGGATGGTGAAGGAGATGCATGGGATGAAGAAGCAATGGTGAAATCGGGATGTGAAATGAAAGTGTCCCAAGAAATTCCCTTTTCCTCAAGTTGATGGAGAATGACAATCTTGATAAGGGAATGATGGAAAAGACAAGCTTGCTGCTGAGAGGAAGGCTTCTTTTGAACTGTAGAAGCCATATTTTCAATACTTTTATAGAGGAAAAAGGGTAGGTTTAGCAATTGGGTTCTTGTGAAGTGCATGGGTAGCCTGATATGGTAAGCATAAACTCGGGAAAAACTCCCTTCGCACGTGAAATATTTCATGATTATCTTCATGAGGGGAGCATAGCTGGTCAACAAATAGGAAAAAGGAAAAATAGATGGGCATGCATCTCGATGTTCTGGTTTCAAGAAGGGTTTATATTGATATGAATCTAGGTAGCTCTACTTAAACCATTTTTCTCCAACATATGGAATTTTGGTAGCTCTGGAAATAGATCTAGGAGAGAGCTTGAAATCTAAGCCTGCTAGATGAACATGTTTCCCTTGCAGCCCTAAAGCAAATAGATGTTTCAAGGGAAGATAGCTTTTCACCTCCTGAACCTTTTGACAAAACTCCAAACATCCTACTTCATGAAAGTTAAAAAGCACTGAAGGATAGGCATTCACTTCCTCAGTTGAAAAAGGTTCATACCTTTTGTGAGGACCACTTCTGCTATCTTGCCTGGGAGGCATTTTGCTTCTGAGACCCTTGGCTGATTCTCCAAGGCAAACTGTCTCAAATGTTTACTGTGATCAATCTTCAATCAACACACCCTTTACTCTTTGAGAAAAAGCAAGTCTGTCCTTAGCTGGCTAACCAACTGGTTCAAATGAAACAACTCCCTTTCTTCAACTGACTGTGTTCTGAAGTTTAAACAGGAAAAATATGTCCCTTTGAAAAACAATTCATCTTTGGGTAGCACTGTTCTAATGGACTGATAAACACAGACTGTATATTTTTAGGAAAACAATGTTTCTTCTTTTTGAACAACACTGCCCTCCTGTGATATTTAATGTCTCCCCACAACAAAAGACAGCTCCCCTTGTTATTGAGTACTAAACAGACTATGTCTCCTTTTATGATCTCTACTTTTCTTTTGAGTTTATCAAATAGGCAGGAGTTTAATTAAAAACCATTTCATCCATTTATCATTTGTGTTTGAGTAATGGAGTTTTTACAAGGTCTACTAGTGGATTTGGAGGGAGGTGTTATCTCTAGTTTTGACCCACAGTTTCTCCACTTACAATATCTATTTTTATCCTCTGAAACCCACAGCAAGGAAAACCCTTTTAATTTGATAGAGCTTTCTCTTTTTACCACTGTTTCTTCTTTGAAATCACAGCAAGAAAAACCCTTCTTTAACTCCAAATTTGACCAAGAAGCAAAGAAATACCTTGAAAATGAGTTTGTGGACCTTTTTGATCATTGGAGCAGCGTTCAAAGGAGTTTTTTGAAGACTGGTGGATGAGCGGGCGATTTACAGCAGAAAGTGCCACGCAGACGAGGTGTCAGGTCGGTCTCGGGCACCCGGTGACCACAGGAACAGGCATGCCACGCGCAGCTATAGGCGCGTCATGTCTCCGTTCAAAAGCTTTATTTGAGTGCTCACAGGCGCGCCAGCAGAGCTTTAAGCTTGAAAAATTCAACAACTTGCCCGAAAAACTCTTCTTTCTCTGTGAGGAGCTAAGAAATGTTCATTTTGAGTTTTGAAATTTGCTAATGGGCCCTTTAAACGGCTTTCTCCTCCTTTTAAAATTTGAAAACCTCCTTTACCTTTTGTAAACTGTGTTTTTCCTATAATGTTTCTTGTGGAGGCCCTCCTTCTTCACTTGTCCCTTTGAATGTTTTCGGACACTGGTGGGCCCTCTGCTCATTTGAGGAGGAGGCCTTTTGACACCGATAGGTTTTTTGGCTAGTCTTGCAAAGAGGTGAGCATAGCATTTTGATTTGATATAGAAAGACTATAGAATTGTGTTTTTTTCATATTAGTCCTCAATGGGAATTTTGTCATGAAACCATTGTGGCAATCTTTACAAATGGCCTTTCCGATTTGTGTGAGGCCTTTCTCCATGTCTTCCAATGTAGGTTTCCTTTGACATTTTGATGAGGCTATCCTTAGCCCAAGTTTCATCTTTATCACAGTTTGGAGGAGGTCTCTATAAACAGAGGAAAAGAGAATTTTAACATCAAAATGCCATCCTTTTGCTTGATGTAAAATAGGTTTTTCAACCTATGAGCCCTTATGGCTTTATCATTGTTTGTCAAATCTGTCCTTCAAAAGGAAATTTGCTCAAAAACCATATCAAAGACTACTGATGCATCCTTTGCCCATCTCTTGGAAGGAGGTGATTGACAATTTATGAAATCTCTTTGACAATTTAACTCTCTGCCCTTTTTAAATGAAAAAGTTTCTTATCTTGTTCCCAACCATCTACTTTTAATGAAGGAGGTTATACTGATCTTCTAACCATTTTCTCTTCTAAAGGAGGAGGTTTTTACTATGCTCTTAACCATTTGCTTTAATGAAGGAGGTCAGCACTGTAGATAAAATATTTTATCTATTTCCAAAATGTAGTACCTTTCTTCAAATCACATGTTTCTGCTTAGTGTCATGTCAAATAGGCAATAATCTGCTCTATGAGATGTGTTCTGAGATATGGTTTCTTTGTAAAATATCTTTGTGAACCCTTAGACCATAAATCACATGAATTGTGTATGCAAAGTATTTTCTTGCTAGACATAGTTGACTAACCTCTCTTGATTGTGTTTGCAGATGCCAATTGAAATTTCCCTTTGGAGGAGGTGCTGAGAATACTGCTGATCAGCCAAACATTAGCTCTTTTCATTAATAGGACTTGGAGGCTGTGCTCTGTTTCTTTAGATAACTCTGGCTTTTAGACTACAACCATAGTAGCTCCTCACTTACTATATTTCACTTGTTTTATTGAGGACAAGTTAGTTCAGCATGCAGGACCTCTTTGACTTTGTTCTTTTGCTCCTTTACACATGGATCATTGATGCAATCACACCCCTACAGAGATGTAACAGACAATGACTTTGAACTCTGAAGAACTTCTTTGGGATCTGATGGATATTTTTCTTGACCTTAAGCATGCTCTTTAGACAGTGAACACACTTATCTTTTTCTGTATTGGATCTTTGCAGAATTTCTTCTGGACTAAGACAAAAATATCTCTTAGTGGCGCGACCTATGGATGTACCAAGATTTGTTTTTGCAGATTAAGTGCTAATTCAGGGCTGGCTAGTACTAAACAAAGGCTTTTGGCTCAGGATGTTTTTGTCAAGGAAGGGATTCCCTAAAGCACCACTACCTAACTTAGGAGCGATCTTGACAAATTTTGAGTATTTTCCTTGTTATGATTAGGTTTCAAAATGACATATGACCAGAGATAGGGTGGCAGACATTTTATCAACAGTTGGATAATGAATGAATTGGGAATGAGGGTAATTGACAGCAGATAACCTTTAGCTATGACAGCTCATGGACAGGATTATATGGCGGAAAAAAGATAGGACTTGGAAAATAGGTTTTTCTCATCATAGGTTGACCAAAATGGGTAGGAGGACAAAAATTGTTTAGGGGTGTTTTCTAGATGACAAATTTGACAGTTTGCATATTAGCTTCTAGAAAACTTGGCTTTAAGAAACTAGTCATCATCAACAGGTGAAAAATACTGATGACTAACAGTGGCTCCATTTGGGGAGGGCAGCTCCTTTTCAGGAAGTGTCCAGAATTTTAGATCTTTGGCCTTTGAAGACCAGTGCCTTTATCCATTGGCGCAAATTTCTTTCTTCCTTGATGCTACTTCTGAAAATTGACAACATGATTAGAATCAAAGTCATTTCTACCTACCTAGCTACATTTCCTAACATTTTTTCTTCTTTCGGGTGCATTTGGACTAGCAACCCTTTGGCATAATATTTTTGAAAAATGACACTATCTAATTCTACACTTATCTCCGCCAGGAGTTCAGATTAAACTGATGAACTCCTTTGTTTCTCTACCTATGCTAGATCGACTATCAAGATTAAGCTGTTTGATAGGATTTCATTCTCTAAACTAAAATATTAAATTGAAAAATGACCAAATTCAGGATTAGACAGTCTGATTTGTCATGTACTTGTGGCATAAAAGACAAGCCGCACACAAATATTATTTTGCATAAATAAAATTTAGAAAAATCAGGGCTAGGATACATAGTTTGTTTTTCATCCCTGTTTTCCTCTTTGGTTCTGTTTTAAGCATGTGGAACCAGTATCTTTTCCTAATCTATCTTCTTTGACAAGTCAAGTTTGCACAATTTGACTGTCTCTTTTCTTACTAAATTATCAACAATCAAATTTAAAACATGTTCAGTTATGATTAGGCTAGATAACTGAACAAGACATTTTTTGAGCACTAGTAGTGGCATTTAGACTTGCGCGCTTTCGGAATGACTATTTTTTTGAACATGGGGCTTTCTTGCTGTTTTCCAAACTGCCCTCTTTTTCTACTTTTCTATTGTTTTTGAATTTTCTGTTTTTTGATTTATTCCTTCAAACAATGATATATACAATGATTGAAAAATCCAAAACTATAGATCTTCAAAATGGTGAAAATTGAGCATCTTATCTTCATAAGGATCTCCTAACGCTCTTGGTCCACTCAGCTCTTGAAACGAAAATTTTGGAATATTTTCTCTTTCAAGCATAACATAAGGATTCATGCATGAATCTCTAAACAACCCCGTGTCTTCCCGTTGTACTTCTTTATACCTTTGATCTCCACTTCTCCTTTTGTTGTACATCTTTTTCAAATAATGCAGATATTCTTTGTCATTTTTGAAGTATATGATGACATCATCAAGGTACGTTAGAATGTAGAAATTTAGAACTGGAAACATGGCTTTCAGGAGCATGTCTTTGGTGTTTGGTGGTTTTGCAATTTTGGGTTTGAAGATGGAACTACTTGCAACATATTTGAAAAAATCTTTGAGCTACTCTCGCTTTGCAAAGGAATTATTTGGTGATACCCTGAAACATGATTTTGTAAAGACACATGATTAGAAGCACCTATCATTTGTATAGAATGGTCTTGAGCAAGAAGGATATAATTCTTGTCCCAAGGGTGTGTATTTGTGTTTCTAAAATCAACACAGATCCTATGTCCAGCTGTCTTGTCTTTGATTATTAATGCTTGGTCAATATTTTTGTATTTTCTTTTGTCGAAGCTATTTCTTGAAGTGATGGCAGTGTCATAGTGCTTCTCACTATTTTCCCTACATGTAGTAGCATTTTTAACAATCTTGCAAATTATAGCAGTTCTAAGTCTTTGGTGGAGTGGTAAAATGTTAGCTAGTTCAAAAAACTCAGGTATATTTGGATTGCAGTCATCATATCCCTTCATATTAGGTTTATTAGGCATTTTTCCTAGATCTTTAGCTGTTGTGGCTATATTCAAGGTTTCATTTGAGGAGGTAGAGGTATGAGATGATAAATCATTTAGGTATGGTAAGAACGTTAAGCTCCCTTGCCCCTGATTTCCAAAAAGGTTTGTAATATGCAAGTCTTCTAGTGCCTCTGTTCTGAAAAAGTCTCCTGATGTTACTGCTGATGTTTGTCTATGGTTTGAGAAATTTTCTTGATGGTGTGCAATGTTTTCTGCTTTTTGTTCTATTTATGTTTCTAGGAAATCAAATTCTCTTTCCTCAAGACATAACTGCTCAGGGTCATGATAATTTTGAGTGTCTAGCTCATCATAGAGAACTTGGGGTGGCTGATGTGGTGCGCCTAAATTTGTTTCAAATTCTCCTAATTGTTCCTCAATGTATTCATCAGTGTGTAAAATGAAGGAATTCAGATCTAAATGCAAGGACTACATCGGGATGTTATCTGGCCTTTCTTGGTTGCTGACCATATATTTCATGTGTGATTCCCGATAGAGTATTCTAGTTTGGTTAAATACAGGAATAGTGGCATAGGACATATCAAGTTGAATATTTCCCTGAAGCTTGGCCCCCCAATTTCTGGATAAAAGCATTCCATACTTGGGAGGGATGTCTGCTACCAATATGTCCATGATCAGGTGTTTTGCAGGTATTTGGGCCAAACTGAAACAAAGATCTTTGATTAGGCCTAGACACTTGACTCTGCTTGAATCAAATGAATATAAGTCTTTATAAGGTTTTGTTATTTCTAGGCCTAATATTTCCATTACAACTTTTGGCATGAGATTGTGTGAGGCCCTGGAATCCAGCATGGCATTGTGTAGAATTGGTCATGTATATTCAGACTGATGTAAAAGGGAAGAGTGGTTCCTTCTTGGAATTTCCCTTCTATTTTTGGACCAAAAAATACTTCAGGGGTATCATCAGCTAGGTGTAGGGTGTCTGCATCATTTACTATGTTCAGGACCTTTAGCACCTGGGATTTGTAAGAGCTTTGGGCGATAAGTTTAGTGAGAGGCATGGTGATCTTTATTTTGGCGATTTCCCCTTCAAAACTGAAGGGTGCTTGCCGTTTAGATAGATTTTCTTCAGTTTTTTCAGCCATGACTTTCTCTATGTTCTTAATTTGCTAACTTTGGTTTAGGATTTTGTTCAACACAGCTGTCTCGGGAAACTTAGTAGAGGTACTAGGACAATCTGGGCCAAGGCTTGTTTGAATAGCTTTATCTTTGTTTTGGTCAGTTTTCTTAACTACAATTTTGTTGCTATCCACTGCTCTTTTAAGGATGGTATCAGGGGTTTTAGTAACAGCAGTGTCTGAGCTACCTTTCTTGGAGTTGTCTTGGTTTTTATTACTCCTAAGATCATACTGCCTGTGAGCTTCTATTCTGGCATTCTGAAATCCTATAGCAGGATCTTCGGGGTCCTCATAGTTGGTTTCATTTTGATTCGGGGAGAAGAAAACTTGTTCTTCTTCCGTGAGGAAAACCTCACTCTTGTTATCAGAACCTATTAGGTTTAGATGAATTTCATCAATTGGTTCTATATCTCTCTCTTCCTCATCAACATAGTTTTCATTGAAGGGTGGCCTAATTTGTTGGTCATTTTCCCTTGGTTTATTTTGAAGCTAGTCCCTTCTAAAGTTTTGGTTCCAGTTCCTGTTTTGAGGGTTTGGCTGGTTGTCCCTAAGAGGTGCCTTTTCACTTATATTTTCACATATTTTCGCCATGGATCTAACCAGGTCATCTATTCTAGGATCTAAGGAAGAGACTGAATGGGCGACCTCATCCCGGTATGTGACTTTCTTCTCTGATCTAGTCCTAGCTCTCTTTTCAGCTAAGTTGGCTTCTGCACTCATAGCCACTTTTCGTATTTCCTCTACGGTTACAGGGTCCTTGTCTCTTAGTTGATAAGTCATGTCTGGGTCAAAGCCTTTGGGGAAATTTGCCAAGGCTGAGCCAAGTGGAGGTTTGAAGTGAGGTAGGAGGGCGTTATAAACACTGTTGAACCTAGTGCAGTAGTCCTAGACACTTTCCCCATTATCCCTTTTTAGATTTTTATACTCGGAAAATATTTGAATGGGGTTTTTTCTGATTTCCTACCTATTTATGAAAGTTTGGTAGAGTGCTAGGAGATCATGTATACTGTTTGGAGTTAAGCTTTTAAACCATTTCTTGGGTTCTCCACCCAGGCTTTGGGCGAACATCCTCATTCTTATGGTCTCGTCTTCTATTTCCATGTATTCAAAGGCCTCACTAATTCTATCTACATTTTGTTGGGCGGTTGTAGCCTCAACTCCGGTGAAGTGCGGGATTTTGGATTGGTAGTCATGTTGTAGAGGTGCTAAAGGCTGTGGTAATACTAGAGGTGCATACCAAGATGCCATGGCGGGAGCTAATGGTTGATTTACAGTATGAGGGCTTGTAGGATGAGATGAGGTGATTTGAACAGTGATGGTCTAAATGGGTGTGGCAGAGGTACTTGGACTTGTGAATTGGTTTTGAGCAGATTTGGGGTGGTAAGAGCCAAAGTGGTGGAGAAGCTGAAAGTCAGGAGGTGTAGTAGGTGAGGCTTCTCTACTAGGACTCTGTTGCAAATCTAAGGGATCAAGATCGTCAAAGTTGATTTTACTTTGCGACTTGCTTCTAAAAAGGGTTTTTGTTGATTTCAAGTCAAACTGGGAATCCTGCAAGGATGTAAGGTGTTCAGGTATAGAGCTTTCTTTGGGTCTTGATGAGATCTGGTATTGATTCTTCGTGAAGCCAGATTTCAAAATCAAAGTTTAGAGAGGTTGATAGTTGTGATTATTTTTGGATGGATGGCCTCTCTAGGGGTTTTGCTAATGTGAAGAATGGTCAAAACAAAAATGAAGGCTAGTGGAGTCGCCAGGTGGATTTCTTTGAGATCTATGGTCCACCACCAATATTGTCAAAGATGCTTTCGGGAAAAAGTCTTCTATAAAACTTTGAGGTGGAGACTTGCAAGAAAGACTTAACACTTAGTTTCAACAGTTTGCTAGACTATTGGGAAAGCTATGGTTCTATTTGCAAGTTTATTATGTTGATTTCGTATGTTTAGGTGAATTTTTCTGAATCGCTAAGTTATACTTAGTTTGTCACTGATTACAGAGGTTGCACCATGAATTTTGAGTTTTGGAAAGGATGAGTCAACAAAAAAGTATGGTTTATAAAATTTTTGGTTTTTTTATGGAGTATTAGGCCTACTGGAGGCTAGTGGAGTCGCTAGGTGGATTTTTAGTTGTTTTTATAGAGAGGTACTTATGGTCCACCACCAATAAATAGAATAAGCCAATCTGGGGATGTTTTTCGGGGTTTTCTGAGTTTTTATGTGCAGCCTATGGTTTATTAGAGTGTTCTAAACCTGAATCATCACTTTGCTAGGGTGGTGAAGCAAAAAGAGTTTACTCTAAATGATTCTATGGACTACTTGCCTATTTTAAATTTTGAAAGACTAATGACTCTACAAGAGTTTGCTAGACTGTTATGTACTCAGTTAGTCCCACCATGATCACCATTATGTTAGGGTCCCATTATTTGGCTGATTGGAAATCCAAGTGACAGGGTAACATCAAACCAACTTTGGAGCCCAAGGACCTAGCCTTCCTGGACTTAGAGAGGGCTCTCTCTATTTGTGTAAGGGATATCTATGTGTTTTGCTTCTTATGTTTCTGATTTTAGGCTAGTTATGGAGTAAGTTTTTGGTTTTTTTTTTAGGTTTTTGAGGGAGGAACTGATCAAAGATTAAAATAGATAAAAAAATTGTTAGATCAATTGGGCTATGGGGTCGAAAAGGTCGAGAAAGCTTCAGATGGTGATACAAGGTATATTGTAGGGCCGATTTGATCAAGGTAAAATGAAGTGGGATGGACACTAATTTTGTGAAGGAAAAAGGCTTTCAAACATAAATAGTTCAATAACATACATTTATATAGTAGGGCTAACCATTAATCATGATAAATGTAACTTCAAACAGATAGATGCATAGAAATAAAAATTCAAGCGATACATAGAGATATATGACTCTCTAACTTTAGGAAAATCGCTATCAAACTTTGGGGAAAAACAATTAAGACAAACAAATAACTAAAACTACTAAGAGGGAACTCCTAGACATAATATTTTGGGTTATCGGGCACTTTGAACTAAGATTGCAGAGTTTTAGGCAAAGGGTAAGATCGATACAAGACCTCTTTGGTTCAACTAGGACAATCAAACATTCAAAGAAAGGTTTCAGAGGTGGAAGCTTTGACTAGCCATGAGTAAGCAGGGCATACCGTGAGTCATACTTAGCATGCATAACAACCATCAATGAAACAAGCAAAAAATTTCTTCAGTGATCAAAGAGCAATTAAGAATTTTTTGATATGACTAAGAAGGAAGAAAACATAGAAGCTATAATGAAACAGGAATTCTGAGGTGCCTCCAAGGGCATGTCTCAAATATATTCTCCACTGTCTTAGAGCAAGCAATAACATGAAATATGTATTAAAACTAAGAAACATAACAGAGAGGGACACTATACCATTTTACCAAGTCAAGGAATCCAACAACAGTCCTCTTTCATCATCCAAAAGATTCAATAAACTATCCAATACATGAGACAAGTATTTCTTCCAAGCTTGTATAACCATATATTCCTCTATATCATCAATTTAAGCCTTGTTTACAATGAAGTCTCTTGGAATATATAGGCCAAGATGAAGGAGAACCTCCTAGTACAACTAGCAAGCTCATTGGCCCATCAAAAATATCTGATTTTGTCTGTGAGGCTTTGCAAAGCCCAAGGCAAAAAATATCTATAAAAATATCCTAAAAATGCTAAAAAAGGAAATTAAATTGAATTTTCCCAATTGAAAATGGCCAAAAAAGGCTAAACCCACATTTGGAAATGCCACTTCAGAAAATTGCATTTTTACAAAAAAACTTCAGAAATATAGCAGCAGAAAATTCCCTGTATTACGAGAAACCTTTGGAGGACTTCCTGATGTCAAAACGAGGCCCGTGGTGGCTCGTTGGAAAGCCCTAGATGTCTAGTTTCTGAAAATTCTTTTTTTTCCCCAAACTTATCACCAAAAGCCTATTAAAATCTGACCTATGTGGAAAAACCCAGAAATTAGCCTTTGCTGATATGCGGGGCAGAGTGTTGAAAAAGTGACTGTTTTTTGCCACTTTGGGGGACCAAAACATCTTCAATTGATCTGAGATTTGCTGAGTGGATGCCACTAAAATTATGGCATCCAATGATACAATTTTCATCCTTTGAGGATGCTTCAAAAAAAAAATGGCAATGCCCATGATTTTTTGCAAAAGGCCCAAAAATGTCAAAAAACAAAAACTTGTCGAATTATGCCCAATTTTGGTGAGCATGACCCTCATGGATTTTCAGAAGCATGCTGAGAAGCGAAGGCCAAAATTTCAAGCCTTGATATTCCTTTCTTCACTTTTTGTGCTGGGCGCCTCTTTCGAGCCTCCTTGAGCTTTTCTTATGTAGCCTTCAATTTCCTTCGAGCGAATTGATTAAGCTTCTTATAGTGCCCGGTCATTTTTCTTCGAAGGTTCAAGTCTCTATTGGCCTTTTCCAACTTATTCTCCAAGTGTTCATTCACCCTTTCAAGCCATGCTTCTCTGTTGTTTTCTATCTCTTGGGTGAATAAAGTAGTAAGAGGGAAATATTGGAAAAGGGTAGCCTCTTCCTCTTTTTGCTTCTCCAAAGCTCTTTTGAGTCCCATAGTCCTTGGCCTCTTCCTCCTTGGCTGATCTTCTTCTTCACTATCATTGAATTCGCCCATGAGTTCTTCCAACTTAATTTGCACTTTGGAGGCTTCTTTTTGATACTTGATAGCCTGTGTCTCATAAACTACCATGTGGACACTCATTTGCTTGTTTTGTGTTTGCAGAAAATGAATGAGGTTTTTAGACCTCTCTAGATCCGCTCTTAGATCATGAATTTTTCTTCTCTATTTAGCAAGAGAGATTCTAAGATTCTGGCCTCATTGTCACTGTCATCACTGTTTATCTGAATTATGTCAAAGTCCCTCTCTTTCTCATGGCTACTTTCCTCCTTCTCTTTTCCCTTGCTTTGGGTGGCCTTCTTGGTCCTCCTCCTCTTTGGTAATTCAACAATGGATTGCTTAGGCAACTTCCCTTTGCTTCGGAGTGCTCTAGTAACATTTGGAGTTACAATTTCAGCCACTTTCTTTCTTGATGTTCAGGGCTTTGTTACCTTTGGAGAAGAAAGCATCGCCCCTTGCCTAGGAGAGGCAGCTAGCACATGCTCTATTTGGTATTTGCCTTTGCTACTCCCATCATCATCCTTGCTGGCTTGTGGGCTTTCGTTTCTTTCATCAAAAGTGTCCCTTTGAGGACTTTTTTGACCCTCCTCATGAAAGCTTTGACTATCACCTTGCATGTCTCCTTGAGGGTTTCCTTGTTCACTTTTGTCCCTGCTTTCTTTAGGACTTTTAGGCTCTGTATCCTCAATGTTTTGTGCTTCATCCTCATCATGCTTGCTGCTAGGTGGGCTACCAATATTTTCCTCTTTGTGACTGCTATGTTCCTCATCAACCTGTTCCATTTCTTCATTATTCCCTCTTCACTGTTTTTCTCTTCTTCATTGTGATCTTCTTCACTTTGCTTCCTTTGACTTTGATCCTCTTCACTATATTGCTCTTTCTCACTATGCTCTTCCTCATCACTGTGCTGCTCTTTCTCACTGTGCTGCTCTTCATGACTGTGCTTTTCTTCATGATCAATCATAGGAGATTTTTTCTTCTTAGGAGTGGGTTTACTGGAAGAAGGAGAAAGATGATGAGTGGATGGTTAAGGAGATGCATGGGATGAAGAAGCAGTCGTGAAATCAGATTGTGAAATGGAAGTGTCCCAAGAAATTCCATTTTTCTCAAGTTGATGGAGAATGACAATCTTGATGAGGGAATGATGGAAAAGACAAGCTTGCTACTGAGAGGAAGGCTTCTTTTGAACTGTAGAAGCCATCTTTTCAATACTTTTATAGAGGAAAAAGGGTAGGTTTATCAATTGGGTTCTTATGAATTGCATGAGTAGCCTGATATGGTAAGCATAAACCCGGGAAAACCTCCCTTCGCACGTGAAATATTTCATGATTATCTTCATGAGTGGAGCATAGCTGGTCAACAAATAGGAAAAAGGAAAAATAGATGGGCATGCATCCTGATGTTCTGGTTTCAAGAAGGGTTTATATTGATCTGAATCTAGGTAGCTCTACTTAAACCATTTTTCTCCAACATATGGAATTTTGGTAGCTCTGGAAATAGATCTAGGAGAGAGCTTGAAATCTAAGCCTGCTAGATGAGCATGTTTCCCTTGCAGCCCTAAAGCAAATAGATGTGTCAAGGGAAGATAACTTTTCACCTCCTGAACCTTTTGACAAAACTCCAAACATCCTACTTCATGAAAGTTAAAAAGCACTAAAGGATAGGCATTCACTTCCTCAGTTGAAAAAGGTTCATACCTTTTGTGAGGACCACTTCTGCTATCTTGCCTGGGAGGCATTTTGCTTCTGAGACCCTTGGCTTATTCTCCAAGGCAAACTGTCTCAAATGTTTACTGTGATCAATATTCAATCAACACACCCTTTACTCTTTGAGAAAAAGCAAGTCTGTCCTTAGCTGGCTAACCAACTGGTTCAAATGAAACAACTCCTTTTCTTCAACTAACTGTGTTCTGAAGTTTAAACAAGAAAAAGATGTCCCTTTGAAAAACAATGCCTCTTTGGGTAGCACTGTTCTAATGGACTGATAAACACAGACTGTATCTTTTTAGGAAAACATTGTTTCTGCTTTTTGAACAAGACTGCCCTCCTGTGATATTTAATGTCTCCCCACAACAAAAGATAGCTCCCCTTGTTATTTAGTACTAAACAGACTATGTCTCCTATTATGATCTCTCCTGTTCTTTTGAGTTTATCAAATAGGCAGGAGTTTAATTAAAAACCATTTCATTCGTTTATCATTTGTGTTTGAGTAATGGAGTTTTTAAAAGGTATGCTAGTGGATTTGGAGGCAGGTGTTATCTCTGGTTTTGACCCATAGTTTCTCCACTTACAATATCTATTTTTATCCTCTGAAACCCACAGAAATTAAAACCCTTTTAATTTGACAGAGCTTTCTCTTTTTACCATTGTTTCTTCTTTGAAATCACAGCAAGAAAAACCCTTCTTTAACTCCAAATTTGACCAAGAAGCGAAGAAATACCTTGAAAATGAGTTTGTGGACCTTGTTGATCATTGGAGAAATGTTCAAAGGAGTTTTTTGAAGACTGGTGGATGAGCGGGCCATTTACAGCAGAAAGCGCCGCGCAGAGGAGGTGTCGGGTCGGTCTCGGGCGCCCAGTGACCGCAGGCACAGGCATGCTGCGTGCAACTATAGGTGCGTCGTGCCTTCGTTCAAAATCTTCAGTCGAGCACTCACAGGCACGCCACGCAGAGCTTTAAGCTCGAAAATTTCAACAACTTGCCCGAAAAACTCTTCTTTCTCTGTGAGGAGCTAAGAAATGTTCGTTTTGAGTTTTGAAATTTACTAATGGGCCCTTTAAATGGCCTTCTCCTCCTTTTAAAATTTTAAAACCT
Source organism: Pinus albicaulis (assembly GCA_034641835.2). Taxonomy (NCBI): domain Eukaryota; kingdom Viridiplantae; phylum Streptophyta; class Pinopsida; order Pinales; family Pinaceae; genus Pinus; species Pinus albicaulis. Next base: position 393,709,474 of record CM076575.1, read on the forward strand.
CCTTTACCTTTTGTAAACTTTGTTTTTCCTATAATGTTTCTTGTGGAGGCCCTCCTTCTTCACTTGTCCCTTTGAATGTTTTCAGACACTGGTGGGCCCTCTGCTCATTTGAGGAGGAGGCCTTTTGACACCAATAGGTTTTTTGGCTAGTCTTGCAAAGAGGTGAGTATAGCATTTTGATTTGATATAGAAAGACTATAGAATTGTGTTTTTTTCATATTAGTCCTCAATGGGAATTTTGTCATGAAACCATTATGGCAGTCTTTACAAATGGCCTTTCCGATTTGTGTGAGGCCTTTCTCCATGTCTTCCAATGTAGGTTTTATTTGACATTTTGAGGAGGCTATCCTTAGCCCAAGTTTCATCTTTATCACAGTTTGGAGGAGGTCTCTATAAACAGAGGAAAAGAGACTTTTAACATCAAAATGCCATCCTTTTGCTTGATGTAAAATAGGTTTTTCAACCTATGAAACCTTATGGCTTTATCACTGTTTGTCAAATCTGTCCTTCAAAAAGAAATTTGCTCAAAAACCATATCAAAGACTGTTGATGCATCCCTTGCCCATCTCTTGGAAGCAGGTGATTGACAATTTATGAAATCTCTTTGACAATTTAACTCTCTACCCTTTTTAAATGAAAAATTTTCTCATCTTGTTCCCAACCATCTACTTTTAATGAAGGAGGTTATACTAATATTCTAACCATTTTCTCTTCTAAAGGAGGAGGTTTTTACTGTGCTCTTAACCATCTGCTTTAATGAAGGAGGTCAGCACTGTAGATAAAATATGTTATCTATTTCCAAAATGTAGTACCTTTCTTCAAATCACATGTTTCTACTTAGTGTCATGTCAAATAAGCAATAATCTTCTCTATGAGATGTGTTCTGAGATATGTTTTCTTTGTAAAAGATCTTTGTGAACCCTTAGACCAGAAATCACATGACTTGTGTATGTAGAGTATTTTCTTGCTAGACATAGTTGACTGACCTCTCTTGATTGTGTTTGAAGATGCCAGTTGAAATTTCCCTTTGGAGGAGGTGTTGTGAACACTGCTGATCAGCCAAACATTAGCTCTTTTCATTAATGGGACTTGGAGGCTGCGCTCTATTTCTTTAGATAAATCTGGCTTTTAGACTACAACCATAGTAGCTCCTCACTTACTGTATTTCACTTGTTTTACTGAGGACAAGTTAGTTCAGCATGCAGGACCTCTTTGACTTTGTTCTTTTTCTCCTTTACACATGGATAATTGATGCAATCACACCCCTGCAGAGATGTAACAGACAATGAATTTGAACTCTGAAGAACTTCCTTGGGGTCTGATGGAGATTTTTCTTGACCTTAAGCATGCTCTTTAGACAATGGACATACTTATCTTTTTCTGTATTGGATCTTTGCAAAATTTCTTCTGGACTAAGAAAAAAATACCTCTTAGTGGCGCGACCTATGGATGTACCAAGATTTGTTTTTGCAGATTAAGCACTAATTTAGGGCTGGCTGGTACTGAACAAAGGATTTTGGCTCAGGATGTTTTTTTCAAGGAAGGGATTCCCTAAAGTGCCACTACCTAACTTAGGGGCGATCTTGACAGATTTTGAGTATTTTCCTTAGTATGATTAGATTTCAAAATGACATATGACCAGAGATAGGGTGGCAGACATTTTATCAACAGTTGGATAATGAATGACTTGGGAATGAGGGTAATTGAAAACAGATAACCTTTACCTATGACAACTCATGGACAGGATTATATGGCTGAAACTAGATATGACTTGGCAAATAGTTTCTTCTCATCATAGGCTGACCGAAATGGGTAGGAGGACAAAAATTGTTTAGGGGTGTTTTCTAGATGACAGATTTGATAGTTTGGAGATCAGCTTCTAGAAAAATTGGCTTTAGGAAACTAGTCATCATCAACAGGTGAAAAATAATGATGACTAACAAACCCAAGGTTCGTACAAACTTAAGCAAGATCAACATTGTGCAACATGCAATGTGTTCTTGTTTTTTTTATCTCATGCTGGTAAAATAAATTGAAGGGAAATTAGGTTGCACAAAGACCATTTTGTTATCTATGCTACAAGAAATGTTTGGAAATTGCATAAATTAAAAAACAAGAAGTAAATCTATTATATTTTCAAGTAAAGAAGGCAAACCATTTCAAACAAGCTGAAACAAAATCAAATCTACTCTAATGTGCATTAGAAACAATCTTTCAACTAAAAGAAATATTTGAAACATTAAACCCTAATTTGTAGAAAAGAAGGAAATCTTGCGACAAAAACTATGTCAAGGATTATAGGGTGTCTCTAAACTTAAATTTCATCCTCAAGGCTCGTTCTAGGTGGTAAAAAACTAACGAAGGATGATCATGTTGAAAATGGAACCAAGAATGATTCTAATTTAATTTCCCCTTTAATTTAGAAGTAAATTGTAATTCCACATCACATGATGACTTGTACGAGTTAACTAAGTTAGATTGAATTAGTTGGTTTAGTTAATTCGAGTTGAGGGTCTAAATTTATTCATGTAGAGTGGCTCCTACTTTATAGGAGCCTTGGTTGAGTTTATTTTGATTTGTAATTGATTAATTCAGTTTAAACTGAGTTAAAGTCGATTAAACTAGTTCCAACTGGTGGAGGAACTAGTAGGAGCTCGAGCAGTTGAGAGAAAGTTCAATTTTCACTGATTTAATTGATGATTCAGACATAAATAACTCATTCATGTGTGATATAAGATTTAACCAATTGATATTGGAGTTCAAGGGAAGTGCACTCTCAGTTGTATATCCAAATTGTACAGGTGGTGCATGCAGTCAGAAGAAGGCCTATGATGTATTGCATATTTATGGATGAGGAATTTCCCGAATTTATAGGGGCTAATTCCCAAGAAAACAATGCAAGGAAATAGGGACTTGGGAAAGCCAAAAGTTGATTAAGTGTTGGCCTAGGCTTGTCTAGGAAGCAGTGAGATAGATAGAGATAGTGTTGAGGTTGACCGGGCTTGAGAAAAGTATTGTAATCTTCTCATATTTTCTGACTAATGAAATATAAACATAGTAAGGTTTTTAGCTGTGTATTTCCCCAGGAAATAATTTTTTAATCTATTTATTGAATTCTTTCTCTTTTATGCTACGTGATTTCACAATCGTTTAATTTTTTCCACAGTTGGTAGAGTAGATTCAAGTATATTGTTTTAGTAAATTACAATTAGCAGTTTGAATCTACAAGGAATTTCTACATGGTATCATAGCTGAAATCATAATAGAAGAGAAGAATACAAGTTTTTAGTTGCAGGAGGGACGAGATTTGCAAATCTCTTATCTGGAGCTAGCAGTAGGATCAAGATGGCATTCTATGGTTTGAGGCTCGAGTATGCCCTTAAGGGTAGCTCGAATTACATTTCTTGTAAGGAATGGATGGAAGAAGTCATAGAAGACAATGAATTGAAGGATTTCATTGATAAGGATATCTCGAAACTAGCTCCAGCTGATGCCCGAGATCTATCAAAGTGGAAGAAGTGCGTAGCAAACGTAATAAGGATCTTTCTGGAAGGATTCTGGGATCATATTATCTCAAACCTCCATGGTAAGGAGACTCCATATGAAATGTGGAAAGTCTTGACAGACTTGTTTCATAACAACAATGACCACAGGAAGATGGCACTGAAGGACAAGCTCAGGAAAATCAAGATGGAGAAGGGCGATAGGATACCAAATTACTTGACCAAGTTCACCCAATGTCAGTATGAGCATGGTAGTGTTGGTGTTACAATTTGCGAAGATGATATGGTCAACTTAGTACTTCTAGGCCTTCCTAAGAGATAGGATAGCTAATAGGATTTAGTAAATGGGAGGGAGAAGCTACCAGAGTGGGATCGATTGTGGTTCGACTTGGTGCAGGAAGAGATTACGTAGAACACCAGAGATGGAACCTCATCCAAGCATGATGATGAGGAGAATTGTGCCTTGGATAGAAATGCAAAGAAAGGGAAAGGGAATAAATATCGATCCAAAGGAGATTCTAGTCAGGCGGGAAAGAAGAAGTACTTGTCAAATATTATATGTTTTCACTACCATTAGCTGGGAAACTATGCCACAAAGTGTCCGCACAAGAAGGTTGACAAGAAGCCTTCAGGAGTAGTGATAGCTTAAGTTATTACTTCACAATTTGATATGGATTTCACACTCATTGCATGCATGGTGACATTGGCGATGGGTAGTGTGTGGCACCTGGATAGTAGAGCCTCATTCCATATGACCGGAAACAAATATTTCTTCAGCAACTTAGAGGAGAAAGACCTCCAGATGCACATCGAGATGGGATATGATGGAAGGTATAGCATGAATGACATTGGTACTGTTACTTTTCAGAGGGATTCTGTTTCTCTTCTCATATTAAAATGTCACGTATGTTCCTGGTCTAAAGAAGAATTTACTTTTAGTTTCTATGTTGGAAGACCATGACTATGATGTGATATTCGACAAAGGAAAGGCTTTACTTCATCATATAGCCATGGGACAAGTGAAGCAGATCATGGTTCGAGGCAATAACCTCTAGCACGAAAGAAGAGAAAGCGTATAGCTGATACATTGATGAATTATGGCGTAAGCGACTTGTCCATTTGCACCATCGAGATTTGAAGATCGTGCAACATATTTCTACAGGACTTCCCAAGGGTGCACTCGAGCAACATGATACATGTGAAGGGTGTACATTGGGGAAGTACACCGAAGCCACATTTCATGATAAGGAAAGTTGAGTGCAAGTGATCCTTGAAAGAGTTCACTTAGATGTGTGTGGACCATTCTCGATAGCCTCCACGACCAAGCACGGGTACTATGTATATTTGTTGATGATTTCTCACGTAAGTACTAGATATTATTCATGCTGAAGAAAGGTCAGACATTCTCAAAATTTTGTGAGTGTAAAGCACTTGTTAAGAAAGACACAGGCTGGAAAGTGAAGGATATCATGTCCGATAACAGTTGAGAATATGTGTCGAATGACTTCAAGAAATTTTATGCATTATAAGGCATTCAATGGGAGTTAATAGCACCCCATAACCCACAACAAAATGGGGTTGCAAAAATAAATAACATATTTATTGTGGGATTTTCACAAAGATGTTACATGATTAGGGCCTACCGTTGCACTTGTGGGCTAAAGCATGCAACATAGTGGTATATGTGCAGAACATGAGTCCTCATCGAATTCTGGGGATGAGTACACTAGAGGAATTTTTTTTAGGTAAGAAACCAGTTGTGGCACACTTCAGGATTTTTGGTTCATTAACTTTTTTTCATGTTACCAAGCATTAAAGGAAATAGCTAGAACTGACAGCATGGTTGGGCATATTTGTGGCATACACTGATACACCTCATAACTATCGGGTGTACCTGCCATCTCACAGGATGAAAGTTATACGTAGAGATGTGAAGTTTGATGAAGAGAAGGCCATGAGATGTTCCCTTGAGAGGGAGCTTCAGTTGCATGCATATGAGGAGATTTTTTATCCAAAGGAAGAACCTCAGGATGTTTTGGAGTTTCCATAAATATAGGAGAAGAGAGTGGAAGCACCCACCTATGCAAAGAAATCTAGAGATGGAAGGAAGTGCACTAGAGAATCTGACATGTTGATGTATGATGCTAGAGAGAATGTGGGAGCACCCACATCACTGTGCAGGTAGAGGAGGTCACCAGATTAGTACACTGGCTACATGGCTCTAATGAGTGAGAGTGTAGAGAGTGAGCCATCCTCATTCAATGAAGCAGCGCATCAACCAGTATGGGTTGATGCCATGGTAGAGGAGTATGACTCCATTATCAGGAAAACTTCCTAGGAATTTTTCCCAAGTACAAAGGACAAGTCAGTGGTAGGTTGTAGGTGGATCTACAACGTTAAGAAAGCAACATATGGGAGGGTTGAAAAACACAAGGCTAGATTTGTGGCCAAGTGGTTCTCTCAGGTGGAGGGAATTGATTATGAAGAGACATTTTCTCAAGAAACAAGGTACTCTTTAGTCAGATCTATTCTAACACTTTCAACACAGATTGGATGGAAGATACATCAAATGGATGTGAAGACAACCTTCCTCAACAAAGTGATTAAGGAAGAGGTGTACATAGAGCATCCAGAAGGATATGAGACCTTCAACAGAGAGTCACATGTGTGCAAACCCAAGAGAGAATTGTATGGATTGAAGCAAGAACCTCATGCTTGGTACACCAAGATCGACAACTATTTCACTAGGTTGGGCTTCACCAAAAGTGAAGTAGATGAAAACCTTTACCATATTGTGTTTGAAGGTAAATTATTGATTATAATATTATATGTCGATGATTTAATTCTAACATTCGATGAGAAGATGATAAAATCCTGCAAAGAGGATATGGAAAGAGAATTTGAGATGAAATACATGGGGACCATGCATTATTTCTTTGGTTTGGAAATTTGGCAAGGATATGGGGAACTATTTGCCTCTCAGGGAAAGTATGCCAATGAGATACTGAAGAATTTTCACATGGAGAGAATCAAACCGATGGAGACTTCTCTATCAGGGAATTGGAGGAAGGAAGATGCCACTTCAGGTGAAGTGGTATAGGCTACCATTTGAATGCAGCTTGTGGGTTCACTTATGTACTTGGTGAAGACACGACCGAACATGTGTTTTACAGTTAACCATCTTAATCAAGCAATGGTTAAGCCAACCAAACTCTATTGGAAGGCAACTAAACATATGTTGAGATACCTCAGAGGCACAACTCAGTTTTTTTTTGGTACAGATGTAAAGAGGGAGTGAATATTCAAGTCTTCACATATGAAAATTGGGAAGGGATTCCATCAGATAGTAATGGCACATCAGGAGGAGTCTTTAGCATTGGCTCAACAACAATTTCATGGTAAAACAGGAAGTAGAGATTAGTTGCACTCAGTTCAACAGAATCATAGTACATGGTTGCTAGTCAAGCAACTTGTGATGCTATCTAGATGAGGAAGATCCTTGTTGGATTATTTGGTCAGCATGTCGATCCCATAGTGATTTACTATAACAATCAAAGTTGTATCAAACTCTCTAAGAATCTATTTTTTCATGAGAGGTCCAAGCATATCGACATCTGGTACCACCATCTATGACATTGTATGCAGAGGCAGATCATAATGCTAGAGTACATTCCTACAAAGGAACATAATGTGGATATATTGACTAAGGAATGGTCAAGAGGAAAATTTGAGTTCTATTTAGGTAGGATCGGGGCATCTAATAATCCATTTCTCACTAATAGGGAGTGTTTAAAATGACACCAAGACATATTCTAGTTTAATTTTCCCTTGAATTGAATTAGAAGAAAATTGGGATTCCACATCACACGAAAAATTGTATGAGTTAAATAAGTTATTTTGACTTAGTTGGTTCATTTAATTTGAGTCGAGGGTCTAACTTGAGTCATGTAGAGTGGCTCCTATTTTATAGAAGACCTGGTTGAGTTTATTTTGAGTTGTAGATAATTAATTCAATTTAACTTGAGTTAAAGTCAATTGAACTAGTTCTAATTGATGGAGGAACTACTACTAGGCCTAGTAGTGGAGAGCATCAACTTCATTTTTAACTCAGTTAACTGATGATTTAGCCATAAAAGAACTCATGCATGTCTGATCTAATATTTATCCAGTTGAAATTAGAGTTCAAAGGTAGTGTATTATTAGTTGTATAATTATATGAATTGTACAGGTGGTGCATGTAGTTAGAATAAGGCCTATGATGTATTGTGTATTTGTGGATGATGAATTTCCCTAATTAATAAGGTATAATTCCAAAGGAAACAACACAAGGAAATAGGGACTTGGGAAGGACAAAATTTGGTTAAGTATTGGCCTAGGCTTGTCTCGGAAGCAATGGGATAGGTAAATATAGTGCAAAGGTTGCTCGGGATTGAGCAAAGCATTGTAATATTCTCATAGTTTGTAACTAATGCAATATACAGATATCAGGGGTTTTTAGTTGTGTCTTTCCCGAGGAAATCATTGTGTAAAGTGTTGATTGAATTCTTTCTCTTTTATGCTTTTTTATTTCACGATCGTTTAATTTTTTCTGTAGTTGGTAGGGTATATTCAAGTCTATTGTTTTAGTAAATTACAATTAGCAGTTTGAATCTACAAGGAATTTATACAGATCATGCTTTGGATGAAAGTCTTGAGGATTTTTTTATGAAAATTATGAGTTGTTATAGGTGTCCCTATTTTTCTACAGGGGATAGACTCGTGAGTAGGAAAATGTCTTTTAGATGTTAGCTGGAGAGTGGATAAGGTGAAGGAGAATTAAAGGAGGGTCAATAAGTATTTTCCAGGTCCTTATGCCTATGATGAATTTGTTTATTCAGTAAAAGAGTGATTATGGAGTTTCTTGTACCCCTGCAAGACAAGAATTCATCCACTAACAGGTTGAAAAAGTGTATGACAACAAGCAAAGAAACAATAATCTAAACAAGATAAATGCATAGAAAATGGTGCTAACTACGTCAAAAAAATGTTGTCTAAATTTAAAGTAGAACACATAAATAGGTTGATCAACTAAGTAACTTATTGACCTACAAGAAACAACATTAATAACATAAGTGATGAATTTGACTACTGCATGAAAAGAGTATTATTACATGAAATGACTTATTGTTGAATTCACTAAAGTAAGAGGCATAAAAAAACTCATAGATAAGCTCATTCACCAACCTTACAAATATAATAATTTTTAGAGATGAAATTGTAGAAATGTATAATTGAACTAATGCATGAAAATTAAGAATACAAAGAAAGGATTGGAGAACCTAGGTTGGGCCCTAACCCAGGGAGACTCAAGTCCTTCAAGAAAGAGAAATCTAGAAACCAAAGGTGCTTCTCACTAAATAGGAATTGTGCTCATTCATAAAAGGTTACAGGAAAAAAATGTTATGCCAAAAAACTTCACTATTTCCGAATCTAATCACCAAAAGTATGATTCCATAATGGGCTACTTGACTCCCTTATTTATACAAAAGTAGTTGAGGGGAAACCTCCTTGAAGAGAGGGTTCCTTCCATCCAAAAACCCTATAAAATAGGATATGGTTTCATGATGACTTCAAAACTTCAAGGGAATGATAACTTCCTTAAGCCAACCAATTTTTGGTCATCCTCGAGTAGGGGACAAGTCCCATATTTTCCTCTTAGCTAGAATCCTTCATGATTTGCAGCAAATATTCCTAATATCTTGCACAATAACTACATTAGGCACACAAGATATGACGATATTATCTAACCTTCTTAAGAACTTATTAAAGTATAGAAATGCATTTTTAAATGAAAAAAGAGAGGTTAAATGTGCCTAGGAAATAGTATATGGTCCTTAAGTTGTACCTCATTGAGAGGCCCATCAATTAGGGTTATAATGGTTTAGGAAAGGGTGGAATTTTTTAGGATAATTACCAATTGTACAAGGGTGAAATCATAAAAAGGGGGATGCAAAAGGTTGAAGACATAGATGTCAAACTTCAATGTAAAGCCTATTTACCTCTGATGATCATAGGAAAACTAGATGGAGACCTTATTCTGGATTTTCCTCCCTTGTCCTCCTAAAGGAGCATTGTGCCCCTCTTGAGCTATGGTTATAGCTCCTAACATAGTGAATTTATCACAAAATTCCTATGCCAAGTCAAGGTTCCATAGTAGAAATGGTTTTGGGTGGAATTTTCTTCATTAATTGTTGCCAAAAGGCTAGGCTATGTGGAAGGCATGTAGCCTTTGAGGCTAAAACCGTGGACTTCTCTAATTATATTTTAGATGATCAAATGATTTAGGTTGATAGGACATTGTATATAATATCAAAAACATTTCATTCTAAAGCATACAAGGATAGTACATCACCTACTATTTATATAAATCTTTAGTGATGGCCCCTGCTATTACAATATGAAATATCCATTATAATTTAGCTATGTAAAGAAAGAAAAACAAGGTACTATTGTAATAATTATATTCATCTTTTTATGCAAGAGCATTTTTTCATTTGAACATCGAAAGAATAGGGATGTGGGTGAGTTCTTACCAAATTCAAATGCAAAAGGTTCAGTAGTCATGTGTTTGCTAGAATAGTCGTGTGTTTGCTAGAATAATTGTATGTTCACTAGATTAAAATAATAGGGATGTGGGTGGGCTCTTACCAAATTAAAATTTACAAGGTTGAGTAGTTGTGTGTTTTCTAGAATAGTTGTGTGTTCACTAGATGTAGAATAAGAAAATAACAATTGAAAAACTGATTAATTTTTGGATCAACCTCGAGTGCCATGGTTTTTAAATATTGATGGAATGGCTCCTCTATAGTCCCCAATTCTTATATACCTTGGTTCCTTGAAGTGTGGGAAAAAAATTATAAGAAAAAAACACATTTCAGCGAACCTAGTTGAATGGAAAAATAGAATAGAGTGAAGATAAATTCCATAGGGCTAAACAAATACAAATAATTGGTATTCCCATAAAGCTATGGTGAAATATATCTAGGTACTAGCCATGATCAAGAAAAAAATAGAGTGAATGAGAAAATGTCTTTGAATTCTAAAATGATTTTTTCAAATCTCCCATCAAATTCCCATGGATTAATAATTTACAAATAATTTTCTTTTAAATAAATATGGTTTTAAATATTAAACCATGAATTGTCACATCCCCCTTCGTAAAAAATCACTAAACCAAAATAAAATACCGCATAATTTTTCCTTTAGGCGAAATTTTGCCATTCAAATTTTCTTTTTCTTGCTATAAAGAAGACTTACATCAAACCTCATCCTTTCATTGCATTTATTTTAATATTGGGACGCCGTAATGACAAAGTGAGATTTGGAAATTGCAGTGTCGTGTATTTAAAAGGTTCTCCAATTTTCTCAAAGTTCATGGAAATTAGTCACACATTTACGAAAGTCTTTTTGGAAAATGAGTTGTTTTTAATCTTATTTTTTGGACTTTTTAGTGTTGGAATTTGGTCGAAACATTTGAGGTGAAATCTTGTATTGTGTTATTTAAACTGGTTTTTTTTACTGTATATATCGATCCAAAACCCTGAAAAACCCTAGGGCACTTCGATTTTGCAGGGGTTACCCATCAAGCTTGTGATTTCTCTAAATTCCCGCTCTAAATTCCTATGGGATTTTAGAGAAATTAGACCAGAAAAATCCCTTAGAAACTCTTCCAAAAAAAATATTTGTTGGGTGCAAGAATTACACTTAAGCAAACTCCTCAACACTTAATTTCTCAACCCAGGGGATTCGTAAACTTAGAGACGAAGCACAGGCAATGCCAGAGATGGTATGAATCTCCTAATATAGATCCTTACTTTCTTTAAAGGAAATATTGCATAATCAAATTAAAAAGAGAAAATAAGGCAACTTGAATCATCAAAAATAATCTTAAGACTGGAACAAGAAAGAATGCATTTGCAAGAGGGAATTAAAGATAAAAGGCAATCAATCTAGCTGATTATTATTTAATTACTGAGTGTATGTTTTTCTTTAGCAGAGACATTTAGCAGTCTCATCAGATGGGCCCTTAAACCTGCTCCTTTAGAGATTTCCTTCTTGCACTAATCTGTCCTGCACTTTCGTAGTCTGCTTGCACTAGTGCAGGAACAAAGATTTATGCGGAAGGTATAGATAGTGTCTTTACTAAAGATTCTTTTACTTCGTGCAAAGACTTGAACTTGTCCAGGTTCAAAGCACTCAGATATCGTGGCAAGAAACTAGTTCTTGCACTAGATCAGAGCTTCTTGCATTTAGCATTTAATTCTTAAAGTGAGTGCTTAATTATTGCAAATGCTATTATATTGTTAAAACAAATTGCACACATAAAAATGAATGTTTCTGGTCTTAACAGAATGTAGAAATAAAGAAACAATCAATATATATATATATATATATATCCTATCATAAGCATTTAATGAAAGAAAGAGGGTTGCAGGAAGTTAAACTAATAAAGTTTGTTGCATCACACCAACGTGCACTGGTGCAGGTTCATTTCTCCTACTTGGACCAAGTGGGGAAAACCAATCAAATAGAATTGTATAAAAAGAGATATCACACCAACATGCACTGGTGCAGTTTCATTTCTCCTGCTTGGACCAGGCGGGGAAAACCAATCAAATAGAATTGCATAAAAAGAGATATCACACCAACATGCACTGGTGTAGGTTCATTTCTCCTGCTTAGACCAGGCGGGGAAAACCAATCAAATAGAATTGCATAAAAAAGCGATATCACACCAACATGCACTGGTGCAGGTTCATTTCTCCTGCTTGGACTAGGCGGAGGAAAACCAATCTGAAATCAAGTGCAGGAACAGAAATTGCAGGAAAAGGAAAGTTATCTACTTCACACAATGGTTCCGCTTGCACTCGGACAGGAATACTTGTGCTTAATATTAAATCACACTTGACAATGTAAACATAAATCACAAGAAAACAAGAAATGGGGTAAACGTACTGGGTTGGCTGGGCCCAAGCCAACCAGCACGTTTCCCTTTTAAATGGAAATGCTGCTCAGTACCTTAATCAGTTCATCAACTCAATACAAAAACTATATTTTTGAAACATGAGATGGAGCTCCTTTTATTAATTCACTGAGGCAAGTACATACATTAATGCATTGTCCAACCCATATTTGGGCGATAACAAAATACAATGACCTACGACCTCCTCTCGGTTGTGTTTATGTTCTTCTTTATATTAAAAACTATCCTCCCTCATCCTATTTAAATTATACAATATATAGACCTTTGGCCAGAGGAAAAAATAGATCCTTTAACTGATTACATAACTAAACGCAGAATTTAGTTTTTACGGTCTTCAAAATTAGACAGTTAATAGAACTGGCTGTAGCTAATCTCCAACTTTTTCTCTTAACGGATTTGGTCTCGGCTGCCTTTGGATTACTCTGCTATCATGGCTGAAGCGGTTCGGCTAAAGAAGCTCAAGACAAGGTGGTGATCAAGGAGGTTCGGATCTGTTGCAAGGATTTTCTGTGCTAGCAACGGTGCAAGATCCGATCCTGCACTAGGATCAGTGATCACGGTAAGTATTATACATACCAAATAAACATAGGAGATATCAATAAGTTAAAAAGAATGATTACAAGTAAGAAATCATGTAATAAATAATTAATAAATGCTAACTTGAATTAAAAATATGAAAAATAAAGTTTATACGAAATATGTCACCGTGCTTGGACTAGTGCAGGATGAGGGTGCATAAAAGAGGTAAAATAGAGGTAAATGGTTATAATTTAGGAAGGGGAAAATGGTAAAAAGGGAGAAAATTAGGGGGCTAACATCCTCCCATCCCTAAGTTGTTGTGTGTCCTCACACAACTCTTTACCTTTGCAAAAAACCCTCAAAACATTGAACATTCTAGCTCAATCCTGCTATGCCATATTGACATCAGCTTGCAATGTTTCAAAATTCTTCTTTCTAATGTTCTTTAGCCTCTTTGTCACCTTTTTAAGTCACCTGAAACATTGTGTAGCACGGTACTTCCAAAATCTAACTTCTCCTTTCTTTTTCTGGATCTCCGCAGTTAACTCTTTTCAACTATGTTCTTTATCCTCCTGCACTTTAGTTATGAGCTACTCTAAGTTCTGCACTTGAAGCTCTAGTTTAGCTATCCGAGCAGCAGGAGTTACCAAATCTTCTGTCTCTACAGGAGCTATGTCTTCCTCAGGGACTTTAGTATCCCTCATGTTTTCAACAAACTCTTCTTCCTTTTCTTCTTCTTCTTCTTCTTCTTCTTCTTCTTCCTCCGGTTCTAATTCTTCTTCTTCTTCTTTTTCTTCTCCTTCTTTGTCTTGCACTTCTTCTTCTTGCACTGGTATAGGAGGGGATTCGATGTACTGTGGTTCTTTGCCTGCACTAGATCCCTCATTATTTTTTTGGGCCTTTTTAATGAAATCAGCCAACAGAGTGTCATCTTTGACCTCTACAGACTTTGTTGCGTCCGCAAGGACTGACAGGTTGCCTTCTTCAGGGGTCTGTGCCTGTACTGGTGGTGTAGAAGGAGTCTTTTCTGTTGATTTTTCATATCGTTTCCTTTTTGCACTAGTGCAAGAAGGACTCCCCTGCTCATTCTTACTCAAACCCTTACTTGTACTGGTGGGGTCCTCTGTCTCCTTTCCAGCAGCTTTATTTTTATGCAGCTGTTTTAACAGTGCCTCTCGGGTCATGCCTTTAATTTCTAATTGTTTCTGCACCAAAATTTTTATCATACCGTGGTGATATAATTTCTTGTCGGCCTAGTCTACCCGTGCATCCCACACACCTTTGGCCATCTTTTGCAAACTCTTAAGAAAAAAATAGGGGAAATAAATTCACCATCGGACATGTCGGCTGCCTTCGAAATGCTGCAACATCCTAAAATGATACACAAGAGTGAGGGAGTACTTTCCCTCACAAGTCACAAATTTCTGTAGGATGAAAAGAAGGTCCCGCCACTGTCCCAGTAGGGCACTGCACAGAATTCCTTTCTTCCAATCTACCTTCATGTTCCTGTCAATGATGAAACGCTGCCATCGATTCCTCTCTAATTTCTAATTTTTAAACCACTGCTCGCCAATATTTTCCAATCTTTTCGCTACTGCTATAAATTCTTCCGTAATCTTAAATTTTAGGGGCCCAATTTGTACTCGGCCATTTTTAAAACTTCTAGCAAACTGTAGGGCCACTTCATGGTCATGCCTGTCAAAATTTTGCAATAATTGAAGAAAGCCTGAGTCTCACAATAGTGCAAGACTATTGCGGAACTGAGTAGTCTATTCTACCATACTAAGGGATGAAGGTTCGCATTGAACAGGCATCATCGCTGCTTAACGGTTATGAACAGTTAAGAATTTACATGAAATCACCGAAAAAAATTGGTTCTTATAGATGGGGATCCAACGGTCCACCATCCCTTCCATCTTATCACCCATTCATTCCACTGAAATAGCCGTGAATACGCGACATCTTTGAGGTCATACCGGATTGGTACTTGCAGCGACGTTTTTAACGGCTAGGTGAGGTAATCATTGCGAGTGAAGGACATCTAGGATTATGGTGGAAAGGGTAATTATATCCAAGGAATAGTTAAACATTCCCGAACTCCTTCATTATTCAAAAAATAACTTTAGCATTCATTAAAAAATGATCATGATTCTTAACTTAAAAACACCTTGTACTTTAAATAATTTTCTCCTAGTTAATATGATAGCACAAGTACTTCTTGACTACGTGAAAATATTTCTCATAAACCTTCATGATGACCACTTTCCTATGACATATGCTATGAAAAAAAAAATTATATTCTTTTTTTGGCAGGGTGCATGCTTGCACTGGTCTGCTTGCACCGCTTAAACTTTGCTATTCTGCTGGTACCATTCTGCTTGCACTTATTATATATGATGACATGCTTGCACCAGTGAAAGCATAATATCTGAAAAAAAAATAACAAGGAACTTTAAATAAAATATAGGCTGGACTTCTAACATGACTACCTCAACTTATACTAGAAATTTTCTTTGCCCTTCCTTGATGTTTTCAGAGCATATCCTTTTGCTCTTTGTATGTGATATCATACAATTCATGAGGGAATAAAGAAATGGGAAAAGGGAAATTTTAGAATGGGAAGGAATTCCGTTACAGGGATTCCAGGAATAGTACCACAAGAGGGAATAAACAGAAGTGGGATAGGGAAAAAAAATTCAAGGGTAAAGTGGGGTTTTACGAAACAGACAGGGTAAATTCAGAAGAATATGGGAAGGTTAATCATTTGGGATTGAAGAAGAAAAATAAGGGAATATTACGAAATGGGATATGAAGAAAGGCAAAAAAAAAATTGGAAGGTTTGCCTGCACTAGTGCAAGAAAAATAACTGCAGCGAGAATTAAGTGCTACTTGAATAAAAATATTTATGCTAATTACCCCAGTTGTATAAAGGTTGGTTCTACTAAACCTGCTTTTACTTGGTGGTCGCTAGCAGATCTAAAGGTCAAGCAACATTCTCTTTTTATTAGAAATTTTTGATCTTCCTGCCAGCAAGCTGGTTTTCAGGTTGATCCTTCTGCAATCATGTCAGCGAACTAATTTTCACAATTACAGGAAAATATTTTTTCTTTACTTTTTATAAAAAAAGAAAAATTGTTTTGTTTTTATTTTGTAAGAAGAAGACGAATTCATGTTTTCAAAAAGTTGTCATTACCATTCACCACTACTGTCCCGAATTGCTGTTGGACTTGCTGTGTAAAAAATTTCTTGGCAAGTGGCTGAAAATACTTCTTTAATCTGTGTCCATCTACCAGGAATACTGAATTTTTCTCATAAATAGTTTTAACTTCTACTGCTCCATTATTGAATACTCGGATCACTTCATAAGGTCCCATCCAACGTGTATGGAATTTCCCTTTAAAAATTTTAAATCTAGAATCATAAAGGAGCACCCAATCACCTGGTTGGAATTGCTTTTTCTGAATAGACTTGTCATGCCACCTTTTGCATTGCTGCTAAATTAGTATGTTATGCTGAACAACATCCCTACAAAATTCATCTAACTCATTTAATTGGAGAAGATGCTGTTGTTGTGCCTCAGATAGATCTAGTCCTAACTGTACTGTAGTTCTGAAAGTTTTGATCTGGAATTCAATTGGCAATAGAACCTATTTGCCATATACCAGCTCATATGATGTATGTCCTGTGCTATTTCTCCAAGTGGTCCTGTATGCCCACAAAGCTTATGGTAATCTTTCATCCCAGTCTTTCCGATGCATGTTTACTGTCTTTGTAAGAATGGACTTGATCACTTTGTTTGTGGATTCCGCCTGACCATTTGCTTGCGGGTGATACGACGTGGATTTCCTATGCCGGATCTTGTATTGCTCCATTACACCCGGTACCAGATTAGAAATAAACTGTGGACCATTGTCAGAAACAATTTCTCTAGGCACAACAAATCTAGTAAATATTTTAGTAAAAAGAAAATCAACAACAACATTTTCTGTAGCAAAGGAGACAGCTTTAGCTTCTACCCATTTTACAACAAAATCTGTACAAACTAGAATATGCTTTTTACTTAATGACGTTGGATTTATTGGCCCTATAAAATCAATAGCCCATTTTTCAAATGACTCAATCATCACTTGGGGGCATAAAGGCATTTCATTGGTTTGATTAGGCTGGCCCACTCGTTGAAAACTATCACATCGCCTGACATACTGTTTGGCATCCTTAAACAAGGAAGGCCAAAAGTAACCAGCACGCAATACTTTATATGCAATCTGCTTATCAGCGAAGTGGCCTCCGCAAGGTTCATCATGAGCAGATTTCAATATGTCAAACACTTCCTCCTCTCTTACACATCTATGGATAATCAAATCTGAACCAGTGTAAAAGAGATCTCCTCGAATCCAAGAATATGCAGCACTTTTCTGAATAATATTCCACTTTTCACGAGCGGACAAGTGGGGTGGTATTTTCCCAGTAACCAAGTAATTAGCAATGTCAGCAAACCACAAAGAATCTATTGACAAAGCAAAAATATGTTCATCTGGAAAATCATCATTAACAGGAGTTGCTTCACCAAGATTATCTAATCTAGAAAGAAATCTACTACAACATTAGATTTCCCTGGTCTATCAACAATAGTAACATTAAATTCCTACAAAAATAGCAACCACCTAGTCACTCTACCACTATTCAATGGTTTGTTCATCAAATATTTAATCGCGGAATGATTAATATGTACAAATACTTCATATCTTGTAATATAGTGCCTGAACTTATTAATTGCAAAAATTACAGCTAAAAAATCTTTCTCCGTAACTGTATAATTCAATTCAGCGGAAGAAAAATTCTTACTAATATAATAAATAACATAGGATTTCTTATTTTCCTCTTGTCCTAAAGTTGCGCCAATAGCCAAATCTGAAGCATCAGAGGAAATCTGAAAAGGCAGGGACCAGTTAGGACCTCTCAAAACTGGTGCCTCTACCAACTTTTCCTTCAACGTTTCAAAAGACTGTTGGCAAGCTGTGGACCAAGAAAATTCACTATCCATAGCTAGAAGTCGAAAAAGAGGGGCAGCTATCTTAGAAAAATTTTCAATGAATCTTCTATAGTAACCAACATGTCCTAAAAAACCTCTTACTTCCCTTTTAGTTTTGGGTGTAGGAAGATGTAGAATGATTTCAATCTTTGCTGGATCAACCGGGATACCTTTATCAGAAATCAAATGGCCAAGTACCACTCCCGCTTTGCACATTAATCTAAAATTCTTGTCACTCTAAGTGAGATGGGCTTCCTGACAACGAAGAAGTACTGTCTCCAAATTTTTGAGAGCTTCCTGAAAAGAATCACCAAACACAGAAAAGTCATCCATATAAATTTCCACAAATTCTAGATCAGCAAAAATAGCCAGGACTGTCCTTTGAAAGGTTGTTTGAGCATTACATAACCCAAAGGAAAGTACTTTATAAGAAAAGGTACCCCATGGACATGTAAAATTATTTTTATACTGATCTTCGGGTGCAATCTGTATCTGGTTATAACCACTGAAGCCATCAAAAAATGAAAAATACGTATTTCCTGCAAGGGTATCAAGCACCTGGTCAATGAAAGGGAGAGGGAAGTAATCTTTGAGAGTGGCTTTATTTAATTATCGATAGTCAATACAAATACGCCACCTTCCATCTTTCTTAGGGACTAGCACTAATGGAGAAACCCACTGACTGTCAGAAATAGGATAGATAAAACCGACATCCAAGAGTTTATGTACTTCTTCCTTCACAATATCTCTTAGAGCTGGATTCATTCACATTTGGGGTTGTTGGACAGGCTGGGTGCCTTCCTGAATATAGATATGATGTATACAAGTTTCAGGAGGGACACCCTTCATATCTTCATAGCCCCAAGCAAAATCACTAAGATGGTTTTGCAACAAATTCACAAGCTGCTCCTGCTGAGATGGGTCCAATCCTGAACTAATATGCAAGGATTTACTAGGGCTAATCTCAACAAGAGTGGTATCAGGCTTAGGAGTACTTAAGGGAGTGGTAAAATGCAGTGGTACAAAAGAATGAGAATCATGATTATCTTGAAAATCTAGGCTGAAAATATGGCTCAATGGCTCAAAATTAGGCATAGTGTCTAGATTATTTAGGAAATCTTGAATCTCATCTTCTTGTGAAGACCCAGTATAATGATGAATAAGGGAAATGGGTTGAGTCTCCTCATTACTACTTTGATCCAACCATAAAGTATCTCGAAGGTCCTGAATGGATCTGGCAAGGGGGTATAAGGTAACTTTCTTCCTAGAATCTCCATGTGAAATATACATATCACCAAAACGACATCCAATATATGTAGCAAGCCATGGTCGACCCAAGATCAAGGGATGTCCTCCTACTGGTTTCTTTGGCTAAAGCGCAATGAAATCATTAGGATATTCCCAGGAATCTAATGAGATGATTACATCGTCCAATACTCATTCTGGCTTAATTTTAGATCTATCTACTAATTCAAGCACAGTGGAAGTAGGGTGAAGATGAGTTAACCAAAATTGATCCATGGTTTGCTTAGTCATGACATTAATGGCTGCCCCCAGGTCTATAATAACATTAGAGACAAGGACATTACCAATCTGAACTAAGACAACAGGGTTTCCGGGATCAGAGTATTTTCCCATAGATACACATCTCGTCATCAACTCTGCTGCCCTACCAACAAATTGAATGGTTTGGGGTTCCAATCTCTTCCTCTCGGGTTTCTTGAGACAGAGTGCCTTAATAATATTAGTACAAATATGGATCTCTTTAATGGCTTGAAGCAAAGGTATCTTAATAAAAATATTTTGAAGCTCAAATGCCAAACTAGTCTCAGAAAGAGGCTCACTTCTTTCCATTACTAGCCTCTCTGGGAAGGGAGGTTGGTTGGAAGAATATGGCAAGGATTCAGAGGGTAAAGGCTGCTTAGTGACAGCTTTCATAGAATGGTTAAGAGTTTCCTCTTCTCCTTTCTCTTCAACAATCACCATAGGTTGTTTCTGATTTTCTGATGTTACAGTCTTTCTCGATCTTAATTGAATATCATGAACCCCAATTGGAATAGACTGGTATTCGAATGGTAAAGGTGGGTTTGTTACATAGATCATTTGCACTTCTTTATTATTTTTAGCATTGGGCATAGGTTGAGCAGGTAACTGAGGAGGTCGAAAGGGTGGAGGTAAAGGCAATGGTGGAGTAGATTGACTCGGAAGTTGAGGAATTGAATAAGGTGTATGTGTAGATGGATATGACTGCACAGGTGGTTGGTGGGAATATGGAAAATGAGTTGGCCCTTTCCAACCTTGTTGCCATGGTTGAGAAGGTTGCCCATGCTGATATTGATTCCCATACTGCCACTGTTGATTAGTGTTAGGATAAGAATATGCATGTGAATTATAACCAAAATAGTGTGGAGAAAATTCAGGAGCCATACATGTACCTACCTGAGGCAAATTCCTTCTTGCTCCCATAGCATAAAATTATTCAGCGTTAGGTTTTCCCCTTGTAAATACAGCTTTAAGTCCAGGTAGAGAGGGACATTTTTCTATGACATGGTCTTCTGCACAAATAGCACACTTATTAGTTTCTTTCAAATTAAGAGGACACTCTTTAGGAGGATGCTTGTCTCTACATTTAGGACAGAAAATACATAATGACTCTTGTTCCTTCATGATTTTTTGCTGGAATTTTAAAGAGTATAACTATTTAGTAACAATATTCATTATATAAATTTTCATGTTTTCCATTTTATTTTCTAGTCCAATAATCATAGCATCAGTAGATTTAATTTTTCTATTTATGTTTTGAGTTCCTCTACCAGATCTATATTGATTTCTTGAAAATTTCCTGCATAATTCACAAATTTGTTCAAAAGTTTGTTGAGAAATATCACATTGTCCTAACATATTTAAATTATTTCTAGCATTATCAGTAAGTCCTCTTAAGAACAAGGTTCTAATAGTACTGGGATCAAACTTAATTTTCGACCTTTGTAAAATATACAGAAATCTTTCCAGGTAATCTTCAAGAGTTTCATCATCATCCTGTATGATTGTAAAAATCTCATCCTGCATGTCCCGAGTTTTGCAATATTCTTGATATTTAGACAAAAACACTCTCTTCATCTAATCCCAAGAGTTTATAGTGTTTCCTCCTAACCCCATAAACCAGCATAGAGTTGAATCCTTGAGAGTAACAGGAAATAATCATAACTTCTGAGCGTTAGTTGAATAATCATAAATTCTACACAGAATATCAAACTCGAATAGAAAAGAATCAGGATCTTCATTTTCTTTACCATGGAAATGAGGGAGAGCTGATGGTGGAATATTCTTCATTTGTGCCACAGTATCAGGATCCACAATTGGAAACACAAAGTGGATTTTTTTCTACTTACCTAGTTCTCACCAGTCCCTTCCAAATGATCTTCATGGTCCACCATTGTTTCCCTTTTACTTGTACTACTCTTAACAGGCTGATCCACACCTGAGCTATTGACACCAGAATCTAGGTGGATTGTTACTGTCTGATGGGTTTGAATTGAATTGGGCTTCCTTCTTACAGAAGGAGGCCTAATATGAGAAAAATTCTTTTGGCCCTTAGTGGGCTTCGAACCATTACCTTTTCTAGGCATTCATTTCAAAAAAGAAAGAAAAATAACAAAAAACCTCTAGTAAAAAATGCTATCAGAAATCAATTAACACCAGTAAAATTCCTTCAAAAAAAACTCTTCCAAAAAATACTGCAGAAATAGAGAAAAAAATTACCTCTATTGTATAATCAGAAAATTCTTACCAAATCAAATCGACTCCCCAACAACGGTGGGAAAATGTTGGGTACAGGAATTACACTTAAGCAAACTCCTCAACACTTAATTTGTCAACCCAGGGGATTCGTAAACTTAGAGACAAAGAAGAGGCAATGCTAGAGATGGTATGGATCTCCTAATATAGATCCCTACTTTCTTTAAATGAAAGATTGCAGAATCAAATTAAAAAGAGAAAAGACGGCAACTTGAATCATCAAAAATAATCTTAAGACTGGAACAAGAAAGAATGCATTTGCAAGAGGGAATTAAAGATAAAAGGAAATCATTCCAGCTGATTATTATTTAATTACTGAGTGTATTTTTTTCTTTAGCAGAGACACTTAGCAGTCTCATCAGATGGGCCCTTAAACCTGCTCCTTTAGAGATTTCCTTCATGCACTAATCTGTCCTGCACTTTCGCAGTCTGCTTGCACTAGTGCAGGAACAGAGATTTATGAAAAAGGTATAGATAGTGTCTTTACTAAAGATTCTTTTACTTCGTGCAAGGACTTGAACTTGTCCAGGTTCAAAGCACTCAGATCCCATGGCAAGAAACTAGTTCTTGCACCAGATCAAAGCTTCTTGCATTTAGCATTTAATTCTTAAAATGAGTGCTTAATTATTGCAAGTGCTATTATACTGTTAAATCAAATTGCACACATAAAAATGAATGTTTTTGGTCTTAACAGAATGCAGAAATAAAGAAAAAATCTATATATATATATATATATTTATCCTGTCATAAGAATTTAATGAAAGAAAGAGGGTTGCGGGAAGTTAAACAAAGAAATTTTGCTGCATCACACCAACGTGCACTAGTGCAGGTTCATTTCTCCTACTTGGACTAGGCGGGGAAAACCAATCAAATAGAATTGCATAAAAAGAGATATCACACCAACATGCACTGGTGCAGGTTCATTTCTCCTGCTTGGACTAGGAGGGAAAAACTAATCAAATAGAATTGCATAAAAAGATATATCACACCAACATGCACTGGTGCAGGTTCATTTCTCTTGCTTGGACCAGGCGAGGAAAACCAATCAAATATAATTTCATAAAAAGAGATATCACACCAACATGCACTGGTGCAGGTTCATTTCTCCTTCTTGGACCAGGCGGAGGAAAACCAATATGAAATCAAGTGCAGGAACAGAAATTGCAGGAAAAGGAAAGTTATCTACTTCACATAATGGATCCGCTTGCACTCAGACAGGAATACATGTGCTTAAGATTAAATCAAACTTGACAATTTAAACACAAATCACAAGAAAACAAGAAATGGGGTAAACGTGCTGGGTTGGCTGGGCCCTAGCCAACTAGCACGTTTCCCTTTTAAATGGAAATGCTGCTAAGTACCTTAATCAGTTCATCAACTCAATACAAAAAAATAATTTTTGAAACATGAGGCGAAGCTCCTTTTATTAATTCATTGAGGCAAGTACATACATTAATGCATTGTCCAGCCCAGATTTGGGCGATAACAAAATATAATGACCTGCTACCGCCTCTCGGCTATGTTTCTGTTCTTCTTTATATCAAAAACTCTCCTCCCTCATCCTATTTACATTATACATTATATATACCTTTGTCCAGAGGCCAAAATAGATCCTTTAACTGATTACATAACTAAACGCATAATTTAGTTTTTATGGTCTTCAAAATTAGACAGTTAACAGAACTGGCCGTAGCTAATCTCCAAATTTTTCTCTTCATGGATTTGGTCTCAGCTGCCTTTGGATTACTCTACTGTCATGGCTGAAGCGGTTCGACTAAAGCGGTTCAAGACAAGGCAGTGATCAAGGAGGTTTGGATCTGCTGCAATGATTTGCTGTGCTAGCAATGGTGCAAGATTCGATCCTACACTAGGATCAGCAGTCACGGTAAGTATTCTAAATACCAAATAAGCATAGGAGATATCGATAAGTTACAAAGAATGATTAAAATTAAGAAATCATGTAATAAATAGTTAATAAATGTTAAGTTGAATTAAAAATATGAAAAATAAATTTTATATGAAATATGTCACCGTGCTTGGACTAGTGCAGGATGAGGGTGCATAAAAGAGGTAAAACAGAGGTAAATGGTTATAATTTAGGAAGGAGAAAATGGTAAAAAGGGAGAAAATTAGGGGGCTAACAATATCACTAACTCTTTCCAAAAACCACAATTTTATAACTTTGAAAATATGTGGAAATTACTAGCTTCTTTCTCGAAAAACACTTCGTCAAAAAACCACCACTCTACATTGTAATGCAATATAAGCACCACTTTGCAGTGCAATGCAATATACTAATGGGTGGAAATCATTAAAAAAGAAAATCTTTGGGTACCCAAAATCGAAAAATTACCTGAATTTACAAAAAAAATTCTTAATTTTATCAAAATCTTAATGGAATTTCCACCATTTTCCTAACAAGTTTATTGCCCTTGAAAAGTGCATTGTAATTCAATCACCACTCTGCATCACAATCTGAGCACTACTATAAAATACTCTCCCATGATGTGTTAGAGATGTCAATTAAAAATGGTCCGGAATTAGTGGTCCTGAGTATCCAGTTACAACATTACAGCCTTTAAGGCTTTCGTACTATGAGGAGTCCATTGAATTGAGGGGAAAAGTTACTCCTATTCTTAAAAGATTTTTAAATATATACATTCAGCTTTCTTCGTGATTGCGACTCTTTCCTTGCATTATAAGAGTACCCACTGTGTAAAATAGTGGTGTGATAAAATCATGTCATGGATTAGTTAGTTTGACTTAATTGGTTCTGTTAATTCAAGTTGAGGTTCAAACTTGATTCATGTAGAGTGGCTCCTACTTTATAGGAGCCCTTATTGAGTTTACTTTGAGTTTTAATTAATTATTTCAGTTTAAACTAAGTTGAAGTTAGTTAAACTATTTCCAACTAATGGAGAAACTAGTAGGACGTCTAGCAGTGGAGATCAACTTTAGTGTTCATTGAGTTAATTGATGATTCAACCATAAATTACTCATGCATGTGTGATCTAAGAGTTACCCAATTGAGATTTGAGTTTAAGGGAAATGTACTATCAGATGTATATCTGAATTGTAAAGGTGGTGTATGAATTCAGAAGAACGCATATGATGCATTGCATATTTATGGATGAAGAATTTCCCTAATTAATAGGAGCTAATTCCCAAGGAAACAACGCAAGGAAATAAGGTCTTGGTAAAGCCAAAATTTGGTTAAGTATTGGCCTATGCTTGTCTAGGAAGTAGTGAGATAGATAGAGATAGTGCGGATGTTTCCCATACTTGAGAAAAGTATTGTAATCTTCTCATATTTTCTGACTAATGAAATATATAGATAACAGGGGTTTTTAGTTGTGTCTTTCCCAAGGAAATCATTGTGTAATGTGTTAATTGATTTCTTTCTCTTTTATGCTTCGTGATTTTGTGATCGTTTAATTTTTTATGTAGTTGGTAGAGTAGATTCAAGTCTATTGTTTTAGTCAATTACAATTAGTAGTTTGAATATACAAGGAATTTCTACATGGTATCATAGCTGAAATCATAATAGAAGAGAAGAATATGAGTTTGTACTCGTAGGAGGAACGAGTTTTGCAGATCTCTTCTCTAGATCTAGCAACAGGATCTGTTATCACCCTAGTAATTCTCAGGTTGTGGGATGAGGATTTTTGTAGTTAAGAAAACTAGGGGTAACCAAGAACCTCTTATAGAATTTAGGATCTAGCCTTCCTGATTTCCGGAGAGGGATCTCTCCTAAAAATTTAACTTTGTTTTATAATTGGATTTTAGGCTAGCTATGAGTGGACAGTGGGATTTGTTTTGAAAATTTGGTGGGAATAAATGTTGTTCCAAGGTAAACCACAGATGAATCTACAAGACCATTGGGCTATGGAGTCAACTTTCTAGGCAAACAGAGCTAGGAAATAAGACTTAAAGATGCAAATGTACTAAGGGCAGGGTAGATGACCTTCAAAGGCTTTTGGATAGGCTTTTTTGATGGAATGGGTTAAATCTGAACAGAAGGGAAATTAAGAATCCTTAAGTTACAGAAATGAATATTAAAGGAGGGGATCAAACAGGGACTTAGAGTAGTTAAGAATTCTATAGTCCGGTTATCAAGCTAAAAACATAATCATGAGAAACTAGTAAAAAACAGGGAGATTTTTATCACTAATCATGTTTAAACCTTCCTAGTTAATCATTTAAGACATAAACATTAAAATGAATGTATGGAAACTTTTGAAAGATAACACAATGAAAACAAGAAAAAAAAATAGACTTATTTGGTCAGCACAAGAATCCTGAGTTATGATGTCCTTAATCTCAATTCCAGTCTGATGCTTTACTAATGGACTCACACCAACTTCAATATATCTAGAAAAATGACTATAGTACTCTTGATAAATTTTATTCCACACTGAATACTTCGAAAGATGAAGTATTTAAACAAATAAATTGTTTACAAAATATCTCAAAGTTTGAGAGAATATCTCAAGAAAAAATAGGAATTATAACATAAGAAGAGGGACAGTAGCAAAACAGTTTGCAAGCTGTCCTCTTTTACAAGAAAAAATAGAACTATTTATCCTAATTCAAACTGATTTTTAGTTTAGCTGGAAGCGTTGCTGGCACTTGGGGCATTATCTCATGGAAGATGACTTGTAGAATACTCCTTCTTTTGACCTTCTGTTCTGATACTCTTTATCTCTGCTTTTTATTGTTTTAATGTTGTAATTAAAAAATAACCAGCAGTAACAATTGGATTTTACTGATACTCTTTGACATCTGATTTTTCATCTTTACTGCAATTTTTCATAGTAAATCAGTGAATTCTTGCCATTGCTCTACGCTGAGAATTTTCATGCTCTTTATTTTTCTTAAACTCTCATCTGCTTTTGTATATTTTGCAAAATTGGGCTTAACCACAAAAATATGCTTGATCTCGTTTTGTAAAAAGAATAAGTTCTCAAAATATTCCAGAATGACATTACCAGTAGGGGACCCTTGAGGTAAAGCTTTGTTGACCTGCTCTTTGGCATATGCCCTAATTTTGTTGTCATAATCATTTTGTGGCATTAACTTTTCATTCAATGCATGAATGTCTGGTAAACCTGCTTGTGACAACACTGTATATTTTTCTTCAAATATGGTGATAGCCAAGTTCATATCTTTGCACCTGTCCTCCAAATTATTCATCATGTTTCTTTTATTCAGGACCTTTTTAATTTGGAGTATACTTTTAGTTCTGTCCTGAATTTTAAGTTCCTCAAGTTCTTCTTTGTGTTTACTATTCAAAAATGTGATAAGCCTTAAGGCTTGAGCAGTTTTATCAGCAAGTTCTTCTTTAGTCTTCTGTATTTCTATCTGTGCTCCTTTAAGTAACTCTTTTGTTCATAAATTATCTGGATTGAGGTCCATTGTGAATGTATGCCCTGAATGATATTATTCCATAGATAATTCTTAATGTAGGATACCTGCTCAGTAAGATTTACCTGTTGCTGAAGAATCTTAACCTATTCCTGTAATCTGTTAGCCCTCTGTTCATGTCCTATTGAAGTGATTAAGGCACATTTTTTTGATGTTTCCAGATCTTTGATGGTGCCTTTTAAACTGATTATCTCTTTATCTTTTATGGACATATCTTCCATAGCTTTAACTATGGTAACTGTTTCCCTTGTTGGATCTACCTGTGATGTTGATGAAGAAGTGGCAGAGATGTCTTTAGAAGTAATTGACATTGCAGTTGCCAATACTCCTTTAGGTCCCACACGTTCTGCCAATGTTGAGAGAATAGCTGTACTTACAGTTGGAATAATTGTAGGAATGGAAACTTGCTGAGTTTTCTTCAAATTTTCAATTTCTTGCATAAGAGCTTTTATTTGAGTTTCCATATTTTTTATTTGGGCCGTCATTTTCAAAACAAGTTGCATGTTTTCCTCTTTTTCTGTCTTTTCCTAAAGAACTTCTTTTGTTTGAGGGTGCTCACTCTGTGGTAATTTGAGCTGCTCTCTTAAGGCTGTAATATCATCATTTTTCTATCTTATTAACTTCTTAGCAGCTTCAGTATTAGAAGGATCTGCTCCAAACTCAATTACCAAATATTCTAAGGATTTTATTCTCAAATCCTTGGCATGTAAAGAAGATTTATCCAACTTCATTTGAGTTTGCAAGTTGGATACAATATTTTGGAGCATAGTGGCAGTCGTTTTTTTTCTTAATACTTTTGAATATAACATTTTTGATGCACTTCTGTGAAATTCTATCTGATCCAGCTCATGAATAGTATCATCATTTAATGCAAATTCTGTCCTTTTGTAGTCTGAAGCTGATTTTGGATGTGCTACCACTGGTTGGAGAAAAGACATGATCATTTGGTTGGTTGAGTAATCAAATGCAGTTACTAACCTGTCCTTATCTCCTCGCTTTTCTTTGAGAAGTTTTGAATAAAATTCATTTTTTACTTCTTCATTTTTCTCTCTGATTATCTTGAACCTTTTCTAAATATCAGAATCAGTTTCTTCAGTTTTTTTAGAAGAAGAAGAGTGGCCTTCCGTATCCACTTCCATTTCAACCAACTCTTTACCTTTTCCCTGTGCTTGTACTTGTTCACTTTTAATCTCTTTGAGTGTCTCATTCACAATGATGGTGGCTTCATCATCTGTCTGCTACTGATTAGTGTCATCCACATCTATGATTCCTTCTGTTTCTAATGTAGTAATTTTTGCCTTTTTGTTGTATACTGATTTGAACTTGTTTTCAATGATTGTTTCGGCCAAATATCCTTCTTCTTTCCTTGATATATTATTTGATACTTCTGCTGGCTTGTTAACTGTAACCATCTGTGTACTATTCAAATTGTCTGCTTGCTTATTTTGATCATGATCCATTAAGGTATTGGCCACCCATTCCAACTGATTGGCATATTTTTCAATTATTGGCTTTGATTCATGGAGAAATGGAGGCAATTTTCTTTTAATTCTGAGATTTCTTATAATACCCTGAGGGTCATAGTTCCAATAAAAACTTTCCTGAAACTTGAATACTAATAGCTTGCTGGATAATTCCTTTAAGGAATCTCTGTTGTTTACAATGAAAGAGCCAATTTGACTTCTTAATTTAAATTGTGCCTTCTTTTTAGATGCTATGAAATTTACTGCATCAGCATTCAAAATCTGCCTTATGTACTCTAGAGAAAATATCCTGGTGGTCAAAAACTTTGGCAATTTTTATGGGGCCAAGATTGCACCATATATTCTGATCTCAATGTGAATTTTGTATAAAAACCAATCACCCACTTTACAGTTTTCGGACAACTGTAAAATCCTTTTGATATCTTCATTTATTCTTGGTGGTTCTTCTTTATCCAACAAACTGATAGCAGGTCTGATATATAGATCATTAAAATCACTATAAATGTACTCACTGCTATTCTTTTTCAAAAGAGAGGTCCAAAATATTAATGACAGTGGTTTTCCTTCCATATCCATCTTCTGTCCTGCAAAGGGAAAATTATCTGCTTGAAAGAACAAGAAGAGATGTAACAGATATGAATTATATCTGAACACTCCTTCATCAGGCAATTTTATCAGCTGATAATGAATATTGTTAGCAATAAATTTGGCAAAGTCAAAAATCAAGTCTGGTTGATGTCCAAGAGACAAAGTGGAGAGTAAGCCTAAGATAGAGGCATCTGTGAACTCATCATTAACATAACCCAAAACAAATGAAAGCATGGAAATGACCTGTCTGGAGCCTTTTGGAAAATCAAAGGTATCATAAGGAGGATTCACCTTAGGAAGATCGACATGATTGGGCATGAAGTTCTGGAGAATTTGGAACTTCCTAGGGAAATATACGTCTAAATACATCTGGGTCAAGTCTTCAATTGACAATGACACAGTTTTTGGATTATGGCTTAACTGTAGCATGTCATTGATTGATTCAGCAGTTATAAAAAATAAGACTTCACTATCTTTGTTGACCATGCACCTTTGATCAGGAATATAGTGCATTTGACACACCCTGATGAAATCCTGAGTAGGATGGGTAATGGGAACCACATACATGGGAAAATTGGACTCCCATACTGGTATGTCATTGGCTTCTTTCTTTTCAAATTTCTCTTGACACCAATTATGCACTTCTAGAAGATCAAATTCAAGGGTGGCATCTGCAATTCTGTAATCTAAGGCAATCAAAGTATTGCTTTCCTCAGTGGTGACAGGAGGCTGTAATGATCTGACCACTTCAGTAGAATCAGTAGTTAAAATAGGAGTAGGTTTATCAATTCTGGGAGGTTTGGGATTTGGAAGCTTGCTGGAGGCAGGATTTTGGGATTTAGAACCTCCAGTTTTTTGGGTTACTTGTTTCTTTGTCATTTTAGCTGAACAGAGCAAGTTTAAACTGTTTGCTAAGTTCTCTTTTGGAAACAAGGGGTATTTGAAGGATTTTTCTAGCAGAATTGGACTCTAAGCAGGGTTCTGGATGATAAAAAGGGTTTTTAATGCACAGAAGATGGCTTTGATCAAGTTCAGCAGTGAAAATGATCAGGGAGTGGCTAAAACCTGCTAAAATAGAAACTGTGGATTCTGGAGAAACTTTGACAGGGTTTCCCATGTTTTTTGGAGGTTTCTAAATTTTCCAGATGGCTACTTCAACTCATTTTAGACAATGGCAGTTTAATTAGCTTAATTTCCTTTGAAATTGAAGATTTTGGATAGGATTAACAGAAAAAATACCTTAAAAGGCATAATTGCAGTTGAAGGAGTTGTAGTTGTGTTAACGGTCTTCAATTCAAGTAAATTAGGCTGTCAGAGGTTATGGAATTCTTTGTGAGTGAATTTTAGAGAAAAACGGTCATTCAAATGGCAACTGGTTCAGAAAATAGCTTCGCAAATAGTCAAAGGGAAGTTTTACAAAGGTTTTACAGGTTAAATATGGAAACTACGTGAAATACAAAGGAAATAGTGAAAAACTAAGTCATAAAACCTCAAGTTATATCACCATTCAATGTCATTTATTACAGGTTGGGCGGGAGCAGTTTATGTGCTTGAAGGAGAAACCGGAAATGGTTTTCGCACTATGTTTAAGTAGTAAGTGGTTTTTTCCTTTTAGAATGCGATCGAATGAAAGGAGGACACGTAGCAGGCAGTGGTTTTTCAAAACTACTTTTTTCGCAAAACTTTTGGGCAACTTCATTCAATTACTTTAGAAATGCAAAAATGAATGTGCATCGTCCGATCTGTCGGAGCGGAGCGAACGGTCAAGATTTGATGTGAAGTTGCGGGGTAAAGGCAGTGGGGCCCGGGCTTTGATCTATACCGTCGATTTAATAAGGGGAAATCAACGGTCGAAATTTAATCCGATAGGAAATGGTGGGGATGGGAAAAAAGGATTATCGGGTTTGTTTCTGACCGTCGAATTTAAAAGGAGAAGGATGATCGGACAGTTGAGGTTCAATGTGACCAAAGGGAAAGGAAGATTGAGATGATTCATCACGTTCGATGACAACCGTCAGATTATAATTTTGAAGATGATCGGACGATTAAAAATGAATCCGATAGTTCTGTGGATATGAGATGGACAAGGGATTTTGAGTACATAAAAGGAGTTTATGTATAGAACGGGGAGGGTTAATAATGATTTAACCAAGGTTGGGACTTTGGTAAAGGAGTATACATCGGGAAAAATAAATAAGGTTATTGTTTTAACCTTGGGTTAAGGGAGTTGGGGAAAGGAATATGAAAAAAGGATGATTTTATTTCAACTTTAGTTTAAATTAAACTTCAGGGATTGTATTTTTGTTTTAAACACATATTTAAACATGTTTAATGATTTTTTCATGTATTTTTATTATACAGTTAATTAAATCAAAATTATTTAACTAACATAGGGGCGGGATATTTATATAACGATATATTTAGCCAAAGGAGGTATAAGGTGGGTTTTTTATTTAAACATGTGGGAATAAATAACTTTGGCTAAAGTTATAATAAATGGGGTTTTGGAATATTTAATAAAAGGGAATTATATAATATAGGAAAAGGTTATTCTACAGGGAGTTATTAGATAAGTTAAATTTAATATGACAAGGGGACAAGGTATACTCAAAATACATTAACATAGCCAAGTAAAGTTAAGTTCAAAGGAAAATTTGCTTCATACTAACCTTATCACTTTAACTTATGATAAAATGTAATTTTGAGGGTTTAATGTTTTCATGTGATGAAGGAAATTAGTTAAATGAGAATTATAGTATCTTTAAGTAAAAAATGAGCTTTTAATTAGGATTATTTAGGGAAATGAATGCATGAATGGAAAATGATATAACTTTAGGGATTACTATAGAAATTTAACATTTTCCACTAATCAGCCATAGAGCCTTGGGTTCGGTCCCAGCAAAAGTCAAGGAAATGCCTTGAGCCTTTCTGACTGATAGCTTAGAGTGTTAATATGGCTATGGGAAGGAGAAGTTAGTTATTTGCAGCCCTGGTGAATAATATTTAAATTCATTCTTTTCACCTTCTTCTACCTACTCAACTTACCATGCTAACATTTTTTCTTCCATTCTGATTAGGTGCATTTGTGCTAGCAACCTTTACAACATTTATTCTTTTTGAAAGAAAATAAACTATCTAATTCTACACTTATTTAATCCAAGAATCTGGATTGAACTGTTGGATTCACTTATTCTCTACCTAAATATTGAATTGTCATGATTAAACTGGATGACAAGTTTTTATTCTCTATCTGAAACAAGTGAAATTGAAAAGTGACAAGTCAAGATTAAATTGTCCAACTCATCACAAATTATGGAATTTAATGACACTCTGCCATAATCAAATGCACAAGGTAAAATTAGTGGCATTTACACTTGCACACTTTCGTGTTTTATTCATTTTTCTTTTGGGGTCTTTTATTTTTTCTAAGTCCTTTTATTTTTCTTTTAGGACTTTTTTTACCCTCTTTTTGATTTTTTTATTTTTTTATTTTTGACAAAATATGTGAATACAACTTGCATAAGTCAAAGTATGTACATATTTACAAGGTTACCAATAGTCAAGTCAAAATTATGAATCGTATATTTATAGGTCACTAACATCGGCTTCACTTGGGGATGGCATTTCCTGGTGAAATGTTAAGAACTCTGAGATTAGTAGCCTTATCCATTGACCTTGGTGATCCTGTAATTGTCTTCTGTTTTATGCAACAGATCATATTTATGACATCTTATACTGCAAAGCTTAGGGCCTTCTCTTCGGGCTTCAACTTTGTAGATAAAATATCCAATCCAATCTACACACTTGTAATGAATATTTACAATGATAAAGTAAATCAATCTAACCATTGAGTGACTCTGTAGAATAGTAGTGTTTCAACATCCTACCATTCACTGGTCCTTCTTGAAGTTCAGTTCCATCCAAATTTCTAATGAAAAAGGAACTATTACCTCTGTAACCATATATCACATAGGGTCCTTGCCATAGAAAGTCAAACTTCCCATGTTTACCTTTATCGTCTCTTCGTGAATCCCATCTCAAAACTTGATCTCCTATGAAAAAATTATCTTCTTTAACCCTTTTATCAAAAACCTTTTTGATTTTCTCATGTAAAACTTGTGTCTTTTCAAGATCTTCTTCTCTAGTTTGTTGAAGATATATGGTTTCATTGATTCTTTGTTGAATATCATTTGTTTCCACCTGTGATTCCTGGATAATCTTCATGACTGGGACACCCAAGGAAGAAGGGAAAACAACATCTGTACCATAAACAATCTAATAAGGTGAAGTTCCAATAGAATTTTTTGCGGTAAGTCTATCAGCCCAAAGGGCATAGACCAAATTTTTGTTCCATGTCTTTTTGTTTTCTTGGAGGAGTTTTTTGATGATATTGATTAAACTTTTATTTTATGATTCGGCCAAACCATTACCTTGGGGATAATATGTTGTGGAATGACCTAAGGTAATATAGTATTTATGACAGAAATAAATAATTTTCTTGTATTTGAATGCTGCTGCATTATCAGTAATAATCTTACGTGGGCATCCAAATCTTGATAAAATATTACTTTCTATAAATGCGATTATAACTGAATCAGTGGCTTGCCTAGTGGGAATGGCTTCTATCCACTTGGTAAAATAATCTGTAGCAGTTAAAATCCATTTATGTTGGCCTAGAGATGGAGGATGGATTTCACCTATGAAGTCTAACCCCCATAGTTGAAATGCTTTTTCAGTGGATATGGGCTTAAGAGGTAAAGGCAACAGTTTCTTTTTCCCTTTGAAGATTTGGCATTTTTGGCAAGAGGTGACAAACTTTTTAACATCAGAAAATAAAGTTGGCCAGTAAAAACCAACTCTTAGTATTTTGTCTGTTATACTCTTCTAGTATAGGTGGCCTCCACAGTCACCTGCATGAAATTCCTCAAGAATTTTGTCAGCCTCGGATTTTAATAAACAATTTAGTAAAATCTCAGTACTTTCTTTCCAGTGAAGTGCATTGTTTAAGACACAAAACCTCATTGCTTTCTGTTTGATGAATCTTGTCTTGGTATTTGTTAGACCAGGAGGAGCTTGTAAATGTGTTAGTACAAAGATAATATCAGAGTACCATGGTGAGTCTAGATAGGCCTCACTGATTAATGGAGTCACCATCTCCTCCTGTTCATCTATTTGTGCAATGAAATTAATATCTAAAACATTGCAATTTGATTCAGCCATCAACCTGGCTAAACCCTGTCCTTTAATGAGCTTAGTTGGTTTTATTTCTAGATCGTATTTAGGGATAGTGGCTATCCACTTTCCTCTCCTACTATCAGGTCCATCTTGTGTCAAAATATCTTTAATTACTGCATTAGGGGCATATGCAATGATGTGTGAATGAATTATATACACTCGGAATTCTTTGATGGCTTTAACCAGGGCCAAAGCCTGTTTTTCCATTATATTGTATTTTAGTGGTGCATCTCTGAGGGCTTTACTAAAGAATGCAATTGGCTGTTCAAAACCTTGATTGTTTTTCTACAGAAGAACTGCAGCTATGGTGTGTTCAGATGCAAAGGAAAAGATTATGAAATCTTTTGTATAATCTGGGCTGATGAGAACTGGTGCTTTTGTTAAGGCCTATTTAATAGATTTGAAATATTGTTTGGCCTTCATTGCCCATTTTAT
Source organism: Pinus albicaulis (assembly GCA_034641835.2). Taxonomy (NCBI): domain Eukaryota; kingdom Viridiplantae; phylum Streptophyta; class Pinopsida; order Pinales; family Pinaceae; genus Pinus; species Pinus albicaulis. The sequence continues at coordinate 393,744,514 of CM076575.1, forward strand.
TGAAGAGTCCTTTTTAAGCATATTATTGAGATCTTTTATGATTTCAGCCAAATTAGAGATGAATATTCTTAAAAAATTGATTTTACCCAAGAATTATTGAAGTTCTTTTATGTTCCTTGGTGGTTGAATGTTTAAAATGGCTTCAATTCTTGCAGGGTCTATTCTAATGCCTTCTTTGGAGATTATGTGACCTAACAGTTTTCCTTCTTCTAGTTCGAAAATAGTCTTTTTAGGATTAAGGGATATACCATATTTTCTACATTTGATAAAGACTTGTTTCAAGTGATCTAAGTGTTCATTATTTGTTTTTGAAAAGACAGTAATATCATCAAGATAAATAACTAAAAATTCATGGATCTCTTTAGCAAAAGCAATGTCCATTGCTCTCTGAAAAGTAGCTCCTGCATTTTTTAATACAAAAGGCATTTTCACGTACATGAAAGTGCCCCAAGGAGTAGTAAATGAAGTTTTAGTTTGATCATTTTCATGAACTAGAATTTGATTGTAACCAAAGAAACCATCTAGTAAAGAAATTCTTGAAGAACCTGCTACCCTTTGCAAAATGTGATCCATTTTAGGCAAGGGATAATTGTCTTTCAAGGATGCTTTATTAAGATTTCTGAAGTCTATACACAGTCGAATTTCTCCAGTTTTCTTTCTGGTAGGCACTAGATTAGATACCCAGTCAGAATATCTGACTAGTGTAATTATTTGTGCATCAAACATTCTTTTAACTTCTTTTTCAATTAAAGGTAACAAGATTGGATTAATCCTTATAAGTTTCTGTTGAAAGGGTTTTTGATTTTCTTTCAAAGGAATTTTATGTTGAATTATGTCTTTGTTGTAAGTTTTCAGATCTTCATAACTCCATGCAAAGACATCCTGATATTCTTTCAAAAATTTTCTGTATTTAACCTTTTCTTCTGATGATAAGGATTTTGATAGTTTGATCATTTTTGGTTTTTCATCTGTCCCTAAGTTATACTCTCTTATATCAGACTTGACTGGTTCCATTTTTAGCCTTTTGGGCACATCATTGGAATGAAACAGGTCTTCTAGGGGAGTTAAACCTCTAGGTAAAATGTTATTTTTTAAATCAATCAAATCTGGTTCATCTACCATCATTTCTTCTATATCTACTTTTTCTAATTCATCTATGTCACTCTGAGTAAATATGGTAGGTCTATCAAAATTATGTACATCTAAATTATCTAAATCTTCTATTTGACAAGAATTTGAATCTATATCACAAGATGAATCTATATTAGAATCACTATCGATTTGACAATTCTGAAACTCTTTCTCATTGTTTAAAAAACTGATAGATTTTCTCATCTTCTGAGAAAATTTTCCCATATTTTACATTGTCTGGAACAATGGGCGTGTGTTTGATTTCAGCAGTGTATTTTTGTAATGGTGAAAATGGAAATTTACAATTGCTGGCAAAGGTTTCTAAACAATGGGCTTGTATGTTCTGTTTTCTAGGGATGATAGCAAACTTTGATTCTAACAAATCATCAAGCAAGTCTAATACTATTTCTCTGTATCTTGCAAGTCTGGGATTATGAACAGAGTATCCTGCGTTTATTTGCTTGATAATTAATTCAGAATCTCCCATGACCATTATTCTTTGCCCTCCCATTTTTCTAATAATTTGCAAACCTAAGATTAAAGCTTCGCATTCAGCCATGTTATTGGTGCATTTGAAATTCAATCTAAAGGCATGTCCTTCAGAGTGGCTTGTTTCAATATTGGTAATCCATACACCTGCCCTAGCTCCAAATTTATTTACAAATCCATCAAAATCTAAATGCCATAAATCCTCATGACCAATGTAATCATCCATTATTTTAAGTTTCTTATCAGTGAGTTCAGTTTGATTTTCATTTTGATCAGAGTTACTGAGAATAAAGGAATCAAGATCAGTAGGTGTTGAATAGATTGGATAATTGGTAGGTCTGTCAGCAGTACTGATCATGAACTTCATTAATGTTTCTCTGTAAGCTTTTTGGGCTATCCAAATACTGAGATAGTGGCATAAATCATATCAAGTTGTAGAGATCCCTGCAACTTTGCTCCCCATGAGCGAGAAGGAAGCATGCCACACTTTGGCGGGATATCAGCTACCACAACATCCATGATCATGTTTTTACCATATGTTTACACATAGATCTTTAATCAACCCTATGCATTGAACTTTAGATGAATCAAATGAAAATAGGTCCTTATATGGTCTGGCCATGTCTAGATTCAGGGTTTCCATTATAGCTCTGGGCATTAGGTTATGGGAAGCTCCAGTATCTAGCATAGCATTATGTAATATCTGATCATGTACAGTAATACTTAAATAAAATGGAGGTACCAACCCATCTGAATGCTTACCATCTACATTTGGACCAAAAATTAATTCAGGTCTATCCTCATTCATATTAATTGTATCCTCATTTTCATTTACATTCAATTCTTCAGAAATCATAGATCTATACAAGTCATTTTTAGCTAATTCAACTAATGGAATAGCTATCTTTAACTTGGATATTTCAGATTGCATGTTAAATGTTGACTGAGATTTGATGGCTTGAATTACTTCGTCTTTTGGAACTATGGTTTGTGATGATTTTTCTTGTGTTTCAACAGTTTTACTTTTGGTTTGAGCTTTTCTTTTGTCTTCTGTTTAAGTTTCTTGGTTTCTGCTATCTTTAATTGTTTTTCCAGGAATAGTTTGAATATTAGCAGATGTTTTATCAGTTTTGGGATTCTCAATAGAAGATTTAGGATTTGGTGATTTTGGATCAACTGGATTCTTTTTTAGCTCATTGATTGTTGCTAAATTGATGGTCTTAGTGGTATTAGCCTTTTGGGAATCTTTAGAGGATTGAGCCACCTCATCAGTAATATCTACAATCTTTGGGATTTGCTATTTTTTAGGACTGGGTGGGTTCAATTTTTTTATATTTTCTCTAGGAAGAATCTGCAAAAATTTTGCTTTAGGAGCCTCAGTCTTCTTTTTGTTTTGGTTTTTTTGGGTTGGAGCATTGTTCTTTATGGTAGGCTCATTGTTTTTCTTGCTCCTAATGTTATATTGGCTGTGGATTTCATTTATTGCAAAATCATAGCCTTGTTTATAATCGAAGGATTCACCAGATTCAACTGTGAACTGTTGCAATTCAAAGAGTTCCTAGTCTTCCTGAGTGAGGAAAATTGGATTGTTTTCATCTATCCCCATAACTGTGTTGATGTCTTCCTCCTCCTCAACATTGTTTTGTGAAATTTCTGCAAAGTTTTCTTGGAATGGGGTTCTTATGTTTTGATCTGGGGAAGGTTCTTTACCTTTCCCAGGATTGTTGTTTTTCTTGTAGTTGGGATTCCTGATCTGGGATTGATTCTCCCATTGTGGTTTCCTTTCGATGTGATCTAGTCTCTCAACTACTTTTTCTAATGTTTTGGTAATAAAATCAAATTTACCATCTAAGTGTGAAGCTTCTTCTTTGATCGTAACCCTCCTCTCATTTCTCATTCGGGCTTTCTTAGCAAGGATGTTGATTTCTACACCTACATCGTTTTGTTGCATTTGTTCTAAGGTATCTGCATCTCTTTCTCTAAGTTGGTAAGCCATGTCTACATCAAAACAATAAGGGAATTTAAGTAGCATGGAATACAGAGTGGGTTTAGGTCTGCAGGAATAGCATTGTAAACACTGTTGTATCTGGTGCAAAAATCTTGGATAGACTCATTGGGGGTTCTCTTAACAACATCAAACTCAGAAAGCATTTGCATAGGATTCTTCTTCTTTTCCCATTTATTTAGGAAATCTCTATGGAATGCAGCTAGGTCTGCTATGCTACCAGCAACTAAAATTCTAAACCATGTTTTCGCTTCTCCATTTAAGCTTTGTGCAAACAACCTCATTTGAACATCAGATTCATCTATTTCATAAATTTCCCAAAAATCATTCATTCTAGTGATATGTTGTTGTGCAATGATTTGTGAAAAATTATCAAACAATGGGATGTCTTTTTGGTAATTTTGGGGCATATCATGTAGATTTTGAGGTAAGACCGGGGGAGCATATCTGGCTGCCATGGCTTGGATTTTTTTTAAACTGGGAGGTACAGTAGTAGTAGTAGTGCTGATTACAATAGCAGATGTACTTGAAGAGCTTAGTAAAGGGGATGAGAAAGAAGTAGTATGGCTAGTGCTTATGGTGGTGGTAGTTGTAATAGACCGAGTGAATGATGGATATATTACTTTAGGCTGCAAGGGCAGCTCAGGGATGAATGGATCGGTTGATGAACTAGCGGTGGATTGTGGATATGATGAATATATGATCTTATGGTGCAGAGGCAACTCAGGGCTTATGGGCTCTTGAGGTGAACTGACAGTAGAATCTATAAATGAAGTGGCAGCATACAGAGTAGAATCTGATGCTGGAAAGACTGTGGTGTATAGTTGGGAAACTAGAGGTTTGAATTGAGACAAAAAATTGGCTAGCTTAACAGCTTCTTCAATGTCCTTAATTTTTGTAACATTTACCCTTTTTACTGGACTTTGAATTTCAGTTTTGTTTGATTTAGTAGGAACAGAAATAATTTTGTGTTTTTCACTCACATAAGAAGTAAAAATAGGATCTAAAACAATTTCCTTTAAATCAGATTCAAATTTGGTTCTAAACAGTGATTTTTCAAACTTCAAATCAAATTCAATGTCTGATAAACTTACTAATTCTTTGGGTAAAGAATCAGCTCTTTTCAGGGGTATTTCAGTTTCTGAACTAACAATTTGTTTTTCTTTTTTCCTATCTAGTCCGGATCATCTACTATATCTGGAGGATTAGGATCAGGGTTGGATCTAGTGTAATAGACTTTCTTGGGAGCCAGAATGTTTATTGGTTGAATACCCACAACCTTTAAACTTAACCTTAAAGTAGAAAATATATAGCTAAAAATTTTCCATCAAGATTAAACTTAAAACTAGAGAGTGGTTAGTTCCCCAGTATGGTCACCAGTATGTTATCACCCTAGTAATTCTCAGGTTGTGGGATGAGGATTTTTGTAGTTAAGAAAACCAGGGGTAACCAAGAACCTCTTATAGAATTCAAGATCTAACCTTCCTGATTTCCGGAGAGGGATCTCTCCTAAAATTTTAACTTTGTTTTATAATTGGATTTTAGGCTAGCTATGAGTGGACAGTGGGATTTGTTTTGAAAATTTGGTGGGAATAAAATATGTTCCAAGGTAAACCACAGATGAATCTACAAGACCATTGGGCTATGGAGTCAACTTTCTAGGCAAACAGAGCTAGGAAATAAGACTTAAAGATGAAAATGTACTAAGAGCAGGGTAGATGACCTTCAAAGGCTTTTGGATAGGATTTTTTGATGGAATGGGTGAAATCTCAACAAAAGGGAAATTAAGAATCCTTAAGTTACAAAAATGAAGATTGAAGGAGGGGATCAAACAGGGACTTAGAGCAGTTAACAATTCTATAGTCCGGTTATCAAGCAGAAAACATAATCATGAGCAACTAGTAAAAAATAGGGAGCTTTTTATCACTAATCCTATTTAAACCTTCCTAGTTAATCATTTAAGACAGAAACACATTAAAATGAATGTATGGAAACTTTTGAAAGATAACATAATGAAAGCAGGAAAAAAAACTAGATTTATCTGGTCAGCACAAGAATCCTGAGTTATGATGTCTTTAATCTCAATTCCAGTCTGATGCTTTATTGATTGACTCACACCAACTTCAATATATCTAGCAAAATGACTATAGTACTCTTGATAAATTTTATTCCACACTGAATACTTCGAAAGATGAAGTATTTACACAAATAAATTGTTTACAAAATATCTCAAATTTTGAGAGAATATCTCAACAAAAAATAAGAATTATAACATAAGAAGAGGGACAACAGCAAAACAGTTTGCAAGCTGTCCTCTTTTACAAGAAAAAATAGAACTGTTTTATCCTAATTCAAACTGATTTTTAGTTTAGCTGGAAGCTTTGCTGGAACTTGGGGCATTATCTCGTGGAAGACGACTTGTAGAATACTCCTTCTTTTGACCATCTGTTCTGATACTCTTTATCTCTGCTTTTTACCATTTTACTCTGTAATTAAAAAATAACCAGCAGTAACAATTGGCTTTTACTGATACTCTTTGACATATGATTTTTCATCTTTACTGCAAATTTTCATAGTAAATCAGTGAATTCTTGCCATTGCTCTGCACTGGGAATTCTCATGCTCTTTAGTTTTCTGAAACTCTCATCTGCTTCTGTATATTTTGAAAAATTGGGCTTAACCACAAAAATATGCTTGATCTCGTTTTGTAAAAAGAATAATTTCTCAAAATATTCCAGAATGACTTTACCAGTAGGGGACACTTGAGGTAAAGCTTTGTTGACCTGCTCTTTGGCATATGCCCTAATTTTGTTGTCATAATCTTTTTGTGGCATTAAATTCTCATTCAATGCATGAATGTTTGGTAAACCTGCTTTGACAGTACTGTATATTTTGCTTCAAATATGGTGATAGCCAAGTTCATATCTTTGCACCTGTCCTCCAAATTATTCATCATGTTTCTTTTATTTAGGACCTTTTTAATTTGGAGTATACTTTCAGTTCTGTCCTGAATTTTAAGCTCCTCAAGTTCTTCTCTGTGTTTACTATTCAAAAATGTGATAAGCCTTAAGGCTTGAGCAGGCTTATCAACAAGTTCTTCTTTAGTCTTCTGTATTTTTATCTGTGCTTCTTTAAGTAACTATTTTTGTTCATAAATTATCTGGATTGAGGGCCATTGTGAATGTATGCCCTGAATGATATTATTCCATAGGTAATTCTTAATGTAGGATACTTGGTCAGTAATATTTACCTATTGCTGAAGAATCTTAACCTATTCCTGTAATCTGTTAGCCCTCTATTCATGTCCTTTTGAAGTGATTAAGGCATCTCTTTTTGACGTTTCCAGATCTTTGATGGTCCCTTTTAAACTGATTATCTCTTTATCTTTTATGGACATATCTTCCATAGCTTTAACTATGGTAGATGTTTTCCTTGTTGGATCTACCTGTGATGTTGATGAAGAAGCGGCAGAGATGTCTTTAGAAGTAATTGACACTACAGTTGCCAATACTCCTTTCGGTGCCAAATGTTCTGCGAATGTTAAGGGAATAGCTGTACTTACAGTTGGAATAATTGTAGGAATGGAAACTTGCTGAGTTTTCTTCAAATTTTCAATTTCTTGCATAAGAGCTTCTATCTGAGTTTCCATATTTTTTATCTATGCTGTCATTTTCAAAACAAGTTGCATGTTTTCCTCTTTTTTTGTCTTTTCCTGAAGAACTTCTTTTGTTTGAGGGTGCTCACTCTGTGGTAATTTGAGCTGCTTTCTTAAGGCTGTAATATCATCATTTTTCTGTCTTATTAACTTCTTAGCAGCTTCAGTATTAGAAGTATCTGCTCCAGACTCAATTACCAAATCTTCTAAGGATTTTATTCTCAAATCCTTGGCATGTAAAGAAGCTTTATCCAACTTCATTTGAGTTTGCAAGTTGGATATAGTGTTTTGGAGCATAGTGGCACTCATTTTTTTGCTTACTACTTTTGAATATACCATTTTTTATGCACTTCTGTGAAATTATATCTGATCCAACTCATGAATAGTATTAGCATTTAATGAAAATTCTATCTTTTTGTAGTCTGAAGCTAATTTTGGATGTGCTACCACTGGTTGGAGAAAAGAAATGATCATTTGGTTGGTTGAGTAATCAAATGCAGTTACTAACCTGTCCTTATCTCCTAGCTTTTCTTTGAGAAGTTTTGAATAAAATTTATTTTTTATTTCTTCACTTTTCTCTCTGATTAGCTTGAACCTCTTCTGAATATCGAAATCAGTTTCTTCAGTTTTTTTAGAAGAAGAAGAGGGACCCTCTGTATCCACTTCCATTTCAAACAACTCTTTACCTTTGCCCTATGCTTGTACCTGTTCACTTTGAATCTCTCTAAGTGTCTCATTCACAATGATGGTGGCTTCATCATCTGTCTGCTGCTGATTAGTGTCATCCACATATATGATTCCTTCTGTTTCTAATGTAGTAATTTTGGCCTTTTTGTTGTATACTGATTTGAACTTGTTTTCAATGATTGTTTCAGCCAAATATCCTTCTTCTTTCCTTGATCTTTTATTTGATACTTTTGCTAGCTGGTCAACTGTAACCACTTGTGTACTGTTCAAATTGTCTGCCTGCTTATTCTGATCATCATCCATTAAGGTATTGGCCACCCATTCCAACTGATTGGCATATTTTTCAATTATTGGCATTGATTCATGGAGAAATGGAGGCAATTTTCTTTTAATTCTGAGATTTTTTATAATACCCTGAGGGTCATATTTCCAATAAAAACCTTCTTGAAACTTGAATACTGATAGCTTGCTGGATACTTCCTTTAAGGCATCTCTGCTGTTTACAATGAAAGAGCCAATTTGACTTCTTAATTTAAATTGTGCCTTCTTTTTAGATGCTATGAAATTTACTGCATCAGCGTTCAAAATCTGCCTTATGTACTCTAGAGCAAAGATCTTGGTGGTCAAAAACTTTGGCAATTTGTATGGGGCCAAGATTGCACCATATATTCTGATCTCAGTGTGATTTTTGTATAAAAACCAATCACCCACATTACATTTTTTAGACGACTATAAAATCCTTTTGATATCTTCATTTATTCTTGGTGGTTCTGCTTTATCCAACAAACTGATAGTAGGTCTGATAAATAGATCATTGAAATCACTATAGCTATATTCACTGTTATTCTTTTTCAGAAGAGAGGTCCAAAATATTACTAACAGTGGTTTTCCTTCCATATCCATATTCTGTACTACAAAGGGAAAATTATCTGCTTGAAAGAACAAGAAGAGATGTAATAGATATGAAGTATATCTGAACACTCCTTCATCAATCAATTTTATCAGCTGATAATGAATATTGTCAGCAAGAAATTTGGCAAAGTCAAAAATCAAGTCTGGTTGCTGTCCAGGAGACAAAGTGGAGAGGAAGCCTAAGATAGAGGCATCTGTGAACTCATCATTAACATAACCCAAAACAAATGAAAGCATGGAAATGACCTGTCTAGAGCCTTCTGGAAAATAAAAGGTATCATAAGGAGGATTTACCTTAGGAAGATCGACATGATTGGGCATGAAGTTCTGGAGAATTTGGAACTTCCTAGGGAGATCTAGGTCTAAATACATCCGGTTCAAGTCTTCAATTGAGAATGACACTGTTTTTGGATTATGGCTTAACTGGAGCATGTCATTGATTGATTTAGCAGTTATAAAAAATAAGACTTCACTATCTTTATTGACCATGCACCTTTGATCAGGAATACAATGCATTTGACACAACCTAATGAAATCCTGAGCAGGATGGGTAATGGGAACCACATACTTGGGCAAATCGGACTCCCATACTGGTATGTCATTGGCTTCTTTCTTTTCAAATTTCTCTTGACACCAATTATGCACTTCTAGAAGATCAAATTCAAGGGTGGCATCTATAATTATGTAATCTAAGTCAATCAAAGGATTGCTTTCCTCAGTGGTGACAGGAGGCTGTAATGGTCTGACCACTTCAGTAGAATCAGCAGTTAAAACAGGAGTAGGTTTATCAATTCTAGGAGGTTTGGGATTTGGAAGCTTTTTGGAGGCAGGATTTTGGGATTTAGGACCTCCTGTTTTGGGGGTTACTTGTTTCTTTGTCATTTTAGCTGAACAAAGCAAGTTTAAACTATTTGATAAGTTCTCTTTTGGAAACAAGGGGTATTTGAAGGAATTTTCTAGTAGAATTGGACTCTGAGCAGGGTTCTATATGATAAAAAGGGTTTTTAACGCACAGAAGATGGCTTTGATCAAGTTCATCAGTGAAAATGATCAGGGAGTGGCTAAGACCTGCTAAAATAGAAACTGTGGATTCTGGAGAAAATTTGATAGGGTTTCCCCTATTTTTTGTAGGTTTCTAAATTTTCCAGATGGCTACTTCAACTCATTTTAGACAATGGCAGTTTAATTAGCTTAATTTCCTCTGAAATTGAATATTTTGGATAGGATTGACAGAAAAAATACCTTAAAAGGTATAATTGTGGTCGAACGAGTTGTAGTTGCGTTCATGTCTTCAATTCAGGTAAATTAGGCTGTCAGAGGTTATGGAATTCTTTGTGAGTGAATTTTAGAGAAAAACGGTCGTTCAAATGGCAACTGGTTCAAAAAATAGCTTCGCAAATAGTCAAGGGAATGTCTGCAAAGGTTTTTACAGGTTAAATATGGAAACTGCATGAAATACAAAGGAAATAGTGAAAAAATAAGTCATAAAACCTTAATCTATATCACCATTGAATGTCATTTATTGCAGGTTGGGTGGGAGCGGTTTGTGTGCTTGAAGGAGAAACCGGAAATGGTTTTCACATTATGTTTAAGCAGTAAGTGGTTTTTTCCTTTTGGAATGCGATCGAATGAAAGGAGGACACGTAGCAGGGGGTGGTTTATCAAAACTACTTTTTTCGCAAAACTTTTGGGCAACTTCATTCAATTACTTTAGAAATGCGAAAATGAATGTGCATCGTCCAATTTGTCGGAGCGGAGCGAACGGTCAAGATTTTATGTGAAGTTGCGGGGTAAATGCAGTGGGGCCCGGGCTTTGATCTATACTGTCGATTTGATAAGGGGAAATCAACGGTCGAAATTCAATCTGATAGGAAATGGTGGGGACGGGAAAAAAGGCTTATCGGGTTTGTTTCTAACCGTTGAATTTAAAAGGAGAAGGATGATGGGACGGTTAAGGTTCAATGCGACCAAATGGAAAGGAAGACTTGGATGATTCATCGCGTTCGATGACAACCGTCAGATTATAATTGTGAAGATGATCAGACGATTAAAGATGAATCCAATAGTTCTGTGGATATGAGATGGAGAAGGGATTTCTAATACATAAAAGGACTTTATGTATAGAACGGGGAGGGTTAGTAATGATTTAACCAAGGTTGGGACTTTGGTAAAGGGGTATACATTGGGAAAAATAAATAAGGTTATTGTTTTAACCTTTGGTTAAGGGAGTCGGGGAAAGGAATATGAAAAAAGGATGATTTTATTTGAATTTTAGTTTAAATTAAACTTCGGGGATTATATTTTTGTTTTAAACACATATTTAAACATGTTTAATGATTTTTTCATGTATTTTTACTATACAGTTAATTAAATCAAAATGATTTAACTACCATAGGGGCGGGATATTTATATAACGATATATTTAGCCAAAGGGGGTATAAGGTGGGTTTTTTATTTAAACATGTGGGAATAAATAACTTTGGCTAAAATTATAATAAATGGGTTTTTGGAATATTTAATAAAAGGGAATTATATAATATAGGAAAAGGTTATTCTACAAGGAGTTATTAAATAAGTTAAAGTTAATATGACAAGGGGACAAAGTATACTCAAAATACATTAACATAGCCAAGTAAAGTTAAGTTCAAAGGAAAATTTGCATCATACTAACCTTATCACTTTAACTTATGATAAAATGTAATTTTGAGGGTTTAATGTTTTCATGTGATGAAGGAAATTAGTTAAATGGGAATTAGAGTATCTTTAAGTAAAAAATGAGGTTTTTACTTAGGATTATTCAGGGAAATGAATGCATGAATGGAAAATGGTATAACTTTAGGGATTAATATAGAAATTTAACATTTTCAACTAATCAGCCATAGAGCCTTGGGTCTAGTCCCAACAAAAGTCAAGGAAATGCCTTGAGCCTTTCTGACTGATAGCTTAGAGTGTTAATGGCTATGGGAAGGGGAAGTTAGTTATTTGCAACCTTGGTGAATAATATTTAAATTTATGCTTTTCACCTTCTTCTACCTACCCAACTTACCATGCTAACATTTTTTATTCCATTCTGATTAGGTGCATTTGTGCTAACAACCTTTACAACATTTATTATTTTTGAAAGCAAATCAACTATCTAATTCTACACTTATTTCATCCAGGAATCTAGATTGAACTGTTGGATTCACTTATTCTCTACCTAACTATTGAATTGTCATGATTAAACTGTATGACAATTTTTTATTCTCTATCTAAAACAAGTGAAATTGAAAAGTGACAAGTCAAGATTAAATTGTCCAACTCATCACAGATTATGGAATTTATTGACACTCTACCATAATCAACTGCAAAAGGTAAAAGTAGTGGCATTTATACTTGCACACTTTCATGTTTTGTTCAGTTTTCTTTCGGGGTCTTTTATTTTTTCTAAGTCCTTTGATTTTTCTTTTAGGACTTTTTTATCTTCTTTTTTATTTTTTTATTTTTTTACAAAATATGTGAATGCAACTTGCAGAAGGAAAAAGTATGTACAAATTTACAAGATTACCAACAGTCAAGTCAAAATTATGAATCCTATATGTATAGGTCACTAATAGGATCATCATGGTGTTCTATGGTCTGAGGCTCCAGTATGCCCTTGAGGGTAGCTCGAATTACATTGCTTGGAAGGACCTGCAAAAATTTGAAATCTGGAATTCTACTGCAGTGACTGGTTTATTTCTCCTACTTATTTTCCACAATAAGTTATTGACGAAAACTTTCAGGAAATATCGAAATAATTCTACTGCAGTTATCACACAATTATATAGAGAAAAGAACAGTGAAATATAAGCACAAGAATCAATCACATCGACACAGTTATTTTTGGTCAATTTTCCCCTGAAAAAACCAATGCGGGTGTTATCACTTGGATTGAACCTCGGGTTGAGAAAGGAAATTCCGAGGTAACCTCAAACCATGCTTAGCCAAGTAGCTAGCCCTAATAGGCCAGGAGAGGGCTCTCTCCATATAGATCACAGTCAAAATGACTGAGGAAAGAAGATATTGGGCTAGGTATAGTAGCTCAGGGTTTTGATTTTGATTGTGTATGGTTTTTCCAGATCAGGAGGAGTCAAGCAGCTAGGGCAAGGAAATTAGGTCAAGATTTGCGAGGTGTTCTATGGGGCAAGGTAGGTACAATGTTTAAAACTTTAGGGTTTTTATGATGAGATGTTTAGGACAGGTGAGGAGTGTTGGGGTGTGAAAGAGGTATGAAATTCTTATGTATTTTTTCATTCTTTTACCATAGATGTACTTCTGCTTTCTTTGGAAAGGTAATTTACCATAATAATTGCAATTAAGTTGGGAAGATTTATGTTTAGCCTAAAAGATGACTAAAGGTTGTTTTTATTGGAAAAACAAGAATACAAAGATGTGAGCAGCTGTATCAAAGGCGTGGCTGAAGACAGTCTGACTCCTACTCCAATCGTGATCCAGCTGAAGCCAAGAAGATCTGAACGAATTTCCCGAAAAGGGCAAGGGACAGCTCGGCCTTAAACAGAGTCAACATAACGATGAAAAAACAAGGAAGGAGTGAATCCCTCAGGATCGGAAGATCCCTCAGGATCGCTCTGCAAATTTATCATATCTCTTGATTTTTCTGTCCAAGGATCAACTATAAAGGCAATGATCTTTAGTGACCGAGGAAGGAATGGTTATTATGTAAAAAAACATTTTCGTTAACAGAATTTTATATTTCCTTTGCAATCGAATGCTTATCGACTCTCTGTCGTGAGAGAACGCTGTTTGTAATGTCTTTTGGATTAATATAAAAACACAAGTTTTATCTGCTCTTTAGAATTCTGAGTTAAGCCCAGTGGTATTTCACTGGCGCTAAGGGCCCGGCTCTGGTGGATTACTATGTTGTTGTATTATTAATCTTTATTTGTTAATGCGTGAAGTGTGTTCCGTATTGATTTCATTTACAGAGTTATTTCATTGATTATTAAAGCAAGTGCAGGATCATTGCTGTTTCATTCTTTACCACTATTACATTTAACGATCAATTATCTTGTTATTATCTTTTGGCTTTGCTGTTCTGTAATTACAGAAAGTTGTTGTTCCATTCATTTATGGTGTGTGGTTGGATTGCAATTAACTGTCGACAGGCTTGAGTGTGACGATTTACTTGTTCGAATTACATTTGCAATTGCTGTTCATTTTATGTTGTTTTTCCTTTTCTGGATTTCATTTTCTTTCAGTTGTTTCACTCGCTTTAAGATCGCCGAACTGTAGTGGATAGAGATACTCTCTCCAGAGTCCCCAGATTTGGTCATCTTACATCGATTTCTAGGGGAAAGAGTTATTGCTACTGCATCCCTGATTGATGTTCAGCAAGATTGCTGTAGTTTAGCTTTTACATTCCTGTCATTGTAATTAGGTTTCTTTTCCACGCATTTATTACTTTGTATTTCTGTGCTACATCCTCACAAGCATTGCTCTTAGAAAATTGCAGCCTCAGACAGAGTACACTCTTGAGATAAAAAGACGCTCACAGATTGATGATTAATGTAGGCTAATTAGGTGTTTAAAAGATACCTTTTTATGGTCCAACATTTTGGCGCCGCTGCTGGGGAGAGTGTATGCCATTTTAAAGGAGTAATGCACAGCTGATTTCCTTCTGATTGCGGAGAATTGGGTATTAAAGACGAAAGGTAAGAACATGCGCACTGGGCAAGAAACACACTTGCTCGCAGCTCGCTTCACAGTAGAAGTAAGTAAGCTTTTCTTTTGGGTAGGAATGAAGGATTGTTTTTTTGAATGAATAAAGCAATTAAGCGAAACAAAAGTCCTCCTAAAACTGAAAAACCTAAGGGACCGGTGACCCTTGGGCGCACGACCTTCATTGACGAAATCCTAAATAAAACTGAATCTCAGCCATCTGTAGGATTTAAAAGAACTACTTCTAGACAGCCTACTAGTTCCCTTCAGGCTACAGAGTCACCATCTGAAGCCTTCGCTGAGATACACAGTCAAACGGAGGGAATTAAGCAAGATTCCCAAGAAATTGAGAATCCTTGCATAGGTCTCCTTCACAAAGGAAACTCCAGCAATCTTCAAGAAGGAGAAGGGGAAACAGGAGAAACTACAAACTCAAAATCACCTATCAAAATTACCCAAACAATAAACAACCCAAATAGGGGAAGCGCTGTTCAACTTATCCGGAACCAAGGTCTCGAATCACCTCAATCAGTAGGACAACATGGAATGCTTATTCCAGATAGAGGAAGTGTTGTTAAAGCTATTTCTACCCCTGTTCGTCAACCTAGAAATTCCCTGGAGATCCCAGAAGGGTATTGGCATATCTTTGACCAAATGGCCCAGAATCAAAATCAGAACCAGCAACAAACCTCTACGCTACAGTATCCTATAGTAGATACTGTAGTTAACACACCCATGAAAGCTATTCCTCTTCAACATATTCCCACATTTCATGGTTTGACATCAGAAGATCCCGATGAGTTTTTATTTGAATTTGATGTGATGTGTAGAGGATATGATTACACTACCGATGCCCAAAAATTGAAGCTGTTCCCTTCTACACTAAAAGGAGCAGCCTTACGGTGGTTTATGGGATTAGGTGGGGGTGTCATAACTAATTGGGATCATATGAAGGCTTCATTTTTAAAGAAATATAAAGATTGTTACAGGTCTCGGGAATTAAAAGATGAAATATTCCAGATGATAGCAAAACCAAGTGAGACTTTGGAGGAGTATGTGGAACGGTTTCAATATAATTTGCAAAGATCCCCTTATGCATCTGCACCCTTACCTGATAATGTTTTGAAAAATGCATTAATTAGGGGAATGAAAGATCAATGGGTTGAAACATTAAATCTTATGGGAAAAGGTGATATATATCAAGAAAGCTATCCTGACATTGTTGATTTATGTATCAGGTGTTCGAGAGGTAATACAAGGCTGAAATCGGTAGAACGTGACATAATCACAAGGGAAAATAAAAACTCTAATGAGGGTGTAACTCGTGCAGAGATTGGAAATTTGTTAGAAGACTTTAAGACAGACATACTGGGGACCCTAACAACACAGTTTGACATCATGCAAGCCAAGAAAAAACAGGCAGAAGCAGAAAAAACTTGGCAATATTCTACCCCAGGTGTAGAAAGAAACACAGCCACAAGGAATGCCTGTTGGATATGGTTAAAGTCTGCACCATTTGCATGAAAGACCACCCTACAGAAGGATTCCCATCGCTTCCTGGCCTAAAAGCAGTATATAAGGAGGCAGAGGAAGAATCAGAAGTTGTATGTTTTCTCAACCAGCGCCGACAGTGGCAGCCACGACCATTAGGTATGCAAAATGATCCATTTTCTTTTCAGGCTCCTCAATATAATGCTCAACAGTATAGTGGAATGTGGCAGAATCAACCATCCTTCCCTAATTGGTCACAACAACCATTTCCTCCTACATCTTGGCCGAACCAAACAAATCAAAATAATTGGCCTAGCTTTCCCTTTTATCCACCATTCTGGCCTACACAATGGTCCCCTTCTACCTCTCAGGACTAGCCCTGGAAGTCAAACTGGCAAAAATATTCAAATCAACCAGTTGGATCAGTTCCTTTCTCTCAACCAACACTGCCAACACCTTACCCAAACCCCCAGACTAATGTAAGACCCCAACTCCCAGCCCAACCCAATCCAAACCCAAACAATAGACCAGTTCAGACTGTACAAATAATGGAACCCCCAGAAACAGAATCTGAACTCAGGGAGTGTAATGATCTTCAATTAAGGTCTAGGCGTATAGTGGAAACAGAGAGAAATAATAATGATCACATTGAAAATCAGTTACCTGAAGAACAAACAGAACAAACTGAGAAGGAAGTGCATCAACAAAATCAACAAACTCAACAACAACAAATAACAACTTCCTCTCCACCATTCCCAGAACAATTAATGATACCTCGACCATTAGAACAACCTAATTATGATCTTCTGGGAGAATTAAAAAATTTATGTATAAAAATCCCTCTCCTCCAAGCTATTCAGGATATTCCTATATACGCAAAAACTATTAAGGAATTATGCATAAAGAAGCCTAGGAGGAGAACAACAACCAATCCTACTGTCCAAATAGTTGGTACCTTATTTGATATACTATCAGGAATGGAAACACCTATCAAATATGAAGATCCAGGAAACCCTATAGTAACAGCGCAGATCAATGGCCAATCATTTCCAAATGCCTTAGTTGACTTAGGGGCAGCAATCAACATTTTAACAACCACTACCTGTCAGAAAATTGGCATTACATCACTTGAACCAACAACAACCTTGTTGGAATTGGCTGATCGATCAGTAGTGAAACCAAAAGGCACCTTACAAGATGTCATGGTATCTGTAGATTCCTGGGAGTACCCTACTGACTGCCTGGTTATCAATCCAAAGAACCGACTAGATGGACATCCATTAATTTTAGGTAGACCTTGGTTGGCAACTGCCGATGCTTATATTGGATGCCGACAAGGCAATATGACCATTACAAAGGGAAATTATGTCAAAAACTTAGCTTTATATCCCCCAGCTCAACCAAGTCTATCAATAATTGAAACAAGACAACCACCTGCATCATATTTTGAGGAAAACATGAGGTCACCTCTAACTATAGAAGAAGCTCTGAATTTTAAAGACCAAATAGAGGATGATCTCATTAGTAATTTTTCACAAACTGAACCTCATTTGCAATGTCACATGATTGAAGCAGCATTCAACAATAAAGAAGAAGAAGATCCTTTCAAAGATATTCATGATCAGGCAATACCTACTACCTCTGTAAATAATATCAAAGTTGTAGAAATTGAGCCAGGTAAAACTTTGAACATTAACAATGATCTCACTGCTGAACAAGAAGAGAAATTGCTCCAATTATTACGAAAATACAAAGCAGCCTTTGCATGGGATTACCTCAACATGAAAGGAATCAACCCTCAATTATGTACTCACCACATTTATATTGAGAAAGATGCAAGACCCATTAGGCAACCTCGGAGGAGACTAAATCCTCACCTTAAATATATTGTGAAAGATGAACTGCAAAAACTATTGGATGTTAATTTTATCTATCCAATATCTGACAGTAAGTGGGTCTCCCCATTAGTGGTAGTACCTAAAAAGAATGGGAAGTGGAGGATATGTGTCGATTACCATGAACTGAACAAGGCAACACAGAAGGACCACTTTCCCCTTCCTTTCATTGACCAGGTATTAGACACACTGGCAGGGAAGAAATTCTTTTCATTCCTGGATGGCTTCAGTGGGTATAACCAAATACAAATTGCCCCTGAAGACCAGGATAAAACTACCTTTACCTACCCATGGGGTACATTTGCCTACCGAGTCTTACCTTTTGGCCTATGCAATGCCCCTGCTACTTTCCAAAGAGAAATTCTCGGCATCTTTGCAGACCTAATAAATGAAGGCCTAGAGGTGTACATGGATGATTTCACCCCTTATGGGGATGAATTTGAACCTGCATTACAAAATCTAGCAAAAGTATTGCAAAGATGCATTGACACCAGGCTTTTCTTAAGCAATGAAAAATGTCTTATGATGATGACTGAGGGAGTTATCTTAGGACATTATATTTCAGCAGACGGAATTCAAGTAGACCCTGCCAAAATTCAAATACTCTTGTTAATTCCTACACCCACCACAAACAGAGGTACGTAGCTTTCTTGGATTTTCTGGTTACTATAGAAGATTTATAGAACATTATTCTCGAATAGCTGCACCTTTATATGCACTGACTGGAAATACTAATTTTGTTTGGACAGAAAAATGTGACAATGCTTTTAATAATTTGAAGAAGCTCGTTGCAACAACCCCAGTGCTAAGGGGCCCAAACTAGAATTTGCCGTTCCAAATTTCATCTGATGCCTCAGACACAGCGATCGGAGCAGTACTCGGGCAGGAGGAAGACAAGAAGCCATATGCAATTTACTACATTAGCAAAAATCTGACCCCTGCTGAATTAAATTATACTGTGACTAAGAAAGAATTTTTAGCTGTAGTCCATGCTATAAATAAATTTAGACATTACATTACTGGGTATCCTGTAGTGCTTTACACAGATCACTCTGCCATTAAGTTTTTAGCAAATAAACCTGTTACAAATGGAAGAGTGACAAGATGGTTGATTTTACTACAGGAATTTGATATCACGATTAAAGACCGACCGGGCAAAGAGAACCCTGTAGCTGACTTTTTGTCAAGAATGCCAAAGCCAACAGACACAGAAGCAGTTGAAGACCTCTTTCCGGATGAACATCTCTTCGCTATTACTACCAAAACACCATGGTATGCCGATATTGCGAACTATTTTTCAATTGGTAAACTACCCAAACATCTATCCCTTAATGAAAGAAAGCAAATAATACATCGTAGTACTCGTTTTTCTTGGATTGGGGGCTACTTATTTCATGCAGGTGCAGATATGCAAATAAGATGATGCGTTAGGGAGGATGAGGTATATGACATTTTGAAAGCATGCCATGATGGACAGTGTGGCGGACATTTTGCAGACCGCAGAACTGCCCATAAAGTTTTACAAACAGGCTACTATTGGCCTACTATTTTTAACGATGCTAAAAAATTTGTGCAGGCCTATGATAGCTGTCAAAGGGCAGGTCACCCTGGGCAGTCTGATGAAATGCCCTTAAACCCTCAACTAGTGATTGAACCCTTTGAACGTTGGGCACTTGACTTTGTTGGTCCCATTAGCCCTCCATCAAACCAGAAAACATATATCCTAGTTGCAACTGAATACGTTACCAAATGGGTTGAAGCGAAGCCCCTTTCAAAAGCTACAGAGGATTCTGTGATTCAATTTCTTTTCCAAATCTTTGTCCACTATGGCTGTTGAACTCTTAGTTAAACTGAGAGGGGGGGGGGGGTGAATCAGTTTAACACATTCATAGAGTTTTAAACCCTTTATTCAAACTAACACACATCTTCATTTCATGTCCAACTTAATATGTAAGCAATCTTAGAATATGAGCAGCAAATATCAATATAATAGAACAGCAGACTTAATATGAGAGCAGCAGGTATTAAGCAGATTAGATAAACCACATCAACACATAGACATCATGCACAAAGACACCAGATATAAGTGGAAACCCATAAAGGGAGAAAACCACATCTTATTATTGTTGTGATGCAAAGGCAAGCTCCAACTCCCTCTCACCACTGATTTTTTGTAGGCACCAACCTACAGGAGGCTCCTACCTCAATTCTGCAAGCTACAACTTTCAAGGAAGCTCCAACTCCCTTCAATTTTCTGCAGGCACCAACCTACAGGAGGCTTCAACCTCAGTCAGCTACAACTGACAGCTATCAAGCTGCAACTTGATAGGGAAGCTCCAACTTCCTCAATTTAACAAACTGAATGTTTGCTGATTTACCTCAGATATCAGCTCTGTTCTGTAGCTTCTCTTTCTTCTCTTAATCTTCTCTTAATCTTCTCTGCTTTATTCTTCTATATTCTGCATTCTTTATATTTTCTCTCTCTCACACACACTCTTCTTGAGCTTATCAAATTGATAATATATATAGAAATTTTCACATGACTGTTTGTATTTCACAAGGAATTTGAAGTGAACAGTCATGACTCTTTGGCTTTTGTCTCCTTATTCCTTTTTCCAGCTCATTTTTAGAATTACTACAATATGTACAAATTTCCATGCTACAGTGGGATTTTGTCTTTTCCTTAGGGTACTTGCCTTTGCATCACAAACAATTAAGAAAAATATTTACATTTACATTTTTCAATTATACATCTCAATTCCACTCAGCTTCTTTTCTGAATTTTGGATTTACTGGCTTTGTCTTTTCTTGTTGTTGTAGAGAACCTGTTTTATATACTTTGATTCACTGTGTTTGTGTGCACTTGTTTATTTGTTCCTGTCAAACCTGTAATCTCTGTGTACCTCTGCATGCTCTCCTCTTCTTTTTCCTTTTTCATAACTGCATTCAAGTTTCATGCCCAATCATTTCCACATCCGGCAATCTCACACTTGTCCTATTCCACGCTCTGTCCCAAGCCCACAATACAATTGTTGGAATGTAATTTCCAACTGCGCAATCAGTAGAATGATGAACAGGTTGATGGCGCAGTGTTTAAACCAACAGCATGTTGATGGAGATCGACGGAGTATGGGAGGTCGAACAACGCAGAGGTTAACGGGAAGGCACCCCCCGTAGTTGACTGGCCGATCGCGCATTGACCGCCGATCAACGGCTATGATGAACTACAGGGCCTCACCCCAATTGATGCGTACGGGCAAATGGCAGCCCCCGTAACCACCAGGTAGTGGTGGCTCCACCCACGTGCACCACCAACGTGCCACCGAACCTTTGTAGTGAAATTAATAAACCACGTTTATATATATATAACTCCGCCTTATATTAATGATTATAATACGTTGAAAATCATAAATAAACCAATTCATTTTGTATTACTCTGCCGGGCCCCACAATTCAATCAAACAACCAATCAAATGCACATATAATACCTCTGTTAGACTCCGCGCACCTCTATTAAACTTCGCGCATCTTTTTTCAATGATCTCCGTTCGATGCTCCTCCACCAGATCGACGATGTATATCCATTTTGCTCGGCATCTTTGGTCAGTGTATAACGCGTGAAATTTCAAGTTAAATGGTGGCTTCCAATACCACCTATGCCACGTGTCACAAAGTCTATGGAATCGCTGCGATTTCTGCAAAACCACCGTACGGTCGAAAGGTGCTGCGGAATTGGGAAATCCGCCTCCGTGAACCCGCTCGTGGTTTCAGTCCCCTCACGGTTCCTCCGGTCAAAGTTCCAGTTCTCCCTGTGCTCCAGGTTCCGTTCTTCGTTCAATTATATATATATATATATATATTTCGATTATGGTTCCGTTTTTTACTTTGGTTCCGCCTCTGACTATGGTTCCGCTCCTATTCACACTGGTTCTTCGGTGTATGCATATATATAAACCGTATATATATAATGCACCTACCATATATATAATCTCCATGTCAATCGAATACAAGTGCTTTGTTAAAAAATGGCGATAATTTCAAACATAATTCAAACAGTGAATGCTAACTAATTCAAATGCCCGGAATGTTATGTGTAACGCCCGACTGTATAAAATATTCTCTGAATTTATATATATATGTACATATTCTTGGAATAACATCTGTGGCTCTGCCTCTGCCTCTACTGCTATGAAAACGGCTCTATCTCCGTATTTGCTTCCTCTGCTTCATTCATTTGCTTCTTTGCTTCCATTATTTGTCTTTGTCTCCTTGTAACTGTTCCTGTCTCTGCATCTGCTACCTCCTTTGCCATCAATGACAACATTTCCAATAGTCTCCCCCTTTGGCATTGATGGAAATATATTTTCTCTGTAGCAATACATTTTCTCTGTTTGCCTGCTCTTTCTCCTGTTGCTTGCTCTTCCTCCCCCTTTGACATCAATGGCAAAGGGTTGTTTTTTTCCCTTTGACATCAATTTTTCTCTATTTGCCTATAGCTTTCTCCTATTGCTTGCTCTTCCTCCTCTCTCTGAGTTATGTTTAGGCCCTCTTCTGCTGACTTTGTACCATGCTGCTTCATAGTGATGTATAAATCTTGTTGTGAGAACACTTTGAGATGTATGATTGAATTCAGCAATTAAAATGTTGAGAGGCTTCAAATGATAATTCACTACTTGTCTTTTATGTTTCAGATTCTTAATATAATGTTTCAGATTCACTACTGATCCTTTTGCTCTGTAATTGATCTTTTGATGCTTGAATAATGGAGATAATTTTAGGATAATAACTTGGTGTTCTTTTGCCTTAATCCTTTGATCTTGAGGACCTTATTCATGTTTTTCTTGCTGGCTATTCTCCCCCTAGAATGATATTTTCGTTTTGTTCTCCCCCTGAAATTGTGCTTTCTCTTTATATCAGAGAGCAGCATCTGCAAATACTACCCCTAGTTTATCTCTCAAATATTGAAATAGTTCTCTAGCAAGAGGTTTGGTAAATATATCAGTTGTCTTCTCTTTTGTTGGTATATATTCCAGCTTTACTATCTTCTGAGCCACTTGTTCTCAGAGGAAATGATACTTGATTGGAATATGTTTAGTTTTTGAGTGAAGTACAGGATTTTTGGATATACTTATAGCACTTGTATTATCACATTTGATTGAAATAGGTTCATCAATGCTTACCTTCATGTCTTGAAGAGTTTGCTTCATCCACATGACTTGTGTACAACATGCTGCTGCTGCTATATATTCTGCTTCAGCTGTAGACAAAGAGATGGATGCTTGTTTCTTGCTTAGCCATGCCACCAGGCTTTCTCCTAGATAGAATGCACCTCCACTTGTACTGTTCCTATCATCCACACAGCTGGCCCAATCTGCATCTGTGTATGCTGATAAAGTGAAGTTTTTGCTTTTAGGATACCAAAGTCCATACTGTATTGTTCCTTGTAGATATCTGAATATTCTTTTGACTGCCAGAAGATGGCTTTGTTTTGGTGCTGCTTGATATCTAGCCACTAATCCTACTGCTAGCATGATGTCTGGTCTTGATGCAGTCAGATACAATAGAATTCCAATCATGGATCTGTAAAGTCTTTGATCTATGTCAGCAGACCCATCATTAGCACACAGCTTGCAACCTGTGGTCATGGGAGTTGACACAGGTTTGCAGTCCTCCATTTTGAACTTTTTCAACATTTCTTTTATGTATTTTTCTTGTGAAATGAATGTACCTGTGTTCTTTTGCTGAATTTGTAGTCCCAAATAGAAACTGAGCTCTCCAATCATAGACATTTAAAACTCTGTTTTCATTTCATCAGCAAACCCTTTTGCAAGTTCATCTTTGTTGCTTCCAAACATAATGTCATCAACATACACTACAACAATCAAAAGTTCATTTTCATGGGCTTTTATATATAGATTGTTGTCTACTCCACCTCTCTTAAAACCCTGTTTTTGCAAATAT
Organism: Pinus albicaulis; assembly: GCA_034641835.2. Lineage (NCBI taxonomy): Eukaryota > Viridiplantae > Streptophyta > Pinopsida > Pinales > Pinaceae > Pinus > Pinus albicaulis. Next base: position 393,768,440 of record CM076575.1, read on the forward strand.
TTATCCAGTCTTGAGTACCGAGCACGAGGAACCTGTTTCAGTCCATATAGGGCCTTCTTCAGTCTGCATACATAGTCTTCTTTGTCTGTCAATGAGAAGCCTTCTGGTTGTTCCATGTATACTTCTTCTTCTAGATCTCCATTAAGAAAAGAAGACTTTACATCCATTTGATATACCTTGAAGTCTTGGTAGCATGCAAATGCCAGGAACATTCTGATAGCTTCCATTCTGGCTACTGGGGCAAATGTTTCTTCATAATCAAGTCCTTCGATTTGTGAGTATCCTTTGCAGACCAGCCTGGCTTTATTCCTGATTACTTGTCCTTGCTCATTCATTTTGTTTTTGAATACCCATTTTGAACCAATGATATTCTTCTCAATTGGTCTAGGAACTAGTTCCCAGGTATTGTTCTTCTCAATTTGGTCCAATTCTTCATTCATTGCTTTTACCCAATACTTGTCCTTGTTGGCTTCTTCAAACTTCTTTGGCTCTATTTGTGATAACATTGCTATGTATACTTCTTCTGTCTGTTCAGTTAGTTGTCTTCTAGTTTGTACTCCTACACTTTTGTCTCCTATGATTTGTTCTTCTGGATGGTTCTTTTGAGTGTATCTTGAGGGGGTTTTTGAGTTCAGTCCAGCATCTTCTAATGTTTTTCTTATTTCTTCATCATCTTGTTCCTCTTCTTCATGATTTTCAGGATGGCTGCTGCAATCTGTATCTCTTGTCTTGTTTGAGAGTTCTTCATCAAATCTTACATCAATACTTTCTACAATTTTTCGAATAGTCTTGTTGTAGCATTTGTATCCTTTACTCTTGGATGCATATCCTAAGAGTATTCCCTCATCTGCTCTTGCATCAAATTTCCCCAGATTTTCATCATTGTTCTTTATGTAGCACTTGTTGCCAAAGACTCTAAAGTGCTTGATTGATGCAGGTTTACCATGCCATAGCTCATAAGGTGTCTTATCACTGTTAGGTCTTAAATGAGCTTTGTTTAGAATATGTACTGCTGTGTGTACAGCTTCTGCCCAAAAGGTTTGAGGAATGTTATTCTCTTGCATCATAGCTCTGGCCATTTGTTGTACAGATCTGTTTTGTCTCTCTGCTACTCCATTCTGCTGAGGTGTCCCTGCAATGGTAAATTGTTGCTTTATTCCATGTTCATTACATAGGTCTGCAAAGTCATAATCTGTGAATTCTCCTCCTCTATCTTATCTGATACATTTTAGCTTGCATCTAGTTTGATTTTCTGCTAATGCTTTGAATATATTAAACTTTTCCAGTGCTTCTGATTTGTTCTTGAGAAAAGCAACCCATGTCATTCTGGAGAAATCATCTATTATCAGCATAAAGTAGGATTCTCCACTTGGTGTTTTAGTTCTAGCAGGTCCACACAGATCCATGTGCACAAGCTGGAGTGGTATTCTTGTTGATAGCTCATCTTTAGATTTAAAGGATGTCCGAGTCTGTTTCCCCAATTGACAAGATTTTCATATGGTATTTGAAGGCCTTTTTACTTTTGGCATATCTCTGACAGCCTTCTTCTTGCTCAGTCTGATGATATGGTCGAAACTGAGATGTCCCAATCTCCTATGCCATAACCATGACTCCTCCAGTTTGCTAAGATGATAGGCTTCATCCTCCTCTTTTACTATGTACACATTGCTCTCTGTTCGAACACCTTTGAGTAGAGTCTTTCCTGTTGTGCTTGACCTGACTACACACTCTTGTGCTCTAAAGAGAACTTCACATCCTTTATCACACATCTGACTGACACTCAGTAAATTTTCTTTCAGCCCATCTACATATAGTACATCTTGGGCCTTTCCTCTGCCATTATCTATGCTGACTGGTCCTTTTCCCTTGATCTTTCCTGATTTGTCATTTCCAAAAGTGACATTGCCTGATTTCTTATCATCAAGAGTTATAAACTTGCTTTTGTCTCCTGTCATGTGTTTAAAGCAGCCACTGTCCAAATACCATTGACTCTTCAAATCTTGAGCAGTTAAAGCCAAGTCACATTTATTCACCTTATTTATCCACTGGAGGCCTCCTTTTGTTTGGTATCTTTTGTGAGGTGATGAATTATATCTTCTTAGAGAACACTTGGAAGGAATATGTCCAACTTGATTGCATATACAACATTTGATCATAATTTTTGCAGAATTATGAGTATGAACAAAATTTCTTTGATTCATAAACCTCCTTGAGGTGTTAAACATTAGCCTTTGTCCATACTTTCTACATTCAATGATTTTATGACCAAATTCCTTACAATAAAAGTAGTAACCATAGAAGCTATTTTCATACCTGATGTAAGGTTGTTTCTTCCATTTGTTTGTGTGAGGCAGTCTCTTCAATACTTGCATCTTTTGCTGGTTTGAATTACTCCTCCTTGCATGACAATATGCACCAATGTGTCCCAGCTTATGGCAAACATAGCAAGTGGCATTCTTCATTGAAGGGAAGGATCTCCTTTGATGGTTTCCATATTCAAGGGTCTGAGTATTTATTACATTCTTTGCTACTAGTAATTTCTTCTGATTTCGTTCTTCCTTGTTGCAGATTTCTTATGTTGTAGGAGTTGTTTGAGCTGCTTCATCTTCCTTCTTTGCTTTCACAAAAATTATATTTTTGTTTTCCTTTTCTTTGCCTTTACTTGATTCTCCTTCATAGCCTATCCCAGTTTTTATTAGAGCAGATCTTTGAACATCTAATATTTCATTCAACTTACCAGAACTTGTCATTTGAGAAGGGTATATAGAAACTTTATGTTGAGTATTTTCTAATTTCTTTCTCAGACACAAAATTTCTTCTTCCAGCTTCTCTTGTTCTCGAGTTTTATCTTTAATTTTCTGAAGTAACATATCTTCTATCTTCTTCGCTTCTTCAAGCTTTACCTTCAGCTGCATGAGGACTTCTGAATTTTGTTCTTCTTTTACACATTTTAGGAGAATCTTTTTTTTTTTTTCTGCACTATAGTTTGATTCTGTCAATCTCCTCCAGAGCACTTCTTAGCTCCCCCTCAAGGTCGACTTCCCCTTCTTCTTATTCTTCTAGAAAGAGTCCCTCAAGATCTTTTATGGCCATCAGTAAAAATTCAGAGGTTCCCTCTTCTCCTGAGGATTCACCTGAGTCTTCAGATGCACTGCTGTCTTGCTGAGCATAGAAGGATTTTCTGCTGAATTTCTTTCCTTTCTGCCAGTTCTTTGATGTGTCTTTCTCTGATTCTTGAGCTTGATTTCTTACTTTCTTGTGAGGACATTTAGCAGCACAATGTCCAACTCTTCCACAGTTAAAGCATTTGAAGGGGAGTTTACCTTTGTATTTACCTGAGCCTCTATCCAATTTCTTGACAAACTTTTCCTCTTCTTCATCTGAGCAAGAGCATATGTCTCCCTCTTCTTCTTTCTTCTTTTTTGTTTTAAAGGCTTCTTTCCTTGTACTTGGCTTTTTCTGTGGGAGCCTCATTTCATAAGCTGTTAGATTTCCAAGTAGCTAGTTCATGGTCAAGGTCTCCCAATCAGTTGTTTCTTCTATTGCAGACACCCTTGGATTAAACCTAGATGGAAGAGATCTTAGAATCTTTTGCACAATTATACTTTCTGGCATTTTTTCTCCAAGAGCTTTCATATTGTTAATAATTTCTGCAGTTTTTAGGAAGAAACTGGCAATGTCTTCATTAGCATTCATTTTAAAGTTTTCAAACTGGGCTCTATAGACTTGAATTTTGGCAGTATTTACTTTCTGGTCTCGCTCATGTATGTTTTCAAGAGTATCCCATATTTTTTTGGCAGTGTCTTTGTGCATTACTTTAATAAACTCTTCTTCACACAATCCATTCAAGATGGCATTCATGACTTTTGCATTAGCCACAAAATCTTGTTTTGATTCTTTTTCTGTGTCAGTTGCCTTCGGGGCATATCCTAATTCCACAGCAGCCCATACTTCTATTCCTAGAGACATTATGTATGTCCTCATTCTGATTTTCCGCAGCATAATTTTCACCGAAGAAAGGGGCTTTATTGGTTGAGCATCCTTCTTTACTAGCCATCTGGGAAACCTAGGATTCTCCTTTCCATTGTTAGACTTGTACAAAGGAACCCGTCTCGATACCAATTGTTGAACTCTGCTAAACCGAGACCTACATGTGGACATAACACATTCATATATTTTTAAACCTTTTATTCAAACTAACACACATCTTCATTTCATGTCCAACTTAATATGTAAGCAATCTTAAAATATGAGCAGCAAGTATTAATATAATAGAACAACGGACTTAATATGAGAGCAAAGTAGTATTAAGAAGATTAGATAAACCACATCAACACATAGACATCATGCAGCGTAGACACCAGATATAAGTGGAAACCCATAAAGGGAGAAAACCACATCTTATTATTTTTTTGATGCAAAGGCAAGCTCCAACTCCTTCTCACCACTGTTTTTCTGCAGGCACCAACCTACAGGAGGCTCGAACCTCAATTCTGCATGCTACAACTTGTAAGGAAGCTCCAAATCCCTTCAATTTTCTGCAGGCACCAACCTACAGGAGGCTCCAACCTTAGTCAGCTACAACTGATAGCTATCAAGCTTCAACTTGATATGGAAGCTCCAACTTCCTCAATTTATCAAAAGAAATGTTTGCTGATTTACCTCAGATATCAGCTCTGTTCTGTAGCTTCTCTTTCTTCTCTTAATCTTCTCTTAATCTTCTCTGCTTTATTCTTCTATATTCTGCATTCTTTATATTTTCTCTCTCTCACACACACTCTTCTTGAGCTTATCAAATTGATAATATATATAGAAATTTTCACATGACTGTTTGTATTTCACAAGGAATTTGAAGTGAACAGTCATGACTCTTTGGCTTTTGTCTCCTTATTCCTTTTTCCAGCTCATTTTTAGAATTACTACAATATGTACAAATTTCCATGCTACAGTGGGATTTTGTCTTTTCCTTAGGGTACTTGCCTTTGCATCACAAACAATTAAGAAAAATATTTACATTTACATTTTTCAATTATACATCTCAATTCCACTCAGCTTCTTTTCTGAATTTTGGATTTACTGGCTTTGTCTTTTCTTGTTGTTGTAGAGAACCTGTTTTATATACTTTGATTCACTGTGTTTGTGTGCACTTGTTTATTTGTTCCTGTCAAACCTGTAATCTCTGTGTACCTCTGCATGCTCTCCTCTTCTTTTTCCTTTTTCATAACTGCATTCAAGTTTCATGCCCAATCATTTCCACATCCGGCAATCTCACACTTGTCCTATTCCACGCTCTGTCCCAAGCCCACAATACAATTGTTGGAATGTAATTTCCAACTGCGCAATCAGTAGAATGATGAACAGGTTGATGGCGCAGTGTTTAAACCAACAGCATGTTGATGGAGATCGACGGAGTATGGGAGGTCGAACAACGCAGAGGTTAACGGGAAGGCACCCCCCGTAGTTGACTGGCCGATCGCGCATTGACCGCCGATCAACGGCTATGATGAACTACAGGGCCTCACCCCAATTGATGCGTACGGGCAAATGGCAGCCCCCGTAACCACCAGGTAGTGGTGGCTCCACCCACGTGCACCACCAACGTGCCACCGAACCTTTGTAGTGAAATTAATAAACCACGTTTATATATATATAACTCCGCCTTATATTAATGATTATAATACGTTGAAAATCATAAATAAACCAATTCATTTTGTATTACTCTGCCGGGCCCCACAATTCAATCAAACAACCAATCAAATGCACATATAATACCTCTGTTAGACTCCGCGCACCTCTATTAAACTTCGCGCATCTTTTTTCAATGATCTCCGTTCGATGCTCCTCCACCAGATCGACGATGTATATCCATTTTGCTCGGCATCTTTGGTCAGTGTATAACGCGTGAAATTTCAAGTTAAATGGTGGCTTCCAATACCACCTATGCCACGTGTCACAAAGTCTATGGAATCGCTGCGATTTCTGCAAAACCACCGTACGGTCGAAAGGTGCTGCGGAATTGGGAAATCCGCCTCCGTGAACCCGCTCGTGGTTTCACCCTATGGTTCCGAACAAGGTTCGGCTCTCTCGTACCCGTGTCCGTTTTCTGCCTAATTATATATATATATATATATATATATATATATATATTTCGATTATGGTTCCGTTTTTTACTTTGGTTCCGCCTCTGACTATGGTTCCGCTCCTATTCACACTGGTTCTTCGGTGTATGCATATATATAAACCATATATATATAATGCACCTACCATATATACAATCTCCATGTCAATCGAATAAAAGTGCTTTGTTAAAAAATGGCGATAATTTCAAACATAATTCAAACATTGAATGCTAACTGATTCAAACGCCCGGAATGTTATGTGTAACACCCGACTGTATAAAAGATTCTTTGAATTTATATATATATGTACATATTCTTGGAATAACATCTGTGGCTTTGCCTCTACCGCTTCTGTCACTCTGCCTCTGCCTCTACTGCTATGAAAACGGCTCTGTCTCCGTATTTGCTTCCTCTGCTTCATTCATTTTCTTCTTTGCTTCCATTATCTGTCTTTGTCTCCTTGTAACTGTTCCTGTCTCTGCATCTGCTGCCTCCTTTGCCATCAATGACAACATTTCCAACAATGGCCTCCCACGAGACATAATTACAGATGGTGGACCACAGTTTGTAGGTAACAAATTGGCTGAAACATTACAGAATTATCATATTCAACATTGAATTACAACTCCATACCACCCATAGGCCAATGGCCAAGTCGAGAGCACGAACAAAGTAATCGAATCCATATTAACAAAAACTGTCGCTTCGCATAGACGAGATTGGGCCTATAAACTGCCAGAAGCACTGTGGGCGTATCGAACAACATGGAGACCTACAACAGGCTATTCGCCATATCAACTGGTATTTGGAAAAGAACCCATATTTCCTATCAAAATTGAAATTCAAACATTAAGAACAGCTCAAAAGGTGGGTCTGAATTTAGATGAAGCCCAGGCTACAAGACTGCAACAACTTAACGAATTAGATGAAATTAGACTCTCTGCTCTTCAGCATACAGCATTAATTCAGCAGCAGAGAGCCAAATGGCATGACGCCCACATCAAACAAAAGATCTTCCACGAAGGAGACTGGGCACTCCTATATGATTCTCGGTTTCAGGATTTTCCTGGAAAGCTCCAGACAAGATGGCTTGGACCCTACGAAATACAGAAAGTGCATAATAATGGCACTCTCACATTATTAACCATTGGTAGATTTGGACATTCTTTTAAGGTGAATGGCCATCGTGTCCGATTGTATCACAAACCGCTCACCCGGGAATCCTTTTACCAGCAGTTATGGGAAGATTCGACCATGGAAATTCTTGATCAAGGGGAGAATTCCTCCCCGGCGCCACTTTGATAAATCATTCCTTTTTAATTTTGTACATAAAGCATGTTTTTCTGTTTTTTATTGTTGTTTTACAAAATTCGTTTTTATGTTAGTATTTCTTGAATTTGGTTTCTTTCAAAAAAAAATGTAAAAAATGAAAAAAAAATTGCGCTACTGTTCCTTTCCAAAGGAACAACACTTTCGCCGAATATTTTTTTCCTGCTGTTTCGCAGTATTTTTGATGTTCCTTTCCAAAGGAACAGCATTTTCACAGAGTATTTTCTTGCTGTTCCTTTTAAAAGGAACAACAGTTTTGCAGATTGTTTTTGCTGTTCCTTTTCAAAGAAACAACACTTTTGAGTGATTTTGTTTTTATTTGTTTTAAGCTATCATTTTGATTTCTTTTCACTTTTCTAAGGGAAAATATATCATTTATATACAATCATACAAGTTTAATCTTACTGAGATCAGCACATCAAAACAAATCGTCATTTTTTAAGGGAATTGCTTAGTAATGAAAAAAGAGAGGAAAAAGGGGCATGACCAATAACATAATATTGCTATTACCATCAAATTAATCTGATCGATTATTTTTATCATGTTTGGTTCTCTCCCATATGCTATAGCTTTCTTTGATATTTATCTTTAAAATGGAAATAAGGGTACATTTTTTTTCTATTGAGATGTTCAGACTTCTTCCGCCATTCCTACTCTTAAGGAGTGTTGAGCCATCCCTTATAAATAACCGAGGAAAAGTGTTTTTTGAAAAAAGAAAATATTTACATATCTTAATGTTTTGCAGATGGAGGATAGGGGGTCTCATTAAGAGCCAACCTACCGTGATCATAGAGAAGACAGTGAAGTGGCATTCCCATTATGGCCACCAAACCAGGGAAATGGTCCAAAAGACAATTGAAAGTCCTTGGAACAGGAGGTCTCATCACGAGTCGGCCTGCCCACCTTTCACTTCTTCCCGATGAACGACATTGTTATTTATCTGGTCACCAAGCCAGTACAGTGGCCTCCATCTTGCTACTCAAAAGGAATATAAAGAAACAAAAAGAAGCACTTCCTCCGTATGAATAAAGGACAATGGTTCCGTGGGTTACAAAACAACTCTGTCAAGGTTATGGACACCTGTGGGCAACAGAGCTCTGTTGATGGTATTGAAGTCACATTTATGCACATCAATAGTTATTTAACCTTTTTTTTCCTATATTTTTATTTAATATCAAATGAAATACATGAACTCCTTAACTTTTTGAACCTATTATACATGAAAATTATCATGAATCGATCATATTAGTTTATATGGTAAATAATGCAATTATATTTATGTCAATCCTATGCTGTCCCTTCCCCTCGTATTTGAATAATTACAACGCGATTTCCTATTCATTACCGATTTATCTCATGCATCAATTTCAACAATCGCTTAATTTGGTTGACTGTATCATAATTATGCCCGTTTTTTTTTTTTTCACTGCTGTCCTATTGCTGTGCCACACATGCCACCCTCAATCGACGATCGAGGATGACCTTTCTTTAATTTTGGGGGCGCGGATGAATACATGCAGATCAAACTCCGAGATTCTCTTCACCTGTACATGAATTAAATCTCCACATTAGATTTCTTTACCATATTTGGACTAGAACCCCCGTATTTTTGGGAAATAACAAGTTTCAGCGAACTGTGCTGCGCTGTTCCATTAAGAATACTGTGTGTTGTTAAGAATTAACAAGAACGTAGAGATGGGAGGACGCCAAATCCGCAGTGAACCACAGGTGTTGATCGTCTCTGATGTTGCACGAGCAAATTTAGAGAGACTAGGATGGACTACCTATTTTATGAGAATGCAGCAACCCCATGAAGCAGTGGCTACCAAATTCCTATTAAACCTGCAGGAAGGATCCTCTATAGTCAGAGGAAGATAGATAGCTGTGTCCGATGAGATAATTGCAAAAGTGTCCGGCATTCCCGCGCAAGGAACTATCTGGACCCAGAAGAAGATTAGGATTCGTGAAGCTATGAAAATCTTTCAAGATGACGGACATAAGCTAACTGTCAAAGGTAGAGGAGTCCACCCTGCGTCACTAGGTGAACCATGGACCGAATTGGCCAGGATTGTGCAGGCTTACATAACATGCGACGGTAGAAAAGACGTGGTAAGACCTCGCCACCTTAAGCTACTAGCTGTGTTAAAACATAAGTGTACTATTAATCTACCCACATTCTTAAAATTTTTTTTGCATGATATTGCTCACGGAATTAGAAAATCCCAACATGCAGATATGGTGGTCAGTCACCATTCTTTAATTCGACTGATTGTGAGCTATAGCCTCGCCCAGCAGCAGACCAGCTGGGAAGAATTTATTGAAGGGGGGTCAGCTCTGCCTGCTCCGAGACGGAAAAGAATGGCCGGCTCAATAGCTGAGCCCTCCACTCACAGACAATTCTTCCGATCGAAGCGAAGTAAGAAAATAATGGAGGAACTTCCGGGCAGCAGCAACTAGCCCCTGGAATTGCACAGCTCAGATAAAGAGGAACAGCCTCCACAGTTGGAGGGAGCAAGTCCTTGTACTGAGGAAGAACAGGAATTAGAAGGCGAAATTCGTTACTCAGACGAAGAAGAAGTAAGTCACTATACCAGTAGCGAAAAACAACCCAGTACGTTGGAAGGAGAAATCCGTTACTCGGATGAAGAAGAAGTCGAAGGAGAAATTCGTTATTCAGATGAAGAAGAGATCGAGGGAAATTCAGAGGAAGAAGAAGCCAAGGGAGAAATTCGGTATTCAGATTAGGAGGAAGGAAGTTATCACACCTGTGACGGGGAAGAGGATAATCGTAGCAGTAGTGGGCATGAAACAGAACCCACTGAAAATGTCAATGCAAGCCCTTCATAGGAACATCAATTGGCCCAGATTTTAGCCAATATGACTGAGTATGTACGCCCTCATAGCCCTTTGAACCTTAATATCGATATCAATCAATTACCAGAAAACTCTGCTGTCGATAGAGAAATAACTGAAGAAAATCTTAATGAAACAGAAAACCCTAGCGAAGCTAGGGTTGCTTCTTCCGAGAGATATGAACAGGAGGAGGAAAATATTGAATCAATACCTCAATTGGGAACTCCCCAGGACATTGCAGAGTCAGTTGAGAAGATGATTCCTGAGGAATATATCCAAGAGCATGAGAGCATGGAAGAAGAGCAAGGAGAAGATTTCGCTAAAGGTACAGCTCAAAACCCTGTCGAGCAGACAGGTTCGGATGAACAAGCCGATGTTCCTTTGAGAAAGAAGAAGAAAACAACTGAGGTTGAGAAGCTTCATAGGGAAAGGATAAAAATTCATAAACTGATAGAACAGCTCAGGCAAACGATTAGGGTTCTAAGAATGAAACAGACACCTAAATGAGCCCCTAAAAGAAGAAACATTGTCGTTAAGAGAAGATCAAAAAGGAGAAGGGTAACCACTAATAGGAACCCTCAAGTGGAAGAAGAAACCATGCCTGAACCTAACTACAAGGATGAGGAGCAGCACCCGGCTGTTCCAACACCAGCCGTTCCAGAGGAACCTGCTCTAAACACCCAATCTAGAAGTCAGCACACCTTCAGTGATCCAACATTAGTTAGACTACAAGAAGGATTGACACAGGCCCAAATCGAAAGACAGAAATTGGAAGAAGATACTGTCCCAAGGAAGAAGTATCAAGAATTGCAGTGGAAGATGAAAATTATTCATGAGGCAGAAGCTGAAGCTCATGAAAAACGTCGAGAGGCAGAGATAAAAGCTGATAAGGTAAGCAACCAATTAAAATTAGCACGAAATCAGATCGACACTCTCTGCTCCTTATATACTGATGTCTTAGCCTGTAGGTGCCCTGCCAAAAACTATGCTTTATTTCTGTTAGAAAGATATTTTCAATTAAAAATCAAGGCAGTTAGGGCTGGAAAATAAATAGAGCTAAGAACTATAAATGACTTGATATCATGCTGCAAGCTTTATGGGGACAAGGTACAATGCTTGTTATGTGAGTTTTATCTGCATAATCTAATACTTGAAAATGACTGTGAATCGAAACCTATCCCTTTCATTGGAGATGTACAGTTTCAGGCATTCATTTCTTTTGCCGTATATCAATTAAAGTGGCTTAAAGCATACAATGCCTTTCAAAGGCAGGAAAACGAATTGGATTTATGGGTCAGAAGTGAACCTCAGGACCCACGTCAATTGTGGGCTAGACAGAAAAGTCTAATGATAAGGAAAGGCGTTACCCAAACTCTGGGGCATGTTCATAAGTCAATCATTCTGAAGGGAACAAACTATTTTTCATTATTAGGGACCAAGCTTATGTAGCAGCCAAGCTCCAGTGGAGAACCGCAAATCAAAACATACAAAATAGGGAGCCACTTAATTATAGGAATTTTGGGCTAGCTACAGACCGTTTCATTGCCTATAGCAATATTGTTTTAAAAGAAGGACCATTCTGGTTAGGGTGTAGGTTCCGCAGCCCCATTGTTTGGTACCCTGCCTTGGACTACAAAGCTATTTATGAGCTTCCCGAAGGGCAGATAGAACATATTCTTGAAGAATTAGCTGCACACCATGGTTTTAGGCCTCTCAATGATAAACCTTCTCCAGCTTACTCTTTGACTGCTCTCCATGTGAACTATAGTTTTCATGAGGACATGAAAAAGGTTAAGTTGGGGGGTATGTTTGGGTGTGAAAGAGGTATGAAATTCTTATGTATTTGTTCATTCTTTTACCATAGATGTACTTCTTCTTGCTTTGGAAAGGTAATTTACCATAAGAATTGAAATTAAGTTGGGAAGATTTATGTTTAGCCTAAAAGATGACTAAAGGTTGTTTTTATTGGCAAAACAGGAATACGAAGATGTGAGCAGCTGTATCAAAGGCATGGTGAAGATAGTCTGACTCCTACTCCAATCGTGATCCAGCTGAAGCCAAGAAGATCTGAACGAATTGCCCAAAAAGGGCAAGGGACAGCTCGGCCTTAAACAGAGTCAACAGAACGATGAAAAAACAAGGAAGGAGCGAATCCCTCGGGATCGGAAGATCCCGAGGGATCGTTGTGCAAGTTTATCATATCTCTTGATTTGTCCGTCCAAGGATCAACTATAAAGGCAATGATCTTTAGTGACCGGGGACGGAATGGTTATTATGTAAAAAAACATTTTCGTTAACAAACTTTTATATTTCCTTTGCAATCGAATGCTTATCGACTCTCTGTCGTGAGAGAACGTTGTTTGTAATGTCTTTTGGATTAATAAAAAAACACAGGTTTTATCTTCTCTTTAGAATTCTGAGTTAAGCCCAGCGATATTTCACTGGTGCTAAGGGCCCGACTCTGGTGGATTACTATGTTGTTGTATTATTAATCTTTATTTGTTAATGCGTGAAGTGTGTTTCGTATTGATTTCATTTACAGAGTTATTTCATTGATTGTTAAAGCAAGTGCAGGATCATTGTTGTTTCATTCTTTACCGCTATTACATTTAACGATCAATTATCTTGTTATTATCTTTTGGCTTTGCTGTTCTGTAATTACAGAAAGTTGTTGTTCCATTCATTTATGGTTTGTGGTTGGATTGCAATTAACTGTCGACAGGCTTGAGTGTGACCATTTACTTGTTCGAATTACATTTGCAATTGTTGTTCATTTTATGCTGTTGTTCCTTTTCTGGATTTCATTTTCTTTCAGTTGTTTCACTCGCTTTAAGATCGCCGAACTGTAGTGGATAGAGATACTCTCTCCAGAGTCCCCAGATTTGGTCATCTTACATCGATTTCTAGGGGAAAGAGTTATTGCTACTGCATCCCTGATCGATGTTCAGCAAGATTGCTGTAGTTTAGCTTTTACATTCCTGTCATTGTAATTAGGTTTCTTTTCCATGCATTTATTACTTTTGTATTTCTATGCTACATCCTCACAAGCATTGCTCTTAGGCAATTACAGCCTCAGATAGAGTACACTCTTGAGATAAAAAGACGCTCCCAGATTGATGATTAATGTAGGCTAATTAGGTGTTTAAAAGATACCCTTTTATGCCTCGACAAGGAGCTAGAAAGATCATGGTAAATTCATGGTTTCTTTCTAAACTAAAGAATTACAAATTATGAATTTTTACCCAAAACAGAGCATAGAAATTATGAATTATGTTCATCTAACTTGAAAACATTAATTTAATAGCAATGTAATGATGGGTGAAGTAACAAAACATTCTAACATATGAGCACAAAAGAAGAAACTGAAACTAAACACAATACCACATGGATCCCATAAAAATAGCTGCAAATTTGATTAATGTCCAAGCCAAAACTGATACAAAATTATGTCTCTTGAGATACCTAAGCTCCAAGTGAGTCAAACCTCTACAAATGATTGAGAAAATACATGATATAGACCTCAAAACCACTCTCCCTAGCCTTAGGGATTCGAATCCATGAGATAGGGATTAGTTTCACCAACTCCCAAACAAGAAATTGAAGACTAGGAAGACCCAACAATTTACCTCTAAAAGAGAGGAAACTGATTCATTTGACCTATAGAGGACTTATCTAATGTATCTACCCTATATAACAATAAAAACATGACATTTACATTTATATTGTCCTTTTACATCAATAATTTCTCATTTCCCAAGATTAAAAATCAAACTGGAGTGAAAATAAAAAATTTGCTAAAGACTATGAAAATTGCAATTTTCCTAGCAAAAGCACAACGCCATGACAGGAAAAATAGCCTCTTTTCCAAGCAACCATTGGAGGCCTTCCCGGTGTCCAAATTCACTCCATTATAGCTCATTGGAAATATCTCTAAGTCTAGTTTCCAAATATGCCTCCAGTTTCCAAAATGATTCTCATTTTCCCTGTGAAAAAGTGAATCTCCCAAGACTATTAAAAGCATGGCGCCAAGGTAAAAAAGGAGGCAGAAACATGAAAATTTGGTGGTTTCTTGCACTTTTGAGGGACCAGTTCTCCTCCAAAGTTTCTGAAACTTGCTAGGGTTGATATATTCATCATTCTGAACATGATGATGGTGTCCATTTGTCCATTGGGGGCTCCAAGAAAAAGTGCAGTGCCTAGGGCGCTGCGTATTTGGCAGATTTTCTTTGTGCCAAAATTGCTCAAAAAACCAAAAATGCACTAAAGTGCCAAATGTGCCAAAAAATTGCTAAATTGTAAGGTTACTTGCTGATCAAGGGCTTGAGGCATGAAGAGACACCTCATCAAGTATGTGTAACCTCTCATTCTCCTTTTGCTTCGTCAAAGCTTGAATTTTTGCATGGGCTCGTTTGAGCTTGGCCCTTGCAATTTTGTTCCTCAATGAAACCTCTATCCTCCTCTTCAGAAATTTGAATTTGAAGGCTTTGGAAACCCTAGGGTAAATGGAATGAGATGAGGGAAGTGAGAGATGAGATGGCTAGCCTAGGCAAATGGAGGGAATGAATGTAAATGGAAACCTAGGTATAGGAAATAGGGATAGGGTTATGAAAATTTAGGTAGATGGGGGAAGGAGTTATGGAGTTTTGGGAGGTGATAGGAGGTCAAGATATTTAGTGAGTTGAAAATTATAATTGGATTACAGATCTGAGGTAGTGGTTGCCTAGGAATTTTAGTGACCTAGGACTTAGGTTTTATGGGAAATGGATTTAGGGACTAGGAAAAAGTAGTGTAGGGGTAGGAATGGGTTTAATAGTGATGTAGGATGGTATTGTAGGGTTTATTAACAACAAATTGAGGATAAGGAGATGAAACTAGGGTTTTCCACTAGGTAAAATGTCAATTTTACTTATGAACAAAAACACTATGAAAATGATGTTTAGAACTGCAAGGAAAAAATAAATTGGTGTTACTTACATGAAAGAGGGTGTTACAAGACTTTTTAGAAAATTTGGGAGTATTTGGTTGAGTTTTGGTGCTTCTAGGGCTTGCTGGACATAAGCGCAGCGCCAGAAGGATAAGTGCAACACCTTTTTGAAGACCACATTTGGAGGCCTTCCCGGTGTCCAAATTGGGCCCAGGATAGCTCGTTGGAAATCCCTTGAAGTATAATTTCAAAATATACCTTTGGTTTTCTGATTGGAGTTGATTTACCATGTCAAAAGTGGATTTTTCCAAGACTAGTCAAAAAGTTCTGAATGAGGGTGCAGAAATGCAGAGTGTTGGTGTAGGAAACTTTTGGAGGCCTTCCTCAACTCCAAATTGAGTTCATGATAGCTCATTGTAAATCTCTCACTATCTAGTTATCATTTGAATCATCAAGAAAGTCATTTGGACACTCTAGATATGAGAAACCTTGACTTTCCCAAGGTCACTCCATAAGTGCAACAACTCTCCCATGGCACCTATATGTTTGACATTTCTATAAAACCATGACACCTGTGTGAAAAATAATAATTTTTTTTCTTTTTGGACCTATGATGGACAAAAAAATCTCTCACTTTTGTCAAATTCATCTCTGTTTGGTCGGAAACATAGTTTAAAGAGAAATTGGCCCTATGAGTAGCAAATGGCTTGACTCTTGGAATGATTTCCTGGAAAATGATGGAGACATGATGTTTATGAGTTGTAATGGCCTCATACTTACTAATATGACCTACCTCATGGCTCATCTACTCATATACCTATTTTTCATAGCAAAATCTAGCTCAGTGGGAGAGAAATTTAGTGTTTAGTGCTTGTGAACAATGATGACTTGGGCACCCTTGGGAAAAGACAACTCCCTTTGACATTTGATGTGTTGGCATGTGGATTTCTGAGTTGGAAGCATTTGGGAGACTGAATACTTATTAAATTTTAACTGACTAAAGCTAATCATGAGTTCATTCTTGGTCACCTTCACACCTTCTATTGCCCTTTATTTGAAAATGAGACAATGTAATGATTTGAAATAATGAAACCCTAGTGACCCTATGAGAAATGAGAGATACTGACTCAATAAGTGACTTTGACTAAAAGTGGAATGAGAGCAGACTTGTTTTCAGCATGATGAAGACATGGAACAGGGTCAACAGGTATATACTTGTGAAGGAAAATGGGACACTTACAAGGACGACCACCAATGGAACAATTTTACATCATGACCTAATGGAATTATTGAAAATTTATTTAGAGTGGGACACCTAATATGCACATGCAAAATGTGTTTTGATCCCTGGTGGAAGTATGCAAATACTAACACTAACATTGTTTCTATAGTTTGTAGAGTAGATTCAAGTCTATTGTTTTAGTAAATTACCATTAGTAGTTTGAATCTACAAGGAATTTCTACATGGTATCATAGATGGAATCATAATAGAAGAGAAGAATATGAGTTTGTACTTGTAGGAGGAACGAGTTTTGTAGATCTCTTCTCTAGATCTAGCAATAGGATCAGGATGGTGTTCTATGGTCTGAGGCTTGAGTATTCCCTTGAGGGTAGCTCGAATTACATTGCTTGGAAGGACCTGTAAAAATTTCAAATCTAAAATTCTACTGTAGCTACTGATTTATTTTTCCTACTTATTTTCCACAATAAGTTATTTACGAAAACCTTCAACAAATATCGAAGTAAATTCTACTATAGTTATCACACAATTATATAGAGAAAAGAACAGTGAAATATAAGCACAAGAATCAATCACATCGACACAGTTATTTTTGGACAATTTTCCCAGGAAAAACCCAATGTAGGAAAATCAGTGCAGCACATGAGGGTTTATGTATTAATCTTCAGTAGAAATATCTTTACAAGGAATGACTGGAAAAATAACTGAGAAATTTCCAGGAAAACACCTGAGGTATTTTTCTCCTGACTTCTTGATAATTTCTGACACTTGAAAGGCTCTTTGCCCTTCACAGTGTCACCTCTGTATGATCCTCTGTGTAGAGATAGCGTCACCACTGTGCTCTCCTTCTGCGTTGTCTCCCTATGCTACCCCTTTATTTTTTTGCGTCCTTCTTCCTCTGCCATAACTGCTACTGAAACCCTCTGCTTCCTCCTCTTGGAAACTCTCCCTCTGAAATCAAATTCTAAATTTTGAAGAATCAACTTCCCTCTGGTTACTGAGTGTTTTCCCAGCTTGTCTTCAACTGACCCACAAGTCTTCATTTATACTTTTCCTGTTGATAAATCAATGGTCGTGATCTAATATTTAATCAATGGCTAAGACTAAAATATAATTTATGATCCTTGTCACTTAGAATATTCTCACGCACATTTAAGTTAATTCACTTTAATTATTATAATTCCCTAAGTTTTAACTTAGGCTCCATTAAAAATAGTTAATTATTTTAATAACTTGCATTGCAAGTGGAATTTATCCAAATGATTTCTGGGTCTTGGAGACCTCGTGTGTTCTAGCCCCTCCAAAAAATTTCAGAGCTATATCACATTTGATGCTACCCAAAAATCAACACTCCCTCTTAGCGACGGAAGTGCTCTAGAAATTATTCCCACTATAAGCATCACCCTGAACCATGACATCGGTGGTCTGTTTTGTTGATGCTTGGTCTACTGTCCCTCATCTGAAGCGCTACTTCTATCTGTACTGCTGCCCATGATACTATCACCGTCACTGCCTCATCTGTACTGCAGCTCCCTCTTAAGTATTACACTTATCTGTTTCTGCTACTGAAACAAATTCTTAATCATCCCCAACTTCTTCCTGAAATAATAAAACTTTATTCTTCCCAGAGCTTTAGTGAGGATGTATGCCACTTGTTCTCCTATCAGAGTGTACTATAACTATACTTCTCCCCGCTAGATAGAGTCTCTGATAAAGTGACACCTAATGTCAATGTGCTTCGATCGATCTTGAAACACCAGATTCTCAGAGAGCTTGATGCAACTATGATTATCACATAAAATGTTGGTCACTTCCATCCTTCTCCTGAATAGATTCAAAATCAGCTTCCTAAGCCATATGGATTCACACGAACCTATGTTGGTTGCCATATATTTCACCTCAGCTGAGCTTAGAGATACAGACTTATGTTTCCTACTGCACCAAGAAGTCATTCCTAATCCAATGTTGAAACAGTACCCGATGGTACTTTTCTGATCTACTAAACTTCCAGCCCAATCTGTGTCAGTGAACCCACTCAGTTTGATGTCATTTATTTGGGTGTACTATAATCCATGCTCAATTGTTCCTCGTATATATCTAATAACATGCTTGGTTTCTGCCCTGTGCGCCCTCTTTAGTTCAAACATGAACTGACTAAGGGTGTTGAATGCATAACAAATATCTGGTCTTGTGTAAACCAGATACATCAGGGATCCTATGAGTTGTCTGTACAAGGTGGGATCAACTTATTTGTCCTCATATGCATCAATATTCTTCTAGTTAATGATAATTGGAGTAGCCATGGGTCTACAGTCCTGCATCTTGAACCTCTTCAGAATTTTTGTATCATACCTCCCTTGTCCAAGGAAGATTTCACCTTCTATTGCCAAAAACCCAAAAAATAATGCATCAATCCCAAATCCTTCACATAGAATTCTGTATCTAGGTTCTTCTTACAATCCTTGATGAGCCTAGATGAACTTGTCAGGAATAGGTCACCTACATATAATACCAGAATTAGAGGCTCATTCCCTACAATCAAATAGTAGAGATTAGGATCCACGTCACTCTTGATGAACCCCATCTTTTGCAGGTAACCATCAATCTGACCGTACCAAGCTCTAGGTGTCTATTTAAGTCCATACAAGGCTTTCTTAAGCCTGCATACATGGGTCTTCTGCTCATGTGTCTCAAAGCCCTTTAGTTTTTCAATGTATACTTCTTCCTCTATCACTCCATTCAAGAAAGCAATCTTAATGTCCATCTGGTGAATCTCCCACCCCATCTGTGCTGCAAGGGATATCACAGATTTGATATAAGTATATCTGTCTACTGGGGAGAAGGTTTCTTCATATTCTATCTCTTCCTTCTGGGCATACCCCTTAGCCAAAAACCTGGCTTTATATTTTTCCACGTTTCCATCTGCAGCATATTTGATCTTGTAGATCCATCTCAAACCTACAACAGATATGTCATGAGGCCTAGGTACCACTTCCTAGAAATAATTGGTCATTACAGAACTATATTCTTCCACCATTACATCTACCCATACCTGATGCTAAGCTATCTCCTGGAAACTAGAGGGTTCTCCAACCTCAGCCACCAAATCTTGGTATCTATCAAGTTGTCTATGTTGTCTCTTCTCATTTCTATGAGCTCCAACGAAATACTTTGCATCTCTCATAATCTGTCACAATTCTTGGATCATTCTTCCACTGGTAATGGGTGGATCTAACTGCTCCTCCTCCTGTGAATCTTCTTGAAGTAATACTTCTTTATTCTTGTGCCTTGGAGAAGCACTGGTGCTAGTTTTGGCTGGTCAAATAGGCTCGACCAATGGATCATCCTATGACTACATTTCGGAAGGCATCTCCTGGATTTCCTAAAAGCTCTATCCTCCATGAACTTTACATCCCGCCATACTACAACATTCCTACTGCCAAGAATGTAGATTCTATATTCCTTAGCATTCTCGTTATATCCCAACAGATATCCTTTTTCTGTAGTCTGATCCAATTTCTTCCTCTTTTCTTTGGGTATATGGCAATATGCAAAACTACCAAAGATCCTGAAATGAATCACCTCTGGCTTCCTACCAGTGAAGAAACTCTCTGGTGTAACCTTACCTAGTGTCTCATGAGGAACCCTGTTCTGAACATACACAGTTGTATTGAATGCTTCCGCTTGTTAGAGTCTTGTAATCTACAGTATCACAAGGTTACTATGTATTTCTTACTTTCAATTTTTCATATTGTACATATATTTCAATATTCAAAAGCATTTCCAAAGAATATAAAAACAAACAAAAAGAGAAAGAAACGAGGGTGTTAAAAAAGGAAAAGAAATCCCCACACAAAAGAAAAAGTGAATATTTCTGAAAGTGCTGCAAATAAAAATGCCACTACTATTTAGAAAAGATTGTTGAATCATATAGCCTAAGCATGATTGTACAATTTTGAATTTTCTGCTAATAGGTTAGAAATGAATATTTTCCAAATTATTTAATCTTGGCTTATTAGTAGATAGGTAGAAAATGACATTGGTTCAACAGCTTAATCTGAACCAATAGGAGAGAGAAGGGATAGGTGATAGGTTAGAAATTTAAAAAAAAAATGGTTTCAGGGTCTACAAGTCTAAATGCACTCTAAAAAGAAGAAAAATGGTTATAGTTGTAGTTTGGGTAGGTAGATTTGTTGTAAAGGGAAAAATCTAAAGTTCAACCATGTAAATAAGTAGCCTAAAAACTGCTTGATTGTTTTCCTATGATAACAGAGAATAAATCAAACGAAGAAAAATAAAACTAAAAGGAAAGTTGATGACTTAAAGCTCTGAAAGGGGGTGATTTTATATAGGTAAGGGACCTTATGATATAATTTTAAGCCTAAGTCCCGACCGCTTTTATTTCTACTTATCCCCCACCTCATTCATATTTTTCCTTAACCTAAAGTTTTACATTACCCTCTCGACTCTCATACCTCGACCCCACCATCCCATCGCTAGCCCATCATACCCCATGAAACCCGTCCCCACTTGTGTTAAAACACCCCAGAACTCCCCTCATCTCGGCGCTCCCGCCACACATCTGACGGCTCACATCTCATTCTAGCCCCCCCACACCCTCTGAAAGTTAACAACGGGGGGGGTACGAAATGGGTGGTACCCAATACTGCCCAGCCCGCTATGTGTCGCACCCCAGGGATGTTCGCACACCCCCGCTAATACAACTTACCACCTCCATCCCCCTCCGAAAGTGATTTCTGCCTCCACACAAAACCATTCCCCCACTAGACCGTTAGACTATCTATTGCCCACTCCTGCCATGCCACATTCGCGCTGACTTGTCCCTTGTCGAATCACATTCATTCCCGCCAAGATGGTTGTTGCACCATGAATGTCCGGGCCATTGTCCAAAGGACCCGCGCCACCCCAACGTCTCACCAATCATGAGTTAAAAACCAAATTCATAACTGCTATAGAGTTTTATTGTGTTTATTTTGATTAAAAGTTGCAGAGATCGAATTTTCCGAGAATTACAGGAAAGATCGTAGGTTAAATGAATTGTTGCAAGGGAAATTGTGTCCACCAAAGGTATCAACAGCTCTCGGCCAACCAAGTCACAGTTTCACTGTCAAAGCATTCTGATCGTGGTCCCTTCTATTCTCTCCCTTCCCCAGCAGAAATTCTTCCCCACTCTTCTCCCTTTTATTATATCCCATTCTCCATTGCAGATTAAAGATAAGTCACCGAAGATTAACCATGCCTCCTAAGAAGGACTAGGAACCTTTCAACCCCATGGTGTACCCACAATTGGATTTTGATCATACAGCCCTAGCAGACCAATATTACAAAATTCACAAGACAGAGTCAGACTTCGACTTGTTCGAGGTCTACTACTAGCTCGAGGAAAAATTTCTTGATGAAACTGATGATATCAGCCCATGGAAGACCCAGTTGCCTCTGTACATTTTTCCCAAGACCCACAGTTTCCCTAAATTCATCATAAAATGTCAAGACTTCTATGACATCAACCAAAGGGCCATAGTCACCCCAACAGGAGAACTATTGTTTGTTAGTCATCAGTAATTTTTTACCTTTGTAAATGACTAAATGTCTATCCTAGATTTCTAGAAACAAAATTCATTAATCTTGCGAGTTCTAGAAATATCATTGCCTTCATTATCCTTAGGATAATTTTTTCACTGTTTTACTACTCTATCATGTCATAGTCAGCCTATAACTCATGGAAGATCCCTCATGGACTGATGCCTCTCATATCTGTCCCATTTTCACACCCATAAATCTCATTACTCTGTTTGTCCCTTGCCTATGACTCCATTATCCAACTAGGGTTTTTTAGGGCAATTTTTCTTGGTTTCATGACCTCCATGGTTAAAAAAATAAACAAGGCTTGTATCCTAATGCTCTTACAGCTCCTCCTATCCTTAATATACCTTCATAAACACTTCCCATCACTCTTATCCCTCAAACTCATCACTTTTTTACAAAGCCTAGCCTATTGCTACAATTTGACACTTTTCGAGACTAGGCCCGTGTTTTTCCCTTTTGGACCCTTTCCCCTCAATAAATTCTTGAAATTCCACTTTCCCCTACTCTCTAACATCTATCCCTATTCCCAAAAATTTCCCCAAGTATTTAGAGAACCCTTATTCCCTTCATTCGCCTCCCTCTACAAGGCAGTCCTAAATTCCCTACATCGAACCCTAATTTCCTCTTCCAACTAAGCTAGGGTTTGCCATGGAAAAGAGGAATAGGAGCAAAGGCTCCACATGATAGGTCATATCAGCAATCATAAAGCCATACAAACTCATAAACATCATGCCTCCATCACTTTCCAAGAACTTATTCCACAAGTCAAGCCATTTGTCACTCATAGGGCTAGTTTTGCTTCAAAACTATGTTTCTGACCTAACAGAGATGAATTTGACAAAAGTGAGAGAGGTTTTTGTCCATAATAGGTCCAAGAAGAAAAAAATTCTTCATTTTTTAAACAGCTATCATGGTTTGGGAGAAATTTCAAAAATATAGGTATCACAGGAGAATTTTTGCATCGCTGGAGTCACCTTGGGAAAATTAGGTTTTCTCACAGCTAGTGTCCAAATGACTTGCTTGATGAGTCAAATGACAACTAGACTTGAAGGGATTTAAAATGAACTACCATGAGCTCAATTTGGAGTTGTGGAAGGCCTCCAAAAGTTGTCTACACCAACACTCTGCATTTCTGCACCATCACACAACACGTTTTGACCAGTCATGGGAAAATAAACTTTTGACAAGGAAAAT